>JAVQMF010000058.1:632500-1257500 GCA_032878935.1 Erythrophleum fordii
AGAAGGGCTCATCGGGGTGAGACGCTAGGCTAGGTGTGTGTGTGTAGTTTGAGAGTAATCTTGTCATGGCGTAAACAACCTGAGCTATGACAAAAATCGTATTTTAAGGGAGTTTAAGTCTAAAATTCATGTTAGTGTAAGTTTTCTAAGCCACGACTTAAGTCATAAAATCTCCAATTCATCTATGTAAACTTATTTTTCCATTATGTTAAAGATGAGTAATGATTAGTGTTCAATATATATGAGTTTTCATACTTCTTGGAGGCATTTAAGTGAGATAACGTGTTAATGAAAGTTTTGATTTTTTTAATAAATATGAATCCTCTTGCATGTCTTAATGGTGAACGCTCATGAAAAATATGTTCAAATTTTTTGGTATTTTCATCCACTGCTTACCTGTTCATTAAGTTAAACCTCAGTTATAACTCATTAAGAACTAATTTATGTTAAATTAGCTTGTTTAGAAGTTAAGGTTGTTACACAAGTTATTAACAAAATAAAATATCTCTTATCACAAAAAAAAAAAACTTTTGAGTCATAAATTTCAAAATTGTAAAACTCTCAACATCAAAGATAAATATTTATTATTGAGAGTTAAACACAACTTACATGATTTATTAGAAAAGGATATATCTTTGCTATAAATAGTTTATATGTCTCTCGCAAAATTTCACAATTTTATTATGAACTAAAATATTATGATACACTTAATACTAAAAATTGCAAAAATATAATTTTGTAAATATGTCTTTAATTTTTAAAAGCTATATAAAGGGCTCTTTATAATAATATATTACATTGACAACATTACACCAATAAGATATATTTATTGTTAATGCAATTTACCTAGTAATTATTGTACAATATAAAACAATAGAGGCAATACGATATATATGTAAACATATATATATTAATTAAAATATAACTCCTTAAGCATATTAACAAAAAAAATCATTATGATTGGTCTCATGATAGGTGAACACATAATCATAAAGTGTCAATAGTCAAAATTATCTTATAAGCAAATAAAAGACATGCTATCATACTCAACAAAGTCAACATCTTTAATGTCTCATAGCAACAATTTATAAGAGTACAAACATATAATTAGATAACATGATACACATGAATTATTGATAAAATTATAAAATCAAACCATGCTCCAAAAATAAAATTATATCTAAAATCATCTATCTATAAACTTTAAGGATGTCTATTGATAAAAGATTATAGTTCATGCATAATTACTATCCCATGCTATCTATGTCAATACCACATGTCAATTTTAAAATATCTTCCTCTCATGTGATAATAATTAAAATATTATAGCAATTCCTAAAATTTCTTTACTTCTATTTGCAAAAGAAATGTTTCACAAGAAACATTAAAAGAATGCTCTCATGAGTTGTACCAAGCAAATAAAATGAGATAGTGAAGAATAATATGAAACTGGATATATAAAGGTATAAGCAATTGCATGAGCGGTTCACCATCAAGAAGTATTCACTTTCATTACTAAAAATCTTTTAAAATTGAAATAATTACTCATAAAAAAAAGTTCTTTCCCGTTAGAATATTTTCCTTTTATATTCATTGTAAAAAGCTCTATCAAATATTGCCCAAAATTAATTTTCTATAAATAGGGAAAAATTTAAATGGTACCAAAATAACTTTTTATAAAATTTTGAACCAAACAACTTATTCTGGGCTATTAAAATGTATAAAAGGTCTAAAACTAAATTCTCTTCAAGGCCTAAAAAAATTGTCCAAAATTCTTAAATGGTAAATAATCAATTTTTTTAAAATGCTCATAGTATACCTTCTTTTTTTGGCAAAAAAATTCATCCAAAACAAACAAAAATGACCCCATATTTATTGCATAAAAAATTCTCACATAAATTAGGTAGAAAAGCAGAATATCCAGTGTTTAACATGATAAATCATAATTACTTTTTTATCCAAAAGGAATATCTAAAGTGCCCAAAAATTGACTCATATTATTTTCTCAAAATTTTTATCTAAAATTAGTCATACACAAATTTTGGGCTTTTTTTTTTTTAGTTCATTTATTTGTTTTTGTTTGTTTATATCACATCCCGAAACTAAAAAGTGTGATTGGCATAGAAGATAAACGATCTCTTCTCTGTAAGTCTAAGTAAAACTAGAATTTTGACTAAAATTTATTAGAAATCTCTAATATTTCAATACTAGATAATAGAACCAATTAGAATAACTATAAATCATACTTGCATTAAACATAATTAATTATATATGGCTTTTGTAGAAATTTTGACAGAGTCTCTCTTGAAATTTGAACCTCTTAAAATTTCTACAACCAACCCAATAACACAATTCAATCAAAAGAGAGTTTTACTCTCAACATAACCCACTATACATTAATTTCCAGGGGTAGAGAATATTGTTTGTGATTTAATGGAGCTACGCATGTATTACAAAGTGAAACCAATTATATATTAACAATCCAAAATATGCCTTCGAAAAATTTACGTGAGACTCGCCAAAATAAAGGAGTGCTAGTGCTTCTAAGCTATTGAAAAAGGGTCAAATTCAGTTCTACTATCTGAAAAGGATATTAAAAATAAAAAAGAGTAAGTCAAACGTTTAGTGAATAAATAAGGCTAACTATAATGAATAAAAACAATTTCACAATAAAGTTCATTTCAAAATAACAATCTAAAAATTAAAATATCTAATACAGTGATTAATTATTCTTCTTGCTAAAATCATTCATCAAATACTATTAGAGTGTTTAGTTGGTACCAAATGGATTAGACGTAAGGTATACAGCTTGCAAGGGTAAGTAACACAGACGCTAAGCAATATGCTAGCAAGAATCAAAACAAATCCATGCATGACGTCCAACTACATGAAACTAGTGACACCCCTGCTCGTTGGGATACAATTCATGGTCCAACATGACTAACCATTACTACAATTAGCTACAGAGTGTCGAATTAGATAGCTCCTAGAGAATCATCCCAAAAGTACATACTCAAAATAAATTAAAATTCTTAATTACACATACATACCATCAAAACATGTAAATATAGTGCATAATTAGATAGTTCGATTTATAGAGAAATCAAGAAAATTGAATTAAAATTTTCTCAATTAAATAGAAACGATTTCCAACATTAGTGTATGTTCCCAAAGTCCATAACTAATTAAATAAACATTCAGATAATTAAATAATCCAAATGTAATTAGTAAAATGAATATTATAAATTAAGAAATGTTTAATTACAAGTCTTGAAACGAAGTTGCATCTTGTATATATGTAAATATGGCACATAGTTAGCATTATTTATTCATCTTTGAAAATAACGCAAAGGAGTTCCTTATTATATTCTCCATTAATTGCTTAGTTGTAATTAACTCTCTTGAATATCTTATACACCAATTTTTAATATTTAAATGAATTTAATTTCAAATCATCAAATTTATCATCTTTATCTAAACACATAATCTTAAAAAATTTCTTAGATATAGTGATTGATTAAGTCCCTTCCACGAAACTAGTACAAATCAACTCATTCGAGTTACAATTTCAACACTATATATTCTATCCATTTCTTCTAACCACTACTAACCCGTACAAGCTTAATTTATGAATTTTCCTTTCCTAGCTTCTTTACTTGGTCAACTATCATTTATAAAACTTTATCTTAGAGAAGTTAAAATTTTCTTAAAAGTAGATATACTTCCTGAAAATGCCCAACTTGAAGTTTTTAGATTCTTTCTATTTGACAATAAACATTTCCAATATTTTACTAGTGTAAGACATAAATGAATGAAATAAATAATAATAATAATAGGCCAAAGCAAGATATATATTTAAACTGGGCTTGAGGCTATCCCCATTCAAAATTTAAAGGAATTCACCCATATCAACTACTAAACCTATAGTCCTAATAATCTCAACAGCTGACTCGAAAACTTATGAAATTTATTTAAATCCCAAATAAAAAATAAAGAGTTCCATGCAATAAAAAACCACACTAATATTAGCATTAAGATTCCATCATTAAAGAATCAAATACAAAGGGTAGCTTCTTAAAAACATTTACCACTTATATTCTTCTCTCTTCTTATTTGGACCTCCTAGCCTAGCCCTATTACAAGAACAACCATGCACATACACCCAAACTGCTCTTCTTCAAGAAAAGATAGAGCCAATTATAGTCTTATACACCTTCTTCTACCCTCTTTCAGTCCCCTATCCAATCAAAACACAACCACTTAGCAACCTCTCTATGACACCATTCATCCTTGCTGCAACTAAGAACCATATTAGAGAAGGGAAAAATACAAAGCCTGCTTCAAAGCCAAAGGGAGACAAAACAATACACCAAGAAGCCATGAAAATTGAAGGAAAATGGAAGACTAATCCTAGCAACATAGAAGCTAGAATCTTAGACCTAAAAAGCATAACTCTTACACGCTATCTTGGTTTCAAAATGCTCCTACCAAGCAGGTGTTCAGTAGCAGAAAACACACAAAAGCCAACAAAACTCAGGGAAACAGAGCTGCGGTAGAACAAAGCTGAAGAAAAGGATGATATTAGTTGGTTTTTCTACTTTGTGTTTGCTATCCGAGAAAGAACTCTAATGATGGAGGATTTTGATAAAAGGTTGGAGGGGAAAATGACAAAAAATCCAACTTTCTTTGCATACTAGTGGGGGCATTTTAAGTAGTATAGAAAAGTGACCTAATAGAAAAAAAGAATTTAAGCAATATGCCAGCTGAAACTCGAACTTGAGATGCTAAGGCAAGAAAGGTCCTTGGTCGCTATTAGACCCACACCTCAATCTCAGTTATTTCTATTAGCAAATTTCTTTATGTGTGTGTGTGTGTGTGTGTGTGTTTTTAGGGTCTTTACAGTTTAAAAACATATAAAACCCCATCTTCTTGTTTGAATTCCATATTTGATATAGATCTGGTGTTCCAAACTTTTTAAGATGCAGATCAAAAAGTTAATTAAATCAAATCTCAAAATATGGGCTCTAAATTGATACTGAAATGTGGTACATGTATGGATTCAAAATTTTGTTCTTTGAAAAACTAGTACAATGGAATTAAAAATCATGGAATAGATTATATTAGAGCTGATAAAAGAAGATCAAAATTCTAGATCAATTTATACAAATTCAAAGAACTATCTATACACAAATTCAACTATACACAGATTCAGATTTCAGAGCCCTAAATCTCCCATTTTTTAATTATTCTAATATAACAAAATCCAATAATGAATAAAATTAAACATTTAGATGTGTACACAACAATAACCATAGACAAGCAATTCTTAAGCTTGCATTAAGAAAAAAAACCAAATTTCAAATAAAATATATTGCACATATATGAATAATAGCAAATTTTTAAACTTAGATTTCTTTCAATATAAATTGAGCTTATATCAAAATTCAAAATCCAAAACATCATAAAGATACAATAAATGAATCAAAAATGAAAAGCATTTTCACAAAAAATGATATTAGAACCTTTGGCTCTGGAACCAATTGTTAAAAGATAAGAGATTAAAATTCAGATAATACTTGATATAATATGATAGTCCATAAACACGAATCCTTATAAAGAAAATAACAACATATAGATGGAAGAATATGGATTACAACTCACAATACCCAAATAAATTCAAAGGGTAGGTTAAAATTGCTTCGTATTATAAAACTTGACTCCAACTAATATAAATATGATAATTAGTTTTAGGTAAGTTGTGAGTTGAATTTATATTCTTTAAATAGGCTTATGGATAACCCATTTATTACAATTTATCTATAAATTTTTTAAGAGAATCAATCCATTTGTACAGTGATTGTTACTAAATTAATTATTATGATATTAATAGAATATAATATATTAATTAGTTTAACAATTAATTAATGTTAATCCATAATAAATTAATATTCTCAACAATTCTCTATTCCTTACCTTATGATTTTTCGCCTAAAATATCATATATATTCATTTGTCACTTAATTCATTATTATTATGGTACTTTTCTTCACACACACACACACATATATATATATATATATATATATATATATATATATATATATATATATATATATATATATATATATATATATAGTAAACTTTACATTTAATAGTTTTGAGAGTCATCGTTATTTCTTTTGATATTTTCTCATAAGCTTTAACTATTCAATTGCAAAAATGTTTTTTAAAATTGATAAACTATAAGAAATTATAAAAAATAATAGATATCGAAGAAAAGCAAGGCTATCTGTTCAAGCAAACCAGCCAAGAGTTAATTTGCTGAGTCTTTATTTTAAATCAAATGGGTGTCTCAGGTGTTTAGAAACAATGCTGCCACTCTCAAGCATAATGAAATTGAACTACGTGAAAGATGTCACGATTCGATATATAGCATGGTCAGGTTGAAAGATACCTTCTATAAAGAGCAAAACTATAATATTTCATTTTATAGATCTCATAACTTATTGACAATATTATTGAAGATGCTGACCTGCCCAGTAATAAAGATGCAGCTAACTCGAGAATTTTTGTTTAGTTTATACATAGATTTATTTAGTGCTTAATTTACAAATCTGAAAGGAGTTTTAGCTTTCTCCATTGCATATATTGACATCAACGATCACTCAAGCTTCTGTTTTTGACCCCAAAAAAAAAAAAAAAAAACTCACTCAACCTACCTACATAATCATTAATGAATGTTATGTTTCATTTAATTATTAATATTGTAGTATTAAGCTTTCCTTGTATGGAGAATGAAATTTACTATATAAACATTTGACTGAAAGTTATCTCTCGAGGTTTAAACTTATAATCTCCTCAGATCCATCCATTGCTTATGCTTTGTTCCTTGAAAGAGAGCCTTAGAGCTTGAGATGGAGTGATAAGAAGCTCTTACAATTTTCAAATTAAGCCAAATATGAAATTGGAAGTAAATGTACTTATACAAAGTTATATCATTAAAGCCAATGAGGTGGTGATGTTAAACAAAGACAGCGAAAAGTACAAGTAGTGCTTTCCTTGGAATGTAAACTAGAGTTTATACATTGGGAAATAATCTGAGAAGCACATAAATCTTAAATATTTTGATGTCTTTCTGAAAAAATAGAGTTGATGTAGATATTGGTTTGGAAAGAAACCAGTTGGAAGATATATAATTTCAAATATACTGAGGAGCAACAACAAATATATATATATGTAAATTTCAATTACAGAAGTATCAAAACGACTGAGAGTGCAACTTGTGTACTTCAAATACTATCTAGAAGTAAATTTAAATGCTGGTCAAGAAAGCCAGAGAGAGATGTTTACATTATTAAAAAACAAAATCACGAGCAAATGAAAAAAGAGAAAAATTATGGATTTATTTGGTTTTTTGTTTTCAGAACAATTTTTTGTTTTTAAAGACAAAAAAATTTGTTTGATAATATATTTTTAATGAAGTGTTTTGTAAAACAAAAAAATATAATTTTATTTTTAGAAATAAAAAAATTAAAATATTTTTAAGTGGTTTATAACTTTTGTTTTGTAGAATTAAAAAATAAAAAATAATTATTTTTTAGAATAATGATTTAAATAAATTTTTTTGTTATTAAAATTTATTCTAAAAAATATCTATTTTAAAAATAACAAAATAAAAATAGAATCAAACAGCCCTGCCAAACATCTACGAAGGAAAAGCATTCAATGATTTCCAGTAGTACACAAGGTTCCCCATACCTGCTGAGCTTTGCAGTACAAATGCCAAAAAGGAAGTGAAAGGACCTCAACTCCGTCATCACCGAATATTATAGAACAAGGACTTGATGTGGCCATTACTGCATTATCTACTATCTAAATCATTGTTCAACTGCACTGAAGTAATTTCTCAAGGGCTGTGAACGTAAGTTGACTTAACACCTAGCTACTGCTAAATTTAAAGTGTAAATAAAAGTTATTTAAACAATACATATATAGTTGTAAGTAGTTTTTAATTAAATTTGGGCTATCATGCCAACAAAAAAGGACATCAACATAATTAAGGGGTTCACCTCTCTTAATTTGCTCCAAGCTGGAAGTGTAATGAAGCAGTGCCTGGTGTAGTACTAGTCACTGAATAATTATTTTCTAATTAGGAATAATTCTTTTTTAATAATGCATAGCATTTAATTTGTAATTAAAATTTTTAATATAATATAACTATATCAACTTAAATTCAAATTCAAATGGATTAAATCAAATAAAATACAATTATAATTTTAATGATAAAAATATATTAAAAAAATTTTAAAACACCACTTGTCATCAATCCAAAGCGCCACTTTGTTTGTATTTCGGAGTGCCACCTATCAAAAATATTAGAATACAAATATGTGAATATGTGAATTCAAAAATACAATTTGTGTACTGGATAACAATGACCCTTATGGTGCATTTTCAGCCAGATGGGTATAACTGCAATTAACCAGCGGCGCATTTGCTGCAACTTCAACGTGGAAAAAATGTAATTCTACATTTTTTTTGTCCAAAGATTAAGTGAGCTAGTGTTAGAATTCTTATTCATCCTATGGCAACCAGGATGAATTAAATAGCACCTTATTCACATTTTCCAAGAATTTATCCTCTGTTTTCAAGAATCTACCCAGTCCATTTTAGAGTTCTTCCAAAGTCTTGCTAAAAATTATTAAATGCAGCGAGATGAATTTCCACAACTGTCGATGAGTTTCATGAATAGTCGGATTCAGTGATTGGCAATCAATTATTGTTTTTAGTGTGAGTTAGCTTCCGGCAAACAGCATCGACCATTGTGCTCCGATGCAAATTGCGTCTCCAGTGAGTTGCCATGCTCCCTCGAGTGCACGGGGAGCTCTGAATCCGGAGGGACTCCATTCTTGAGAAGTGTGAGAAACTTAGGAAGCAAAAGGGAACAAAATAACTCTTGAAGTGAATGAGTCCTAACTGAAACGATGAAAGAATGAATTTGAACACACCTTTGTAATATGAAAAATCATTACAGGAGATAACGTAGAGCTTAAATGGACAAAAAGAAAAAAAAGAAAGGCAGAGAACTGTGAATTTATATTAGTGACTAGCTCAAGGATCAGGAATTGTCCTTGAGCCCATATAGCACAAAAGCCTACACTCAAGTTACAATCTATCAGGAAGAATTCAAACTTCAAACAGCAAGACACATTGGAAAAAAAAAACTCTTAAGCAAAGACCACTCATTGTGATTCTTTATGGATTAGAAATGACATTATGAATTTATGATTGATGATTAAATACTTATCTTTATTTATTAAATATTTGATTACAAAAGTAGTTGTAGTTACCACTTCTATAGGTAAATTTTAACATGGGAAACATTTTACTTAATTTGACATTATTAGCATTACGTTTGATAAACACGTATTTATAATAAGTGCTCTCATCATCATGAATGAAATGCCTGCGTACGCAGAACAAGTGCCTAAAATCTTGAGTCAATTAAATGTGATTAGCGGAATTGATAGTTCATATGTAATTATTGTCTTCTTTGGATATACCCATATGAAATCCTCTCTTAACTCAAACCAAGAAAGCAGCGCAGACTTTGATATTCAAACCAAGTGAAATTAAGATCAAAATCGACCAATGAGCTAAAAGACACTAATTGCTATCCAAATGTGATGAGAATGCGGAAGACACTGTGACAGCCTTCTCTTACGAAAATTGGGGTTTTTGGGCTTATGGGATGCTTTCAAGCTCTATATGTTTTTCACTTTGATAGTGAATCTCACGTTTTGGACGTTGTAAGTGTGTAGAAATCGAGCTTGGAGACCCCAATTATACAGCAAGAGTTTTTAGGTCTCTTGCCATCAAATGTGCCTAAATGCTTGCAAGGTAGGGGGGAATATTCCGTTGCATGATCCCAAAAGCTTTATAATTTTGGACCGCTTAAGCTAGTACCTCAGTTTGTTGCAATATTAAAAGATGGCTAATATTCTCTCACTTAGTCTAAATGCCTTTATTTATAATGACTCATAAAATTTATAAATTATAGTATATTTCAAGGGAAGAAATCAAATGCACAAATCATAGTGATAAGTTCTCTTGTGAATGAATATTACCTTCTCTTTATATATATATATACACACACACATATCATAATGTATTTTGTTTCTTTAATTCATTATAACTTAATAAATAAGTTTTATACTTGTTTTATGTCCACTTAATGACTGTTATTCTAAAAAATAATTGTGCACACACAAAATAAAAAAATAACACAAACATTAATAAGAGTTTTATTACAAATGATGAAATTTTATACATCAAGACCTTAATATAGAATCAAGTCCCATTTTCGTTAGATAAACCTTAAACTCATTTGGTAGCATGCATTTTGTTAAAAGATCAAGTATCATTAACTATATGCTTATGTGTCCAATGAAAGAAATTAATATCATTCTTAAAGGTATTTTAACCATATTTTAATTTTAATAAAGATTTGTATATACTTTTATAATAAAAAGGAAAGAAAAAGATTAATTTAAACATTTTTTAGGATAGGAAAAAAATCTATCCTAAAAAATATTCATATCTTATAAAAATAATGCAATTTATATCTATTATCAAAATGCAATTGAATTATTGGATGATTCCATTATACTATTCATTTAAGCCAAACGTGTCATTTGAATTTTGTTTAATTTGATAGGATCAAATTATTTTAAAACTTTTGGAATGATAAATTGATAATATATGTAAATTGTGTTATTTTCATAGGTGAAATGTTTTTTTAGCTTACTATATCTAACATAACATCATATAAAATTAGCTTGTAAATTGAAAAAAAAAAAAAAAGGACCTACCCAGGCCAAATCATGGGTCATTAAGGGTTGGACTAGGCCAAACCATATCAACTAAATTAACCCACCTTAACAACCCTAGTAGTAATACTATGATGGTGGGGATTTTAAGGAAAATCCAAGGCTAAATTTTAAAACTTTCAATTATAAGTTAAAAATCTTTGTTTTAATTTTTAATTCTGATTTTAATTCACATGAAAATGTTCAATTTCCTTTAAAAGTAAAAAATATTATTATTTAAAAACAATTTCATATGAAACTTTTATTAAAACAAATATTTTTTGTAAAAAAAAAATCCTTAATAGAAATTTTTTTATTATCGAGTAGCTATCCATAAGTTCTACGGCTGGTTGGGCCACTCATGCCTCGGCCCAACATATACGTGTATACTGATTTTGTTTTTCTTTTGGCCAGCGTATATTGATTGATTAATATAGTATGCCAAAGAGAGAGAGAGGTATATATATATATATATACATATATAGTGGACACTATATAATTTGGCAAGAAAAAGAGATATTATAATATGTAATTCAACTAGATTCTATCTGTTGTTTGTTACTTCTGTCATATAAAATCGATCCAAATACTACTCGTTTGTTAATAATTTAACCTACATATTATTTATAAGGTTACCCTTTTAATAAACAAGCTGCATGTAGGATAAAAAGAAAAACAATTTCTAATCAATGTTTAACAGGCCGACCTTTTTTAGTTTCAAAGAACCCAAACCTGTTTAAAACACAAAAAGTAAGCCCTTTAATTTAAATTAGTTTGGAGCATCATCAAGGAGTTTTGGGCATCTTCCATTAAAAAAAAAAAGTTTGCGAACTGTGAAGTATATATAATGTTCTAGACATATTCAAATATATAATGCAAAACTGTGAAGCCAATCTTCGCCTTTTTCATAATTATCCATCCTACTAAAAGTTTGCGTATGAAATTGTAAGGCTGACACTATACAATAACCTCAATTCAATTGGTGATCAGTATAGTGATTGACATTTACTAGAAACATCCAAATGATCGCCGCTCTTGAAATACATTCCGAATTGTGCTATTAGAAATAGAACAAGGTGGATGGAGATGAGCACAATTTGACACTGATCAGATATATGTATTTTTATTTTTATGTCATTCACTGTTCCTTAAATTATGATGTCTACCAAGAACATCATCTATATTCATCTGTTACTTAAAACATTATTTTATTAATTGTGCTTTTCTTCATATTCTTTTATTGTAAAGCAAATTTATATATTAAATAGTTTTAGAGAGTGATCGTTAATTTTTTAAATTTTTGCTTATAAATTGTAGTTATTTAATTGAAACAATTTTTAAAAAATTGATAAACTATAAGAAATTATCAAAAATAATTAATATCAGAGAAAATCCGGCATTGCCTTGCTTTTCTGTTCAACCAAACCAGCCAAGACTTGGTTTGCTCAGTCATTATTTTAAATCAAATGGGTATCTCAGGTGTTTGGAAATAATAGTACTGCCACTCTCATACATCTTCCTGCTCAAGCATATAATGAAATTGAACAACATGAAAGATGTAATGATTCGATATATAGCATGGTCAAGAAGAAAGATAACTTATATAGAGAGCTAAATTATAAGAATATAATTATTTCATTTTATAGATCTCAAAACAGATTGTCAATATTATTGAAGATGCTCACCTGCTCAGTAATTAAAATACAGTTAACTCGAGAAATTTTGTTTAGTTTACATATAGATTTAGTGCTTCAATTTAAAATCTGAAAGGAGTTTTAGCTTTATCCATCGCAAGTATTGACATCAACTCATTCAACATATAGCTACATAATCAATCATGAATGATACGTTTCATTTAATTATTACTATTGTAGGTATTAGGTTTTCCTTATGTAGAGTGAAACTTACTATATAAACATGTTAATGAAAGTTCTCTCTCAAGAGGTTGAAACTTATATAATCTCCTCGTCTCCATTGGTTAGAGCTTGAGTCTTACAATTTTTAAACTAGACCAAATACAGCTAGTGACAAAGCCAAATATGAAATTGGAAGTAAATGTACCTATTAAAGCTAATTAGTTGGTGATGTTAAACCAAGACAGCAAAGTACAAGCAATTAATGCTCCTCGGAATGTAAATTTGAGGATTTTGAAATTTTTTTTTTTTAAGGCCAAATCTATAGTAACAAATATAGCTGATGTAGATATATATTGGTTTGACAAGAAACCAAGTTAGAAAATCATTTCCTGCATACTGAGGAGCAACATCAACTCTCTATGTATTTCAAGTACAGAAATATCAAATGACTGAAAGGGCAACTTCTGTATTCCAAATACTACCATGTAATAGTGAAAAAGTTAGTCATTGATGTGAAAGCTGGTGAGAGATATTTGCATTATTCAAGAAAATCAAAATCAAGAGCAAATTAAAAAAGAGAAAAACTATTACTCGGAATGTCCATGAAGTAGAAGTTTTCAATGATTTCCCGTAGTACACAAGGTTCCCCCAAGGTACAGACATACCTGATGAGCTTTGCAGTACGAATGCCAGAAAGGAGGTGAAAGGACCCCAACTCCATCATCACTGAATATTATAGAACAAGAACTTTTAATGTGTGCATTACTGCACTATCTATTATCTAACTCAATCATGGTTCAACTGCACCGGTTTATTTCCTCAAGGGCATGAGTGTAAGTTGATTTAACAGCTAGCAACCACTGGATTATAAGAGTAAATAAAAGTAATTTAAACAGTACATATATAGTTGTAAGTGGTTTTAATTTTAATTAAATTTGGTCTATTATGTCAACAAAAAAGACATCAACATAATTAATGGGTTCATACCTCTCTTAATTTTCCCCAAGCTGGAAGTGTCGTGAAGCAGTGCTGGTGTAGTATTAGTCATTGATTGCGGCTGCAGCATCATCAAGATTCCCGTACATCGAAGGGGCTAATTGGTTATGTTGGAACAATTAGAACCACCCCCCAATGCTTGTGAATCTTGATGATGCTCCACCAGCAAACAGTGACTGGTTAATTTCTTACATCTCTGTGATCATCCTCATCACTCTATAGCCCATGCAGAAGAGCAGCAAAAAGGGAACAAGAAGTAACCCTAACCCTAAGTCACATGTTATGCAAATCAAAGGATTGGAGAAGCAAAGGAAAGAGCGGACAGGTATAATAATACAAGGTTTCAAAAAGCTGAATCATAAGAGTTGGCCAACGAGACAAGCAAAACCCACATGATACTGTGATTAGCTGATAAATCTCTATACCAAAGAAAAGAAGAGAATCAAAGTGGTATTAATTGTAAAATTATAATGTATAGAGGGCAAGGAATTGTTGAAAGGGGGAACAGAAGCAAAGCAAGAAAGTCTGAAATGAGAAGCGGAGGGAGAGTTGGAAAAGAAGTGAGAATGAAGAAGGATAAGAGATGAGAGGTTGTATATATAGAGAATGACTGAGTTGAGTAGCGAGATGGCGATTGTGGTTAAGGTTAATTAATGAGGGAGGAGATTGGTTGGTGGCTTTGGTGCCTTAAGATCTGTCAGTCACAGAGAGAGAGAGAGAGAGAGAGAGAGAGAGAGAGGGGGGGGAAGTAATAGTGTAATAGCCACAACAGTTATACATCGTAATCCGAAGTACCAAATTTTCCAAAAAACTTAAAACCTCACTGACGGAGCCATCCTTCCACGGATGGAAAATATCTGTAAGATTTGGAAAATGAAAAGAAAACTTACCCAGCAGTGGAAATGGTGTTGCGTCCTCTACAAGCGTCATTCAGAGTGGGGGCGAAATTGACCCTTGACCCCACGCCCAATATGTCAAGCCCTAGAGTTTCAACTTCAACTTCTGTAGCTTCATTGCAATTCCCCGATTTCCCACTTTTTATTTAGGTTTCATTCTGAGAGATCTTCTGCATCCTAGACGGTGACGCTTTCTCGATTTTTCTGCTTTTACTTCACTTACTCAACATCCTCCTACACGGTCATTCACTCTTCAACATTAATTCATCACTCCTGATTTTTTTTTAAACTAATATTAATTCAATTGGGTTATAGCTTATCTATATCCTTATTAGCCATATCCAGTCCACACTCTCTTGGTTCTGTTAAGCCACTCAAAGTGTTATGGGCTCAGCCACTAACTATGGCTGACACATGGTTAAGATTTTTTAATTTTTTCACAACATGGTTGTGTTGTCTAAGATACTTACCTAATTATTACCTTTCGGCTCATTGGGCCATCTCTCTGCATCCTTAATATATATGTGCTAGTTGCTTTCCAAGTGATCTCTTCCCCTCGCAGCCTACCAGAATATTTAAGTGGTGCCTATACTTACACGCACTCGAACGGATTCTCTTTCTTTTTCTTGTTAGTCTGATATTTTTTTTCTTTTCTTTTGCTTTCCTTTCATTGCTTTGGTCTCTTTGATATTTAACTAACTTAAGAAATAACATAATATCTTAAAAATGATGTAAATATAAATATATGGGAGAAAGTTAAAAATTACTTAACTTTTCATTTTTCTGGCTATTTTTAAAATATAAAAATATCTAAAACTTAATTTTATTTATAAATTAATTAAAAAAATTAACACATACTTTAGCACACGTCAAGTAATCAGTACACATATATAAATGAATAAAACCAAGTTATTTACTTTTGACTTTCTTAATAGTTTTTAAGGGAGCAAGAGGGAGCCGAGTTTTCCTATTTTATACATTTCCATCACATCATAAGGATTTTTCAAAGCACTCTCTCTTAATAGGATCACTTAAATCCTTTTATGTTCATATGTGAAATCAATCTTTGCACTTCACACACCAACACTTCCTTAATTGAAGAGAACGTGTCTAAGGATATCAATTTAGCTCCTAAAAAGGGAAAAATGAAACGAAAATTTCCATATATTAGGTTTTTCTTTAAAAAAAAAAGTGTCATAACTTATAAATAAACCGTAGAGATTAACTTACGACTTCTCCATATATGGCTAAATATCATTAATACAGCTTAGGCTAGGATTGACTAGAGGATTCTTAATTTGGGAAAGGTCGAAAGATGACCTGGTTTAAACAAAGAGTATTACAAACTGGACATGAGAGATTTAACAAAAAAAAAAAAAAAGATTTAACTAGTGTATAATATATGGGTTCGTTAACATGATATCAATTAGCATATGCTACTTAATGCCTACTTCTTTGTTTTATTATACTGTATATATGTGCACTATACTTACAGCTCGTTTGGTTGTTACCTAGGAAAGATAATCCCCTTTCATTAATTTTATGTAATATTTATTATATATTTGTAATCAATATTCGACAGTATTTCATCACTTTTTATTATTATTTTTTTAAATAGGCATATAAAAATGATTTCTTTTCTTGAAATTACTTCTTTTATTTCTCTTCCAATATAATCCTTTTTCATTTTACGTGTCAAACAAGCCTTTGGTGCCAGAAAAATTCCTTTGATTTTGTTACAGATAAAGATTATATATGCAGAGACGAGGAAAATGGACAAATGACTTGCATATACTCCCATGGCAAGCGGGAATAAATTATTAATGAAGAGTTATAACTTTAATTTTTTGAAGGCATGAAAGATCACTTGCTGACCTGTAAAAGCCACAATGAATGGGGCCTTTATGTTTAACCTTCTTAATTCCTAATTTCTTACGCGTAATAAATTAATTGATAAACCCTGAGAAAGAGGCTAAATACACCAGCATGGTGGATATTATAATGGAGTGAAGATCTTGAGCGAATCTTTCTATCTAAATTATCGGGCACTTGAACACGCAACGAAATGCTGCACTAAGCCCTGCCTGGTAAAAGATTCCAATTGCATGTACGATTCCTGGGGGATTATATTTATCCATTAAGTCAAATCATTGTTCAACTGAAATTTTATATTTCTAAAGCAACATGTTTGTGACCTTTAAGATAAGACTTGGATTCTCTTGCCTTATTTTTTATTTACACGTTGAAAATCGATCATTAATTCTCATTATAGTTATGACACTAAAAATGTAACTTTTGAATTATTTTTTTAAAACTTATAATCAAATACTAAGATCGATTTTACCTAAATTTCAAAATCTTTTTCATTAACTAAACACTCTAGCTACTAAATTATTCACTTGATTGAGAGAGATATTAAAAGGAATTCCACTACTTTTGACCATGATAAAAGAGAGACCTCAATCTTAGCACCCCATAGACAGTGAAAATTAATTTATTGGACTTTTTCTCAGTCTTAGCACCTCCTAAAATGTAGTGTTGAGTCCGAAGAGAACATCGAGAAAATCTATTCGACCTTTTGTTCTTAAACTTTAAGAAAAAATATATAGATGGACTTAACATCATCTCTCGACTCAAGACTATATGACATTAGGCTTATGAGACATTTTTACTTATATATATTCTTATTCTACTCCAATTATATCCAATATGAAACTTCTTCTTATTCTTCCTCACAGTCACACTTGACCCTAACATGTAGTACTTATATATATGCCGGTGTTTTGAGTCCTCGTCCCTTCTTTTTGATGAACAATTGGATACTGAAACCAGCTGCCTTGAAAATGATATGTCCTGAAATTCCTAAACGGAAGGTAAAGAAAAATGAGGCAATATTATGTGTATATTCTTCTAAGAATATTTAGTTTGTTGGCATATTTGACCCCGTAAACAGCCTTTCTTTGGCCGATTTGGTCAAAACCTTTATTAGAAACATTTTTTTGGAGAATATTACCAACAATTTTTATACCAATCTACTAATCTATATTTAAAAAAAAATAATTATATACCAGCTATTGTTTTGATGCGGAAACTAAATTATTCGTAGTTATCGTTTAAATTACGTGGATTTATGCATCTCGCAGCTGAACCTCATGAATCCGCTACTTACTTATAATTCAACTCATCACTGGGTCTGCACATGTTAAAGTCTCAATAGGAATATTATTTACTTGTTAAGGAATGATTTTGTTAACTTCATGTGTTTTTTTTTTTTTCCTTTTTGGTGGGCAAGAGAAGGTGAAGGCCATGATTTATGCTTTTAGGAAAGTTGATTATTACATTACATATATCTGTATCAACACTTTTGACGTGAAGAGTGTTATCACCCTTTTATTAACAGAAGGAGTACACTCTTAACATTAATTAATTTATCATTACGACAAATTATGGAATAAAAAAAGATATGTCCAATATTACAATAAAACAGTGTGTAGGAATTAACGGAATCCTAGATCATGAAAAAGACACCAAGGTTTGAACGGGGAAATAAATTAACCCACGCAGGATATGAAAAGGTAAGTGGCCTTTCAGGTCAGCTGAGAAGGCAAACAGCGACATTAATGGTGGGAGAGAGTTCAAACTCCGAAGAGTGCAATTATGTGACCTTAGGTCACACTAACAGATAATTCAGAATGTTCCTGCAGTGACCCAGAGAGAGAGGGGGAGAGAAGATGTGACTTTGATGTGGCTGCAATTGTACGGACGGTGGGGGGACGAGAGAGAGAGCGTGTGTGAGAAAGACAAGCGTTGAACACGGAGAAGTGGATCGTATTCGCCAACACACACCCCACATACAATCATCTTCCTCGGACGGACTCTTTAATGTTGCTTCTCTAAGAATATTAATGATTTTTCATTAAAATATAAAACTAAACATTCAATCTTATATGCTTTTCGCTGTGATGATGTTTGCCATAAACATTTCCACGAGTGTCTCACCAATTCCTTCGGCTTTGAATTTTGAATCACCTTTCCAATCGCTCTAGTTATTCATCTTTGCTTCTCTCTCTAGCCCTATTAGAAGAAGGGTTGTATGGATATCACATCCACCCCTGGTTGTAAATTTCAAGATTCTAATTTCCACATGGTTTGGTCTGTTTTACTAGCTAGAAGAAAAAAAAAATTGAAATGAAATCCATTTCCTTCAAGAAAAAAGAAAAAGTTCTTTTGTAACTACGATTTCTTTTTACTACACTTGAGTTGTTTGGGATCGATTTGGATTTTTCTTTAATGATTTTGAAGAGATCGAAAATATGTTCCTATATTGTTTTCCAAAGATATTGCTGCCTTGCCACTTAAAGTTTGCTTGTTCTGGAAGAGGTTTTTCTATGATTTTCGGGCTACTTCGCAAAGACCATAAAGTACCGTCAATTGAAATGCAAATTATTTCTGCTTTATTGAACAACACATTGCAAAATTGATCCTAGCCGATGGAAGTACCCAGAATATGTAATTTTAAGCAACAAAAATATTTTGTTGGAGAAAATAATAGATGAAAGCAATTAGATATTAAATTTTCTAATAATGTCTTAATTTGCCGTTTATGTGTAGGATATTTAGTTGGTGTTTTTTTTTTAAAAAAAAATCTCTTATTTGATAAATTCAGTTTAATTATTTTAACAATGACAATGGGCCAAGTCACCAAAATGATACCTACAAAATCATACGAGAATTTGTGAACTAGTAAATCGTTACCATAGATTAATATTGCTCAAGGCGTTCGAGCTATCTAAAATTGCGGGTTATGTGTAACATTTAAATGTACTAAATGTTTCTAGTGTGTAAAATGTGTTACACTAATGCTCGAAACAACCTTACTGGCCTGTCAGATCAAACTGCTTTTTGCTTTTGAGAGTTATATTGCTGTGAGAAAGAAACAAACAACTTGTAGGAGGGGTGCATTGGTGGCTAGAATCGTCCTCTTCTTTATCTCCATCACATGCCACACCACAGTGACAGAGTGAAAAAAGCCAAAAGCTTCTCTCTTAAAGCTCATCTATATAGGCCTCACCACCACACCCACAAACACACTACTCCACCCTTTTATCCCTATCAATTATATCTCCTCCATTGTTTCAGTATAAGGCTTAATTGTTCTTCTTCTCTTATAGCCTATTATTCTCGAAAACTATATAGCTTCTTTTATTTTCATCTATAATCAATTAATTAACCATATTCAGATGTTTCTATACGTAATTATAAAATTACAATTTCAAGAAAGAACTAAAAGAGTAACAATTACATCTAGCAATGTGTATAATTAATAGGGAAATGCCACAGAACTTTCTATCGATTGAATCCAACATTTCCAATCCACTTATTTGAGATATGTGCAGCTCACCTGACAGAAATATTAGATTTAACGATTTAAAAGCTTGAGTGTTCAGGCACTCGAAATTTCAGTAACATTTTCCTAATTAATAATGATCTTTTTTTCCCTATTTGTCTATGACCGTGGAAGAACGAAGCACCGCGGTGAGTTAAAACTGTCATAAGTTGACCTTTGGAGTTTGGATTGAATAAAAAGAAATAGAACTTTATGTCTTTGATGTAACTTTTAGAAGAATCATTGACATAGCCCTAATCTACTTTGGTATAGCAGCTAGCTAGCTAGGCTAGAAAACTATGTGAAATGATATGTCGAAACGTAGCCCTGATATTTCGCTGAACAGAACAAATACACGAAGATGTTTGCGTTCCGACCGAACACGATAACATCATGTCCTAATTAAGCAAGCTGCAATTCCAAATTGCATCTGTAGCTTTACTCCAAGTAGAAACTCATTTGTCCTCCCCCTACCATCATCGTAAATATACCTTTCTTTAAAGAGCCCATTTTCTTGTATGTATGGCTATGCACGCCATCTGATTAACTAAACTCATAAAGTTCCTCCTTAATTAATACATTTTTAATGTAATTTCTTAAACTGTAATTGATACACTTTCAAAAGACGAAATCAAAGATTAAAAATTATCTCTGGGAAGACACTAGATAAGTATGATATGAATGCGTAACTAGGGATATTTATAGTACTTTACTTTTTCATTTTCTCTTTCCTTTCTTACGAAGAAGGGGGGTAGGGACTTTGGAGAGATCGATATTAAGAAAAACTTATCCCAACATTTAACCAATGTTTGTCCTAAAACAAATGGCTAATTTTTTAAAATAAAAAATAAAAGTTGTGGAATTGACAACTTTTAGAATAATGCTAGACGGAATATGGTATGCATCGATGCATATGACTGATGAATTAAGTATGTGAGCAACAGAAGGAAGCAACTGCAGACAGCAGAAGGCCAGAAGCAACATGGTTCCTAACTTTTGCTATAATTATGTAAACAAATTAAAGAGTGCAATCCTATATATATATTGGTCTCGAGTTGAATTTTTATCTCAATATGGTCTAATTAACTTAGTGTATTAATTATGTTTTTTTTTCCTTTGACTTTACCGCAACATGGAAACAACACCACGCAGAGAAATGGTAAAATTTTCAACATGCACTAAGTATTGGGATTTAAAAAATTTATAAGATGGTATGCTGAGTTAGGCGGCCATAATTAACCAGAAGAAAGAAAGCAATATTTGTGGATGGACAAGGGTATCTTGAGGGTGTACTTGTTAGAGATATGGGGCAGGGCTGTGAAGGTACACCCAAATATCCACCACATATATATGAAGTTTTGTAGCCGAAGAAGGTGGGTTTACGTGTTTGTGAAGATGGGCCAAGGCTTTCTCTCTGGATGCAGAATCAGTGTGAATTATATAATGAAGAATTTTTAGGTAGTCGTGTTGGTGCCAAAAGAAATCACATCCATCCCATCCAGGGAGGCCAAAGCTTGGCTTTTAGTTTGAGGGAATCTGAACTAGCATGGTACAAGTTTAATTGTTGAGGGTAAACAAACCCACCGTCCATCATTTCCCTCTCTTCACACAGTAATTGAATGCCAAGAAAGTTCTCTCTTTCTCTCCTTTGAATTTTAAAATTAATAGTGCATGTACATTTAGTCAACCAGAAACCAGAGAGGCAGTAATTGAACGTATATATATAGTAAGAATGTCACTGTGAATCACATGCATGAGGATATATTTTGACGATGATGATGATGATGATGATGCCATGCAACTATCTTCTTCTTCGGATATAATTGCATTAATGAAGTTTCTGACCAATTTGTTGCGTCTGATGTGGGATCAGAATTGATATGACCGGCTGCGAGCTAGCTAGTGGCAGTAAAATTGCGCACTGGGATTTGATTAACATATATCTAAGAAAATGTCATGATAGTTTTGTTGTCAGTAGTGATCTCTCTCTAAAATAAAAAATCTCAAAGTGGGGCCGATTTCAGAAGGGAACAATCAACGATGTAAGGAAAAAGCGCGTCTGTCAAAAGTGAACTTGGCCTAAAATCCAAGAGACTACTTCCTCTGCCCTTTACCCAGATTTTACAGCAAACATGGCACTACCCTATCTTCTTTCTCAACCAGCAAATATAGAAATGGAGCACTAACCCAATAATAATCATTTGCATTATTAATAAAGATTATGAACTTTATGAACTACTTAGTTGGTGTGGTCCCAGCAAATATGCCAGCAAAGCCAGTTACTGGTTACAACAAGAATTAAGAACAGGCCTTGTGTTCATTAGAAATCATCAAAATGTCATCAATCACTTGACCTTCAAGTCTAGCTTTTATCTGTTTATTTTCTATTTAAATGGTCAAACTCAAGCAGAGATAGGCCCTCCTTTTTTTTTCAGGTCAAAAGAAATTAAGACCCTCTTATTCGGGTTAGGTGGGTGGTTTTGGTGTTTGTTTGGACCATGTTCTGAGGTTGGGCCTCTGTGATTTGTATGTCGTTTTGGGTCTTGGGCTCCATAATTTGCGTCCCCTTTTCCAGCCTCGTTTCCTCATGTCCATAAGACGAAGGTTGAAAGCCCATTAACAAGAGAAGAAAGAGCATATCGCGAGACCAAGGGGCCGTGCATATTGCACCGAAATAGAAGAGTTTAGTCCCTATACTTTGACTAGATTTTTAATTTCCTCCCATATGCTATTGTTTTGCAAACAAATTCTCATAATTTGTTGTCATTTTCAAACAAGTTCTCAGTATTAGCTTCCATCATAATACGATCAAACCCATGCTAAGTTAGCTAGCGGATTACTTATGCGTTACAACTTACAAGGCAGAATTGATATAAGGTTGTATAATTTTAATTTGATCCTTATATTTTCATTTTATTTTTACATCACTACCTATCGTTATATTTACTCAGAAGGAAATTGCTCCAACGCCCTAAACCCTCACCTATAAATAGTCAAGACACCTTTCAGGTATAGGTTATGCAAGCTTACTACGTGGACCTCTATCAGATTAGATAATGACAAGTAGAGAGATGGCATGACCTAGTAGGCTCCACAAGGTGCAATACAAAAGGAGGGACCTACATGGGGCAACGCAACAGCGTACGTTACGTGTGATTATGGTTGTACGTGGTCCTCAATGTGAGTAGATATTATAACATATCATAAAATTGATGACTTAGCTAACGGAATACTTAGGTATCAATTGGTAGTGCTTATATGAAAACAAGATATGGGGAAGTATGAGGGACAAACTAAAAAACAAGTAAAAGTATAGGGACCAAATTAAAAAGAGGTGAAAATTTTAGAGTTACATTTTGGTGCATCTAATTTCATAAAAAGTTTCAATTTGGTCCCTTAGTTTAAATACAAAAAATTTTGTTATTATATTTCTTAAAATGATCTAATTTTTCCCCTTATCTCATAATCCATCTGAAATTTAATGTTAAATTTAACAATATATTAAGTTGACCATCTTATCTAAGTCTGAGTTAACATTATCAAGTAATAAATAAAGTTTAAATCAGTTGATTTTAAGTTTAGCATTGAATTTTGTGTGGATTATGAGACAAAGGAGTAAAATTAAATCATCTAAAAAAAATAAAAGGACAAGTTAGTCTATTTTTAAATTAAAAAACTAAATTGAAACTTAAAACTAGAAGAACTAATCACCAAAATAAAAACATATGTGGACAAAATGAAGTCTACATTAACTCTCCGTTTAATACCAACTGATTGCTGAGAGAAAAAGAAAACAAGTAAATAGTTTTTAAATGAAGTTTGACGATTGGAAATTAGCAATTAGTTTAAACTTGGAAAAGAAACAAAGATATCAAGGAATCCATTGGAACATGAATGAGCCTTGTGCTCCTTGCTCCTTCTTATTCTGCTCTATAATTTATTCATACTCATAAACAACAATCACGAGCTAGCTTAATGAATTTAGTGCTTTGGCGAGGAAAAGTAGGCGTAAATAATTTCAACGTCTTAGAGTTTAGTTAAGAAATTGTCCAACGGGCAGAGCAAAAAGAGGAAGGTGTCACCTATCTCGGCTGCGATAGTAAAGGACTTGGGAGAAATTCTACTTTCATCACTGTGGTTTCGTTGAAGGGGGGGAAAAAATAGAGACAGAGGAAGAGAGTTGTTTACATGAATAAGCCTATTAGTTCAACGAAAGTAGCCTACATGTTTCTTTCTTGCCTATTTCCTTTTCATTTTGGCTGAATGCGTCATGGCCCTTTCAGTTGGGAAGCTATATGCTTTTCTAATTCTACCCCGAATTAATTATGTGCCAAAAAGAATAAATAAAACGATAAATTAAGAGGTTGCAGGAAGTCATTGATTGTCACTTTGTTGACTGGCGGATGTGTCGGATGGAACCATAAAAATGTATATAAACATACACCTGGGCACGTGGCTGCACATGGCTGAGTAGCCTTAATTTCTTGCTCAATTTGACGAGTTTTAAATTCGGTGCTTACCTGTACATAAATATGAGAAATTCATTGTCAAAGTGGATAAATTCTGCTTTCATCACTGTGGAAGAGTTGAAGGGGAAAAAAAAATGAGAGAGAGGAAGAGAGTTGTTTACGTGAATGAGCCTATTAGTTCAATGAAAGTAGCCTAATGTTTCTTTCTTGCCTATTTCCTCTTCATTTTGGCTGAATGCTTCATGGCCCTTTCAGTTGGGAAGCTATATGCTTTTCTAATTCTACCCTTAATTAATTATGGACCACAAAGAATAAATAAAAAGATGAATTAAGATGAATTAATTATGGGAAATCCTTGATTGTCACTTTGTTGACTGGAGAATATGTCAGATGGAACCATAAATATGTATATAAACATACGCGTGGCTGCACATGACTGAGTAGCCTTAATTTCTTGCTCGATTTGACCAGTTCTAAATTGGGTGCTTACATGTACATAAATATGAGATATTCATAGTCAAAGTGGATAATATATATATATATATAATTAAACTAAATTAATCATAAATAAATATGTAGACATATTATAAGGGAGTAAAGTGTGTCTGAATATTACATAGGAGTTGTAATAACTCCCTAATTTTAGATAAGAAAAATATATATTTTATGATATATTAGAAAGTCAAAGTAATAGACTAACCTGGCTTAACTTTTTATTCAATCAAATAAAATAAAAAAAAAAATCTCATTTGCAATATTTTTATCAGCTTTGAACCTTATTTGATGTTGATTTTTATTTTAGGAGAAAGGTAAAAAATTGTAAAAAGAATAAGAAAAGGGAGAGAAGTTGAAAAGTCAAAAAGCAAGGTTAATAAGTCCACTCGCTACAGTGAAAACGCAATTCGCTGTAACTAGGATGCACGTTCACTATAGCGAGGAAGTCAATTCGCCATAGCAAAATCGTGATTCATACAAACTCTAGGGAGCTCTTACCTATAGTACAGGCAGTAAAGAGATTAGTAAAAATCTGGATGTCTATAAACTCCAATGTTTTTAAAACCGGATCGGTCATTGAACCGGTGGAGGTATTGGTTCACGGTTCATTGGTCCAACCGTGGTCGAACCGGTAATAATTAAATATATTATTTAAAAAAAATTTATGTATTAAAATTTTAATATAACAAATAAATATTAATACATTTTAAATATTTGATTACTAATTCAATATTTTTTAAGATATTACAAAAATTAATGTTTAGTTTAAAATAAAAATTATCTATAATTAAAAGTTAAGAATATTTAGTATTAAATTTTTAAAATTTCTAAATCATATTAAGATTCTACTTATTATTAAAAAATAAAATAATAAATAATAATTTTAGCTAAGTATCTTAATATTTGAGAGAAATTTTATTAGGAAATTAAACATAATAAAAAGCAAGTATAAAAAATAATTAATTATGCATATTTTATTTCTCTTATATTCTCTTTCTTTTTTTAAAAAAAAATTATATTTCAACTCCCTCACCTTTTTTATTACCTTCTATTTTTAATTTGTCAAATTTATTTAAAATGAATTATTCTATTATATAAGAAAAAATTTAAAAAAAAAAAAAAGAAAATTGCCTCAGACCGGTTCAAACCGATTTTTTCAGTCTGATTTTGACCGATTTTTACTGATTTTTGACCGGTTTGACCAGTTCTTAACCGGTTCTTTAATTGACCGGTTTTCCAACTCAACCGAACCGGACCAGGGACCGGTTCCTGGTCGAACCGGCGGGTCCGGTCCGGTTCTAACAACATGGATAAACTCTTGTTATAGTAAGAGCTACTCCTCGCCATAGCGAGATCGGCTACTGAAAAGCATAACTTTAATTTGTGAGCTAAAAACACAAAAAAGAGCGAGAGTTTGGTCATTCTAAACCGGGAAGAGAAATTTTGAAGGGGAAAACGTACCTAAGAGCGAGGGTTTGAGGAAGAGGAGCCTGGGTTGAAGATTAAAAGCCGAATCAACACGATTGCACTAAGTTTTCTTAGATCATCCATGTTCTTTTTCATGATTCCTTGTCTTTTCGAATTTATGAATCTATTTACAATGTATAGAGTTATATATAGCTAGATTTCTTTGATCCTAGGTTTACTTGAACCTATTGCCATGTAATGAGAATTTTGCAAAGTTAAATTGAGTTTATTGATTATTTGAATGCTTAATATATCTTTTATGTTTCATGTAAGAGTTTGGCCATCTCTTGTTGAATTGGGGAGTTTGAGGTTTGCTCTTGAAAAAGGAAATTTGCAATGAACCAATTGATTAAGCAACTTAGGATTGAAATTAGGTCACACTAATTTTGTTCTTAGGTATAGAAATTTAATATGCTTAAGAACCCTAAGTGGTGAAAGGATCTGGATGTACTCTACTTGATTAATTGTAAAAGAAGTTTGCAATTAATTAAAATAGAAGTCTAAGTGGTTCAAAAGATATTTGGGCTTAATTAATCTCCCCAACCTTTAGATTATTGATTAACCAATTAATAGGGTATTTCAATTCGTGACAATCAGGGGATAGAAACCTAGGATATTTTTTAGAAGTTTATCTCATCAGAATTATCTTAACACTCAATATTTGTTTACTTCTATTTTATTTTAATCCCTTACATTGGTAGTTGCGCATCTTGACTTAAACAAAAATAAATTTTCTTAGACTTAATTGAGTTTAATTCAATTCTCTGTAAGACGACCTTAATTCATTATATTACAAAAGTGATCCGTCATTTTACAAAATCTATGGCAAAAATAGTGACTATCAAGTTGACATTTTCATTTATTGTCAACAATTTTCTGACATTCGAAACAGAGAAAAAGAAAAGTGCTTAGCAGGGTGGTGGGTGGGTCTGTCGTCGGTGGTATAATTTGAAGTATCTTGTTCAGATGGAGGCATGTGATGTTTGACACAACGAACAAAGGCAATACCATCTTATATTTACACGCATTTTCCAGCAGCCTTCTACATGACCACGCCATTTTAAGAGAGGACCTTATAAAAAACTGCTCTTTGAAACGTAAAATTGAGATTTCCAGTTTCTTAAGATTCGTTGTTCTCTTGCATGCTTCACGAATTTGAGAACAAGTGTCGTTGTACAAGTTAACAGAACTGCCGCGAAGAATGCAGAGAAAGCATGTTTACGGGGCGCTTCTCCTTGTTTACGTAACCATTAATATTGAAGTGCCTCAAGATTTATAATTCATGAATATATCTTCTCTGAAATAGAAGAGAAGTTTGGTTCATTCAGTCTAATGTTTCTGTACAGAAAGTGCAGTTTAACTAACCCGAAGCGGAAAAACGAAGAATGTCCCCCTTTTCTTCAACTTCTAGTACCTTGGATAGTCTAGTTAGACAGTTATACATGTTACGTTGGATACTAATTAAAAACTCGTGCTTTGAATGAAGTAATGGTTATTATCATGATACTCTTTCCGAAAACTTATTAAAATTGGCTTAAGCAATTTTTGGAATAGTTGATAACAGAGCATGTTCTCCTGTATCCAAGAATTATATTGAGTGATAATTTTATGTTCTAAAGAACACATATTCTCTAATTATAATACAATTAGTTATTAAATATTATTAAATATAAAATAATATTTTATCTATTTTAATAGATTTATTATTATAATCATACTCATTAATTATATAAAATTCAAATTAATTCTTGTTCAAAACTCTTAATTATTGAATAAATTAATATTTTAAGTAATTATTTAATAAAATATTATTCTATATATTTAACATTTAATTATGTTATAACTAGAGAACATATATGTTCGAAATCATAAAATCATCACACTAAAAATTGACACCCTGATCAAGCAATCAGCAAAATATAATGTCGCGGAAATTCGCATATGATTTTAGACCCCAAGGAGAAGGAGATTTTTACTTGCCAAAATTAGAAGTGTTGTAGAACAAAAGAAATGACATAATAAGTTGATTTTTATATAAATATTTTTTTTGTACAGAAGTTTATTTGTCAATTTTAGAGGTTGTTGAGGCTAAATAAAAATCTTGGAGGTTATAGTATTTCTCACTATCAAATTTGGTAAGTAAATTTATCCTTGTCATAAGTTGTAAAATTAAGAACATAAAAAAGAAAAAAAGGTTTGGCCTTGCTATATTATGGGCAAAAAACAAAGAGTAGAGGTATTCATTAACCCGATAGATGCTAGGAGCTCGCCTTAACTCAATCTAATTTGGCCAGGCTGAGCCGAGTTAAAAGTATAAATAGGCAGAACTTTAAACAAAATTATATTAGGTTAGGCTAAGTCACGGGCGAATACATGTTCCGTCCAACTCATCCTAATAGTTACTTTTTTTTTTAGTTATTAATATTTTGTCATCTTATATATATATATATATATATATATATATATATATATATATATATATTATTTTTATTTCATCTGACTCTTTTTGTATGTTACAACTTTTATTACCTACCTAAATTCTCCCTATTTCTTAATTATTTTTATCATTGATGTGTATGCTTACTGACATTTTTTTTTATTGAATAATGAAAATATATATGTTTACCTAAAGTTATTTATGTTAATATAACTTATATTTTACTTGATAATACCAAACTATTTTTTTAGTATTGATAAAAATATGAGGGTTCTAAAAAAGCCTATTGTTTTGAAATATATGCTTATGAGTTTATAAAAAAAATATTTTCATATTAAGAGTATTATTTTATAAAAAAAAAAAAAAGCTCGGGTGACCCTAACCTACTCTAACCTAACATAAAATCGGGCTTGTTTAAACCGAGCCGGACCATGAGTATAAAAACAAACTTGATGCCTTAATCAGGTTAGACATCAAGCATACTAGATATCCGACCCGACCCGACCCTACCCATGAACAGTCCTAATGAAAAGAAGGAAAATCAAAATTTTAATCAATCAATAATGGGCTAAGACGCATACCACAAAAAAAAAAAAGAAAAAAAAATCTCCAAAACATAGTGTTGATTATGTGGATAGAAGAGAAGGAAAAATATATTGATATGACATTTAATGTTATTACATCAATGTTTACAATTACCATCATGCTTTCTTTAAAGATTGGCACATGAAAAGACCAACTTAATAATGATCTTATTTATGAAGAACGATTTTAAAAACTAACACATTCATGAAGAATTAAATTGAAAAGATTTTTATCTTTTTGTGATAAAATGGGATTTTAGTAGGCTAACATGACATTTAATATCATCACATTAGCATTTAGCTGTCCGCATCACACTTTTGTTTAAACTTTGAAATGGCTAGTATATTGAGTGACTAACTTGGTAATGGTTTCATACGTAAAGGATTATTTTGAGAACAAGGGACTAAATTGAAGAAAAAAAAATCTCCACTTGTAAGTAATGAAAATGGTGTTAGCCATTACATAACTCTACATAGAACGAAATGATTTCTCTAAATTATAATAACTTATGCAAATTTAATTAAGAGAATTAAGTATTCACCCCAAGATCCCATTTGCCACCGGATTCTGATTATTCAATTAAGCACATGGGCCCCCTCAATTGCGGTTCCATGCACCTTACTTGAGAAGAAGCTGGTGTTCAAGTCAGAAAAGGATCATACAAGCCCAAATTAGCAAAGATTACCATAGGATTCAATAGAAAGAAAGCCAGCGATTATGATTTGAGCGGGCGTGTTCCTTGTTCCCCATTTCGGGAACAAAGTTTCTGCACTTACCCAGTCTTAATTACTACATGCATGGCTCAAAAAAGAAGAGAAAAAGTTATTGGCATAGATGGTGGTTCATCATACACATTTTTGTGGCGTGCTAACGAATAACATCTTTCTGCTTTTTTTTTTTTTTCTAAGAGAAGAAAAAAAAAGAGAGAGAGAAAAAGAGATTTTTACCTGGAAAGGTGAACAAGTAGCCAATAAATGAGAAAGATAACAAAGATATTAACTTTTCCTTCAGCTTGCAGAGAAAAATAACAATGTGAGAGGTAATTAATTTACATGATTGATGAGGCCCCATATAATAAAACATGCATTGCATGCATCTAGGGAGCAGCTGATCTTTGCTTTCTAATAGTATACGCATCATCACAACACAACATGTGAACGAGTTGTTTATGAAGTACAAATACTTTAAAAGGATATTATTAGAAACGCTCATATTAGACATGATACAAAACTTTAAATCATATACATACACTTCAAATTTTGTTGTGTTGCTTCTAATTTTTTGTTCATTTTCCTTTTTGCTAGTTCTAGCCTGCGTATATGCAGTACTTATGTGGGGACGTTTATGAACTGAATGTTGCTCTCCATGGGCTTTTTGCTCTACTTCATTTTATTGAAATTGAAACGCTTGTATATATGCATTATTTCTTAAGAAGTCTGACTGGTCAAAGGACAGATCATGATATACAGGATCCAGTGGAGGAGAGCTCGAGAAAAACATTTCTAGGGAGCATGTTCCCTGATTGATTGACTTCACTATTGGATTCTGTTTGATCACTGTTGGGAAAAAGGAAAGAAAAAGTGAAGTGCATTCTGTAATTGGTAAAGCTAGCTAATGATTGATGAAGACTGATCAGGCTCGATCATCTATATATCTTTTGACGTTGAATTACTTTCTGCTATAAAGGTTGGGGGCTCATAGAAAATTAAACAAATGCCTTTTTCTGGGCAACTGTTCTGCTAATTGCTGACGAGCAATAAAGCGCAACCAACAAGTGACATTCTTAATTCCCTTTTTCTCTAAATGAGATAACATGGAGAAGAATCTTTACCAAACAGTGTGCAAAAGATCACTGTTTAGTCTACGCGATGTGAATTTTCTAATTTCCATTTTATGTTTCGAGCAAGACAGCACTTGATATGCTCCTGCATCTTCAACATTAGCAGGATATGCAGCAAGCAGAGCTTCATCTCTGATATGGATTTTGATCTTCTTGGAGAGATCAAACAAGAAGATACAAAATCTGGTGCAATCATAATTGCAATAAATCATTTGATTGAAATAAACAAAACAAAAAAAAAGAAAAAAAAAACCTTCAATTTTATGTGGCATGCTACGTAAAATGAACATCATTTGATTAGTACTACGAAGTATCCACACCTCAAAAAGCAAGCTTCATTATTAATACTATTCAAGTATAATGATATAAACTTAAGTTGTAAAAAGAAAATGATCACCTCTGACCACCACCAACTTAGTCGTAGAAGATCAAGAAATCCAACAATCTGCGCCTACCACTATACTCAATACTCGAGTTGATAGTAAGAGTACAATTGTATTTTCTTATAATTTCTTAAAACCGTATCTGGAATGAGAGACTGCACTCGTTATGGATGTTACAGGTAGAGATGTTATGTCCAAAAGTCACTAGAACAATAAACCCAACACATTATTCAAACCTAATCATCATGGAATCCAAAGGAAGAGAGCTCTAGAAAATACTACTGGAGGCGTGTGTTTCCATTTCAAGAATAAACGGTGCTGCTGCAAATTTAATTAGTGGTTCTGTTTCATACAGTGCTCTAGATGAGAAAAGGAGGAGAAAAGTGAAGGAACACTAAGAAGAGCTAATGATTGATGAAGAATGCTCACACTAATTATACTTTCTAGCAAAAAAAAGCTATTATACTATCCCTTCAAATTATATACTCAAGTTGAAGATGAATTAATATTCAAGACCAAGTCATCGATGAAGACAAATAAAAGACATTCAAGTATCCATTAGCTTTATAGAGGCAAAATCAAATTTTCGTTTTTCTTACTCTTGCTAATGTTTATTAATTTTCTACCTTTGACAAAGGCATGGAGACAGAAATCACCCACGCAGGGCGTGTCCACAGAGGATTCTCTTCGTATTTTGAATGTTGACCAAATAGGGGCAGCTGACTCAGCTATACCATAGACCACCATAGGAGAAATTTTTCCGTGCATTAGATAGTTAGGATCAATTCTATACGGTTAGTCTCTTTTACTTTAGAGTAACAAAATACATCTTGCCCTTGAGTGTAAATATACCTGATGCACCTAAGAATTTTTCCCACCTCAGACACTAATATCACCTTTTGCGCACAAACACATGTCCAAAGTGACAAATCTCTATTTATAATCATGACAAATTCATATATGCACTAAGTGTACTACTTCATTTATAATCTGTCTAATGAAAAAGGGCCAAGAAACGTAAAATGAGACTCACATAGCATATTTTTCTCTCCATCAAAACACATATTAGGCCCAACAATAAATGGAGTATTTTGATATTGAGAGAAGAGAAAATCAAAGAGAAAAATCTGCTATATGAGTCCCATTTTATATCACTTAAGTTCCGTTTGGTTCAACGGAGGGGAAGGGAGGGGAGGTTAATGGAGGGGAAGAAAGGGGATTTAATGAGTTATGTTTGGTTGGAAGGGAGGGGAGAGGAGGGAAGGAGAGATTATTGTTTGGATTAGGAGGGGAGGGGAGATAATTATATTTGGACAAATTTACCCTTTATATTATTTTAATTTTATTTTTTATAAAAAAATTATTTATATTAATAATTTTTTAAAAAAATTATAAATTTTAATCTTTTTTTTTATTTTTAATTTCTGATAAAAAAATTATCTTAGTTTTAAATAAATATTAATATATTAAAATATTAAAAAATTAAAAAGGGCAAAAAAATAAATTAACATTTAAAAAATACCCCACCCCTCCCCTCCCCTCTAATTTTATCCAACCAAACACCTTATCCCCCTCCCCTCCCCTCTAAAAACCCCCAACCAAACACCCCCTTAGTCTTTTTATATGACGCAAGATATTAATGAAGTGGTACACCAAATGTATCTAAGAATCTCTCCACAACCAAGCCACCCTAAGGTCCTTGGGCCCACTCCATAATACCACGTCACCTTCATCATCTTATATTAAGAATTAAAAAAGACTAAAGTTTGATTTTGATTCCTTATAAATGAGGTATTTTTCAATTTAAACCTTCATTAAAGTGCCTTTTCAATTTGGTCTCTTACAGCCACAAATAAGATATTTTTCAATTTGGTCCCCTATAGAATTATTTTCTCAATTTAGTCCTTAATAGATAGGTATTTTTCAGTTTAGTCTCTAATAAATAAAATTATTGCCAATAATATCCTTTTATCAATTTATTGTAAATGAAATTAATAATATATTGATAGAAGGACATTATTTATAACCTATCAAAAAAAAAAGATGCTACATATCATTACATCTGTTAATTTTATTAATAGTAAATTGATATAAGGACATTATTGATAATAATTTTATTTGTGAGAGACCAAATTAAAAAATACCCATATGTGAGGGGATCAAATTGAGAAAATAATTATACAAGAGATTATATTTAGAGAAATACCTTATTTAAAGTTTTAAAAAAACTCATATGTGAAGGATCAAATTGAGAAGATAATTTTATAAAGGATCATATTTTAAAAAACACTTTATCTATGAGGGACCAAATTAATAATTAATTTTATGAAGAACTAAATCAAAAAATACTCGCCAAAATGAAGTTGTACTCTGATAACAAATTCTCATGTGGTCTTGGAGTAAAGAAATCTCCAAACACGTCATTTTCATCACATCCGAAAGCAATTTTTTTTTTAAGTTTAACTATTATAAGTGAATGATTGTTATTTCAAAACAATTTTTATCGTTAAATTGTCAAAAAAAGACGTTACTATTATATGTCAATTAAGATGATAAAAAATTGACAAGTGAAGTTAATTAATAAAACATATCTAGATAAGCCAGATTAAAATAATAATTGAGAAACTATAAATAAATTCAACCTGTCCACGTCATATACAATTATCAGTGACATTAATATTTTCCAACAAGAGTTTTGCAAACAAAAATTTATGCTACATATCAACCTCCCGTCAACTTTATGACAACAAGAAATTCCTCTGTCAAATCGACCTAGGTTAAAACCAATAATTATATATACGTACATACGTACGTATGTATGTATGTATAATCAAAGAGCAAGTGGCAGCGTGATCTAGCTTCGGGAAATCAGAGCAAAACCACCCAAAAATGGATACGCAGAATCACTGTAAGGAATTCCCATAGAAATTAGAGTACCGTAGAGTTTAAGTGTGAGTTAGAAAGTTTTATATTGAAAGGAAATAAATTAAATGAGAATTATATAAATAAATTGATTTATAAACTTAAAAGTTTTGAGTAAACAAATGGCAAATCTATGAATATAGTTTCTCACAAAACTTAATAAATAAAAATATTTTTAATGCTTTAAGATTTCTAATTTTAGGTTAACAAGTAGTGTCAAGACTTAAAAATTTTGAATTAACAACCATGGAGTTCTAGAGAACGTATATTATATTTCGGATTATCTATATGAGCCTTATATAACTAATAGATGAGGAGTTTGATAGTAATTTTTAAGGATGTGAAAGATGGTTGACATGTGACTGACCCATAAATTAACTCGGAAGATACGGTACAAAGTTAGTTATGCTATGTTTGGTTCGGCGTTTCGTGGCTCAAAACCACGTTTTGACAAAGCTTCGTTTTATTGCTTCTTCATTTGATAGCCTACAAACGCGATTTTCTTCCTTCTCCAACGTCAATCCAAACATGCATTTAGGCGTTGCAAAACATGAATGTGTGTCTGCAGGTGTATGGTCCATATGTAATCCCTACAAATGGGCAAGGTTTTGGCACGAGCAAGCAGGGTGGATCATAGGGGAGTAACGAAGATGGGGCTTGGCTCTCTTTCGCAACCGGTTTAGTCTAGTCTCTCAAGTAGTCGGCCTAATTGTGTCAAAAGAATATCTACACATTAAAAATACTGAAATTCAACAAACATTCTTGTTTTTAGTGCAGACAATAAATTTCGAAGCTAATAGAAAAATTAAGAAAGTTAAAATAAGATATAAGATGAAAGTGATTCTTAATTAATTTTGGATGAATAATATAAGTTCATGGAATAACTGGATGCTTAATTTTTTAATAAAGGTTGCGCAAAGAACATTAACTAATTTTAAGGATCAGGGTTCCAGAATTAGGGGATTTGGGAAATAAATAAATAAAGTCTTTTTTTTTCATAAAACCCTGAGATACTAAACACCACATAACCATAAATCTTTGTTGAACAACCAAGCTGAGAGTACTGATTATAAAAATGTCCTCGTACGCAAAAAAGCTGGTATTGAGATGCTCTTAATCAACATAACCGAAAGTGCATGCTTAAGCAAAGGATATATTTTTTGGAAAGGAATCGTCCATTTCTTGAAAAAGAAGGAAGCATGACTTGGAGACGTATCATGACAGCAATTATTCGGGATATAAATGCCGCATTGATGGGAAACTTCACGAACACAAATGAAGTTTCCCATCACAGCATATGACAAGGCCCATTGCGGCCATTAATTAATTTTTGCTTATTCTGCATAAGCATGATCAAAAATATAAACTGATCGTGGGGTTGATAAGGGTCCACCTGTTTCTTGCACATGACTAAACTGCCTAATTAAAGCCAAAAATGGTGTCACTTGGTGAGGCCGATCACACTTTGACACGCAGCTTCTGACATGTCATTACTCATTACCCTTTCTTTGATCCCACTAACGGCCCCAACTCTCATGAACTCGTCGTTTCCACCAAAAATATCATCATCATCTTCTTCCTCTTCTTCTCTATTTTACCTTAATGGATTATGTCGAAACAAATCATAATTCAGAATATGCTAGAACCATCAAGTGATGTAGAATGAGTTGTACAGAAGCATTTCCTCTGGTGCTTTTTGTTATCCTTGTTGCTGTACTTCATTTAGCTGGCATTTCGTGTAAAGTTTATTTCTCATGTAATATTTGTTTTCCTGTTTTGGCTACCTAGCAAAAGGAGAGTGTAAATTCTGTAATAGACGTTAGCTATAGATTGAATTTACTATTCTTTGCTCAGCACCTTTGAGCGACTGAGCTTTCTATGAAATTTCTTTTCTTCTCTATTTCATCTTGGTATCAGAGCACTCATTGCTCATGCCATGGCATTTTAGGAAATAGTCTACATGACTCAACCAGAGAGCTTCAAGAATGCTACTAAAGCAGAACATATTTGCAAGCTGACTAAGGCACTTTTGAAAGTGGTACCAAGAGCCTAATTTGAGAGGTTAAAAATTATATTACTTAGCTGGAGGTTTTGTAATTTAAAAGGAGAAAGCTCTCTTTTCTTTCTAAAAACTGAATCACAAATCATTTTTATTCTAATTTATGTAAACAACATTATAGTCACTGGAAACAACTCCTATAGCTTGAAAACTTCATTCGAAGGTTGAATAAACTATTTTCTCTCACTGGTTTTGGAAATCTTCATTACTTTTTGATAATAAAAGCCTTTAAAGATGATATTGGCCTATATTTGAATCAAGGGAAGTATGTTATTGATATTCATAAGAAGTTTGAAATGTCTAGTGCAACACCTTATCTAACACTTATGGTGGCTAGGATGTTCATTTCAGCTTATGATGGAGAGCCATTGAAGAATTCTTCAATTTACAGAAGTGTAATGGGAGCTTTACAGTACTTAACAAATACCAAACCATACATATGTTTTGTAGTGAATAAACTCAGCCTATTCTGGAGTTCACCAACAGGCTTACCTTGGCAAGCAACAAAAAGGATATTTCGGTACCTTAAAGGAATATTAAATTTTAGATTTCACATTAAACCATTTGAGACTTTATTTCTCTCAACCTTTTTAAATGCTAATTGGGCTTCATGTCCAAATGATCGAAGATCTATTACTAGTCATTATGTCTTTTTTGATGATTCTTTGGTAGCTTGGTTTTCTAAAAAAGAAAAAAGCAAAATGCCTTTGCTAAATCAAGTACTAGGTTTGAATACAAATCCTTAGCTATGTTAGCTGTTGACTAAAATTGATGTTCACTATGTTCGGGATAGAGTTTTGGTAATGCAACTGGCTATACACTATGTTCCATCATTTGAGCATGCTATAAATTACTTGACTACATTGGTTATTCTGAAAAGTGAAGTATACAAATAAAGACTACAAGAGAAGACCTTTTTTATTATGTGACAGAGCAGTTATTTATACAACATAAAGGAAACTAATTTATTAAAAAATCTACTACATATTCAAAAAATTAGATATGAGATAAGTGTAAAAAAAAAAAAGGTAGCAAAATAAAATATTCATATCTTAACAAATAAAATGTTCTTATCCTAACAACTTATTTGACTTTTTATTTTATTTCTTGAAGAATAGCAACAATTTTGGTAGATTCTTGGCGGCTTCATGAGTCATGTCAATCAACACTTTTCCTCAGCTTTGGAGCTATGTAAGCCAAGCTTATGCCTTAAGAATTCAAATCTAGCCTTAGGTAGTGCTTTTGTTATGATGTCAGCGATTTGGTCCTCCATTTTGTAGTAGATTAGTTGTACTTCTCCTTCCTTTTGTATCTTTCTCAAAAAATAAAATTTTTTCTTGAAATGTTTGGTCTTGCCATGGAACATTGGATTATTAGCAATTAAAATTGCAGCTTGGTTGTCCACAAGTATCTGTGTGCTTTCTTCTTGCTTATTATGCAAATCTATTATAAGGTTCATAATCCAAAGAGCTTGATTCACAATAACAACAATAGTTACATATTCTACTTCTACTATAAATTAAGTTATAACTTCTTGTTTTATTGAACACCATGAACAAATTTTAAAACCAAAACTAAAATAATAGTTTAAGGTACTTCTCATATGATCGACACTTCTAGCCCAGTCACTATTTAGCAAAAACACTATTATGTTTGCTACCTCAACCTAGAATTTTTTTGGCAGCTCTTTATCATGAAGCAAGCACCTAGTCATCTCCATAATTGTCCTATTTTTCCTCTCTATAACACCATTTTACTAAGAAGTGTAAGGTGCAGTCAACTAGTGTTTAATGCTTGCAACTTCACAGAACTTGTTAAATTTTTTAGAGGTATATTCAGATTCATTATCAAACCTAATCATTTGCATTTTGCATCTGCTTTAAGTTTCTACCCAAGCTTTGAACTTCCCAAAGATGTTACCAACCTCAAATTTAAGCTTCATGAAATAAATCTAACACATTCTTATGTAATCATCAATGAAAGCAATGTAATATGGTGTATTTATAATTCCTCCTGTGTATATTAATTACAGCTTCTATATAGCCCTTCAAGCCTTGTTTTGTGGAAAAGGAAATCTCATCTGCTTCCCATACTGACAAGTATGGGAATATAAGAAGCTTCTCATCTAATTCAGTTAGGCCTTTCACAAAACTATTTTCCTTTTATGAAAAGTAAAGCAATATAACATTCCAAAATTAGTTAAGGGAAATTATGAAAATTTAAAATTTAATTTAAAAAATAAGAGATTATTGTGAGAATTAAGAAAATTTATCAAAAATAAAATTTTTTTATGAAAATAATTATTCAGGTAGTTTTGAGTCAAATAATAATTATTTGGTAATATTTAGTAAAAAAATAAATTTAATTATAAATTTTGAATTTAATTGAGAGAGATTGATTTAAAGGAGTTTGGAAAATGAAATAAAATTTCAATAATTAGTTTGATTCTGCAAAGAAATAATTTTAAGAGCCAAAATTAAGTTATAGTAGAAACTTAGCCTATTTGGACTTATCAAACCATGACCCAACCCTTAGATATAAATCTAATTAGACAAAAATGTCCTTAGGTTAACCACACACGTATTAAACCTTAAAAGAAGTGCTACACCTTTCATTTAGTCAGTTGAAATATTTTGGACAGCCAAAGCAAAAAGGAAAAATGCACAAGAGAAAGGTGTGCTAGGGTTTTTAGCTTTATGGCCTTGATTTGCTTATCTAGAGGAAGATTTGCTTAGGATAAGTGATATAGAAGTTATTTCTTTCATCTCCCTCTTCATTTTAGCCAAATTAGTTTTTCATTCGTTGGATTTTTACCTAAACCCTAAGTTTGAAATTTGTGTTCTTAATGTTCTCTTACATTATTTTCAAAACTTGAGGTTAATAAAATTATTGGCGGAATTATTGGGCAAGTATTCCCCTCTATTTTGATGTGTTAATATGCTAAAAGTTGGCCCTTATGACTAATTTTTGTGTTATGCTGTGCTAATGTATAAAAGTTCAAGTTTTAAGAATGGCTCATGGTATGTTCTTGGTTATTAAGACTTAAATCAGTCTAATTGATCTTTTAGATGTATGGATAAGTATTTTCTTTCTTTTTCATAAGGTGTATGTGTTGAATTTTCATTATTTATATTAATTTTTGGTGCATGGTTATCACATGTACAAAAACAGAGATGTTGAGAGTGACTTATGGTTTGTTCTTAGTGGTTTAATCTTAAATTAGAGTAATTGACTCTTTGAAAATTTGGGTAAGTGATTTTTAATGGATTTTTTATGAAATTGATCAATGGGTATAAATCTCTTTTGCTAATGATGCTTAAATAATGGTACCTATGCTTGTCTTAAGCTTGGTGAGCTTTTTGGAACATGTTGGTAACTAAAGGAAGTGTAATTAAGTTTCATTGAGATAACCAAGGGTTAATTCCATGAATATATATAGTTTTAATCATATATTTACTTGTATATATTATTTTGATAACTAATGATTAGTTTGACTATTGATTGTATAATCTAAACTGTGATCATGTCTTTATATATAAAAATATGATCAAACTTCCACTTGTGCATTATGCTATGATCATACACTAAGTTATAATTGTACTCCTTGAAATGCACCTAGCTGTAATCATGCACAATAAGGAGCTTGTGTCATGATCATGCCCCTCTTTTAGTTGTTAGCCAATGACTCGTAGTTATTAGTATGGGATGGTAGTTACTTGTAGTTAAACTTATTCATTTGAAATGATGCATACACTACTATTGTTATAATTGTTTATGCAAAGCATTATGTTAATATATATATATATATATAATTTGCTTTTTTTTTACTAAAATTTTATATCTCACCCTACTTGTAGGCTAATATTTTCAAGGACCAAAATTCTTAGTAGCAAGGAGAAGCTAATGGAAGCTAACCATAATAGTTTAGTAATGTATAGACTTGAATGCCTTGTTTAATTGGTATAGTTGAGATATTAGTTTTTATGTAATTACTTATTATATTATAGAATGTTTAACATTGTGAAATTAATATTTGCCCTATTGGTATTAAAGGTTTGTATGTTTAGATAAGTTTAAATATACACTTGCTCAAAATGTTTAGAAGAATTTGGGAGGCATATTTTGGATTTTGATTTGTCACTTAAAAATTTTAAAAGTAACTCTTTGATTATTACTATCATTATAGTCATCTTGCTGTCATAAGATGATTTTATTTGTAATTGCTTACTTGTAACTTGTTATGGTTGCATGATGGATTATCTTATCAAAAGATTGATTTTGGATATGTACTTGCATTTGGTATTAGATTGGTCACTATCAAATAAAGAATTTTGTTGTCATATAAGGTGTAAAGTAAATGTCAATACTTGACCATTTGTTGATCCAAGTTTAATTGTAGTTTAGAAGCCTTGGGAATGTGCTTTGGTTGTCGTGATCATGTGAAAGGTGAAATGGTTCATCCTTTTTATGTTATTATAACATATTTTACTATCATGAGTCCTTATTAAGTAATTTTGGTATGTGACATAATTATATTTTAAATTTAGGGTTATATCAAGCTTCGAGGGATATGGATAAGTTTAATTTGTCAATTGAAACTTGCTCAAGATAGTTAGATGAATTTAGATTATGTATTGTAGATTTTAAGCTACCATTTGAAGCCATTCCTTACTATTTGTTGTCATAAAAGAGTCATTGTGCTGTCGTAATTGAAGTTTGATTGATTGGGTTAGTTTTTAAATCCTTAAGTTAAGTAAGATAATTGGATGGAGATTATAAAAATATAAACTCTTTGAAAACCTTACTTTTTACCATAGGAAGATCCTAGGATTGAGTTTGAAGTATTAGTAACTTATTGGTTCACATATCTAAATATTTAGGGTTAGTAGATATTTGAGTCATGACCAAATTTTCCCAAATTCTGGCTAAAATGAGCTAATAGTGAACCAGCACTGAATTTGGCCATGACACAAAATATTTTAATAGCATCAAAATTATGTCTATGTGAAAAAATTGATCCAAATTTATGTAAAATCATGGGGTAAATTTTCTAAGTCACAACGCAAAATGGGCTCTTGCATTTTGTGAGTTTCCACAGGCTAATTTAGTCGCAAACTCAATTATTTTAGGTCATGACTTGAATCCTAAAATTGATATATTACTCATTTGATCTCGGTTACTCAATGTTTATAATGATTATAGGTTAGATACTCAACTTATACTCACTTTAAATATTCTAAAATATGTTCTAACAAGGTTATTAGGGTTAATATAATTACAACTCGTTAAATAAAAATTTTAAATTTTCTTAATATTTTGTATTTTGATAATTCATTAACTAATTTTATGCATTAATTACAACTAATTGAAAAATTAATTATATTATTTGGCTTAACAACTCTCTACCTTCATTTGAACTCTGAACAACTCTCTACCTTCTCTATCTTTAATCATGTAATTTTTGTCTTCAAACAGCGCCTTATAACCTTTTTCTACCAACTGAGCAACACCCAAAAGGTTTTGATTAATTTTAGGAACATATAAAATATCATAAATTAATTTCAAACTTAAATATCCTTTAATTGCCACCATTCCTTTGCCTTTTACAGCAATTCATGCTCCATTTCCAATTCTAACTTTAGAGATAATAGTTTTGTCAAGTTCTTTAACGAGGTCTTGATCATAAGTCATATAATTTGTATAACTACTATTTATAAGCCAATTTTCTATAGAGATGTTAATGGTAAAGCATGATACCACAAGCAACTACTCCTCTTGTGGTTAATCCTCAGTAGCTTTGCCTTCTCCTTGTTACTGCTAAGTCTTGAATATTTTTTCCACCTGCCTTAATGACCACATTTATGACATCTTGCATATGGCCTCCATTAACAATTTTTTTAATTGATTTTTTTTTTTGGAGTATGATGAAAAGAATTGAGTGCTATTATTTTGGTTATTGTAATTGTTGTATCTGGAACCTCCAGGCTGCTACTTATTATTTTGTTTCTTTTTCTTATTCTTGTCACCATTGTTGTTCTGCGATTTGGCTTGAAAAGCACTTTTTACAAATCCTTCTTTCCACATAAGCCTCTTATATTCTTGTGCCTGTAAAGTGTTCAACAATTCTACCAAAGTAATACTTGAAAAATCTTTGAAGTTCTTCAAGGATGAAATTGTAGCCTTAAAATTTTCAAGAATTGTGACTAGGATCTTTTGAACTATTCTAGAATAAAAAAAAAAATTAATACTAAGAAGTCTTACTTTGTTAACAATGCCAAAAAGCATGTAAGAGTATTCCTTGATTTTTTATGATTCTTTCATCTTTTGCATCTCAAACTTTTAAATCAAATTCAACATTTACACCTCCTAACCCTTTCATTTCCTTCATAGTCTTGCTTCAAAAAATCCCAAATCTCCTTAGCTATTTTCAATGTCATTATTCTAGTAAAAATGGTGGGTGAAATTGCTGCAAAAAAGTTTGCTCTTGCTTTCGATTTTCTTTGCTTCCTTTCCTTCTAGTTTTTGATTTATGCAAAAGTTGGATTATTTGGCATTGGCATAATTTCATATTCTTCTTTAACAACTTCTTATAAATCATTAATGTTAAGATAGAGTTCCATTCTAACAACCCACACTTAATGATTTGTTCTATCAAACACTAGAGAATGAGGCTTTTGAATTCATTCTAAATAGGTTGTAGTTTTTGTGAGTTTGTGCAGAGGTAAATAATAGGTGTTTTTTATTTATGTTTTGGCTCACTCAACCCTATAGGTCTATAAAATAAGAGTTCTAATACCACTCTTTTGATTATTTTGGAAAGTAAAGTCTATAGATAAAAATTGTAAGAGAAGGCCTCTTTTATTGTACAACAGAGCAATTATTTATCTAATATAAAGGAAATTGATTTGTAAAAAAAATATGCTATATATTCAAAGAATAAGATATGAGATAAGTATAAAAAAAATAGCAAAATAAAATATTCATATCCCAACAAATAAAGTGTTCTCATCTTAGTTGATTTTTTTATTTTATTTCTTGAAGATAATTTTGGCAGATTCTCGACAACTTCATAAGTCATGTCAATCAACAAACTAAAGGTCTATATCACTTAAGGTTGTGGATTTTAAGAGAAAAACTCGAGGTCTATATGTCATCCTCTTGTTTTGTAGAGGGAGTGTTAAAACAAATCATAATTCAAAATAAGCCAGAACCCTCAAGTAATCTAGAATGGGTTGTATAGAAGTACTTCCTTTAATTCTTTTAGTTATCCTTGTCGTTGTATATTATTTAGCTAGCATTTTGTGTGAAGTGTATTTCTCATGTAATATTCATTTTTTCTATTTTGTCTATGTGGCAGAAGGAGAGTGTAAATTTTGTAACAAGCATCGACCATATATTGAATTAACTATTCTTTGCTCAACACCCTGGAGCGACTAAGCTTTTCGTGAAATTCCTTTTTTTTTTCTCTATTTCATCTTACTCGAGGAAAGGAAGTAGGCGAAAAGGCCTCTCCTTCAAACTTATCAGCTTCCTACTACTAATGTGAAAATCAAGTCACCCAATTCTCTTTTTTTTTTGGTTAATTCTAATCAAAATAATAAATTATATAATACCATCTTTTAGACAACATCTAAGGGATTAAACTTTTTCTTTTCACCGATCACAGATTAAGTCATAATATATACATGCTAGGCATCAGGGAGAAACTTATCTTTAAACTAATTTTTTTTTTGGTTCAGACTAGCCGACAATTTAAATAGGTAAGAGTTAAGAAAAATGACAGGAGGAAAAGCCCGTAAAGAGATTATGTGACGAGATATTTAAATTCCATTGAGAAGATGACAATGCTTTTTTACTCGAAAAAGGAAATACGAGATAGGCAAAAGACAAGAAGGCCTTATTCGTTCCCAGCAGAAATAAAACTGGTTTCCACATTACACGCTGTAATTTGGTGAACAGTGTATTTATAAATGAAATGGCCTTTTTCTTCCTGTACCCACCAACTTTCATTTTCACTTTCAAAACACAGTACCCCCAGTAGGATCACCTGGGTTTAACATCTTTTTTTTTTTTTATGACAACCTGGGTCTAATTTCTTTCGACCTTTTTATCTCAAACCTTGAAGCCCACCCTTCAATTTATCGAATTCAGTTGTCATAAAATTTTACGCTTCTAGGGGGTAAAATCTGAAATTAACCCACCTCATTTTACCACTAGTTTTTATATCCAGCTACATTCAATAATTATAAGCAAAAAAATTATATTTTAATTCTTAAATTAAAACTTGATTATAAAATTCATATATAAAACTTGAAACGTAATAAAATATCCCCCAAAGTTAAAATATAATTTATGGCTTTTTGCTCTCTTTAAAATTTATGTAATTTTGTAATTATATTAGAAGTAAAATGTCGTTTCTGTATATTATATATATATATAATGTATATATATTTCAAAGTAATAATAATTAGTCCAAAACTAACTAGGGGAAAAAGAATGGTGGTGGGCCCGCGGAGGGTGAGGAAGGCCCGGGTGATGGGCAGTCTAGTCTAATCCCTTATAAATAGAAATACTGAGTCTCACAGATTCAACCACACTCAACAATTCTTCTGTTCTGTTTGGCATCCAAAGCCGAGTTGTGGGTGTCGATGGGTTCTTTATCACGGTGTAGTAGCAGTGAAAGTGGAGAAGGGTTGTACTTGGAGGAGAAGTGGAAGTTGTCAAAGAAAGAAGGGTCATCAAGAAGAAGAAGCCTTTTCAGCCGCAGGAGATGTGCCTTCGCCACAAAGTGTGCTAGGCTCGTCAAGCAGCAGAGGGCTCGCTTCTACATCATCAGGCGCTGCGTTATTATGCTTATCTGCTGGCGCGATTCTTGATCAATCACTCTAAACACCAAGACATATCATATACTTGTACATAAAATTATTTCGTTTCTTTTCTTTTTCCCCTTAAGCTCTCTGTCTTTTAAAGGATGGTTCTTCGTGCGTGCTACTCTTAATTTTGCTCTCTGTCCTTCTCACAATAGATTGAAATGATATAGTAGCTTAATTTCTGTTTCTTGCTCCTGGGTTGTACCGCTAGTGTGTGGGTAGAGCTAAGAAAGCTTAAGCCGACGCAACACTAAATTCCATTTTTCTAATCAAAGCAACAAACACGGCCTTCCCTTTCCATGTCAAAATTTGCACTAATTTTGGTAATAATAGCAGCAGATCGAGATCCCAGCTCAGCTTGTTCTCTGTCACTTCCACAGTTTTCAGTCTTACCGCTAAGCCCCTGGCTGAAGGACTTAACTGTACAACGCCATTCTCTTTGCTTTTCTTTTTCTTTTTCCTAATTTTGAATCACAACAATGTCCTTCAACCTTCCCTTCTTTAACCACTGCATGGCCCCACATAGCTACTGGTTTAGAGTTAAATCTATAATTTTCTATAATGTACCTAATATATTCTCAATTAAGAAAAAGGATTTGTGTAGTAATTTCCTATTGACTATCTTATTATTAGATACAAATTTATTATATTTAATAATGTATTGCTATTTTATTTGACTAACACTAATGTCAATCATTACATAATAATATTTTAGATATATTAAAATATTATTATGATTAATTAAAAAGTAGAGTTTAAACTTATTGAAATCAAATTCACATGGATCAAAATCTGAAAAATTGAGATTAGTATCATAGCAATTAATTTCATTAACAAAGCTAAATAAGTTGTATGGGATTAACCTCAAATTATATGAAACTTATCTTTTTGGTGCGGTTGGACTATTTAATTAGATACTAACGGTTAATTCATCAAATTATAAAGATTGAGACTAGTGCTATATTAAAAATGTTATCGTTTTCAAAAATAAGCTTTAAATTATATGAAACTAATATTTTGGTGTAGTTGGATTATTTAATTAGGAAAAAATGAACAAATACAACTTGCATTAATGTCAACTTTATAGATTTAAATCGATCAAAAAAGAAGCAAAAGATTTATATTGAACCAAAAAAAAACTGTATACATTTATAACTTGTCGTGGGCTACGGTAAAATAGTTTTTTATTATTATTACTATTACTTTTCCTACGTTTGCAGTTGCTTTTCCCAAATTTCTTATCTCTGTGTATCCTTTTGGATTTCGGCTGTCTCAATACTGTTTGTGGTCAAAGATAAGATTTTACTTTTCCTACGGAAAAAAAAAAAAGAAACAGCTTTTGATGCGATTTGTGGTTAATCAAAGGAACATCACTCCCAATTGTGGAATATTAATGATTGGGATTTGGCGTGGCGTGCCAAAAGCAGTTTAAGGCTCCAAAATCCAATGTCAGTTGATCCGGAATAGAGTGAAAAAGCAAAATCATCGCGCATCCAAATCCACATCAACCTTAATCATTATATAATCTCCATGCATCTTTGACTTTGTCCTGCTTTCTATGTTGATCACTGTCAAGCAACAATGTTGTAAACGGCCAGGCCAGGCCAAGAAAACTCAGTTTTACATCGCTTGCTTCTCTGAAAACAAACAAAGCTATTTCCTCTTTTGTCCTTCAATTATTCAATTAAGGGAATCACCTCCCTGCCTGCATATCCTGTTTTGACTCATACCATACCAACGGTCATATCACATTAACAACCAAGTTAAGACTTATGAACTTTAACAGATTTATAAACCTTTTTAACAATAGTTGGAATTTTTGTCATGTTACAATCATCGAAAGTGTCTTTAAGCTTTGTTTAAAGATTAGGTTTTTAAAAATATTGAATAGGGTAAAAAAAAAAAAATCTTATAAAAGTACGTAATTATATTATGCTACATACCCACCTGTAAAGATATACATATTTTTCGGTGCTTTTGAAAGTAAACAAAAATTGAAGGAAGGGTTCATTGGTTTGTGGGTGAGAGGGATTAGAGATATGATGGACGAGGCTGTAATGAATAGTAACAGAAAGGGAAGCATGGTATTTTTTTTTTCCCCCCTTTAAATTAAAAATTTCCCCCACTTTGTTGACTCTAAGCTAATAATGGAGGTCTTTAAATCAACGTGGTGGGGGATTCTCCTTCTTCAATATCTTGCTGACTATGTGTATTGTCGATGTATGGAGTCAAAAAGCAATCAGCTTGTATCATTAACCACTGCCCCACTTTGATCCCTAGTTTCTTAAAAGTGTGATATATATTTCCAACAGCATACTCATCGTCTGTACTAATTATGGCATTTGCATAAACTCGTAATTATTTTGATAGCTCCTCCTCTTCCATCGTATTCCTTTATTTTAATTGAAGTGTAGAATATATATATATATAGCAAGCACTAATTCGTAAGATTGAGCATTAGTCATACAAAATTTTTTGAAAAAATCATCGTAAAGCTTGGTTTTATGTATTTATTGGGACTGGTTGATTCATTTGTTTATTATGTTGAGCTTAATTATAAATAAATGCCTGGACTGGGGTGGGGTGGGGTGGGCCCATCTCCCATCTGAGGTGGGCTCCACACAAAGCCCGTTTGTAAAGAAGGAAGAGTTGCGTTTGGAATTTGGATCCTGGATTGGGAGAGAGAAAGAAAGAGAGAGAGAGAGAGAGGCGAAGCATGCCGAATGAAATGAATGATGATGGGTGGGGTGGACGGAAGAGCAGCGGGCACGCCTGCATCAGAAAGGTGGGGCGCTATTGGATTGGTTTATTGCTGATGGGCTGTTGTCAGAGACAGCAACACGCACGCACACTGTCACTGATAATCGAAGCTGGCTGGCACCAGTTACTGTTTCAAGGGTTGGCTGGGGTATTTTGTTGCAACCGTTGTTTTAAAAATTGGATGTTATTAAATTGTGATTAAAAAAATATTTATGATTTAATAATTTGTTTGTTGCTAAATTGAAATTAAATTATTTTTTAAAATATATTAAAAATACATATGTAATATTTTATAATTAAATAAATGCATATATTATAAAATAAATATACAATGTAAATAAAATATTTATATATAACAACAAATAAATATATATATATATGAAGTATATTTGATAAAGTCTAATAAATATTATAAAATTCTGTTACAAAATATTAAAATTTTAGTTTAGACAAAAATCAATTTTTGACTGGTTTAATATTAAACAACTTAGTCTTATAATTTTTTACTAACTTTTTACCAAATCAATTTTTAAAGTCAACCAACTTAGAATTAGAGCTAATTTATTAGCTTTTCGGGCATAAACAATTGGTTTGTTCTGATTTTTTCATATATGACTGCTTTTTTTTTGGGTTAAAATATTACTATATAATTATTTGATACAATATATTATACTATTTCATATTTTTGTTCTTATATTAATACCAACTTTAATTTTTATTTTTTTAATCCATGATTCAGATTTTGCTTAATTATGTATTGTTAAATTTAGTTTAATTCTTTAAATATTATATTATTTGACAATTGTTACTAAATTGTACAAATAAGGTTGAATCAATTTAGATTAAATTAAAAAAAAAAATGCTAAATCAGGTTCAGCTAGAGTTTTAAGATTAAAAGAAGGTAGTGTGGCTTGGACTCACATGTTAAATTTAAAAAGGAAAACTTGTCTTAAAAAATATAAAGAATTCTTTTAATTTTGAAAGTTGTATAGTTTACTCTCTTTAATTTTAAAAGTTAATCAAAATTTTTTAAAATTTTTAATTTTGTGCCATGTAAATCTTCTATTAGCATTTTCATCCAAACTTTAATACCACTTATGTCAAATTAACAAAAAAATACATTAACTTGCCATCTTAGATAGCAAAGCAAGAGTTTTTTTGGGTTTTTTAATCATGTCCATGTAGAAAAAAAAGCTCTTATTTATTATTTAAAATGACAAGTTAGATGTAGCTGACTTAGTTTATATGGACAAATTATGTTTATAATTTGGATAAATATATTAACGAAGAGGTTATATTATACAAAATTAAAAAGTACGTGGTCTTTGGTTAATTTTTAAAGCCAAAGGGATTAAATTGTACAACTTCATGGGTTGAAGTGAGTTTTTTATATTTTAACATCTTTTTTCGGTTACACAATAACAGTATTCTCAAAGCAGCTTCTGCTCAAACCAAGACTATATCCTTCCTTAGACAATCTCAAGGGAACACCCCTCACATTAGTCTAATGCGTGTACATCTAAAATATAAATTCTTTTAAATATTGATCCTAAAATTTAGATCCAATTACTCAACATAAAGACATCTCTTTGTCAATAAGCCAACGCTTGGCTAGTTGTAAAGGTAATTAAAAAGAAAGGAATATCAATAGAGAAAGAAAGGAAAGGAAGTGCTTTTGTGGTAATTACCTTCCACAATTAGTTATGAAGTATTATCTCTTTTATTTACATTAATAATTCGTTTTTAATAATAATGTTATTGGATGATCTGCCAATGAAGTTGCGACAACAGGGTACTTTGGTTGTGCATATATTGTCAGTACTGGAAGCAGTCCGGTTTCCCTATTCATCGATGGGTAGAAAGTTGCATTTTATAAGGGTCATTTAAATTAAATTTAAATGCTTTAAATTTTATTTTATTTTTAATTTTTATCATTATTTTTAAAATTCACAATTAAAAAATTATTTACATTTTATGTTTTATATCTTTTTTAAAAAAAATTTAATATAAAGAATTAAATTTGAATCATAAATTTAATATAAATAACCTACATTTAAAACAGCACTCATCCCTTAAAACAAATAAAGAATTTATTTTAGTATAAGAAGTGTTAGAAGTGTTTATTTGATTATGTGAATTAAAAAAGTAAAAAAAAAAAAGCAATTTTATAAATAAAAAATTTTAGAGCTATATTTTAATTTTAATTTAAAAAATATTATTTAATAATAATAAATTATAATTATAATAACATAATATTATAGAAAACAATATAAAAAATAAATACATATCTACAAATCAAATGGGCCTCAGATGAGCGATTTTGCTGACTCCCCCTCCCATCTAAGCCAATCATCAGTGCAGGAAGAAATCAGTTCTTCCCGGTTCACGCTCCCGAATCGAGCGTGCAAGCACGAGCCAGTTTCACTCGCTAATGGTGCGCGTGGGTCTCCATCCCCTCTCGCCTAGCCTCTTCCTGGGAGGAGCTTCATCTGACGTTTATGGCCAATTGGCGACCCACTCATGTTCTCCGATATTTGCCTCTGACTGTCGTCTCCGATTCAAACGAACCGCCTGATTCCTCCGCTTCTCCATCCATTTGAAAAGGGTAACTGTTCAGCCCTAGATTTTATAATTACGAAAGTTTTTGCGTCTTCTACCAATTCTCTTGCACAGATATGTTTCTTACTCTACGAGAAATCAATGTTTAGACCAACGTAGTGTGCCTAATGCCAAATATCATTGCTCAAATTTGATTTGCCTCTTGTGCAAGCGCAACTGTAATATATTAGTGATATTTTAAGTAATTCTTTGCTGGTACTTCTATAGGAAATATCTCCCTTAATTTCTAATAACAGGTGTACTTTACCTGGCACGCCTTCACTTTTGCCTTGTTATGGAAAGGGATTTTTTATCTTCGAAATAAATAAGTTCAAGCACGGCAAATTCTTCCACTGGTTGGTGTACATGTCTGGGGGAAGTTAAGAGTCTTTGCTTGTGGATAAAACCCTTCTAGTGTATGGTAATCCTTTGTTTTTATCTTGCCAAGCTAGCAGAATTTTTATTATCCTTCTCAACTTTTTCTTAGTTTCCCTAACCTGGTGCTTTTATTATAATTGGTGCAAATGCGCTGTAAACTACACAGCAATGACATTCATGTAATTGGATGTAGTATACAAATACTATCGCTGAGACTTAAATCAAGTCCAATAATACTATATTCCGGCTAGGTTTCTTTCTTGCAAGTTCACTATATCAGCAAAACATTCCATGGTTAAGTTTTTATATGCAAGATAGTATCTACGACAGCAGTTTCTTTGCATAGGGGTGAAATGGGTTAATTTTGCTTTCAATGACATGAAAGGTTTTAGTGACTTTTGTCCGCAATGATTACTGCATAAAAATGTCGGTATCATTAGGTGCTAGGTGCTGGCTGCTTTTCTTCTGTATGTTCTTCAATGAACTTTTTAATGATTTCTCACTCCTCTGCTCCATAAGAGTGTAATTCTATGCTCATCATATTTGTACACAGCTTGTTTGGCTTGCTATTCAATATGTTCTGGGAATCTAGGGATATTCATAACCTGATAAAATTAATGCAATCATGATCAGGTTTAAGGCATATTCACTCAATTTATTCCTCTATTATGTTTACTAATTTTCTATGTTGTTAACAGTTTGGGAAGAATCGGTGATGCAATTGATTTGACTTGTGATGGAGGTTTCAAGACCATTGTGAGAAAAAGCAAAACTGATGCTGTGGCTCCGACTCTGGATTTTCCTCTAGTTGGTGGTATGCTCTTGCTAGTAATGTTAATATCATAGCAATTAGTATAGTGATGGACTTAATTACTACGAAATCTTTGATTGAGAAAAACTATTCAGGGCCTTATGTTACATGCTTCTAGTGTATAGATGACTGTCACCTTTTAGATGCAAAAGAAGAGAGCCTTACCTTTGTTTCTGAATGTATAAGTTCTCTTTTATTCCATCTGTTAGCCACTTATATACTATATTTTTTTATCGTCATATTTTTCGTACCTGAGTTATCAAGACTGGATATCTGGGAACTCTTTCTGTGACACTTATGATTCAAAGTACTTGTCCTTTTAACATACTGTCTTCTTATTTATAATTATAAACATATACTTAAGGATCCTCTGTTATAGAAAGCTTGCTTGAAAGCATGCATGGTTGAGTTTTGAACTTCTGAATAGTTAAAAGTGACATACAATAGCAAATGGATTAGGCTTTTTACAAGCTATAGTTAGGGTATATGAAGGTTTCATGCTGCAAAAAGCCAGAGTTTTTTGGATTTGGATCCCCTGCATTTAGTTTAAAGTTAGATAGAAAAAGAGAGAAGAGAGAGGAGAGTGAGTGGTTTTCTATCTTTTTATCCTCTTCTATCCTCTTCTCTCTTTCTCTATCTAACTTTAAACTCAATACAAGAAAATTAAATGTAGGGGATCCAAATCTGAGTTTTCTGGGACAGTAAAAACGATAGTGAACGGCATCTGTATGTTTTGATATGCATTTGGGAAAATTCAAAGACTGGTAGGTTAGGGTTTTGCAAGTAGGACTACTTCAAAATATCTGACCAAGAGAACAAAATAGGTTATATATAATACCACAGAATCATAGATATCATATTGTAAAAGAATAAATGAAGAACACAATAAACTAAAGATACCCAAGGCATTACACAATTTTAGATAAAAAAAAATTTTCATCGGTCTTTAATTTATACCTAAAACTGATCATTACTGCCAAAATTATGGAGTTTGCAAATTTGCAAATATAATGATATGAGAATTTGAACCCTAGTCCTGTTCTCATACAGTCATAGGACATACGCACTAGGATGTGCCTATTAGTATGAAGCCCTTTGGTAAGGCACTAGGGCCTAATGTCTAAATTAGACCCAATGAGAAAATGACTTGCAAAACAGCATAAAGTGTAAGCCTGAATAGTAATACCAACTCCAACGAGGGACATTGCTAAGGCACCATCATGGCATTTATTTGAAAATAAAATTTGGAAATAAACTTCCTATGTCCTAACAGTAATAACATGTAGGACCTAGAAATCACCAATCTAGCTTATGGAAGAATAACTAAGACCATGTCAAAGTTGGGCCACATTTTCGTATTGTTATGCTGTTTAATTGTCTTGCTTATGTTTTTTTTTTTTTTTTATAATCTCGGATCCAGTGTCAACTTGAGTACTGATTGAATACCTGAGTCTCTACTCTCACATGGGACGGAGGACCTAAGTCTGCCAATTTGCATCTTGGCTTTTTCATTATTCTAAGTTGCTTCATATTCAATTATTTTTCAAAACGTCACATGTTGCTCAGTTTTTTCTGATGTACAAAATCCATTCAACTTCTGTAGATAATAGGTCTGTATTTCTGGGAAACAACTTTATGCTTCTCCCGTTATTATGTGGGTTAGCATAAGAAGCAATTTCTTGCTAAGAGTTGGCAATGTGCATTGTAAAACCGTCAAAAGTGGCTATTTTTGTTTATATGTACACAGTAACTTCAATTTATCTGCTTAAAAACTCCATATGTTAGGCGCACAGCATGCATATTTCTATGGGTCCTTCTTGTAGTAGTGTTATTCTTGATCAGTTCATTATGAAGGTACGCCAGCTAGTACTGGTGGAGTATTTGACACAACACATCAAGATGACACTGTGCTATCTTTTCAGGTTGGAAAGGGGCAATGTTATTAAGGCTTGGGATATTGCAATCAAAATTGTGCAGGTCTAACTGAGTAAATGATGCTGTAATTTGCTAATGGAGTGTTTTAGTCTCGTCTTTTGTGCTGGTTTCACCAGGTTGGAGAAATTGCAAAAATAACTTGCAAGTCAGAATATGCATATGGCAGTGCAGGATCTCTCCACCAGATATTCTCTCAGAGTACTATCCCCATTTTTATGTGCCAAATAACTTCTCGGAAACACTAACAGTCAATTACTGTTAAAATAGTTCGAAAATGAAACCTGAAGCTAAAGAAATCCAAAAGCAGAAACAGGCCATTTATCTAGATCTTTTCATTCTAGACCTTAAATTTCAACCGGGGAAACAACCAGCTTTTCTCCCTAGGATGAATGTCATGCATACTAAAAGATGGAAAAGATATGTTGATATTGGGTGGGTTAGCATACTAGTCTGGTTTGAATTACTTTTCTGTTATTTATGCAAGATAGGGTCATGGTAATAATTTCCTAATGCTTGGTACCATGGTACTTATTTTAATTTTTTGGTTACAACTTACAAGCTCCATTTGAATCTGAATTTATAATTTGTTTTTTATTCATTTGCAGGGCAACGCTTGTTTTTGAAGTTGAGCTAGTAGTCTGTAGGCCAAGGAAGGGTTCCAGTACGGGAAGTGTCTCAGATGAGAGGGACAGGCTAGAGAGTAAGTCACATTTTATATTTGTCTAACTTACTATTATTTGGTGCACGTCCAATAGCCAATTCAATTTATGACTCATCCTTAGCTTAGATTTTATTGAAAAGCAATGTGATGTGTTTGTTGTGACTTAAATATATATATATATATATATAGAGAGAGAGAGAGAGAGAGAGAGAGAGAGAGAGAGAGAGAGATTGCTGCTCTGCTAAAGAGGAGAAGAGAAAAAGAGAAGAAACAAAAGCAGCGGCTGCATCCCGCGTGCAAGCCAAGTTGGGAGCCAAGGAAGGTCGAGGAAAAGGTAAAGGTAAATCAAAGTAGGGACATCAAACAATGACATAAATATGATATACGATGAGAATGACATAGCTCTGCTCTTCTAGATACCCCATTCCCCATGGGTCCATCGAAAAGGACCAAAACTGTGGAGGCCCTGAACCCTTTCTACCCTACGAAGCCATCTGAGTAAGCATGGCATCCTCTGAGCAGAAACTTGACAAGGTGGCAAAGTCTTCCGCACAGACGTTGCTCGAGCCTCGCCCTTTCTTGCCGCCCTGATGTGGTGGTATGGCCTTCCTTGCAACTTCCTGAGTTCCTAAACTGTCACGGCCTGGAATCCGTGACTGGAACTAAATCCTAGAAGTGTTTAGAAGAGAACACTTGTGTATTGCTCAATTCTTCTAGCGGAGGGGTGGACCGCGGACCTTTTCTTGTAAGTGATTATGCTATGTTCGGTACCTTACTATAGAATGAACAGGCAGCAGTCTATATATCTATAAATCCCATAGGAAGCCAACAGATTCGGAACAGTTTTGGCTTCCCATGTCTTGAACTGCGTGAAGTCCCCCCGCCCCCCTTCTCTTTTCTTCCTTTGACTCATTTTTTTAATATATTCTGACTCAGATTTTAAAATTAAAATGATCTGGCACTGGCTTCTCCTAGTTTATCAAGTAAGACAGTGATGGTATACCATTGCTAGTATATCTTCTCACGGAGACTATTTATGTGACCTGGTGTTATTGCGGCTAGAAGTGGGGCGATAAGTAGGTAATGAGAATTGAAGGCGTACGTGCGCATGCCATGGCGCTTAACTAATAGTTTGGGACTAGACTTAAAGTAAAAGTTTTTTAGTGTTAATTTTTTAGATAAAAAGAAAATTTTTTGAAAGAATCAATTATGTAATACCGAGTTATTAAAAAAAATTTATTTCTCAATTTTTTATTAAATAAATTGATAGTAAGTATTTAAAAGTTGTACTCAAAGTTTTGTCTCTTATAATTTTTCCTCTCTATTAGAGTAGCGTCTAGGGCAATCCTCATTGCATTGAATCAATTTAATGCTCATTATGCGAAGGGATCCTTTCCCCAGAGCCAAGCTGAGCATGCTGTACCTATCCTCAAATATCAGCTGTTCGTTTGATCAAACGAATACGACGCGCCACGTGATCTCCAATAAATTCAAATGGCTAACCCTAGTAAAAGCTTCAACAATAAATGAATATTTTATCCAAACTCTTATAAATTCAGAAAATAATAATAGTATTAAAGTGATCTCCTTATTGATTAAAAATTGAAATAGTACGAATTGAGTATTGTGTCAGCAGCAAAGAAGGACAAAAATATAGCTTACTGACAAGCCTCACTTAAGCAGCATTAGGATGCTTAGAGCTAATAACCATCCGTCAACAAAACGCTAAGAAAGTTTACAAAGAGGAGAAATTGACACACATTTTGTAGAACACAATACCTACATCTCCCAAAACAATGCAAGACATCAATCCTCTTAAATGATAAATAAAATTGGATAAAAAGTGAAAGAATAGGTAGCAGGAGAAAAATAAAAAGTCAAATATGTATCCTTTATTTCTTATCATATATAGAAACCCTACTTAACATTTGGTATTCTATCATGTCAATGAAAGGACTACGTACAGATTATAAGAAACAGAATCCTTTAACGCCATGGATGTTGCATCTCGACCTTGTGAGTTTTGTAATTTTCAGCACTGTCCTCTGCCACCATCGCCCTCTTTAACGCTACAGCCTTCCCATTCTCCGCCATCCCGGCATCGTGCTTTTGAGTACAGATGATGAGGAATAGTGAGGATAGCGGAGGAAGATGATGCTCGAAATGGTGAGATTAGGGGGTTGAAAAGGAACGATAGCGACTGCTCAATAACGGACAGGGGATATTCAACCATCTTAACAGGGGATGTGGCGCATCGATGTCCATTCGATTGAACGAGCGGCTGAGATTTAAGGATGGGTACAGCGTGCCCAGCTTGGCTCTGGGTAGAGGATCCACTCGCTGGTGACTATATCGCAACGAAAGGAAAAGTCAACTAGAAATAATATATTCGAGTAGTTTAAAATGAAGGTCATTAAGTGGTATTGATTTAATATGGATGTACACTTTGGGAGAGGAGAATGAATTTTCAAGATGTTATTTCTCTACCACTAATATTGACCTCTGTACATTGTGTTCCAGCCGACGGCGTAGAATAACTCATTAGTATTAGCCTCCTAGATCTGAGGATATTTGTGCTTTGACCAATGAACCCAGGACACTATCAGCTTTATTGGTCACTGCAGTGCAGAGAGGGAAGTTCCGTCACCGAAAGATGGGGGATGCTTCCTCACCGACAAGAACGAAGATTTCATGTGCGGTCCCTCGAGGGGCACTTCTCGGTCTATTTTCAGGTCTAATGGTTTAGAAATTTTCAAGTCTATCGACCACTATATACGCCACCCTTTCTCATGTTGTATGAAGTTTACGCGTCATCTCTTTCTCATTGCATGATGACCATGCGCACAACAGGTTTTTCAACTTCCTAGATTTTTCAGCCTCTTGATCTTGCTTCTTTTAGGTTATTTTTGTGGTTTGGAGTTTCACATTCACTGTTCCATTGATATTTTGTTGTTTAAGATTGACTCTTCAGATATATATATATATATCTCTCTCTCTCTCTTAATTTTACCCTTCCTTGCTATCAACTCGCCTAAAAAAGCGAATAAATTTCGAGGGCACGGCCCTGCCTTCCTCATCTTACTTCTCCCTTTCTCTTGTTCTACTTTTTCCTTTATCTTATTTTTATTTTGTAAATAAATATTATCAGTTCTATTATCTTAAGGTAGATTTGATAAATATCTTTCTCTCCTTTGTTTCTTTAGAAATCTGTCATTTCTTTACTGTCTGTTGTTCAGGGCAAATTAGAATGTTTTATAATCTTTCGATTTGTTTCGGTGATGGATCCCTTCATGAGTGCTTACATTCCTTTTGAAGGTGGGGTTTTCTAGTGTTTCCAAATTTCAGAATTCTTACGTTTTTGAAGAAATTAATGATTCAAATATGTAAAGGGAATGTGTAATACCACTGTTGCAGCATCGAGATTGGTGTCATATTTTCATATCAACAAAACTCTTGGTCGCATTATAGATTAGCAAAAAAGATTATAGATGTTTACTTTTTAGGCTTAATTAAACTTTTAGTTCTTTTAATTTTATAAAAGTTTTAATTTGATCCTCCTAATTTAAAAAGAGACAATGTTGTCCTATTTTATTGTCTATTTTTTACAATGATCAAATTTTGTCTCTCATCCCATAATCTTTTCAAAATTTATCGTTAAATTTAACAAGATATTGACTTGAATATCGGGTCTAAATTTAAATTAATAATATCAAATAAATAAATCACATGTAAATCAATAAATTATTAAATTGGCATTAAATTTCATATAAATTATGAAAAAGGGACAAATTTAGATTATTTTAAAAAATAGAACAACGTTGTCTTTTCTTAAACTAAGGATCAAATTGAAAATTATGTATGTGTGTGTATACACACACTATTCTACTTCTACTAGACCATTGCCGTATAATATATCCCAAAACTCTGAAAGTAAACTCCTTAAAATGGCAATATATAACGAAAACTCCAATCTGAATCCTCAACAATGCAGTTAGATAAAGTTGAACTGAGAGTATAAGACTAATATTTTAAAAAGTAACTTCTAGTATTGAAAACTTTCAGTCCATAGTTCTCCAATTACTATAGAGAATTCATTTGTCGAAAACTCAATAAGAAAAGGTTCCACCCGGCCATTAACAATCCCTTCGAAAGCATTACTTATTTGAGTTTTATCCTTCACCAAAAGTAAAGTGAAGCTCTCAAATTCTTCTATTTAAATTCAATTTATATCCTGTTGTTGATTCATAAAAAGACTAAGTTCATAAAAAAAAATCAAGAAATTAGGAGACTTAATTCTATTCTATATTTTTCAAGATGAAAAAAATTGAAATTAGTAATATTTTCAAAAGGTCAATTATATTTAAAAAAAAAAAACAGCCGTGGCTCTAGCAGAATACTTGAAAACTCAGTCTGCATTTGCAGGCGTTAGGACTCCTCTCCCTTTTGGTGAGAGCTTTCCCTTGAACTTGATTTTTGACTCCTCTATTATCTCTTAACCTCTCCGTTCTTTGCATCGCTTTGCTTAATCCTAGTTGTTTCTTCATCCTTTTAATTTCTCACTTTCCATTTCACTTCTTTCCATTCTTCCCTATTTTTTGTCAAAAAAAAAAGTCTTCCCTGTTTCACTTTCCTTTTCTTTTCCTGTGCTTCCGATTCTGTTTGTTTTACAGTACTGTCAGTAGTGTTTGAACGCCAGGGAGCAAAATGGTGTTACTTGTGCAATGGAGGATGCTTTCTCTATGATCTTGGATACTAAACAATGTGATAGAGAATTCAAGCATAGATCTTGGCTGGGTGTTCCTCCTGTTTGCACAAACCATTATGTCATAATGGAGATTAATGTAGAATATGGAATTATTGATGTTCATGGAGGATATACAACCGTGCGTGGCTTCTTTGCAACTTTTATGAAGTATGGAAATAGTTTTGAAAACAAGGTATTATCTTTAGTGAAGGGGAACCCAGTTATTCAAAACCATTTTGATAATTGCTTTGGTTTCAGTAATGATAGGTAAATCGCAATAATGACATCTGGACCAATTAATTTCCAACAACACTCTTGCGTCTTTTGAGATACCAATCATTTTGATAACACTCATTCTTTTCCGGTTATTCAATCTCCATAATCCTCTTGAACTCGACTGAGTGCCTGTGTTCATGCTATTTCATCGTTCCACCCTAGGGCCTTTGACAACGCCAACGAGTCTCGAGGTTGCAGGTGCCGTAGCCTCACATGAATTGTTGTGGAATCTAATTGCAATACTCCTATTCATTACATTTCTTTTTAGTCCCACATTCCATATTGAAGGAGTATTACAATTTTTGATAATACTAAAGCCTATTCTCAATCTTTTGAGTTCGGCTCATTTAATTGAGGAAGACTGCTAATTGGACCACAGAGTGGCTCATTATGCTATAAATATGATACACCTCCCTTTGCTTCGCTAGCAACTAAATGCATCATGATGTTCATGTTTCCTTTTTCGTTTTGAGCTAAATTGTGTATTTAGTGTGTGTTTGGATTGATGGTGAGTAGAATTGGTTTTCCAAACCTTGATTTTGTAGAATTGATTTTGAGAAAAGTGAGTTTACATGAACGTGATTTATGTTTGGAAAGTTTAGATGAAAAGTAATTCTGGTAGAATTGATTTTGTTTGGATATTATATACCAGAATCACTTTTAAGTGTAAAATTACCAGAAAGGGTAGTCATATTATTTTATTTGATTTATTCCTATAACATTATTTTTTTTTAAATAGCATTTAACAAATGATATAACATAATATATCTTAATATTTTTATTAATATTTTTGACAACTTATTCTTCTATGTAGCCAAAAAAATTATAAAGAATTAAGGCCAGCATGCATAAATCAAATAAAATTATACACACATGAGTGCACACATGCCTAGTTAATGTTAAATAGAATAGACACATCTATTTATTTAATTTTACATTTAGAATAATTAAATTAAGATTGTCAAAATAATTAAATAAGCAATTAGTGAAAATAATTAAGAATGATAAATATATAAAGTAAGATCTAAATACAAATAATAATTGAAATTGTTATAGAAAAAATACAAGTAATTCTATAAAATTATAAAGTTAAAAAGAACATAATATGAAATTTCAATAGTTTTTTAAATTGTATAATATAATTTTTAAATAGTATAAAATAAGATTTAAAAATATTGGATTGCTTGTTTTTCCCCCAAAAATTTTCAAAAGCAAATTAGCATTTATTTTTTCACGCACTAGTATAGTAAGTGAGCAAAGTTGATGCCAGTGAGTGAATGAAGTCGATAGGTTTTTTCTTTCTCTTCGACAAGTTGCTAGCAAATTGAGGACTAACGAGTAAAGCTTAAAAGTTGCTGCACGTTTTCTTCAATCTGAACCCACAATGTAAATATTCTTCCCCCATCATATTCACTCGTTCTTATGATCTTAAATGATGATACTAGAGGGACTGTACAGAAGTGGGATTAGAACTCTTATCCAGCAAAAGGAAAGGAAAGGCAACATCATAAGGGTGGCTTTTCTGTTTTGTGGAAACTGCACAGTGGGCACCATAAGGGTGGCTTTTCTGTTTAGTCTACGCCACCATAATCCGTGACCCAACTCCGAGTTAACCAGAGCAGATGAGTAAGTGCTTCCCAAATCCAACAAACAACAAAAGGAGAAGCTGAAGACACATCAGAGACATGGCAAACTGAGCATATTAGAGGAAGAAGACTTACCTGTAACCGAGCAGAGGAAGAAACGAAGGAGCAGCCTGGTCAGAGGAAGAAGATGGAGAAGATAACTGAAACAGAGTAAAACAGAGAAGCTCTCCTACATGCAACAACAGACGCATCCTCGGACTGATCTGGGGTATAAAGGACAATTGGCAGTTGAAGCAATTAACGTGACTTTAATGCAAAACATCCGGTCGGTAGAAAGCAACTATATTTCACTTCAATCCAACGTGCTTTTGCTGGCTTCAGAACCATGGTGCGGCAAGGTAAACGGGCATCCAAACATGCAGCAAATGAGCTTTTTCACACAAAACCTTGGTTTGGGCCGAAACGCAGGTATATCACCGGTGATCCAAACACACACTTAATGGTTTAGCACAACTCCAGTCTTTGTTGCGCTTCTCCATATTATGTCTGAATTATTGTATTGTACTTTTTGTTTGGTTTGGTGTAATGACATGGACGGGCAAAAAAAATTTTGCAGAGTCCCCCCAACCCCCAAAAAAAAAATGCTGCACCAGACATATGTGGAAAGGTCCAAAAAATTTGCAGAAATAAAAATCGTGAGTACCATCTAATTTCACAAAGGCCCGAGAAAATAATTTCAATGGGAACCAATAATTGTATAACTTGTCATACAGTCGTTACACAGTATTCTAGTACTTGGATGCCTATGTCAGGGTAATTACACTAATACTAACAATGACCCACTCGTTTGATACACGTAAGTTACAGCTGAGTGTCTACACCCATTAAAAAAATATATATATTAGAGCAGGTATTCAAACCATGTCTGAAGCACTGACTTCATTCGCTCCAGTTTCTTGCCATCCAGATCCAGCTCTAAATTTACAGATAGGGCATGTTCCTTGTTGCCGGAGCCAGGGATCAATGCAATTAGCATGAAACTTCAAAGAACATAAACAAAGGTTTCAGTATTATATCACATTGAGGGGAAAAAAATGAATACAAGAATATCAACCTCAAAATTTTAGTATATCTTTAGAATTACTGAAGTTTTTAGGATTTAATAAAATAATGCTCCAGTCAAACACAAAATTGGTCATCAAATATGCGCGCCACACAAATGCGTAGACTATAGAAGATACCAAATGGGCCTACTTTATTGCGTACCTAAGTTCATTCATGATATAAATGACTCATCTCATAATGGAGACCTTCCCCCCCCCCCCCCCCCAAAAAAAAAAGGCAATTCCACCCGGCAATAAACTCTCCATCACGTCCAGTTTAAATTGTGGCTGTATATCATTTGACAGGCTTTCAATCATACTCATAATTTGTGGCAAAAATAAAGGTGATACACTCTTGAGATTTAGAAGCGCAAGCATGCTCTTCCTTCTCTTCCTTCCCATGAAGTTCAAAGTAAGTCGATACTCATTGCATATATGAAGGAATGAATGACTCAGACAATAGTTTGCAGATCTGGACTAACAGAACATATCATTAAACAGATCAGAAATAGGAAAATATTTTCTGAATAAAGCCACAAAATTAAGAACCTGGTGCAAGCAGGGCAAGCTACGGAGTAGATCTCCAACATTTACTTGCTCCAAACAAACACTGCAAGTTAGCTCATCATCAGGGACTTTCATGCTGCCAACTGCATTTGAGGTATCTTGCTTCTTCTGCCAGAAAAGAAAGCAATAACTTATGCCTCTGTCGTAGTAAATTAATAAAATAGAAAAAGGTGACAGTCAGGAAATATCTATATATATGTTTTGGGAGTTTGGTATGACCTTTTGTTATTAGCTCCACTCCCAAGAGAATTAAAATAGAGATGGAATACAAAGTGCTTGAGAAAATAAAACGTGCACACACGGGAAAATGTAATGGTAAGATAACATTTAGGAAAACAATGTCTCATGGCATTTCAAATTTTCACAGATATAAGATAGTTTGAGAAGTAATATAGGAACTTTCCCATAAAGTCAGGCGTAATGCAAGAAAATCACAGGAAAAACATGAGAATACAACACCCTCTAGGAATGATCGAAATTCTCATAAGCTGATGTAAAATTCACTTGTTCTTTAGGCCAAGTAAACAAGGAATTAAGGACCATGGATATAGTTGATACCTCAGCAGATGTAGAAGATGAGGCCTGTTGCATTAAGGAACCACTGCTGTAAACAAAAGCATATTCTTGTCAAGAGTGTACATAAACTCATTCAAGCAGATAAATCATGAAGCATATTCCCTTTCATCAATCAATTTAAAAAGATCTTAGAAAAGTTTAATCCAGCACAAGATCCATTTGTTTTAAGCTTTAAGAAGTCCACATATGAATTTGCAAGAAAGTTGGCAAGAGATAATAAATAAAAATAATTTAACACAACCAATTCAGCTGAGAAATAACTGCCAATGCAGGACAATGTGACAGAGTTCACAAGAGCAAAAACAAGGAAACATGTTTTGATGAATTCCTCAGGTTGATGCACCATGCAGCAGAAAGGGCGATTGGGTATTATTTTCCGGATAACTATAGTAGAGGATTAATTTATTGCTTTCTAGAGAGCAAAGTAACAAATTGTTTGTGTCGCACTTTTTCTTTAAATAATATGTTCATCATATTGCCAGCATTTGATACACTATGTTGGTAAAAGTATACTGTATACATATTAATTGAACTAGTTTCAAAGTTGTTTCATTATTTAAGGATGAATTTCCACTATATGTGTTCCAATTGATATAAACCGACTTCTCACATTACTTAATTTTCATATGCTACTTACTAATAAAGAAATTATATTGGTTTGAAATTTCCAAATCTGTTTAAAAGGATATAACAACTGATTTGAGTGATTACTTACTTGTGGGAACCAGAAACCTTGTATTTGTGGACAGGAAGAGCATTTATCTCTTCCTCAGTCATGGAAGGTGCAGTAGGAACATTATCTGAATCCAGAGCTCTTAAAGTTTCATAATCTGAAAATAAAAAATATACATTTGTAAAATTCTGTAGCACACAAAATGAACACATAAATTAACTACTGTAGAACTGAATTTCAAAAGGCTCCAAAAATTCGAGTAAAGATCAATATTAAAGTTCATATCAAGAATAGAGCTACAAACCTAGATCATCAAACTCCCGATCAAGAAGTGCAAGCTGAAGTCTGAGACCTTGCAGACGGCCTCGAGTTGCAAGTGCTATTGATGGTGGCATATGCAACCGCAGTTCAGTGTGGCCAAAAAGGCCACTGGCTGCTGCTGCATGAGCTTGGGCCTGTGCTTGAAGCTGTTGGCAAGTTGCATACATCCTTAACATTGTAGCCATCAAGAAGACACCAAGCACTAGCCAGAGCTACAGATATAAATCAAAGAGGGGCCCATGAATCGCTTTAACAGTTAAAAACATCATTGGTTCAATAAAGTAACTTGCACTCCATGTTTACATACCATAAGACCTTACCAGAAAATTTGGTGACATCTGGTGAGAATTTAGTATCATAAAGAGCAAGAGGACTGCAACAAATAAAAAGTAATATGTGAATGAGACATTGAAGAAAATATAATTGATTAACAAAATAAATGCTATAACAGACTTAAATTTGAAAGAATATTAGTACCTGTGACAAGAAAAGTGAGTGAACTAGAATTACGACGACGCTCTGCAAGAACATGCTGAAGGAAAAGTAAAATCAAAATGAAATATATTTGTTAATTTTTTTGATAGAATATTTGTTAATGTTGTTAAAAGAACTAAATATCACTGACAACAACTTTATACATGAAATGAGAAAAACACAAAATAACTCACCACCAGTATCAGTTACACTGTAACACTCAAAAAGATAATTGAAACATAAAATCCATACCTGTATACGCCTCTCAGGTCTAAATCCTGAAAATCCACTTTCTATATCTGCCCTTGTTCCTCGAAAGACAAAACTCATGGCTCTATATATCTGGAAACTAAATCAGAATCAACAACCAGAATCATAGTTAAAAAGGAAAAAAAAAAAAGAATATTCAGACATCAACTAAATCAGAATCAACAATCAAAACATTTTCAGTATTTTAAAATATCAAACAATCATAGTAAACAAAAAAAGCAAACACTACATGCGTCAGTACGGAGTTCAAGAGCATTCACACAGAAGACAGAGATCAGGGGGGAAAAAATCTCCAAAACTAGGTGCTTATATCAATGGAGATTGCATTCAAAATCCGACATTTTAACCCAACGGGAATCATCCCTGAAGATTGCCACTGGTCCACAATATTTTAGCTTCTCAGAACCCTTCACCATCAACATTATCTAAACATCAAATATTGGAGGAAACAAGGAAGCGGGAGCAGAAATGATGGGCTAGATTTGCCTCTAACTTAAGAACTAATTTAAACATAACAATCTCAAATACTTCAAGTCATCCACAAAGCTAAATCCATCTCATTAGCAAAATCTACTGATGCATTTGATCTAATGTTATGAACAACTACACGTGAGAACACCTGCGAGGCATTGTTTTCTTGCTCTCCCCAACTTATTCCTATATCCCTTTTTTTTTTTTTTCAGATCCTTAATATGCAGAAGTCTGCCACAGTAGAAACTAGCCATTTTCCCTGCTAAACAGACCTATTACCAAAATAAATAATAATCCCAACCTATCAGTATTATGGAACTAACAAAGAATATTCACACCTTTCTTGTGATGTTGGATATACTACATCATGTGCAAACACTTCTCAAATGGCACTATGGCAGCCAATGTCTTTTGGTTTCATACCATATTTCTCCATATTACTAAATGTTGCAACCACAGAGAAACCGCTTCACTGAAAAATACACCTGTTTTACCGCTCTTGAGCATGCATGTCCATTTAAAGTTTTGACCTATTTTTCCCTCGCCACTTATATAAAAGGTTAGGAAGAGTTTCCAACTGGTAAAAACCCCATAGAGTATTTCTTCAGGAAGCCCACTACAAACAAGGGAGGACAAACTCCAGCCAAGAGGGACTTACACGATATTTTTCATTTCTATTTCTTTTTGGGTTTGTTCCCTATCAGCGCCTCCTTTGGGGTTGGCAACAAGATTAATGCACACTGTACCACAGTAGTCTGACTATATTTTGACCCCTGCCAAAGGCTTCTAAAAAGCTAGTGACCCACATAATAGTTAACAAAGTCTCGTTGCCCCAGCTTCGAAGAAAACTAAAACATCAGACTCTTACTTCTATGGCTACAATTGTTTCACATAGAATATATTCCTCAAATACATTTTCTAGTATTTTCTAGTATCCACTATCGGGTGCGGGACTAAGTGAAATTCATCATTCCAAACGTTTGGTACAACAATTAGCAAAATATAATTCCTCTATTATATTGTTGAAGTCATTTTCTCTAACAAACTCAAGCCCATCAATTTAACAAATACCATCTACCAACTCTAATCATCAATTCCATAAACGGATAGAATTAAACACTCAATTGCCAGCTACTGGCCTGTCTTTCCTGCGAATGACCTTAATCGACTTTCCTTAAGATTATTCCAGTTTCCAACCCCCAGAATCTTGGTACCAAATCACTTCATCGCTCTAGCAAACCAATTATGACACCATTGCAAGATTTCAATGGTGCTACTAAAAAACCCATTATGTCTCTTCGTTGATGAAGCGTAAATCAAAATCTGATTAAGGGTGCTCATTCCTACGCCCACAACTAAAAGAAGATGACTGAGGAAATGAAATACTATAATAACAGTGGGAGACATAAGAAATAAAAAATCCATGAAAAATCTCTACATTCCTTCGCATATCTTCACATAACACAGAGCATCAATTGCAAATCCTCATAAAACTCTACGACACCCCAATCTAGAAAGCAATAATAGAAAACATCAGGAAACCCTTGTTTGTGATGGAAAACTGATTAAATGCTGAGTGTGGGAGTCATAATCTGAGAGAGAGGCTTACAAATGTTGATCAGGAACGACAGATTTAGGGGGGGATCGGAGGCTGCGTTTCGATCAAAACGAAGCGTTCGATCTTCGTTAATTATCTCTCGATTCGATGTAGAAGATGATAGACTTTGCAGTAACAACGAAAAATCTGACGCGGAAGCGATGCGTCTTTAAAATTTCTGTTATTAATTTTAATATTATTATTTTTATATTTTATATCGGATCCCCAACTCTGTCTGCTATGCATTTATCTTGAAGCTGCCGTTGATCTTTTCCGTCTCCTTCAACAGCAATCCAAACCACACGACGTCGCTACCTTCCACCAACATTTCCTAGCAGTATGTCGAATTGAATTTTTTCTAATTTTTCTTTTTTTTTATTTTCTGCCAAATAATTTCTAAAAAATTAATAAAATGCGGCATGAAAACTAGAAATAGATTGGCAAAAATTGGATAAAATCAATTAATTCATCTTTAATTTTGATCCATACCTTGTACGAAAGAAAGAAAACCTTGACTCATGTCCTCGCCAACTTGTGGGTAAGTGACAATTTACGAAAAATAAGCTAACTTAATTAACTTATCAAGTTTTTATACAAATTAGTTTATGACCTATGCAACTAGAACAAGGTACAATTTAATATTAATTTAATATGTTATAATTTATATACTTATTTTATTGGATATCAAATACCAAATTAAACAATTTCAAAAAACAGCACTATCTATACAAGTTTGTGTAAAAATTTGATTATTTGCTTATAGGAATAGGTAGGATTGAATCTCTCTTTCCACATTACATCTCCAGTGCGAGTCCATTGTTATTGTTTATGGTTTCTTAGATCTTTTATATGGCCTGTGTCTTTTATATGGGATGAAGTAAGAATGTTGTAGTATAAGCAGTAGATAATTTAAATAAAAAAAACATTAAAGAGATTTATGTTATGTGACCCCATTAAAAAATTATTTCCATATCAATATTATTACCAAGATATATAAACTATTAGTACAGGTAAACTAACACATTATTTGAATTTTATGAGCCAACAATTTCATAATATTTAACTCTTGCAATAAAACCAGCCCACCCAATATAAATATATATATATATATATATATATATATATATATATATATATATATATATATATAATATATTATAATATATTTATATATTATTTTAGTTTTTAGTTTAAAGACAAAAATTTATTATTTATTTTTAAAACAATTTAATTTTGTCCATGTCTCATAATCATTTTAAATTTGATACTCAACTTAACAATGGAATGACTTTAAACATCTCACACCAAGTAACGTTCTTTGCTTTTGAACTAAATGAATTAAATTAAAATTTTTATAAAATTAGAGAAATCAAAAATATATTTAAACCTACATATAATAAAAAATTTCATTTTTTATTAACATAAATTTAATGATCTTTGAAGATAAAAATTTAAATACACCACATCAACATTAAAGAATATGCCCTTGAAATTGTTAATTTACACTATGGATTTAAAAACTACAACTTCTTATCTCATATACAAAAAATAATTAATTAATTTACAAAGATTAAAAAATTTTGTAAAAAGTAATTAATATTTTTAATTTTATCTTAAATAAAAATTATTTTTTAAGAATACTCCTATTTCATATGTGTATTTTTTTCTTAAAATTAATGATAGTTACAATTCATAATTTGAAAAACTTATTTAATTGAGGGCATAATCAGAATACGATAATTAATATATTAGACATTAATGATTTATTTTTTAATATTTTAGATCAAATGAAATTTTTAAAAAATCTTTTATACATGAGATTGGAAGTAGTGTAATTTAAAATTTAAGACATAGTTTAAAAAAAACCTGATGACAACATGTTCATACTTCATAGTACTAAAAATTAACACTTGATTTTTGTTGTTAATAATACCATAATAAAATAGCTTGTGATACCAAAATAAAGTGAAATTAGATTCGTCATTTTAACCTTTGTACGCAAATTGTGTATTAAGATCATATAATTTTTCTATATTTCAATACTTTATTTTGAAATTAAGCTTAAGAGTTTCAATAAAAATTATAAAAAGAACTGTATCCTATGCAGCTCATTTGGGGATTGGCAGGTGACAATCTCCTCGCTTTAAAAACGACACATTTCAGCCATCCTGACCAGAAATCACTCACCAGAATTTTGTGAATTTTATTTTTTTCTTTCTTTTTCTTTTTGAAAAAACAAATCTTAAATGAACCTCCTAGTTGATAATTACATCGATCACCAAAATTATATATTTAACCCACTAGAAATTGATTATACTCTTCTAACTGTTTGATACATGAGGTGATACACTATGTTTTTGATACATTAGATAAGATATATAGTATAAAATATTAAGGTAAAAATATTATAGTATTTAAATTTTTTATATTTAATATGAAAATTAGAAGTTTAAGGTAAACTATACCACTAATATTTTATAGAAACTTAATCAAACTAAATATTTACAAATGTGATATTCTTATAACATTTTTGTGGCATGAAATAATTCAGAATGACACTATCACCTGTCTTTTGATACTTAGAATATCATTATAATAAAGACATCTTTAAAAATCTCAGATGCAAGATGAATAAAAGTGTTGAATACAAGTGATATATTTTTAAAAAACTAATAATCTATTTAACTAATAACTATGTTATTTATTGAATTATATTATCTGGGTTTAAACTTTTTTTATTTATTAATTAATATGTTACCAACTAAAGTTGCTTGAGTCAAAGGTTACCAAGATTAGGTCTTGATTTTAAAAAAGAAATGTAAAAATAATACAAACATTGAAATAAATACTAATAGGAGTAAATTACATAGACTTTTCTTTTATTTTATTAAAATTATATTTTATTTATTTTAAAATATATGTTTAGTTTAATTTTAAATTTTTTAACTAAAATACCATTCATTAACATAAATAGAGAGGAGATCAATTAATTATGAATTTAGATTAATGAATGGTATTTTAATAACAAAATTTAAAATTAAACTAAAGTGCAGCACAACTAAAAAAAAATTATGGATATTTGGAAAATAAAAAAATTTTATAATTTCAACAAATCCCATAAAAAATTTGTATAATTTATTTTGCTAATAACTATCATAAGCTAACCAACTACAATAAAAAAACTGACAAAAATGTTCACAAAAATAGAAGGTGGAAAATTTAGCAAAATAGTCTCATCAGGCATGAAACTATAATTCATTATTACTATAATTAGTTTCAAAATCCTTTGCAATATTATATAAGATAAAAGTTGGAGCGACAAAAGAACGAACAATGAATCTCCGTATATGGGCTTAAATTTTTTTTTTCTCTCTAATTTCACCTATACAATTATTCTAGTAGATCCAAGTTCCTATGATTAATATATACATTTTTGTAAGTGAGCTTTTTTCAAACCAGTACTTTATACCCAAAGAAAAGAAAAAAAATCAAACCAACAACATTTTCTTTTGTATGATTATATGCTCTATAATTCATTAAAGTTAATACATACATTTACTTGTTCAATCTCCTATACTCATATTATTGATCGAAGCATAAGAGAACGTAGTTCCATTTTGCTTGCCATTTGATGGGACATATTATATTCAATTAATGGCATGTAAGAATTTATTATTTTGTGACATAAATATATATTTTGAGTAGATCTAATTACGAGTCAAGTTTATTTAAAATTATATCAAACTTTATAAGAAAACAAAATTGTGGTGTGCTCAAGCCTAGTTTAAGCCTAAAATTTTTAACATTTTGTTAGTTCAAGATGGACTTAACAAAAGGGAACAAAACACATCCTAACCCAAATAGTTAGTTTAAAAAAAAAATCTTATAATGCTATCATTATGTAAGACAAAAGAAAAATTACTATCTTTGAATAAAATTATTTATAAACTAATAAAATTAATAGGGATAATTAAAAAATTTTAAATAGTCCTAATCAATACTATAATTTCTTGTCAAAAACATATTTAGGGTCTTTTTATTTATCAGACAATTAATGAAACAATTTTTATAAATAAAATAATATAAGAATATAAAGTTAATCAATAATCTTTAAATTTTCTTTTATTACTAAGAATAACAAATAAAAATAAGTATATCAATGTTTTAATTAATAAAAATGAATATAATCTAAGCCTAATTTGGACAGAGCTGAACTTGAAAACAAAAATTCAAATCTAACTCATTTTATATTTTATGCTTTCTTAAATATGTATATTTTTTTTGTCAAGCATTTTTTTACACTCATATCTATTTTTTTAAAACTAAATTTATTAAACTAAATGAGCTTTTCTGACTTATGATTAGATTTAAATTTGAACGACATTATTTTAATAATAATGATGATTTTTGAACTACTATATGGCTTATAGACTTATTGTGTCCTAGTTCTTTAAGGATATATTTGAAAGTATCATAGAATGAATTAACCAAAAAAAAATTATATGTATTTTTTGTATGTTTGTTATTAAGTTTTTAATTATATTATAACAAGTATATGGTTTTACAATAATGTGACATATATCTAGTTTTTACCATTTAGTACCAAATGATTTAATCTTTTAAAGAAATTTTTACTCATATTATAATTTTATTAAAATTCATAATAGCAAAAATACAAAATATTGCATTAAGTCTAGTTTATAAAAAAACTAGAACAAAATAAATTTACTTTTCTTCTATTTGAAAGTTAATATGAAAATGAGGCTACTGCTTGTGCATTGTACAAGTAGCCAAAAACAAGGTAGGAAAAAAAAAAGCAGGCATGCAATTAATAAAAAATAGACAATGCATGTTGCTTGAGACTAGATTTGATTTGATTATGAGTTGAGCTTATTTAAAAATAAGTTTGACTTATAAAAAAATTTGGATTCAATCCCAAACTCAACCTAATATTATTTACTTGTGATTGGCCTTGGTCCAATCTTCGTTTGACTGATATTATTAAAAAAAAATTATTTATTTATTTAATTTTATCTTTTATTTTTATATTAAATACTAGATATCTTTACTTTATTACTTACTAAAAAGTACTGATCTATCCCATTGCAAGTATATATAACTAAATAATGCCTTTACATGTTATTAATTAATGGCCTTATAAAGTAGAATACTCATAGATTATTTGACAAATTTTTATTATTTTGTTTGATTTACTATTTAATACCCTTCTATATTTATACCGAATATCTTAAAAGAAGTATTGTCGAAAATTTAAACCATTTAAAGTATACACTAGATAATAAAAATATCTCAAGATGATAGTTTTCCTAATAATATTATTGATTCATAATTTTGTTTGAATTATGATTTATTTCTAATAATATATTATGTAATAAATAAAAGTAAAAAAATGGCAATTATATTTGTGTATAATTCTTTTTTATTTATATCTATAGTTATAAATAATTTTTTTAATAATAGTATTTAGTAGCTTAAGCCCTACTCATTTTATATTCAACCTTTAAAAAAAAATTTCTTTTTTATAAGGCTTTTCTTTTTAGACTCGTGTGTATTTTTTGAGCTAAGTTTATCAAGCCATATGGGTTTTTTAACCAATGATCAAGTTTACTTGAAACAAGTGACAATTAAACCGTTTATGAACAGTAACATTGCATTAAAAAAAATTTCAATATTTATATATATGAACATTATATTTTGTCTGAATATACTTTAAGAATAATAATAAAATTAAATTAGCAAAAAAAAGAAGGAAAAAAAAAAAACAAATGGACCTTTTGAGTCTAATTGTTTCCACCGAAAAAAGAAAGAAAGAAATCAAATAGGTCTTTTAACCTAATAAGCTCAAATGGATCATTTTAATCCAATAAACTCCAAAAAAAAAAAAGGAAAATCAAAGATGAAAGATTAAAAAAAAAACAACAAACAACAAACACAAAAGTAAAAACCAAAAAAAAAAAAAAAGAGAGAGAAAAGTCCAAAAGCAAATTAACAAAAAAGTAAAAAATTCTAAATATATGAAAAAAAAAAAAAAAATCAAATCAATCAAAAGATTAAAAAAAATTAAAACTAATTAAAATAGCTCCAATCTAATTCTTATAAACTTGCTAGCCCAATGTAATAAGAAAAAACACAAAAACATAGGAAAGGCCAATATCTAAGTTTCAAAAGCTCTAGCATCAGAAAATAAAGAATGATTTTAAAAAATGATAATAATAATAATAATAATAAATAAATAATAGAAAAAAAAAAAGGAGGCAAAACGCAGGGTTTTTGCGTTTTGACCCAGGGCACGTTCCCATATTCAGACTCAAGTCCCTTCATCATTTTGGTCTCTGTTGTTAGCAGAAAACAGAAAAGCAAGGGCGGGAGGAAACACCAAAATGGAACGCGCGCAGAAGGGACAGGCACTAGGACCTGTAACCTAAGTCGTTCAAAAGGAGACAGAGGAGGAAGCGAGAACGGGGGGAGGGAGGGACGGAAGAGCGAACAAGGAGCTGAAGGTTACGGGAAGGAAGAGAGGAAACTGAGAGTGAGAGGGAGCTATGCGAGAGACAGACTGAGAGATGAGGAATTTCGGAAAGAGAGAAACGGAGATGGAGAGAAATTTAGAGAGAAACAGAGAACGGGGAAAGGATTTTGGCTTCTGGAAAAGAGGAATTTCTGAAATTGAAGAAAAAAAAAATGAAAGGGAGCAGTGATAGGGAACGGGAGATTCAACTAGAGACCAAGAGAGCTGGAGGATTCAGAAGGGAGAAACAAAGAAGGTTTAGAAATCAGAGGAAGGGGAGGTTGACGGTGCTCGAAGAAATTACCATTGACAGCGTTGAAACAGAGGCTTCCGTTTTCGGGTATGGAGGAACGACGGTGAGAAAGGAGATTTCGAAGGATTCTCTGGAATTTTAGGGAGGGACTTCCGATTGGTTTAGCGCTCGGACCTTCAGCTAGGAGACTTGAGGAAAGAAAAACCGAGAAAGAGGAACCCTTTTGTCTGCTGTGATTCCTACAGGTAAGCTATGATTCTTGCTCCTTCCGTGTTTGTCAACATTGTTATCCATTCAAAATTTCCTTGTGGTTGCTGGTAATGATATATGGGAATAGAAGATAGGATAACCCAGAAACTGAAGCCAAGAGTTTTCTTTTGTTAAGCAAGATTATGTATCTGGCACTGGTATGGTGGTTTGAATATGAGGTTGCGTGCTGGCCTGTGCGCTGTGATGGAGCTGATAACATATTTGCATTAGATAGTCAGGGGTATGGTATAAAATACTATGTTCTATATGCGTTTTGAAGCATGCTCAGGAGGTGTTTGATGAAATGCCTGAGAGAAGTCTGAAATATGGTTTAGGCATTTGACTGTTATGATTTCATTACAAAAAAAATGTTGGATCAATAATTTGATGTAGTGAGTCTGATGGATCTCTTGTTGTTTTGATTCTGACAAGGTTTTAAAACATTTTATTCAAAAATGCTTTGCTGGATTCCTGTGGATTATATTGCTTGTGACTTGGACCTGTTGATGGAATAAATAATGGAGAGCTCAATCTCTGTATATTGTTTCTTGTTGATTTCTGTGTTGATATAGGTCAAAGCCTGTGTTTCTTGTTGGTAGTTTGATATGCAACTTAGGTATTCTACTTCTTGGTTTTTTTTTTTAATACTTTATGTTATAGTTTGGTAATTTAAATCTACGTTCTTGCATGTCACTTATTGTGCGCTATGTTTGAATTCCTAATTGTAAGACTGGCTGTAATTTTTGTTACTGGAAATTGAATTTTACTAGGAATATTAGATTTTCAATGTTAGAATCATGATGATGATGTTGATTTGAATGTTTATTCCCCATGCTTGCTTACGGGTCGTCGAATACTTGAAAAACCTTGAGGCTTAAATAAATACTTGAGTTATGTACATGTTCCTACTTGATCTCATGCTCATTGTGGCTCAAAGTTTATTTAATTCTGACCTTAAGCAACTCCTACCCTGTCTTGTTATTATGATTGCATCATTGGCCACGTGGAATTGGTGGGAGGAACACTCGGGAGCCCTTGGAGAAGAATTTCAAGGAAAAGCTGAAGACAAAAGCTGTACTGATTCTTTCAATTTCAAAATTTCAAATGTAATGTATCATGCATGAAATGAACACCCTTTGAATGTACATATCACACGCGATCACGCAATACTATATATGCCGTAAATATTGTTGTTTTACTTTTATATTTACTTTTATTTTTCATTTAGAATCGTCGTGTGGAATTTATTATCTTCTCAGACACATAGAAATTAAACCTAAAGATCATATATAATAATAAAGCTTTCTTAGTACTTATTAGGTTTCGAATTTACATTTTGATAAATTTTTAGATTTCAACTATCAATATCAAATTGATTTTCCTTTTTAAGAAAAGACTTTCAAAAAAGGAAACAAGGTAAAAACAAGAAACAAAAAAAGGCGAACCAAAATAATAATAATAAATTTTTCAAATTTAAAAGTTAATTTTAAATAACTAATTTTATTTTAAGTTCCTATTTCAAAAAACAAGCTATAAACAAAAATTAATTTTCTTTAAAAAGTAATTAAATTCTCTCTTGTAAACTTACAGATCTTTCTTCCAACTTTTATTTGACTAAATTTTCTTTTTAAAGTATACTTTATAAAAATACCAAAACAAGATGTTTTCACAAAATTAGAAAATCATTAAAAAAGTCAAAAATTAAAAAATAATAATAAGAACTCACAAAAATCACTTAAAATCATAAAAAATGGAAAGTAAAGAATAAAATGAGCTTTATCTATTGCAAATTAAAACTTGTTTTGTTTGTGAAAGTCAAAAGTAAATTTTACTCTTTTTTCCTTTTCACCAAAAAGTTAATTAAAATATAAAGTTTTTATTTTCATAAAAAAAAAAAAGGGAATAAAAATTAAAAAAAATATATATATATATATATATATATTTTAGAAAATCTTTTACTTAAAGAAAAATGCCATTTCAAGAACCAAAATAAAAAATCTAAAAGAAGGGAAAGAAAAATCCTTTTATTTACTTAAATAAAAACAATACAAATATCCAAAAAAATCAAGAAATTAAAAAACCCAAAAACTAAAAAAATTTGACAAAAGTAAAACAAAAATCAAAACAAAAAAATTAAAAATCAAAATCAACAAAATTTAATTAAAACAAAATGAAAACAAGAATCATTAACAAAAATAGTCATTAAAAAAATCAATCAAAAATCAAAGGAAACATTAAAAAAAAAAAAGAAAAAAAAACTAAAAATGACATAAGTGTAAAGAAGTAAAATTAACTTTATTTTTAGTAAATTAAAACATATCAACCAATTCTAAATCCGTTTTATTTGTTAAAGGTAAAAGTAATTCTTATTTTCTTTCTCTTTCTACAACAAAAACAAAAATTAGAAATTAAAAGCACAAAAAAAAAAGAGAAAAACAAAACACCAACTATCAAATATAGTTTTTGGTTCGAATTATGTGGCCTTTGATCCATTCCATAGGATATGTAAACTCTAAATTTTTATCCTAGGTTAAGTCCACCATTGTAAATAAATTTTTTTTAAAAATTTTATTTCTTTAATTTTTTTTATTTTTCTTTTAATTTTATTTCCTTAAATTATTTCTTTCTTATTTTGCATGTGATTTGTTAGAAAGAATTAAAATAGAATAAAGGCTATATTAATTCTGTACAACTGACTTAGGATAACTGTTCTTAGTAATGGGTGTTGTGGACACTTTCCTTACTCATAATCAATTCCCGAATCTATTATCTGGTTTGTAAATCATTTTTTTTATAAAAATACTTTTTCAAAATTTTGCCTTTTAAAATTTAAAATTTCGATGGCAACCTTACTTTTGTTATTTTCATTTTGATTTTCGATTTGAAGAAAATTGAATTTTTTAAAATTCTTCTTTTAAGGTATCATGCGGTTCTCATTTTTAGATGTGACAATATATATAAAAGATAATTTGAAATTTCTTTTCTTTTATTTGAGGATTATATTAAAAGTGACAAAAAAATGCAAGTATATATGATGGTCATCTTAAAGTGTGCAAAGGTGTAAGAATTATGGATACCAAATTATAATATAATCTTTTTTAGATTGATATATACTAAAATAGGAGCATTGATATTACTAATGTATTGCCTTGAAAAATTACATGAAAAGCTATTTAGGTTGTAAGTAATGATTTTAAAATCACACCATTTATTAAATTAATAAAAAATATTGATTCATAATTCATTTGTTTGATTATAGTTAAATTGTAATCAAACAGATGATAATTAAATATATATTTTTTTTATATATATATATATATATAAATTTTAATATAACCAATAATATTAATAAATTTTAAATATGACTAATTATTACTTTTAAATATTGGTAAAGAAAAAAGAGTAATTTTGATAAAACATTTTAATATATGAGAGATATGCTACTAAGAGATAAAGCATGCTGGAAAACAAGTACAAAAAAGGCCAAATATATGTTTTTCATTTCTTTTATATTCTACTTTTTTTAGACTTTTCTCAATTTTAATCCTTTTTTAATTATCATTAATTTTTTATTTTTTAGATTTGTTCAAAATGAAATAAGAAAAAATCTAAAAAGATTAAAAATTAATTGAGTCTTTAACTAGTTTAGTTTTAATAATTCTACTAGTTCTTAACTAATTTTATGGGTCAATTGAACTTATTTAATAATCAGTTCAACTAGTTTCGATTCTAGTTTTGATAACAATGATTGTCAATTACTGTACTTTTTCTTTAATGGTGGTTTTTAGATTTTTTTTTTTTAATAAGTAATATACTAATATACACTATTGAAAAAATTAGACTAAACCAATCGATCAGATTAAAAACTAGTGAATCGACTGTGATTTTAATCCAATTGAATCTGAAAACCCATTAGGAAATGTGTAAAAATTGAACAATTTAGCACTAAACTTGTGAAAATTTGATTTTTGCTTTTCTTGTATAAATTAAAAATCTAGTCTTTTGTGATAGGGATTTATAATATTTATTGGAATTTACTTAATTCATTTCATTAAGGTCTGTTGTTATATGAAAATATTTTATCTAATTCTTATATTTTTAAATAATAATACTTATTTTAAATATTATTTCACAATACATAAATCTATTTAACTGTAAAATATTACATATATATATATATTTAAAAATAATAATTTGATCAACAATTAGACCATTAAACTATGATTTATTTTTTAATTCTAATTTAATAACTCATTCAATTTTAAAAATAGTACTAATATTTAAATGCAATATCAGCAAAAAGATATAAATGAAGATAAAAGAATTTTAAAGTTAGAGAAGGGTTGAAAATTAAAAAATGAAGATAGTAATTTTATATCATAATTCAGCTTGTGAGAAGAAATAGAATACAAATTACTTATTTTAAAAAAGCAAATAAAATAAGAAATTTATGGGAAAATTTTGAATTTTTAAAAATAATGATAATAAATTGAATTATAAATTTAAAGAATAAGAGTGTTGATTCCAATGTTTTTAAAACCGGACCGGTCATTGAACCGGTGGAGATACTGGTTCACGGTTCATTGGTTGAACTGTGGTCGAATCGGTGATAATTAAATATATTATTTAAAAAAATTTTATGTATTAAAATTTTAATATAACAAATAAATATTAGTAAATTTTAAATATTTGATTACTAATTTAACATTTCTTAAAATATTACAAAAATTAATATTTAGTTTAAAATAAAAATTATCTATGATTAAAAATTAAGAATATTTAATATTAAATTTTTAAAATTTTTAAATTATATTAAGATTCTACTTATTATTAAAAAATAAAATAATTAATAATAATTTTAGCTAAGTATCTTGATATTTGAGAGAAATATTATTAGGAAATTGAACATGATAAAAAGTAAGTATAAAAAATAATTAATTATACACATTTTATTTCTCTTATATTATCTTTTTTTAAAAAAAAAATCATATTTCAATTCCCTCATCTTTTTTATTATCTTCTATTTTTAATTTGTCAAAATCATTTAAAATGAATTATTCTATTGTATAAAAAAAATTAAAAAAAAAAAAAAAGAAAAATGACTTCAGACCGGTTTGACCGGTTTTTTTACCAGTTTTCACTGGTTCTTGACCAGTTTGACCGATTCTTGACCGATTTTTTGCTTGTCCAGTTTTTCAACTCAACCGAACCGGACTAGAGACCGGTTCCCGGTCGAACCGGCTGGTCCGGTTCGGTTCTAAGAAGTATGGTTGATTCATAATTAAAATTTGATTTTCCCACTTTTTACAAGGTGTTTGGTTAAAAAATATAAAGATAAAGAAAATGTAAAAAATAAATAAATAAAAATTGATAAAATAAAAAAAATGGTTTGTCTCCATTTGTAAAAATTGATTTGATAGTTAAAATGATAATTTGTTGAATAAAAAAATAATTGTAAGGATATAATAAATATTATATAAATTATGTAAATGAAATATATTTATCCCGCAGCGAATCAAACGATTCAATAATTTAGAAAAAAAAAATCTTCTGTTTTTCATTCAAGAAAAGGATAGATATCGTTCATTGCGTTTGGTTCCATTATTGTGTAGATTTTTGTCCATTCAATCCACACACATTGGAATAATATTTGGGAAGATTCGTCCGAGTCATAAAAAGTATAGACAACAAAAGCGGTACACCTGGTGTTTACCAAAACTCAATCTACCACCACACACGGTCGGATAAAACCAAAAAAGAAAAAAAACACTCCACAGCGGTGGGGCCATTATTATGATATCTCCATTTAGCTAATAAATATATTATATTTATTTGGGAAAAAATGTAAATCTTATTCTCATAAATAATTCTTGCGTTATTTCCTCTCTTTAGGTACATAATGTATTACTGCAAGCAATTACAGCCCGGCGATCCTCCGTAACAAAAAGGTGACAATCAAGAATGAGAGAGCTATGGCTATCCCAGGCCAAGCCGTTGACTGGCAAGCTCGCAGCTGGTGTCCGTAAATCCCACCCGAGAGTTCACCAAGTCAAACTCCATCCACACGTTCTGCTGATGATGATGACCAACCACGAACGCCTCCACTCCCAGCAAGTCTGAGCTCCCAAACGTGAAACAATATACCCAGTCTTTCCCTCTTGTCATCCCCGCTACTCTATACAACAGCTTCTCTCCCGATACACTCATCTCCGCCCCGCGAAACATCAACGTCACCGCCGGTAGCGGCGGAAGCGTCGTCGCTGGAACTCGGTAGCACAAATCCATCGCTCCTTGGAACACGAAGTTCGGTTCTTCCAGAAGGGTCAGTATCCCTCTCGTTTGGAGGATGAACTCGTTCTTCAAGGCGGTGTAGACGGGTGCCAGGAGGAAAGTAAACTGCGTGCCCGAATCCACCATGGTCTGACCCGCCCCGGTATGGTCCGGCACGAACACTGATTTCGGAAGCTGCAACGCCTTCTGCCCGACTTTAATTCCCTCGAGTTGGACCGTGTAGGCGACCCGGTCAAAGTACGGCAATGGGATCGACATTTTTACGAGAGGGGTGTATTTCAAGGGGCCGAGCCAGGAGAAACTCGCTTCGCCGAGGAGAAGAACGCCGGACGAGTCGTGACCGGAGATGCAGTAGGAGAATTTCGGGAGAGCCATTTGGGTCACGAACGATAGGGATCCACGGTTCATGCCCATTAACCCGGTGGTCTTGGAGTCCTCGTCGGAGTTGGAGCTAAATCCGGAGTCCATGCACCCGAATATCGTCCCGGGTTGGGCGGAGGCTCCGACGAAGAATGTGTCGGCGGCGAGGTTGCCTTCGATGGAGGAGGCGTCGGCATAGGAAACGGTGGCGTGGCAGAGTTTCTTCGGGTCGCAGGAGACGGGTATAGGGAAATCTCGGGTGCGGGTCGTGCAAATGGGCGAGGTGCAGGGAGTGGGGGAATAAGAAGAAGAGAGAAGGGGGTTGAAAATGGAGTTCAAATTGGGGAATTTTTTACAGTGAAGCCATGAAAGTTCACTTCCTGTGTCAAGGACCATGGTAACATTCTGTGGGGGAGAGCCTACGGTTAGTGAAACTGTTAAAGTGACGTTGTGCTGGAAAGAGAGCTTACGGGATGAAGCAGAGCCATGTGGGAGTGTTTGGGCTTTAAGAGGCAATAGGAGGGTACGTGGTGAAGTGAGGGAAGAAGAAGATGAAGCAGTTAATTGAATCTGAAGAATAACGAAGAAAAGGGTAAGAGGAGAAAGAAGAAGGAAAAGGGAGGCCATAAGAACGTAGAGATATAGGTTGAGATACTGCAATTACTGTGTTGCTGGTTTGGTCTGCAAAGTTTGAGCGGAAGGAAAAGGGTAGAGGTGTCTGTAACTGTAGACTGTGTCCTTTTGAGACAGTCCCATCGTGTGGCGGAGAGTAGGGATATTGTTTTTTCTTATATAGTTGAATTGAATTGAAAGTGAATCAAGACATGCAGGGGACGAAGAGTACGTCCTGTTTGCTAGCAGCCTTTGAAATGGGGAACTGTATTGCAGCCTTTTGCGGTGACGATAGTTATTATTTGTATTTGACTGCATAAGGGTGATTGTCCTAATCCTAAACTTATTAATTACACTATTCACACTCGCTAACGTTGATTAGTCAATTGGGTATTATCATATAAAAATAGCGCATTTTAATTTTTTTTTAATTACAAAAGAGGCATTTGACTTGAAAAGTAGGAAATGGAACCCAAAAAAAAAAAAGGATGGGACAGAAATAGAATACACGTACGTTGAAACTCTAACATTTATTCTTAGATCTATTTTTAATTTTTAAAAAATTTTCGTCAACTGAAAAATCCACTTTCTTTCTTCTTAAATTGACAAAAATAAATAAATAAAAATTAAAAGAATCCAAATTAAACATTTGCATTTAAAAGAAGTATTATTTGAGTTAAGGCTGTTGTACAGTTTAGTTTTTATTTTGTGCATAAAATGCATATATTCTAGGTCTTGAAACTTATTTTCTAAAGATTTTTTTGGGTCCAAACTCATCAATTAGGATTAATCATGCGTAATTTAAGGAAACTTTATTATATTAAGCTTATAATTTATTATTACTTATCATTTCTTATTTGTAAATAAAATTAATAAATAAGATAATACACTAAACTTTCTCTAAAAAAAAAAACATCTTACCCTGCTCATAAGTTGATTCCCATGCTATTAAACAAACGGCAGGATGTAACATTTTCACTTGATCGTACACCCATATCAACATACTCGATTTGCACTACGACCAATATTTCAGTATTTGAAGGTTGCTACTCGTCATTTTCCCCTTTGTTTTTTTTTTTTTTAATATAGAATACCATTCGTTTGCATTAGAACGAAGGTTACATATCATAAAGATTAGATAGATATATTCTCACCCTCAAATATATATATTAATAAATATACCTAAATATATATTAGTAAATTTACCTACCATAATTATCTCTTTTCTTCACAATATCAACCGAATTAATCATCCATTTAATTCTATCAAACATGATCTAGAAGAAGTATAAAGTAAGAGCAAGAATTATTTTCGAGGTAGATTTAGTGGTTAAATACTAGTTTACATTTATACACGCAGACCACAATTAATAATATTTGCTTGTATTTGTTCTTTTGGGGACCGAAATATTTGTTTATATACGAAGACAAGGTATGAAAGGATAGCAAAAGAGAAGGAAAATAAAAGAAAGAAGACAAGGTTTGATAATACCGACGCTGGCTCTCTGGAAGGCACAACCCAAAGACAAAAAGTGCATAGTTTTCTTAAAAACGGGAAGGGACATAGCTGCCACCGAAATGAACAGCTTGGAGATTTATATGTTTATTAATCATCTCTTGACTCTCCAACATCAAGAATTAACTACACTAATTTGTAATATGAACTAGTCAGATTTCCACTTTGCATTGTAGGATGGGACACCTATTGACCTGCGTTCGCGTAAAATTAAATAAATGTTTGAAAATTCGGCAAGCAAGCTAATCTTAGGCACAGTGAGACAGAGGTGATCTGTGAGAGCACCTAAGCTGGCTGCGATGTATAGTTTGCTCCAAGTCTAATCAGTCAATTTAATAGAAGATGAAGGTTTCCAACTTTGATTTGGACTTTTCTTTTATTGGCAAAGGCTAACATTAAGTAGTTGGTCACAAATACATTGGGGTTTCTATGCACAACAATTATAACAATTACATGTTTTTAATTCATAATTTAGTCCAGTCCTTGTTAATAAACATTATAATTTTTTTGTGTGGTTTCACTATTCATAAAAAGGAAAGGCTAGGATGGGTGTGTTGCAAGGATAAGTAAAAAAAGGAATGAGTTTTCCTTCTTTTTCTTTCCCTTTAAACTTTTGTTTTCAAATTTTGAGTTTAGGCAAAGTGATGTTCATGCTTGCTATAATTGCCTCCCAAAACTTATGATAGTCCTTGTCACTTGCTATGCAACAGGTATTTTGCTGTGACTTAGTAATGAAGAATATTCCTTATTCTTATAAGATTTCAAGTTTAAATTTTGGTTACGTCATTTATTAAAAAATAAAGTAAGTTATATCATTTTTTAATTTAAATAAATTATATTGACACTTCTTTTATTTAAAAAATGTTATTCGACTTTTCTAATATTCAATATATATTACAAAAACTTCATTTAATATTTACTCTATTTCAATCAAGTTAATTTTATGTATAAAATACATTATTTTTCAGAGCATGAAAACATTCTTTTGCTCTCTTATTTTCTAACTAACGTTTACCTTTCTTTCTTCACTATTTGTTATTATGTTTGCATAATGTACACTAGTTGTTGATTAAAATGCCTAGCCAAAGTTATACATAATGGTTATCTCAAACTCTAGCATGAAATTGTAATTTTATTTTTGATATAAGCCTAAATTGCATAGAAACTTTTTGAATTTTTAATCACATGCAAACAATTTATCATACCTTAAAATTTAATAATGAATCTCTTTAAACTTTTTAATTCGTACAAATGACTTTCATATTGTATGTTAATCCATTATTTCATTAACGGAGCATAATAATAATACATAAGTGATAATAAATCTTTTTAAATTTTATTTTTTATACATATAATTTTTTTAACTTTAAGTTTTGTGTATATAACTTTTTTAAATTTTAGATTATATACAAATAACTCCTTTGATATGTTATATTTTATTAGCGAACAACAGATTAATTAATGAGAGGAAGTTATTTACATAAATTTAAAAACGTATGGGAGGTTTATTATCAAGGCTTTGAAAAAATAATTATTTGTGCATAACATAAAATTCATAAATATTATGTAGAATTTAACCTTAATATAATAATAAAATTAGTTAGATAATTTTAATTTTGGAATGAAACAAGAATTGTATAAGAAGTTAATTTTATTAAAAAAAAATAGCATAAGATATTTTTGTTATAAATCAAATATGAAAGGATTTGAATAATTTTTTAAAAATCAAAAAAATATTACACTTAATTTGGTCAAATGTTTAAAAGAATACTAATAAAATTTAATTTTAAAACAATTATTAACACATGCCAAAATGATGCTTAAAAATATGTAACTCCAACCTCGAAAGAATAAAAAGGTTGAGGTTACCCTGCAATGGGCACGTAGAAAAATGGCAGCCGAATGAAGCCTCCTTTAATGAATTAGATGCGTTCGTGGAAGGTTAATCACAGTTACGTGTCAAGCCTTCTATGCCAATCTCTTATCCAACAAATACAATTGCTTTCGTGATTAACCTACTATCATTAAATTGTAACACTTGATAATTAATTAATTAATTAACGGTTTATATTTCCTTTGGAGTCCTTGACTGCCGTTTAAACTTCAATTGATTTAATTAGTTTACAGGCTTGCAAAATTCATTCATCTTTTTGCCCTTAATCCTTGAGGTCAATTACACTTGTTCAACTCAAGCTGTCACAGTCACAGTCAAATTCTAGGTGCCTCTGAATGGTCATTCGCTTCCAAAGCCCTCTCTTACAGCTATACTTTAAGATAGGGACCATCCAAGCGATCAATTATCAAACACAACGCAACACCCCTCCTTCCTTCCTTTCCTTCGAAAATTGAATATGACGACACAAGTAATAGTGTATCAAACTAATCAATTCGACAGCTCAACGACTTCTTTTCTTGCCAGCATAGCCCAAGGATTTGAAAGATTTCTTGCTTTCTTTCTTTCTTTCTTTCAATATACGAAGAAACACAAGTAAAATACTACGACTTCCATTTATTTATTTATTTTGGATATATTTTGTTCTAATAACTGTGTGCATTCATAGGTAAAATTGTTAGGGCTGTGACGTGCACCTACGTTTTATATAAAATTTTACTAAATTTAGAATTCGAAACATGTAAAAATTGATAAATATTAGTTTCATTGAATATTTCCATTTAAAAAATTCTGTTCTTTATTTTTGCCCCTTCCCTTTAAGCTCTATGATTGCTCTAATAATTGATGAGAAGCAACCAATTTGGCCAAAAAATAATTCCAACGCTTCTGCGTTCTGATCATTTGACAAATTAATGATCATATATTATCCGTTTTTTTGTTACTTGAAAACTTTTATCAAATTTAATTGAAATAATTAGTGATCTAAAGAGGTTAGTTGAATTGATAAGAAGAGATTTTTTTAAATAATTTGGTTTAATTCCTCTGATAAATATTCTGAAATTAAAATTTCATTATGCCAATGTATAAAGATACATTGTCAAGTTCATTTAAAAAAGTATTTTAAACTAATTTTGAAGATATCTTTATAGAAGTAGCAGCAGCATCAGTAGTATTAATAATAATAATAATAATAATATCTTTGATTGAATAGTGAGAAGGATTACAAGTCTTTTTGGTTTGTCTCCTAAAGATTTGACATCCAAATATTAGGATTGCCCATAGAACAGGTTCTATAATCTTTTTGTTAGTGTGTTTTGTCAATTGGGAATCAATTGAGGAGTTAATGTGATTTTACCTTGAAATTAAATTTGGAAACTAACTCTTTGGTCCCTATTTTAAAAAAGACAAAATATGAAACATAAATCTTTTAGAAGAATGAGCCTCTTGAGGTCTTAAATATAACTAAATCTAAAATTGAATCAATATGTATATATAAGTATGAAAATATGAAGAACTTGAGATATGAAAAGAGTGTTAAATTACATTAAAATATAATGTACTGACATTGTAATTGACAATAGAAAATTTTAAAAGAAATTGAATACTATTTTAATAAGAATAAGATTGAAACTAATAAATAAAATTGATAAATAACATAAATTTAAAAGAGGTTGTAAATTAAATTTTTTAAAAGGTTTCTACCTATGTTACGTAATAATTCTTACTCCTAATTTATGTAATAGTTTTTATTGCTAATTTATAACATCTCATGTTGATATACTCTTCATTAAGTCACTTCTTCAACTGTATATAACATTTTAATTTGTTGGTTTAAGAGTGAGGATTGTATCATTTAAGTGTCTTTGGAAATTGCTAGTATGCTTGTCCATATTTTCTCTTTTGTTGTTCATTTTGTTTGGCACAATGTAAGTCATTAGGTGATGAAGCAAATTCAACTATCTAGGAGATCAGCTTGCACCTTAATATTTTATTGCTACTTTCTTTTGGTTGCTTCTTCTAGAATTTTCAATTGTATTTAGCAAATCCTAACTTCAAGTGGCCACTAGCCATTAACTATTGCCCTATAATTTATAGTGCTTACACATTTTTTTTAGGGGGAGGGGAGATAAAGTAGTTCTATATTCATTATTTGCCATGAGATGATCAGAAAGTCATTTATTAAATGAATAGTATAGTATTTGTTGTAATTTAGACCTAGGCAATAAGCATGCTAAGTTATAATTCAAGCTTGTTCAATTCCTCTTTTTTTTTTTAAAAAAAATTATTTTAGTTGAAGTCATATTCCGCTGTTAAAGTTAAAATTTTTTGATAGCAAAGTTGTATAAATTTGAAGCCTCTTGTTCATATCTCTTATCAAAAGGTGCTATTCGATAATGTCTATCTAACATACCCCCTGCTAACCCAAGTGAGCATTCCAATATTTATCCTACATTCATTCGTGACGATACTCTTAATGGATTGAAGACCATATCAACGGGTCTTCCATCTTGCAAATAAGGCATATCTTGTCTGGACAAAATTTTGGAAACAATACCTTTATTTCCATGTCTTCCAGCCACTTTATCACCTACTTTGATTTTATGTTTCTGTGAAATATATATACGAATCGTTTAACCCAACTTAAGTTGAAGAAACTTATTCAATGGTTACCACTAACTGCTTTTGGTCCCAAATCTTTAAGGTTGCTTTTTCCAATAAACGTTGGTTACATTTCTTTATGTTATTTGTACCAATAACTAGTTTATGGATGAGTGATCTTGGAGTAATTGGTCTGGCCCATGACCTTTTTTAGCTTAGCTAATGGTTAATTTTGGTCTTGAAAACAAGTTGGGTTGGCCCTAGTTTTGAACTCAAGCTCAAAGCCTATGCATAAATGAATATAATTTTTAGTTTCTAGATATTTTAAAGAATGTCAAATTTGTGGATTGTGTTAGGTATAACGAGGCTAGAATTAGATAACCTAAATAGTAGTTTTTAGGGTTTAGCTTATCTAAGAAACAAAATTTATTATAGTTTTGTTTCAAGGTAAGGTAATATTATATGTTTGGTTATTTTGGCCCCTCAAGATTCTAGTAGTAGTATCAAACAAAACTTGTGAGGCAAACACAATTAACACAATAGCAATTGAGTTGTTTGTGTCCCCCTGTACCTTTGTTCAAAGATGGGAATTATAACTTTTTCTCAAGACCAATATGGCGTTATTGTATTCTCAAACCCTCAAGACGTTTGTTAAAGTTGGATATTTTAAACCACCTAATGAAGGAAATTCAAACAACTAGCTAAAGTTGGCAGATATTAGAATGTAGGTCGAGAAGGCTTTTTCATCAAATAATAAGGTGTTAGCATTAATTTTATTTTTTTGAGAATTATCTATGAAATTGTTTGATTTCAAGAACCAAAGACCTCGGAAATATGGTATAGGAAATTTTGTAGCTAAGTGTGTCAAGGTGAACTAAACTTCAATATGTGTGGAGAAAAGTTGAAAATTCAAGGATGAGAGGTCAGATTATGTTATTAATCCCAATTTAAAAAGTCATAATATGTTAGAGACTATTGTACAAGAGATATTGAAATTGTTAACTAATTAGAGTTTTGTTGTATGTTTCTTGAAAACTAAAAGGTTTAATATCTATTATCTTGCTCCCCTCTTGACACTTACCACAAAAAAGATAGGATATTTGTGGTCATAATAAATTTTTAATGACTAATTTATAATAACAATATTTTAAAGGATTAATATAATAGTTTATTCATTTATATGTTTATTTTTGTCACAGACATACTATACACAGGATTTGAGCTCAAAAGGAAGTTAAACCCAACATTTTTTTAAGACCAAAACTAATAAAGAAGTAAGTTTAAAAGGAGTTACTAGAGATATACATAAGTCGAGTCAAGTTAATTTTGGTTTAGCCTAATACCTTAAATTGAGTCAAATTATTTAGACCTAATGGGTAGGATGACCTTGAATTGGTTTAGCATCAAGATTGGTATGGTTAGGTTTTTTTTAGCGACTTTTTTTTTTCATATTCTTCAGTAAAAAAATATAAAATGGCCTCCTAAAGAAATAAAATTTTTATATAAACCCCTACTATTTTTTTTTTTAAAAAATATAGGATTGAATTGAGTCAGACCAAATTAATCATTATATTTGACTTGCCCAATCTAGTTTGGACGCTTGAATTATCCCAATTCATCTATTTTTTTTTAACTTTTTTTGCTTAGCCCAACCCAACTAGAAGTGATTGAGTAGGATTGAGTTAGGTGGGTTGTTGGACTACTTGTGTAACATTAAGGGCAATAGTTTATAATATAGAATGAAAATCAACGAGATCAACTAGTTGAACTGGTGACGATCATATGACCATTGATTGACTTTCAAAATTACCTTGTTAAAAAATCAATCAAAGAATGGTCGAATTGGTTAAACACCAATAAAAATTGACTTGCCAAAAAATCAACTAAATTGATGAAACACTTTTTTTTTTTTTTGAGCTTTTTTATCACCAAGAGGTCAAGAAAAATAAAGATCTATTGAAAAACCATTAAAACCTATATCTATTAAAAGTAGTCATGTAATCATATATATTTTTAAATTATAAAATTAAAAAATATATTTAATTATAACCAATTTAACCCTAGTTTAATCATTATTAGACTAATAACTATAAATTAGTATTTGATTTTTCAAACATTGGTATATGTCAGTTTGCTAGCCTAGAAATTTAAATTTTACAAAAAAGAAATATTGGCCAAAAGGAACTAAAATAATGTTCTTATCTATGTTTAAATACATGGAAGTATGATCGAGTGGGGTTAACTCACTCAATAAAAGGAAATGATATTTCTTTTTCTAGTAATTTGGGTTCGATTTCTCTACGGAACAAGCAGTAAAATATTATATGCCCTGGCTTGTATATTCTGTAAGATAGCTATAGAAAGAAACATTTTGGACAAAGTATTAGGTATCCTGATCATCTCAAAATAAACAAATTATATGTAAGCCAAATAGAATGAAACACACTGGGAATGGGATGAGCCAGAAATGTGGCCAGTTGCTTGGAGTAGAATCTGTTCAGAATTTTAAAATACAGCTCACATACACCCCAGAGACCACAATAGGTTCAGTTTTATATGATTCTTATTCTGATATTTTGGCTTCTAACGGGAGGAATTCATTAAAAAGAGATTCTCTGATCCTTCAATATTCTCTGGCATAAATATATGTTATCTCCATCAGAAGATCCCCAAGCATCCGTCCCCTCAATGGTTCGCATAAGATGAGATCCGTTTTTCAGTTGCCACATTTTCTTGAATACAGGTAGGATCATGTGTGGAAATTATTGGTCCTTGGACGAGACGTGTGGGACAAAAAGTAATCAAAACAAGAACTGCACGTGCAATTATTTTCGTCTTCACAGACCCAACTATCTTACCAAACCTACCCAATAAGAATGACGATCTCTCATATTAATTGCCCATATATCCGAGTCTTTTTGGTTTGCCTACGATGATCACTTGTTTCCAATGGCTTCTAGGAACTGTTAAAGAAAGAATTTGACGGCATAATTTCTGCTAATATGAGGAAACTCGTAGACGGCACCCTTTCCGTGATAGTTTAGACATGGACGTTAGTTAATAAGCAAAAACAAAAGATTTGAATAATAATCGTCATTACTTAATAACATTATATATGAAATCTAAGCTCAGAGTGGATTGAGAATCTGATTAGTTCGAATTAACTTATTTATAAATGTGACTATTATAGTGGTGTCGATCGAAACCCCAGTTTCAATACCTAACGAGAAGAAACTCATAAGAGAGAAGGAAGAGAAGGTAACCGATAAAATGAGGAGAATGAGCTCCCAAGGTTACCTAGGTTGGTATGAAAAGAATATGAACACAATCTACCCCCTAGACTATTCAAAGTATCAATGTTAAACCAGGTTTGGTAGGAAAAGGGTATGAACACGAAATAGCCACTATATTTGAAACTTTAACCCATTTATCAAACTGGCGGGTGTCTTACCGTCCAAAACAGTGATTTTGTTAATCCCTTAGTCTACAGAGCTATTCATCTGTTTCTAGTTTCTACTGCTTCACTTTTGATTCCTTCGAGTTAACCGCATTTTCGTTTCATCCAGATAGTAAATTCAGATTGAAGGAACCACGGCTCTATCCTCTGTATATACTCCCATGACTAGCAACATCAGTATATTATTAGCGGATCCGTAAAAACTATGCTCACTAAAACGAATTAAAACAGAGAAATACCTGACACAAACGCAACAGGAGATCATCACCCTTTTGGATTAAATAACTCGTACATCCACAAACATCAACTTTCCAGGAATAATCCCAAATAACCAACTACTTTTGGTTTGTATGAAATTGATTAATACAGAATGTGCCGATTAGAGCTTATGGGTTTCCTTGAGAGAAACAATGACAGAATTTGAAAGAAAAACTGAAGCCAATTAGGCATTACAAAGGATAAGAAATAAGAAACATAACAACTATGAAGGTGCTTCAGTTCATCACCAAATTTACCCGAAGGTAATGATCATCAAGAGGCAGTAATGTTCCTTCTTGCCCCAAAAAGCCACACACATACCTCACAGCTTCTCCCTCTCTTCGTTCTCTCCAGTTGTGCCACTGCCACTGCCGCTTCTCATCCTATTGCTAAATTTCATTAGCAGTCGCCCTTCCAACATGGCAACAACGCCTTCACAATTCACTGAACATCCAAACCTAAAAATTTGCGAATTGCAAGACCCCATTGCATTGACTGATCCATCCTCGACTCAGTCACATCATGTGTACATTGATTGACCAACATATATGACCATAAAGGCATAAACATAACTTTCCCTTGAAGCTACCATGATCTTACTCCACTGTGTACATCCATGGACCAAGTCCTGCGTGAGCGTGGAGAAGTATTGAAATCCGAATGAGATGAATTGCTTACAGGCCGAGACTCTCTAGTATGAGAGGGCTGGGATCTAAGTCCTGCTCCTCCAAAGCAACCAAACAAATTGCGGAGCATTGTGCGCAATCTACCACTCTCCCTCCCTCTACTCCCTCTAGAAGACCAGGAAATCCTCCTTGGCTCACCACCATTGTTGAACCCACCATCCATTTCTGTGTACACGACGGGAAGCTCCCTCTCTGCGCCTCTCCTTCCACCAGAAAATCTCCCCACAGCAAACCCACCTCCAGGCAGCCTCCAAATTGTCAATCCCACGTTCTCTTCTTCGTTCCCCGCAAGGGATTGTCCTGTCGGGCCAGCGTTCTGGCTATTATCAGATGGTAATTCATGGCGACAAACAGGGCAAGAATTGCGAAGCGCGAGCCATGGTAGAATACAGTCGGGATGGTATATGTGTTTACAGGGCATTTCTCTAGCTGTAGTGCCCGATTCAAAAGGCTCCTTGCAGACGGCACAATGTGATTCCGTGGCCAAATGAGTCTGATCAATCTCAATCGTGGGCAATGAATCAATCGCAGCTTTTGATGCTGGAGGATGCTCGTATCGCCCAATACCATTGATTTCGATCTGAGAAAGCTGTTCCAGAAGCCTGTCGAATCCAGATCCCAAAAGAAACTCCGACATGCTCGAAGGCAAAGGCCGAAGCCCAAAACCGGAACCGTCGTCGTAATAAAGCTCAAACCCACGGCTCTCTCCCCCTTCGTGGCTCGACCGATCCGGCGATCCACGGAGCACGATGACCGGATTGTATGGAGAACGATCACCGCCGTTCCTGCGGGTCCTTCGAAGCGGTGGTCGCGAATTCTGGTCAGAACTGGGGCGGTGACCAATCATGTACATCGCGCCTGCCGGAAACCTCCGCCGCCGCGCGTCTACGTGGACAGGCCTAGGCGGATGTTCGATCTCTTCCACAAATCCACTATTACAATCCGGACAAACCACCGTGTCCTGCCGCGAAACCCTGACGAATCGACTGCATCTATAGCACCAATAAGAGGATGTCCCCGAAGACATCTCGATCTAACAACTCTTTCACTTAATTACTGTATCTTTCTCCGATAAAAAACCTGAAAGTTGATACAAACCCAGAATTGGATTCGCAACTAGGTTTGCTTACAAACCCCAGAATTCACAGAGGAGACAGCATTATCCTTCCAGAGAAAAAATAGAAAAAGGATGAGAACGAAAGGAATTTCAACTTCAAAATCGAATATTCCTTGGAAAAATGACAAAAAAAGAAAGAAATCCAATTGAGGAAATAGATTCGCTTGGGCTATTGGGGGAGAGAGATAGACAGAGAAGGGGGTGGGGTGAGGAAATGGATTCGCTTGGGCTATTGGGGGCAGAGACAAGGAAAGAAGGAGGGCGTAAGAGATGAAAGTGTCGCGACGAAGAGGATAACAGCAAAACCGCGTCTTCTTTGATAGCGTGTCACCAACGCTTTTGAACATGCAACACGTGGTGGGATGCCGTTGGAGGAGGCAAAACGACACCTAGTAAATGATAAAACGTCAGAAAGATCGGTGAGTGAATGTTACTGTTGCCGGCAACAGATTCTTATTCTAGACAGGAGTAGCGGGCAATTCGGAGCTATGTTACGGATTCTTTTTAAACCGGTGACGTGGCCTATTTTAATTGGATTTCTTTCCCATTTGAAAAGAAAGTGACACGCTGTCGCCCAGACACGTCATCATTTGCATCCAGCAATTTGGATTGCTTTCTTTCCTTCTTGTGAATTGGGCCGTGTTTGGTTAAATAGCTAGGCTGCTTCCTTGTTTGTTTTTTTTTTTGGGAAAATGTAATAACTGATAAAGAGAGAATTCTTTGATGCTGGTGGTTCATTCGTTATTGTGCTACTGCAGGATGCAACTTGGTTTTGGGCATTAATTTCTCTAGCGTGTGTTTGGTTTCAGGGTAAGAAGAGAAAAAACACAATTTGCAGGAAGCGATAAATTATTATTTTTGTATAAAAAAAATTTATAAATACAATTTTGGTTTCCCTTAATGCTCTGCCAAACACACTATTAGCCTATTTGTCTTAAACTTTCCTATCATCTTATTCTGCATTAAATTATTGTGGATTTTGTTGCCATACACTGTCCAAAATTAAACCCTCAGAGGCCTATCTTAATGCAATAATTTTATTCACATGATCAATTATGGTATGTGAAAATAAAGAAAAAACATATATATATATATATATATATAAATTGTATTACATTTCTGCGTCTTGCTTTAAATGATTTTGTTCTTAATTTCGCAACGTTGCACCTAGGGAAAAATTAAAAAATTTCATTGAATATGCATGGACCTTATCAGAGGTTACTTGAACTCTTCCCTTTTCTTTTTTATATTTTAACAGCCCGATTGGGATAACACTAAGGAAATAATTTCTTTTTCATACTTTAGTGTAATATTTATTATATTTTTATAATTATTATTTAATAATATTTATTATATTTATTATTTTTTAAAACAAAAATATAAGAGATATCTTTTATTCATAAAATTATTCTTTTATTCTTTACTTTTATTTTTATTCTTAACAATTATGGGTATTAAACCCCTCCTAAATGTAACCTAATTAAAAACAGAATTAAATGAAACAACGTTAGAAAAAGAATTAGGGAGAAAGTCAATGAAAATCAGACAGCTGCTAAGGAAGGATGCGAATAATCTAAAAGTGGAATAATTTTATATTTAAGACTTATCTTTTTATTAATTTATCTCTAATTATTAATATTTTTATTCATTGAATGGTTGGCATTCACTTTTTATTATAATTAGTAGATATGTTCTTAAACTCTTTTTCTTTTTCTTTTCTTTAAAAAGCTGGATCTCTTTTGCAATTTAAGGTTGACTAATTTCTTTGGATCACCCCATAGAGTTTCATTACAATATATCCATAATATATATATATATATATAATATGAGGAAGGATCAATTGATATTTATATAAGATTTGCTACTTTTATATTATTTAATATTTTATTATCAGAAGTAATTCTTATGCGTGTGAGGGTAATAAGCGTTTATTTTTTAAATTAAAAAAGTTTAAGACCTTATCTTATAAGAATTTGGTAATGCAAAGAGGAAATTCATTGGAGTTTTAAATAAAGTGCAGACTCCAGCAAGAAATTCCTCGGTAATAGTAGCCATTGCATGATTTAGGAAATGGTCCTGTACAGGGAATTCCTTTTATTCAGTGACACTTCTTTTTATCTTTTCTGCGTCATGAAAACTATATATCCTCATCTAACAAAAAAAGTGCTTTTCATATATTGACACCCTCAACTTTAATTTGGTCCCAATCATAAAGAGGGCACAAGACTTTATATTCAAATTATGAAAAAAGATCTTTTAGATTCTATTTAATGTGAACAAAAATTAAGAGTTGAATTAATGACAATCGAATGAATTATATATTGAGTAGCTTGATTCATTTAATAAATTTTTAATTGAAAAATATTTGTATATTATTTTAATATCTATACTAATTATTTAATGATCATTTTTTTAATTCTCTTAGAATAACAGATAATCCATACACCTTTACAAATATTATATTTGATTAATGCCTCTCAATATTATTAGATCGATGTGTACAAAGAAAACATCATACCTTTTTAACTAATCTCTAGTTAACAACAAATTGCCACCAAAATTGGTTTTTTTGGCTTAAAAACATACTCATATTATAACAAAAGAAATAATAGTACAAAATACAATGACAATTGAAAATTACAAAGACAACAAAATGCCTAGCCAACTCGTTTATGTAGATTAACATCAAGAAAAAGAACTAATAAAAGAAGGGGTAGGGGAAAGAATTCCCTGCCAAGAAGACACATTCCCTTATCAAAATGCTTACAAAGCCAATCAACAACTTTGTTCACAACTCTTAAAATCTAAGAGAAAAAATAATTATTAACGTATAAAGCATCTTCCACTAAACTTGCACTTTTCTAATCAAGGCTACCACTAACAAAATTGATTGCGTTAACCAAGGCCAAGTTATTAGATTCAACCTTTGCCTCCATGAGATTTAAATATAGCGCTAATGGCAAGCCTTTAAGCAAAGCAAATGCTTTAGCTAGGAAAAGAGAAGACACAGCATAAGGAGCACAACACCATTAATAATCTCTCCTTCATGATCCTTGATAAAATCAATCTTATTACTTTTGGAATCAAACATTCCATCTACATTTATCTTAACATGATTCTCCAAAAGAACTTCCCATCTAGACTCAATTTTAGCATCAATGATGTGAATAAATTCAAAATTTCGAGTCCATTTATTAGTATACTAATATCCAATGATGCCTTTAAAAGCATTTTACATAGTAAAAATCGGATTAAGAGGCAACTTATCAAACACATATTCCTTTCCAAATGTACCATGTCAACTTAGCAATTTTAGTTTTCTCAAACTCCTTAAGATTCATATTACACAAAACATTATAAAAGCCAAATATCTATTTTAGTAATATTCCTAACATCAATTTGAAATGTAAATAGGCTACTAAACCATACCTAACTCACCCAATCTTCATTAACTTAACCTCATCACAATAGCACGGGTAAAAAAGGTTAGGATTACACTTCCTCCTTCAGAGATTTTTTCTAGTTGACAGTGATATTGTACAAACCATCCAAAGAAAGTGTTTAGCTTTTGGTGGAGCCTTTATTTTCCAAATTACATTCCACAAGTCAATTGGAATTCGATAAGAAGAGCTTGCATTCCTAACTAATTTCACACTAGAAATAGACATTGCATTATGATATCTTTTCTTGTAGTGTATACCCTATCTTTTTCTTTGGCCCAAATTAACTTGTTCTTTTTAAAGATTCTTGGAATCAAGACCCTTTTTTATGGCTTGAATTTCATTATTAGATAACTAGCTTTGCATATTAGAGAGATTCCAAGCACTCTTACAAATTTAACAACTCTACTATCCTTTAATATTTCACAAGGGACACTAAGAGGATAACTTGAAATTTTGCAAGTTATGCATCCTTGGATTATTCCAAAAGTTGATTTTTTGACCATGTACGACTATCTAGCAAAGGTCTTTTACTAATAAGTCTCTACCTTTTAAAATATTTGACCAAACTCACAAAACCCTTGCACCCTTTCCAGTGTCCAAAAAGTCAAAATTTTAGAAATATACACTTTTAAGAATTCTTACCCACAAATCACCAAAAGAACAAAAGATGCGCCAAGCTTGTTTAGGCCATAGAGAGAGGTTAAAATTGAAAAAATCCTTAAAACCATACCACCCTCACATTTTGCAAAAGAAAGATTCCTTCAAGTTTGCCAATGAACTTTACCTCCTTTTTCAACTTGAACCCACTAAAACTTTGTTATCATGTTATCTAGCTTTTGGCATGTTTTCTTTGGGAACTTGAAGCAGTTCATGGAGTATGTTGGGATAGTATTAACAACTTATTTAATCAGCACTTCTCTCCTAGCTTGAGATAACGTACCTTGCTTCTAGCCTTGAATTTTACTTTGCATTCCATCTTGAACAAAAGAAAGCACTTTAGCCATTCCTTATAACATTGGTAACCCTAGTTATTTTCCATGAGATTTAGACACCGAAATAACAACTAGGTTTCATATCATACTTCAAAGGGGGAAGAGTGTTCTTAGAGAAAAATAAGCATGATTTCTACAAATTAATCATTTGACTTCAAGCTATGCAATACTTGTCCATAATGCTTTTCATCTTTAAACAATTTTTCTTACTAGCTCTAAAAAAGAATAATAAATCATCAACAAATAGTTAGTGCATAAGAGAAGGGGAATTTCTAGCCAATTTGATGCCTTCAAGCCTTCCTTTGGCAATAAGGGAGTTGATCATTTTCGAGAGGACATCAATAATTATAATGAAGAGATATAGAGATAGGCAATCATCTTGCCTTAAACCCTTTTGCAAAGAAATTTAAGCAATTTTTCTTCCAAAAGCAACAAATTGAATTCAACTAAAGCAATGCATTTTATTATCTTCTTTATCCAAACTTTACTTAATCTCGTTTTGAGAAGAATTTGGTTAAAGAAGTCCCACTTAAGTTGATCATAAGCTTTATTCATATTTAATTTGATCGCCAATTCATGTTTGTCACTTCTTTTAGATTTTAGATAATGAAAAACTTTATGCACAATTAAAATGCTATCTTGAATTAACCTCTTAGGTAGAAGGCTTGTTGTTTTTTAGTAATGGCCTGTCCTAATAACCCCCTCATTTAATTAGCATTGATTTTCAATATAATCTTATAAAAGAAATTGCACAAGCTAATTGGTTTGAAACTCACCACTTGCTTTGGTATTTCAATTTTTAGGATCATCACTAAATTGGATGCATTCAAGCTAGCTAAAGAGGACTTGTAGTTGAAAAATTTCTGAATCAAACTACAAACTTATCCCCCAATCGTATCCCATACATGTTGGTAAAATAAACTAGAGTAGCCATTTGGACCAACACTAGAGTTGGCTATGTATAATGACTAATCTATCCAAGTGGGATTTTATACAATTAAATAAAGAGACTATCACTCTAATTTTTAGTATGCTGGTCTCATACGTTGTTATTCTACCACATGACTTTTAAAATTATTGCTCTTTTTATTATTATTATTATTATTTTGTTTGACTTGAAAAAAAAAAACCACTCAATTAGTTATAAGAGGTGCAAATTGCAACTTGCATACCTCTTTCTTCTCTTATCATTATAGAAGTTTGTCCAACCAATATATTCTTCACCACAATCAATAATGCATCAAGGTAATTAATTTTATGGAAAATTTGATATCTTTAAAGGCTAAGTTTTTTTAGTCGGAATGGGGTATAATGGCAAAAAATGATAATTTTTTTTATTTTTTTACTTATTAGAGTTAAAAGTTTAATATAGAAAATAAAAATTACAACAATGAAGAATAGTTAAAATTTTTGAATGCAAAATTTTGCATAATTAAAATTTTTGAAGTATAATTTTTCTCACAAGCAAAATTTTCATCTTCGAAGTTATAATTTTTATCTTTTATATTAAACTTTAAATCCTAAAAATTAAAAAGATAAAAAACCATCATTTTTTTTGGGTAAAAAGAACCATCATTTTTTATCTATTGCATTATGTGCAATAAAATCCTCTACTCTGCAAGTTATTCATCAATACATGCATTCAAGATTTATAATTTAATAAATTATTTGTTGAATTGTAAATTTAAAATTAATATAATAAAAACATTAGAATGTGTCTAATAGTAATATAATCCAACCATATATATATATATATATATATCATATTCTTTTCTACCAAATATGTTTGAATGCGCAAGAAATTCAACGGATTGTTTGTGGTGTAGAAAGAAAAATTGATTGGCGAGCTTGCGTAGCTGGCGGAAATTGAGTAACGAGCGGGGTTTAAATTATCTGGGAAAAAAGCTTGTCAATATTTGTTTCGTATCGTAAGGTACAAGTACAACAATATGGGATTTAAAACATGGTTTCAAGATAATCAAAGATGAAGATTAATCATGCAAGCTAACTAATGAGATAATACAATGGTCATGGATACTTGTTTAATCACTTGGCTACATATATATATATATATATATATATTGCCAGCTTGGAAGCGATCCCGTTATTATAGGGAATTGACAACTCTAAAGCTTCCTTATCTAACCCCAAAATATTAGCTACAACAGAAAACCAAGTCCTACTTGTTCTCACTAATCCTAATGCTAATGCCTTTAAATATAGACATATTCTCACAAACTATATTGTCGGGCCTATGCTTTCACGCCGACCTCGCTATCTGTTGTCGTTGGTTATACCCTTTTTTTTTTTTAACAATAAAAATAATTTTGAGTCAGTTTATATGTCAATCAAAATTAAATCTCTTTCTGTATAATGTTAAGAATGTGTCTTCCTAATGCATTTAAAAAAATAAAATTTTTAATGTTAATATCAAAACTGAATTCGAATAATTAAGATACAAAGCACTAGACCAAGTAACTTCTCATCTGTCATAATCTATCGTTTACCCATTGGTTTGAAGTGATAATTTTTTCTATAAATTTAGAATACACATAACTCAACTTCTAAGACTTTGTTTTACTTTATCCGTGAAAATATGAATTATATAATATATATTTACATTATTATATCGCATCAATTAAATGTCAAAATTTACTTAATAAATGATAATAATATCAATTAAATAAGCTATCAATAAATTTTAGGCAATTAATTTTTTATTAATTATATTAATGCTTTATGATTATATTACACTTCATAACTTTTAAATCATCTTACCTAGATATAACTCTAGGAATTTCTTTATCTTAAGCTGTGTTATTGATTTGTAAAAGGACAACAACTACGCTTATTCGACCCATTTTGTATATTTGACAATTCAACTCTGTCATGGTTGATTTCGTTAAGCAAGAAATAAAGAAGAGTAATCTATATTTAGTTCTAACTTCGTTGTCTGTGCTACTTCCTAACAGATCTAAGAAATAGCTCTAACCTCGTTGATCTCGATCACTGTCTTACTTGGTCATTTAAAACTAATCATATTTAAATTTAGCATGGAATTAAAACTTAATACGGATAGCCAATTAATGGTCACACAGACGAAGCGGTAACCATACCAGATGCAGATATGCCTAATTTGATTGGGCTGTTTTTGTTGCCTCAGTTCTCTCGGTTGACCTTTCTTGCATGCTACGTACTATTGGGCTTCGTTCTGTAGAAGCCCATTAACTAGCCCACATTATTCTTTACCAGTTGCCCACGTCTTCACGCGCATGCCAATTTCTTTTTTTTTTTTTTTTTAAATTTATTTTTTAACAAATACTACAAGTTAATTTATAAAAAAATTGTACTTCTATGTAATTTTGTAATAAATTTTTTATTTTTTAAAAATATTTGTGCGTACTGCGGGTAACAAAAATGTTTATTATCTCTCAATTTAAAATTTAAAAAACATAAGTGAGATGACGAGCCAATATATCGATATTCCATATAAAAACATTAAAGAACAAAAACTCATACAAGAGCCAGTTTCAACATTAATAGAATACTGAGCAGAATATGATCGATTAACAGTAGCCATCCTTGTAAATTTACTCAACAGCTTAAGAACAAAAACAATAAGAATCCAAACCAATCAATTTATAGAACCAAAAAAAAAAAAAAAAGAATTTTATTATGTTTGACAAAGCTTTACTGTAAAAATGGCTTGAAAGTGGTGACCACGGTCTTGAAGCCATGGAGGAAGGAAGTATAGGACGCATTGCCATCATTCCCAGCCAAAATTCTGTACTTGTCCTTCCTCGTAAAGTTGGTGCACTCAAACCCTAACGTCGCTCCCAATATCCTCTGCACGTAGTTGGCCACCTCATGCGGGCTCTTCCCTGACGAGCAAGTGGCTTCCACTGGCAACTGGTTCAAGAAAGTTACCTCGTACACGGGTCTCGGATTCATGAAGAAGAATATCGGGTCCAAACCCTTCCAGCCCCTAGCCGTGGTCGCGTGGAACAACCCCACCCGGTAGTTCATGGCCACCGGGACTATCCGGTCAGTTAGCTCCGCGAAGAGGGCACTGAACCTCAGAAGAAATGGTTCACGACACGTCGTTCCTTCGGGACACACCGCCAAATCCCCCTTGGCTAATTGCCGTTTTATTTTTTGGGCGTCCACGTGTCGTATCCTTGTTAACCTAACGGTGGGGATGGGAGAAAGGATCTCCGTCAAGCGGGAAATGGAGTATGTGAGGGCTGGGATTTTGCGTTGGAGTACGGAAGAGAGGACGACGGGGTCCATGAGAGTGCGGTGAGTGCACACGAATAGCACCCCGCCGGAGACCGGAGATGGTGCTTTTCCCTTCACCATCACCTTGCCTCCGAATATTCTAGAAACGTAGGGAATTGCCCAGAAGGGCAAAATTAACCCCATCATAATGCGGATGACGGCAAGCACAGTGCCTAAAGGCATCCATGCCAGGATCAGTAGGGCCATGGACGGTGTTGGTCGCTTCACCAGGCGCCCGTCGTGGAAGATTACAGGAAGTGGGCTGAGGAGCTCGTGGTCGTCTCGCTTTGGGTTTACCACAATTGGTGGGTGCATTTGTCCCTGCACGTAGATATAAATGTAATCCTTTTTTTTTTTGTTAAAAACCTTTATGCCATTTAAGCTAACGGGTTTTCGTATATAATAAAATTCAAAAAATCCTAATATTTTTATACTCTGACATGTTATAATGTGTGTAACATATTACTAGGATTAGACTAAGTGTAATTTTTTATGTGCTTATTATCAAAATTTTCAATTAAAATATAATGTATATATAACTTTTCAACAATAATAATACAAGGATATACTTTAATTAGAAAAATCATTCGTATCATTTTATAAAATGTCATATACTTATTATAGTTTAGTTAAAAAATTCTGCATATAATTTTTTTTCCATATATTCCTATATATCCAGACATGTAGCTAACACACTTGAAAATAGTTGATTTAAAGCGGTCTAGAAATTGTAGTACTTGATTTACCTTGCATAGGTGCAAGAAGGAATAGCTTGAAGCAGTAGGGCTTCCCAGACCCAAAGCCGGTGCCTGTTTGTTAAAAAGCCTAGCAACCCTTTCATGAGTGGCATTGAAGGAGTCAGCTTTGAGCAGCCCAGTGGCGAACCCAAACCTATTGACACACAGTTCGCTTCCAATCACCTCATCTGCACGTAAATGCTCCTTCACAAACCTCTCCACCATAATCCTAGGCATCCTTGTGACGACGACCCTCTTATCGTAGGAGCAAAACACCTTCCATGCCTCCATATCAAGATCATCCATAAAGAACTTAGGCAAAACTGCCCTAGCCACCGATTCAATCTCAGACTCGGCAACTCCACCCACAGCCACAAATACCATTAACTTGAACCCTGAGTCTTCCACACCAACTATTTCCAGAAAACGAATTACAGGCCACAGCATTAACAACAAGGCAAAACGAATCAAACCCGATGCTTCAAATGCCACTAGCATGAAGTAAGAGAAGGGATCCGAGTCCTTCAGAAGTATGCCTTCTAGCTCAGAAACAACGGACTCCATTAGAAGATGTGCTATAGCTGAATCAGCTCTTTTCGTTGGTATAACTCTTGTTGCGCTATAGTTTTGCTAGATTTCTTGAGTTTCGAGTTCTTCAAAATTTTTCGCCGTTGGTGCTCGAAGGATATCGATGGCATTGGGTTTTATAATTGTAAAATTAAGGAAGCGGGGGTGTATTTGACTGGTCTCTAATGCTTGGAACGAAGGCAGTTTATCAGTTTACAACTACCCACTTCATATATATATATATATATATATATATTCCATTTGTCTATGTTTGCGTGTAAATATAAACGTGAAGAATATACAGGGGATTATACACTACGCTACCTTTATAGGCAATACCGAACCCAACAACTAGTTTCAATATTTTGTATATATAAACTGCCATATAGGTAGACAGTTGGGTACCTTGACCACCTAAAATTGGCGTCAAATATGAGAATACTAATTAGTATATGTAGCCTACGTACTGAACATTAAAATAATTGGGATATGGTTTGCGCTTGTTGATTACTAGTATATAGTAACAAATAATTTTCTTTTATATGTTACTCTTACGCTGCAGAAATCGAGACGAATACATATGACGCTAGAGGATTTTTAAAATGTTTTATTGAAACTCCTATATTTGGAGTATATTTTAATTTATATAAGAATGATATATATATATGATGATTTATAATCCACACTTATAATTAGTAGGTTGATATTTATGTTTTCTTTTTTTAATTATAAATATAATATTATATAAAATAATTTTGAAATTTGGTCACAGTAAATATTATATAATTAGTAGGTTGACCTTTTGTTTTTTAGGCGGGCATATAGGCTTCAAATTGTTCAGTAAAAGTCAAAGTAGGTCAGAAATATATATGATAGCTGGTGCTGGCTCTAATCGAGTGGGCAAGGTGTCGGCATGAGAAAGCGTGGAAGAGGAATTTTTAGGAGGCAGAAATTTAATCCCGAAACTTCGTAATTTGCTAACAAGTATACGGTTGTTCAACCTCCTTCCTTTGAGAGATGTGACCTCCAACACTAATTTGTTTTTGTTCATTATTGCCAATATATATGATCCCATTTACCTTACATTTTAACAATCTAGAAAATTTGATCTCGGTTAGGTACGGCTGGTTAGAAATTTAAATAAGAAGCCCTTTCTGAGCCGCAATCCATTAGTCTTTAACCTCCAATTGCCTACTGATATATATATCTCATTTAACCAGCTAGTTTTGCATGCATTCACCAAGAAGCCACATGCAATAATACTCAAAGGGTTTCTGTGGTTGACCAAGTGCCATTTATGTTTTCATCCAATTGATAAAGGAAACTTCTCATTCTTCTTTTATTAATCAACCGGCCAATCGCAAAACACTCTAAAGTTAAACCTCTGAACGGCTCTAAACTTTGTTAGGCTACCAGAAGTTGTTCAATATAATGTAGAAGAGAATAGCACTGGAGAAAGGTTAAATAATTTAGAAATTTGGCGGAGATTTATGAAAATGAATATCTGGTTTTTGTTTTTTTAGTCAAAGGGTTAATATCATTGATAAGACCAAGTTAGGAAATACAAAAGATATGATAAGGCACATAGTTAGATATAGATTTTCCAAATCAAGCTTGCATTTGTGAAAAAAACAAGACAAAAAATGAGGCAACACACTCCATATGAACATTGTAACTTAAAGTTACACAGCTAAACATATAGAAAACGCAACAAAGGAGGCAACACATATATTCTCCTCTCTCCTTTGGGGGGTCTTTATTAGAACGAGTTTTCATTCCTTGATCTGTAGAAATTTTTGCAGATATGGTGATAAGCCAAAATAACATTTTTCCTGTAAAGAGGAGGCATTTTCTATTAAAGAAGAGGAAAACTCCTATATAAGACAGAAGAGTGCTGCATCATAAGATTCACAAAATAAAGAAAGAAAATGAATATTTGGTTAAAAGTAATTGATGTACCTTTTTTTTTTGGGACTCAACAATTGACGTTCATATAACGTGTATATAGGGCCGAAGGACTTGGTTCGTAAGCCGACGGCCATGTTACCCTTTTTTCCTTTGGGCCATTGCTCACATTCTCCTTGAACGATCCATGAGACAATGAGTTTGTGGTGCATGGTCGCTTTAGTGTGGCCGATGTGCATGATCTTAAAAGTATGTAATTGGACCCAAAAAAAGAAGTCTGTGTCTATGGCTATGGCCGACAAAGATTAAAGGCCCAGAGTAAAAGTGAGTGTTAAGTGATAATAATTATGGGTAAGATACATTCATATGCGAGTAAATTATTTTTTATTCTCATTGAATTCTTAAATCCTGATGACTGAATCTACTTACCCGAAATTATTTCATAATGAACAAAACTTTCTCAAATTAAAACTTATTTCATAAAATCTAGTAATATAAAATCACAACAAAAAATAAAATTATTCAAACAATTATTAATATAATTTAAAACTCAAAATGTTATTTGGACGGTACTTTTTTAAATTTTTTTTTACAAAATATTATATTGATATATATACACACATATACTGCAAGTTTGGAGCAGAATGTATATTATATTATCCAGATTTAAACTTGAACTCTTAAAATGTCCATAAAAATCCTTATACCTAGACTTAGGTGGATAAATTTTGGGTACACCCAAAAGGTATGAGTATTTGACTCAATCCAATTATGAGGAGAAAATGCCAGATCAATGTATATATGGATATATATTTTTGTATCTAACATATTGATTTATTTAAGCACAGATTGTCACCAACATAAATTGTACGATAGACAATATTCAGTAACATCAATTAAAATCTATTACTTAGCTTAAGAAGCAAATAGATATGAGATACTCTCTTTGGTCTTATATATAAGGGAATATTGTATGTATAGTCTTGGTTCAAAATATAAGAAAAAAAAAATTGTTTGATGCATTAATTGTGACTTTTACATATTTACCCTTATTTAAACTATGTACTTTTCATGAGATAATGTTTTGCTTCTTTGATGCATTAAGGCATTGTTGAAATGTAAAAAGTAAATTAAGGGTTATTATGGAAAATTTTTTTAGTTTGAAACAAATTTAAGACTCCTAATTATCATTAACTGAATTTTTTAAAATGTGAGATAGTTTTTTTTTTTCTTATATTTAAGTGCGGAGGGAATAATACCATAAGTAATTTATGTTTCTTGGTCCTTAAAGCTTACACCAAAATGCTCTGGAACTGAGCGATGGAAGATCATCATTGAAACTATTGTACGTAAATATATAGAACAAAGAGCGAGATTTTTTTCTTATATAATGATTCAATATCCAATGTTATAATACACTGTTTCCTGGTTTGCATGAAGCGAATTGGACGTGGCAGCAAAACCAAGTTACTGGCTTTTTGACTTAAGAAAATCAATGGCTTTGCCCTCCAGTTTTCCGGCCAATTTATTCCTTGTGGAATCAATGAACTTGATCCTTCTGTACAGAAGAGGGCGATCATGGAGCATTGTATCAACTAGGCCAATTTCTGCATCATCATTGCGCAGCACAAACATAGCAATTGACATTCTTGCTTTCATAGCATTTGTTACTGCTCTGTGCTCTACACTTTTGTATACACACCATTACTCCAAACCTGCAAAAGGAACATGTTACTCCTAGTTTTATTTTTAATGGCCTACAAAAGGTAAAAAAAAAACTCCATAGGAAGAGTAAATATTCTAATCATAAGTTTGGAAGGGGGTTGAATGCTAATGTCATATTAATTTTTTTGTACATAATAATCAATTTGATACTCTACGGACCTTTTGTATCATTTGAGTACGTCAGACTTAAAGAATATGATTTCGCTTTAATATAACTTATACGGGACAAGCTAATAAAATATTGACATCTTGTATTAAAGTGATATAACAAATCTATAAAATATCAAATTGACAAAAATATCATCTTTCAAGGACCAAATAGGGCTTTGCCTATGATTTATGTGGGTTCATGCTAACTAGTTTCATGAGAAGAACAAGCTGACTATACTGGCATTTTGGAACAAGTATTCAAATAAACTTAAGAAATTACTTATATCATAAAGAATTGCAAGGCATTTAGTTACATCCTCAAACAATATTAGATATTATAATTTGTATTACCTACAATCTATGAAAAAGATTTGAAATTACTTATACTTATTGTATAAGTTGCATTATATAATCAAATTAGGACATCAGAATCATTGCATTTTTTATATTCATCATTTGTTAACAGTTCACATATTCATTTTTAAACATATAAATTCTAATCTTATCTTAGATTTCTAATTGCATACACAACTTTTAATTGTAAGTCAAACTTAAGAGTATAACAGATGAAATGTATATATTATTAACCAAAGCTATTGTAATTGTCCTTGTGAGTATAACAGATAAAGTATACACAATAGTCCTAATGGTGAATTATTCCTCATTTTCTTGTTTAAGGTATGCATAATATATGTTCTTTATGTCATCCTTAAAAATTTTAGAATGTTAAAAATGTATATAATTTTATAATCAATATTGACCTAATTTTACTTTCTTTAGATCTTTCACATTTTAACAATACCACTTAAAAGAGTTAGACTGGTTACTATTAAGATTAAGGATGTTACTATTTGATTCAACTTTTAATTGTAAGACAAACTTAAGAGTATAATAGATGAAATGTATATATTATTAACAATAGCAATTGTAATTATCCTTGTGAGTATAAGGAATAAAGTATACACAATAGTCCTAAACGAATTATTCCTCATTTTCTTATTTAAGGTATGCATAATTAATGTTCTTTATATTATCCTTAAAAATTTTAAAGTGTTGAAAATCAAGGTCATAAAAAATGGATCGGATAAGCCGGTTTGACCGTTCATCCGGGGACTTGTCCCCAATCCAGTTTGGTTAGCTTAAAAAATCAAAAAACAAAAAAATCAGCTAAAAATCGATCAAAACAGGCTAAAACCAGATTGGTTAAAATCAGTTTAAATTGGTTCGTAACAAAAAAAATTTTGTTTTATATTTTTTTATATAATAGAATAATTCATCTCAAATAAATTTGACAAATTAAAAATAGGCAATAAAAAAAAGGAGAGAGTTGAAATATAATTTTTTTAAAGAGAGAATATAGGTTATTTTTTATACTTGCTTTCTATTATGTTTATATTCCCTTTCTTAATAATATTTCTTTCAAATATCAAGATATTTAGCCAAAATTACTATTTATTTTTTGTTTTTTTTTAAATTTTTTAATAATAAGTAGAATCTTAATATAGTTTAAAAATTTTAAAATAATTTTTGGAATATCTTAAGAAATATTAAATTAGTAATCAAATATTTAAAATTTACTAATATTTATTTGTTACATTAAAATTTTAATATATAAAATTTTTTAAAAATATTTTTAATTATTACCTATTCAACTAATGAACTGTGAATCAGTACCTTCATTGGTTTAATAACCGGTCTAATTTTAAAAACATTATTGAAAATACATACATAATTTAGAATCAATATTAACCTAATTTTGCCTTCTTTAGATCTTTCACATTTTAACAATACCACTTAAAAGAGTTAGACCGGTTACTATTAGAATTAGGGATGTTACTATTTGATTCAAAGACATTTATCATTAGGTTTTAGAGACCGTACTTTAATATTAAATTTAGACCCATTATTACGAAGTTTAGACTAAAACTTCTATAAGATAATTACTTAGAATCTTGTAAATCAAGAACTTTTTTTTTGTAATTTATTATATATGTAAATCAGAACTATATACTCAAAAAAAATAAAAAAATAATTTTTACAACTTATATGAGGCAATTACTCAAACACCTATTGTCCAATGTATTTTTAACCCAACTGCTATCAATAGCAATCTCATATTATAAACAAGCAGTGCAAAGATAAACAATGGAATTATAAGAATGAAATTCAACAAAAGTAATGGAAAAAAAACATATTAAGAAATTCAATAATAGAAGAGAAGAAAGTGATGAGAAGCAAACTATGAAATTGAGTACAACGAATTAACTCTATAGACTTACTATACTTCCCTCACAACTATGCTTTGTTTTTTGGAAGAACTAGATTCTAAAGCTCGGAAACAGTCTAAAACATTAAAGTTTAGTTCTATGGAATGCCTACAATTTAGGTTGTGTTCTATTCAAGTTGTAAAACATAAATTGAAATGGTGCAACTTCCAATTAAAATATAAAAGATTGTTATGCTCTTTTTGCCAAGAAAGAGAAAGGCACAAAATGCTTAAAAGAAGAGAAATTGTGCAAGGTAATGCCAACAACTTTTGGGATTGAAAGCAAAACTTGTCAATAATGAGCTTTGAAGAAAGAAGTTGCTATCAATGAGAGCAAGGAGAAAGAGAGAAGTGTTGGTTTCAAGCATTGATTCACCCACAAAGCAACGGAGGGTATTTTTGTCTCTCTAAATACAAAATTAGATACTTTAATCCTTAAAAATAATTTAGAATTTTAAAATCTTTTATTATAATTTTTATAAAATTTAGGTCCTTCTTTCTAATTTTTCCAAAATTAAAGGCCTGAAATAAAAGTGTGTTAAGTGAAAATAATTATAACTAGCGAGTAAATAAATTTTTGTTCTCATTAAATTCTTAAATCTCGATAACTGAATCTATTAACCAAAATTATTTCATAATGAACAAAACTTTTTCAAATTAAAACTTATTTCATAAAATCTATTGATATAAAATCACAATAAAAAATAAAATTATTTAAAGAATTATTAATATAATTGAAAGCTCATAAAATGTTATTTGGATGGTACTTTTTTAATTTTCTTTTACAAAATATTATATTGATATATACACACACATATACTATAAATTTGGGACATGATGTATATCATATTATCCAAATTCAGACCTAAACTATTAAAATATTCATAAAAATCCTCATACCTAGACCTAAGGGGATAAATTTTTGGTATACCCAAAAAATACGAGTATTATACTCAATCCAACTATGAGGAGAAAATGTTAGATCAATGTATATATCAATATATATTTTTGTATCTTATTAATAACATATTGGTTTATTCAAGCACAGATTGTCACCAACACAAATTGCACAGTAGACAATATTCAGTGACATCAATTAAAATCCATTACTTAGCCTAAAAGGTAGACAGATATGAGATAACACCATAAGTAATTTCTGTTTCTTGGTCCTGAAAGCTTACATCAAAATTCTCTTGACTGAACCATACAGGTCCACTGTATGTAAATATATAGAACAAAGAGCGAGGTTTTATTCTTATATAATGATTCAATATCCAATGCTATAATACACTGTTCCTGGGTTGCATGAAGCGAATTGGACGGGGCAGCAAAACCAAGTAACTGGCTTTGTGATTTAAGGAAATCAATGGCTTTGCCCGCAAGTTTTCCCGCCAATTTGATCCTTGCGTAATCAATGAACTTGATCCTTTTGTACAGAAGAGGGCGATCATGGAGCATTGTATCAGCTGCACCAATTTCTGCATCATCATCGGGCAGCACAACCATTGCAATCGACATTCTTGCTTTCATACTACTCTGTGCTCTACACTTTTGTACACACCATTACTCCAGACCTGCATAAGGAGCACGTCACTCCTAGTCTCATTTTTAATGGCCTGCATACATACAAAAGGCCAAAAGACTCCATAGGAAGAGTAAATATTCTAATCATAAAGTTGGAAAGGGGGTTGAATGCTGATGTCATATTAATTTTCTTGTACATAATAACCAGTTTGATACGCTACAAATTTTTTGTATCATTTGAGTACTTCAGACTTAAAGAATATGATTTCGTTTTAAGATAACCTATATGGGACTCTAATAAAACATTGACATCATGTATTAAAGTGATATAGCAAATCTATAAAATATCAATTTGACAAAAATATCATCTTTCAAGGACCAAATAGGGTTTTTGTCTGTGATTTACATGGTTTCATGATAACGAGTTTCATGAAAAGAACAAGCTGACTATACTGGCAATCTGGAAAAAATATTCATATAAACTTTTTCATCATTAGCAATTAATATATAAAGGATGTAAGTTCTATTGTATCATCCGATTAACAGAGAATATGCTTGTGAGTAGATTTTTCAGTGTAAATATTTTCAAATATTTTGATGCACCTCCAAAGCGTCACCGATGTTAACAACGAAAGCACCAGGCAGTGGCTTGACAGGAATCCATTGTCTTTGGTGATGAACATGTAGGCTAGTGATATCATCGTCTTGTAGAAGTATAGTTATGGAGCCACCATCAGAATGTGGACTAAGACCAAGAACAATGTCGGGGTTGGAGCAACTTGGGTAATAGTTCATACGCATTCCTAGCTTCATCACTTTGTGCAACTCCTTTACACTGTCCTCTTTCATCTCCATCAACAGTGATAAATTGGCAAGTATCTCCTCGGAAACCCTGGATATTTCTGTTGAGTACTTCTCCACTATCTCCCTGTTCATGTAAAGTACATCATAAAAAATATATAGGCTTGACAAAGTTTATAAATTTGATAATTAAAAAGTTTCATTAATCAAGCTGCTCATATTATGTTTGCAACCTTTTGAATATCAAAATTTTGGGCATATGATCAACTTATTCTGTTTTATGAGCTTCAACGTGGCATGGACATTTTGGATATGGTTTTCCCAGTTTTGCATTGTTTCTTGTTATGCAAGGAGGACCTAAATCGGGTTACAAGTTACCTTAGAATGTTCAAGCTTAGTGCATGAACCATGACCAGAAATCAAGATACTCATCCCCAAAATAAGACACTAGCTGGATCCAGAAAATAAGGTGTTAGCCGTAAGTCCCAAAAAATATGACACTCTGCAATTATTAAAGAGAATGCTTAGTTCTTGTAATGACTCAAAATTTCTTAGTAGCAAGGCAAGGACTCTTCGTATCACTTGGTATGAGCAATTAATCAAAGGACTTTTTACTGGACCAAATATTTTTTAAAATATATTTCATTTACGATAAATTCGAGCAAATAGATACAACAGCAACCTTCAGTTCTTACTCCTTTGACCTGTACTTTAATATTATAACAACTAACAGACACATACTTGAAGGCTGGTACTATGAGTGGCCAGTTCTTGAGATTTTTGTGTAGAGGTGGGTATGTCAATAGGAAATAAAGGTCAGCCCAATCCAGTTTCTGTTCTTCTGAGACAACAAAGGCTTGCCCATATCCTTGGATATCATTCTCTGCCATTGAATACTTCTTTTTCTCCTCCAACGGGAGATCAAAACATGCCGCTGCTGAATCCTTCATTCTTTGCATCAACTCTTCTGCCACTCCGTGATTAATTATCTATACAAATTGTGTAGACCATCAAACTCTTGGCGAAAAATACAAGAAGGAAACTTGTGTAACAGATAAAAGGGATTACCTGGAAGAAGCCCCACTCCTTGCAAGCAAAATCAAGCTTCTTCCGTTCATCTTCATCTCTGTTGGCCAGCAAAGAGAAATCTACGATTGGAATCTCACATGAAGTTGGAGAAAGCCCATCAGTAAGTGGTCTGTCTTTATATTCCCGGATGTATCTCTCAGGAACAGTGTGACGGTCATTCCTCACCATCTCCTGAACACTTGGTACTGGTAAAGATTTTACTCACCCCAAACCACTATCTTCTTTCTGGCTTCTGTTTTCAAATTTCACTTCCATTTCTCCTCTTTGCAGTTCTATCTCAGGATCAAACAGACTTAAAATAGTAGGTGAGACGGTGTCATTTGCTTATAGCCTTATCTTAGTGGATTACAAGGCCCGAATAGGTATTCCACCGCCACTCGTTTAGTCAATATTGGCGTAACATCTGGTTTTGTTTTTTAATGTGACAGACGTTGATAGCCACAGCCACTATATTTTTGGCTGTGTTACATTCTGTAAGATAACTAATATTGTCCAAACTGATAATTAAGAGACGGTGAGGAATGACCATTACACTGGTGGGCAGTAGTTTTGTGATCTCTTCACATTTTGTTGTGTTAAAATTGGACCTTCTAATATAGAAATTTAGTCAATTTAAAGGTAAGAGTGCGCCTAAAACTCTGATTATGATAAATAAAATAATAACAGAAACAAAATGTTATCATGGAACTTACAAATTCACGAATGGATCCCTGTAGTGGCCTTTCCTATGGTTTTTGTAGTAAAAAATATGGATCGATCAAATTAATTCAGACAATCCAAATTTATTTATTTTTTTAAAATTTTGAAAATAATTTTTTTTATAAGATACAAAACATAAAATAAAAATAGTTTTTCAATTATCTTTTAAAAAAATATTTAAATTTAAAAAAATAAAAAAATTAAAACATTTAAATTTTAATTTTACAAGGAAGGAAAAAAAAGGGGGGGGGGGGGAAGACCTGAATCCTACAAATGTATTCTATTTTGTCTAACAATTAAGGCCATCTGATAATTGATATGATTGGAGACCAAATGTAATTACAATTTAAAATGACTGACCACTATAAATTTCCAATCTTGCAAATTGCCATAACTAAAAGGAACGACAACCCCACGAAACCAGACTGAAAACGTAAGACTAAAAGTTAAAATACAAGTCTGCATCAGTCGGAATCGGAGGGCAAAAGGTGATAACATAACGAGTAGCCTTGCAAGAGAGACACAGCCATTTGCTTATCACCAGATGACAGCCTTGGCCTAGGAGGTTGAGTCCTTACTTTCCACTTCTACCCGTTATGGTCAATATTGGATTGTTGGCTTATCTTCTGGTTTCGTTTCCTAAAGGGGCAGACGTTGATGGTCACTGCCTTTTTCTTGAGGCTTACTCACCGTACTTTCGGCTGTATTACTATATTACATATGTTGCCGTAAATTTCTAAATCTACATATCCCATCACCAAACTAGGTGAGGAAGAAGGACCAGTAGCATAAATAATTAGATGGCCCTAGCTTGAGTCGCAGGCTTTGTGATGTTTTTAACACATTGCAGTAGGAGCTTAAGAAATCTATTATTGTCCAAACCCTACATATTTAAGAACTAATTAAGCTATTGGTCCCCGTTAAGACAATGTTACTATATTATAGTTCAAAAAATTGGATCTTTTAATTTCAAAAATCGAGTCAATTGCAAGATGAGCCTTTCTTTTCTTTCCATTCGTGTGAAGAATATTCATTAAAAATAAGTAAGAAAAAAATTACAGAAACAGAACGTCACCATGAAATTTGCAGATTTAAACTATATTTTATTTTTGACAGAGATGGCAACAAATATTGGGAAGCTGGGCCGTTGGGTTCCGCAATCCACGCTGTTCACAGTCATTACAGCTAAGAGACTCCATTACCTATGTGACAATTAACATAATGAAACACCAAATCTAATTACAATTTGAAATGACAGACCGCTATAAATTTCCAATCTTGCAAAACAACATTCAAAACAACAGAACACTAAAGTAAGAAAAATAGATCTCTGCGTCAGTTCGGAATAGGAGGGCAAAACGTGATAACATAACGAGTGGCCTTGCAAGTCTTGAGCGCCGTCGAATCATCATAAGCATAACTATAAGCCCGAGGGCAAATGACCTTAAACAGATGAGCAAACACCGTAGGCTTACACTTTTTCGGGTTAGCATACTCCCCGGTGCAGCAATATTTATCCAATTTCGCAGCCAAACAAGCACTCTTACACCCCACCACCTTCCCTTTTTCCTGCACCGCCAGCGCCGGCGGACAACAAACATTCAAGTTAGCCTCACAGGACGCGACCCCACAACCTACCCCGCCACCGACAGGCTTCATCGTCACGGGGAGGTTAAAGCCGTCAACCAAACTGACGTCGTAGAAATGTAAGGCTGATTCGGAGGTTCCGAGGGTCATTTCTATGAGTGTGGCTGGAGGGACACCCCCTATGCCCCTGCATTTCAAGAGGCCAGCGCAATCCCCTGTTTGGCACGATCCTTTTCCTGTTTTTTCATCGAAGCAACATCCTTGTCTTCCCCAAATCCTCCCCGACCATCCTTCTGGGACTTCCAGAACTGTCTCTTCTCCGCTTGAAAGAAGAAAGCCGCCATCTTTGGGAGTTGGGTGACCTGCACTGCCCAGAAGTGCAGGCCATATGTCCTCCTTGCAGTTGTTTACCATTATGAGTTGAGTCCCATCTGCAACAGGAAAAAGCAACAATATTGTAAATTAGTTCTCAGGCGTCTCAAGCAATGTGAAAGTAAAACAGAGGGTGAAAAAAAATACCTGTGAGGGAGATGGAGAGGAGAGTGCAGAAGAAAAGAAGGAGTTGTTGTAGTGAGGAAGAAGGCATTTTGGATTTAGATTTTGGATGTTGAAGAACACCGTTGTTCGTTGGCCTTAAAGGGGGAGAGGGAAGTGGGGAGAAGGTAGGGGTGAGGGTGGGTTGTGAGTGGGAGTGATTTCCTTCTTTTTCGTCATGTTAACTTGGTAATTTGTAATGTGTAAAAACGGTTGGCTAAAGAAGAGACTGACCTTTGAACGGTTACTTTCAGTTCCTATCCTACCCTTTGCCTTTTACGCTCCTCCTTTTACTAACTTTAATTTAACTTCATGAGATTAGGCAATTACCTTCCTCTTCTTCTTCTTCTTGAGTTCGATGTAACTTTAATTTACAACCACGGATTTGGATTGCAGGGGGGAAGTAACACTGATACTCAGTTACTCACTAAAATTTTTATTTATTTATTATTTAATAAATATACTTGATACATTATACTTATACACTAACTATCCACGAAAATTTCTGATAAAAGGTAATGGGATGACTATAGTATTATTTTGGGCGGAAAAAAAAAAATGCACGAGCAGTCATTACTTTCGGCTCCACCTGCTCATAACTTTTTAGTGGTGGAATCTCTCATCGTTGCAAGTTTTTTTTTTTTGGGGTGTCTTTTTTTATAAGGTTTGATAGAAAAACCAAAGGCAAAAGAAAAGAGAGCAACGTGAAAAAAAAAAATCAAATCAGTCTCGTTGGATTTTGGGGCACTACTTTTTTATTATATAGGTTAGATTTAAATGTAATTTCTTATAGTATTATATTTATTAATTAAAATATGATAAGCATATTTTTTATAATAATATAATAAGTGTATGATTTAATTAAAAGATTATACAATTATTATGTCATTATTAAAAATCATATATTTTTATGATTTAATTAATGAATTTAATAAAAAAGATATAAGGAGATGTATATATAAATTTTTTTCCTTCTTTTATATTTAAAAAAATTAAGAATTAAATAAACTAATAGACTTCAATAAATTTTTTTTAATAAATATATAACATTTGAATTTTTAAAAAAAATTCAATTATATAGTTATTGTATTTTTGTTAAGAAAGCTTGTAGCAAAAAGTGCATGAGACACAACAATTGGTTTATCAACAAATGATTTTGGATGGAATCCAACCTTCTGATGCATTTCAATCTTATCGATTCAATTCTTAATAGGTGCTGTAATAGTGTGAGGGGTCCACAATTGTTGCAATCCAATCAATATATAATTTGGAAATAAAAAGAGAGAAAAAGTAATAATGAGAAGAGTTAAAAAAATATGGGTAAAAAGACAAATTGGATGGTGCAATTGAATCTTCTATAACTAAAGAAGATTCTCACGCGCTGTGAAGCCTCTTTCATATCGTCGGCAAGCAAGAAGGTCGCCCAGCAAATAAATAGCGTCCACTGTGTCTTTATATATATATATATATATATATATATATATATATATATATATATATATATATATATATATATATATATATATATCCCTAGTAAATCTGTGTCTTAATAATTGATATGCCCATTTTTTGGTTGACCTTGTTTCACTGATGGAAAACGTAACATGTTCGGAAGATTATTTATATAAAACTTAAGATTTAGAAAATTATTTGCCAAAAAAAAACTTTGAGAATATATTGATCAAATATACTACTATTTTATTAATAAATTAATGAATTTATTAATGACGAAGTTATCTATAAAAAAATAAAAATAAAAATTTATTGTCAAATTTTAAAAATAAAAAAATTATTTACAAATGATCTAACAATCATTGGGGATTTTTGTACGCTTTGACCTTTTTAAAATTAAAATATCTCTACTCATCATTATAAATTATAATAATTATCTTTTATGTTTATTACCCACTCTCCTAAAATACATGCTCTTTTATCTAATTTGACAATAAAAAAAATAATTCTTGTGAAAGATATACCAAATTCGTCAATATCAATAAAAACTCTTATCAAACACAATATTTCTTTCTTACAATGTTTTTTTTTTTGGGGAAAACTCGATTAAAAAAGATAATTTCAAAATAAATAAAAACTCACGGCAATTCCATATTTCTTATAAGTTAAAAAGCTTTGCCATAGGGTACCATGTTCAAGCGCTGCTGTAAGACCTCAAATAGAGAAATTTTGATGAATTATCTACTAAATATAAATTCCATTAAATATTGTTCCTATAAAAAATAAAGGATTAGATTTTTTTTAAAACCATAGTATTCTATGATATTTATCTTTTAACAAATTTGACTCAATTAATAAAATTGAGTGTAAATTTCTTTTAAAAAAATGTAAGGAATTTTATAATTTTCCTAAAAATTAATAAGAAAAATAGATATTTCAATTATTCCAAGTGTTGTTTTTTCAAAAGAGTTATGCCGAGTCATCAATATCTAATAACGGCTTTTAACTAGTAAAATGATGGCATTTTTTACCCAAACTTTTTAATTGTTTGTTTCCCAGCAAAATATAGGTATGTTTGTCAGAAGAAAAAGGAGAGATTGTAATTTGCACGAGATGTGGAAGAGGTTTTAAAGATCGCCGGTTCAGTGAAAGTTGGGGAAAGTCAACCGGATAATCTCCCGAAGGGGAGGGTCACCAGAAATCTCGGTTTTCCATCCAGTGGGAACCGGACCCGTTCCCCACTTTGACCGCCGAAACCGGATCAATTCTGTTAAACCCACACCAAACATCTCTGCCCTAACCGGTTCATCCGGTTACATCTCCTCGGTTCTTATACACTGAACACAGCTAATCTCCCAACTCGGCTCTCGCCTCGCCCGCAAAATATATTAATCGTCACTCGACTCGCCATTCAAAAGCAATTCCAGCACTCAAAAACCAGTAAGCTCTTCTTCCCACCGTCTCTCTGTGTTTTTCCTTATGTTAATTATGTTGTTGAGATAATAAAATCCTGAGAATTGAAGTTTGAAATTTTATGGATAAAAGTGGACCATTTTGGCATTGAAAGAATTGCGTAGAATAATTCGGATTGGTTTGGTTTCTGTTAGTCATAATCCAATTACGCTGGTTGATGCAATTATTGGAATGGCTTCTAATTTGGAACCCATTCCTATTACGTCCCAAAAACACGACCCTGCATGGAAGCATTGTCAAATGTTTAAGAATGGGGATAGGGTACAGCTGAAATGTATATATTGTCTCAAGATGTTCAAGGGTGGTGGGATTCATAGAATTAAAGAACATCTTGCTTGTCAAAAGGGTAATGCCTCTACTTGCAGTTGCGTTCCACATGATGTTCGGCTTCAAATGCAACATAGCTTAGATGGTGTTGTGGTGAAAAAGAGAAAGAAGCAAAAAATTGAGGAGGAGATTCTGAATGTCACTCCTATATCTACTGATGTAAGCACAATTGGCAATCAGGTTGATGTAAATGCTGGCCTCCAGTGTCTTCCAGTTCCAAATCCAGTGGAACACAACTCAACTTTGATAGTGAATCCTGATGAAGGAGTGAGTAGAACTCTGGAACGAAGGAAGAGGGGAAGAGGCAAGAATGCTACGTTAATGTATACAAACTCTGAGGTTGTTGGCACGGATAAAAATGCTTTGTTTCCCAAAAAGGTGGACAATCGCATTCATATGGCAATAGGTCGGTTTCTGTATGATATTGGTGCACCTCTTGATGCTGTGAACTCGGTCTATTTTCAGCAAATGATTGAAGCAATCGCTTCAGCGGGCTCAGGTGTTGAACGACCCTCATATCATGATCTTCGGGGTTGGATTTTAAAAAATACTGTGGAAGAAGTAAAGAGTGATATAGAAAGATGCAAGATGACATGGGCAAGGACTGGTTGTTCCATTTTGGTTGACCAGCAGAACACAGAAACAGGTAGAATATTGCTAAGATTTCTGGCATATTGTCCTGAAGGTACAATCTTTCTGAAATCCATGGACGCATCTGACATTATAAATTCCTCGGATTTTCTATACGAGTTGATAAAACAAGTAGTAGAAGAAGTTGGAGTCGCGAATGTGCTGCAAGTGATAACGTCCGGTGAAGAACAATATGCTGTTGCAGGGAGACAGCTGACTGACGCCTTTCCTACCCTTTATTGGAGTCCTTCTGCAGCTTATTGCATTGATTTGATGCTCGAGGATTTTGGAAATATTGAGTGGATTGCTGCAGTGATTGAACAAGCTAGATCTATAACGAGATTTGTCTACAATTATAGTGCAGTCTTGAATATGGTTAGAAGGTACACTTTAGGGAATGATGTCGTGGATCCCTCTTTCTCACGCTTTGCAACAAACTTTACAACATTGAAACGAATGGTTGATCTTAAACACAATTTACAGGCCATGGTTACTTCTCAGGAGTGGATGGATTGTCCATATTCAAAGCAAACAGCAGGACTGGAAATGTTAGATTGCATAAGTAATCAGACATTTTGGTCCTCATGTGATCTGATTGTTCGTTTAATAGGTCCTCTCTTGCGAGTTCTGAGAATAACTACTAGTGAGAAGCGACCAGCAATGGGATACGTTTATGCTGGAATGTACAGGGCAAAAGAAGCAATTAAGAAAGAACTTGTCAAGAGGGAGGATTATATGGTGTACTGGAGTATTATACATCACAGGTGGGAACGGCTGTGGCATCATCCTCTTCATGCTGCAGGCTTCTACCTTAATCCAAAGTTCTTCTATAGTATTCAAGGGGATATGCACAATGAGATTCTCTCAGGGATGTTTGACTGCATAGAGAGGTTGGTTCCTGATACAGGAATTCAAGATAAAATTATCAAGGAGATAAACTCATACAAGACTACTGCGGGAGATTTTGGGAGAAAGATGGCTGTCAGAGCTAGAGACAATCTGCTTCCTGGTAAGGGCCCATTCTATTAAACAGGATTGATTTCTTCTGTGGTGTGATTTACCTTTTTTTATTTTTAAATTACTTGTTTGAAAAAAGAGAATAAAATGTATGAAAAATATTTATTTAAAATAGAAAGGAGTGGAGATGTAAAAACTGATAAATGGAAAGAGGAAAACAACTGCCTTGTGTAGCTTATGCTTTGGAAGTTGAAATTATCACATAAGTGACTACCACTTTGACTTTGTGGTACGAAGCTTGTTTAGGTTGCGTGACCAGTAGTCATTTTAAATCCCAACAAAGCTGGATGGACACAGTTTCTTAACCTGTCTGGAGTTACAAAGATAACAGCTAAGTTAGTTAAATGTGACCTCTTTACATGACTTTTAAGATTGGTATTACCGAAGACATTCTATTTGAGTATCTCTTTTCTCTCATGACCACCTATTCAACTGACTTTTTCACTTGTAATGCTGTTTTTCTAGCTGAATGGTGGTCAACATATGGAGGAGGTTGCCCTAACTTGGCACGTTTAGCTGTCCATATTCTCAGTCAAACATGCAGTGCGATGGTATGCAAGAGAAACCAGATTCCTTTTGAACAAGTCATGAATACAAGGAATCACATAGAGCGCCTACATCTTACTGATCTTGTCTTTGTGCATTATAACTTACGATTAAGACAAAAGTGAGCATGAACCCTTAGATATTTATCAATTGTACATTGTGGTAATGTGGTTGGCAACTAAAGGGGAAAAAATTTAATATCGTGTTGTCTGATTTTCTTGTAGGTCCATGAGTAAAGAACAAGATTTTAATGATCCCCTATCATTTGAAGGCGTTAATAATGTTGATGACTGGATAAGGGCAAAGGATATGCACTTGGAGGAGTATGAGAACTCAGATTGGATGGCACTGGATCCATCTTCTGTTAATACGATGCTTTTAAGACCTCTGAATGATGAAACTGAAGAATTGAGGGAAGGTAACTAATCTATTTCATTGCATATGGAAACAGCACTGAAGAATTTGTTTTATTATAATTGACATGTTTTCTGTCTGTTTGTAGGCTTTGATGATGTTGAGATTTTCAGTTGTATGAAAGATGGTGAGATTGAAAATACTGGAGACAAGTTTGTAAACCATTAGCAAAAGACCAAGAGAACCATGTCTGCAAAATCCACGATGGTGCCCTTCTACATTGTTGCCTAATGCAGTAGAAAATAGGTAGAAATTATTTTCGAAAATAAATAGTGAGAAACTCTGGGGAGGGGCTTGTTGGACAGGTATGCAGTAAACTCTTCTGTTGTAGTAGCTTTAATGTATCTCTAAAAGCAATAGTGTGTACAGCTCTTGCAAACTGAAAAGTTAAAATAAACCACTCCAAATGGAGCAAATAAAAGTTTCACTGTTTTTCTTCATTTACTTAGAAAGTTCGTCTTATGAGTTATGAATTGATGGAGTTGTTATAAAAATTGTAAAAGTTCTTGTACATTGATCATATTTCAATTTCATTTTCTTCATGGAAAAAGTTTTTCGGTACAGGTTTTTCTTTGTAAACTCAATTAATTTGACAACTTATGGCATTTGTATCGTCCGCCACTATTTTGTCGCATATTTTTTTACATTGTTCAATGCTCTTTTGAGTCAATTGCACGCGCTTTCTTGATGCCTCTATAAAGATAGAAGCAATAAAAGCGGACATCATTAGACACCATTATAAACTCATATGTTTAAGTGTCTTAAGCTATAGGCTGATAGGCGAACCAATTCCCTGCGAGGTACACTTTTGACCTGGGTTATCCAGATCAGATTTGGACGGTTTAGATTTATTTTTAATTTTTAAAAAAATTTATTATTTTAAAAGATATAAAATATCAGATAAAATTAATTTCTTAACTGTATATTTTTTTAAAAAATGATATTTTAAATAAAAAATAAAAATTTGAACTGTTCAAATCACTTCTTTGAGAAGTGCAGAGAAATCGGACCCAGACTGATAGGTCCTTATGTGATTCATGTGAGCAAAGTAATAGATTTGTGATTATAAGTTCATTCATTTAGCTAAAAGCTGCGTTAACCTCTAATTACTGAAAGTTAACAAATTTGGAACTTGTAGCCAGTGGACCTCGGTGGACTGAGATCCTCTCATGTTACTTGTTACTCCCTAACTGGATGCCGTCCAGTGCAGTGAATCTGGGGTTCATGCAATTCAAGGGGATGCTGTCCTTCCACGTTGTCCAGTGCAGCAATGATTGGTTTTTTTTCCCATGCCAAACGCTATATTTTGGCTGGAATTTCTGCACCCCATTAAACTATCATATCATCGCATTTTTCCAATTCTCTGCCTCTCATCTCCCCGAGCTCTCCAAACCGCATAATTCGACCCAATGATCAAAGTTGAATGAATATCTTACTCTAGAAACTAAATTAAAAAAAAAAAAAAGGAAGAAGAAGAAGAACTACTACAAAAGTGAAAGCAAATCCAGTAGGTGATATATGATTCGTAAGCGTTACGGAATTAGAAGCTTTCATAGTTAAGGTCAAAATGCTTCATCAACTTCTTTATCCTAGTCTACTTAGGGCTGTTTGAGACTTTTAACCCAAAATGATCTAGAACAGGTTCGGACAGATTTCAACCAATAACTTTTAGAATCAACTCCAGATGACATAACTTTCAATCGAGGTGATATTATGGGACAAATTAACATATCAATAAAAGATTATCTGCAAGCCCAATACATGTTCGGCGGTCAAAAGGAGGAAAAAGATCCTCTGGTTTGGCTCTATCTCCATTACTTAGGTTTAATTTTTTTTAATTTTCTAAACTTAAATAATTTTTTTTTAAGTTCACAGTTAAAAAATTAAATTTATTCTAGATTTTATTCTCTTTAAAAGAATTATATTTTAAAAAATAAAAAAATTTAAATTTAAATTTTTTTAAATTAATTTAAATGGTCCAATCCTGACATCACAAAGGGCAAGGAAAGGATCCAAATCTCAAAAAGGAAGGTTCGAGATCTTCAAAATTCATCCCCCATTAGCGAGATCATTATCTACTATCCTTTTCCTATCAAACCAAACGAAACGCACTCATTTATCTGCGCTCTGGTTTCTTCTTCTTTTTCTTTTTTTAATTTAATTGATGATGAAAACAGATACAATAATTTCCTTGGATACATATACAACTAGAAGGAAAGTTCCACGTTATCAAAATCATTAAATGATATATACATTAAGATGAAAGGAAAAACCATAATAGCAACAACAAATAGCAAAACTTCAAATCAAATTAAACCCGTTTTTGCTGTGGCCTAATGGTCATGTACCATCGCTTCTAACTCGGAATTGATGTTGAATATGGCAGAAAAACTCTCACTTCACAAAAACAAGTACAAAAAAGAGAGAAATATTGGGTAAGGAAGCATCCAAGAAATCTATAGTGGACGTGGCAAACTACCTTCCCTCCTGTCTGCTGGAAAGTGAGAGGGGCGCAGCAGAGCTAGCTTCAATGTCAACGTCCCTGTCATCACCGGCCGACGACCACGTACACGCCCTGTCAAAATACGACGACATTGGATACGAATGCACAAAATCCTCAAATTCAACAACACCACCGCCATCTCCTCCTCCCCCCTCCTTTTTCACATCAAACGCGTCCGGCGCCGGCACCACATCCGGCAGCACCGCCTCTCCGTCCAAGTACCTAACCACCTGTCTCATACCGGGTCGGGCTTGGGGTGAATTATTGGAGCACATCAAACCCAGTCTGAGCACCGCCACAGCCTGTACCTCATCAAAGTCACCTCCCAATTTCGGGTCAATCACGTCCAGCACTGCCCCGGCCCGCCATCGATCCCAAACCCAGTCCACCAATATGAGCTCCTCCGGCAACGCCTTAGGCTCAATGGGTTTTCTCCCGCATGCCACTTCGAGTAACAGAGCACCGAAGGCAAAAATGTCGGAGCTTTTAGCGGGTTTCCCTGTGCGCGTGAGCTCCGGTGCCAAATAACCAAGCGTGCCCACCACTCGGGTCGTGATTGGATTCGACCCATGTTCGTACAGTTTGGCTAACCCGAAGTCACCGAGCCTGCCGTTCATTTCTGAATCCAATAGAACATTACCTGCTTTGATGTCTCTGTGAATCACAGTTTGATCCCATTCCTCGTGTAAATATAAAAGACCCGAAGCTACGCCCTTTATGATCTTAAACCTCTGTCCCCAGCTCAAGATTGCTTTGGGTTCGTCGAACAGGTACTTGTCTAAGCTCCCGTAGGGCATATAATCATATACGAGTAATAAATCGGCACGCCTTCGACACCAACCCACTAATTGAACCAGGTTTCTATGACGAAGCCGACCAATAGTGGCTATCTCAGACACGAATTCTCGTAACCCCTGTTTTGATTCATGAGAAATTCGCTTCACAGCGACTTGGGTATTAGAATTTGGTAAAACCCCTTTGTAAACTCGACCGAACCCGCCAAACCCAACTAGCTGTTTGTCTTTGAAGCCCTTAGTCGCTTGTTTCAGCTCCTGGTATGGGAATCTGTGTGGACCAACATCAAGCTCCCAAGCTTCTATAACATCAGCATATTTTATCTTTCGAACAAGATATAATGCTACAACAATTGCTCCAGTTATTAGAACAGCAGCTGAAAGAGAGACTCCCACGATTAAGGCCTTGTGACTCTTTTTACACATAGGGAGTGAAGGCAATTTTTCCAAATTCAGAGACTCTGCTTCTCCATCGATCTTGAAGCTCCAACCCAGGATGTAATGCCAGCTCGCAAGCAACCCAGTTGAAGAAGAAAACCCCACATACATGGATTCTTCAAGAATTCGTGAGAGATCCACTTCATAAGACAAAATTGGGGAAGTGGGTTTGGAAGAAGATGAAGAAAGTCTAACTTCCAATTGATTCTTAGAGGAATCGTAGTCAACCCATGATTGAATGACCTTACCGCTCTTCAAATTGAGTTCAGATCGAACAGACTTATTGGATATCATGCTGTTCAGGTCGATACCCACATGGTTATCATTGATGTCTCCGAATTCGAAGTCCTGGACAGTGTCAAACTCCACAGCGAACAAGTGGTTCGAGAAATTACCAATATCATTTGGATTCAGAAGGCCTAAATACTGGCTAGGATAGGCGCCAGCAAGCTCTTTCGAGCGAGAAATTGTGAAGGCGAAGCCATGGCCACCCAATTTGGGGTACTCTGGAATTATTGCGAAAGCGAAAGAGGTGGAAAAGGAGGAAACTTTACCGTCTTTTGTCCTCTTGAACTGGAATGGTGATGAATAAAACGCATGCCCAAGGACTCTAAGCGTGTCGTTTGTTAAGTGGAGTATGCCATTCTTTTCAATCTCTGCACCTCCGTTTAAGCTTATGTTGCTACCGGCGCCGTCAAACCCTTCAAAGAAGAGCTCGTCGTGCTGAGATTTTACAGGGTTTAGGATCATAAAGAAGAAGCAGAGAAGCATGAGTGGTTTCGCCATAATAGGGAAGGTGGGAAAATTGGTCGGAAAATGCTTGATGAAACTGTGATCGCGTTGCATCTTTCTTTTTATCGTTTGGAGGAAGAGAAGAAAAAAGAGAAACAGGGCAGTGGCTTCCAGGATGTGCGTTATGAAGGAAAACGTGGTTATTCCTTTTGCGTCACATGTGCCCGATGTCACAGATTGCGACTGAAGACAACTCCCCCACTAGCACTCACTCCAATTGCGTCCTCAACTACCAATTTTATATCCCAAAACGTGAGAATTGGACCAACGCTGAATTTTTGAAATGAGTCACGCCAATTTTTTTTTTTTAATTGTTGTTTATCATAGAACTGCGCCTACTGTCCCTTGCACAAAAATTGGAGAATTTCAGTTAAGATTTTAAGTTAAAGTTTTTTATCCAAAGAATCTTTAAAATTTAAAATTTTTTATTATTGATATTTTTAACTTAAAATTCTGAATTATAATTTTTCACATAATTTAAATTTTTAATTTTTAAAATTTTTAAAATAATTTTAAAATTTTAAAATCTTTTCATATAAATATATTTAATTTAAGGTCCTGAATTATTTTTTTTTTTTGAAATTTTTAAATCCTCAAACTTAAACTTATTTTATACAAAAAAAAATTTAAATGAACAAATATTTTTAAAAATTAAGACTCATCTATATAAAATTTTTTTCATATAAAATCACCAAAAAAATTCACAAATATAATATTATTCAAACATATAATTTATGTAAGTTGAAATTTTTTTATTTTAATCATTTTATGTTTCAATACTCATGTCTTAAACATAGTAACTAATACATAAATATAACAACCAACAAATTTTACACATTGTAAGTTTTTTTTTTTTTAATGTCAAGGCAACGGAAGGAGGAAAAATTAAATTATAGGAGCGGAAATAAATAAATATTTTTTCCTATTAAGATTCCTCATGTGTTCTTCAAGGGTATCTAGGAAAATGCCTATTTGGTATCTATTGAAGCTCCTAATCAATTCTTTGATATCCCTACCAAAGTATTTAGAGCTTGTAATCCTGGTTATAATTTGCATTCACTAAGTGCCATTATTTTTCTATCGAGAAAACCAAGCTCACACTAAAATTCTTAGCATGAATGATGCAATCCTATTGAAGGATCTACCAAAGCAACTTTCTCATGGCATGTAAGAAATGGAAGCGACTATCTCTGGTTCTCTCTTCCTCCCATTTATCATCTTTAAATCCTTAGAAAAAACTGCTCAAATGTGATTCAATTTTGTTAAAGATATTTAAAAGAAGATGAATATGGGAAAGTTGGTATATGAGGCAAGAATTAGGAACTGAAATCATGAGATTGAGTCTTGCCACTAGAGACATAATTCTAGCCTTCCAAGCCTATAACTTAAAATCAATCTTGTCCAAAATGTTTGAATAAATCTGGCTCCTAGAATATTCAGCCTCAATCCAATTTCTCAAATATTTGCCAATTTTACCCCCATATTTGAAAATTTTTTTAGGTACACTTGATATAAGGTACACTTAAAAAAAGTTAATAGCTAGAATTAAATTTGTACAAATGGATCCATACATGGTATAGGCAAAGTTCACACATAGAATAAAATTTAGCCGTTGAATATATAAATAATATAATGCACTAAGTGCATGTAAAAATTATTCTCATATTTGACCCCAAAGGTGTCAATAAAATTTTTTTTTGAATTTGTGACAAATGTTAAGATTGAAGACAAACTATGATTTATTTTTATGTCCAAAGTAAACATAGTACTAAAATTATTCATCAACTCATTTATCCTCTTGCAAGATTCTAAAGAGGCTTTATAAAAGAGCAAAGTATCATTAGCATACATGAAATGAGGTATGGCCTATGCATTCTTGCTAATTTTAATTCCCTTCCAATCTTTGGCACATTCAACACCATTAATTAAAAAGGATAAGGCATTTGCACAAAGAATAAAGAAATATGGGAATAAGGGGTTTCCCTGCTTGAGACCATGCTCAAGAATGATAAGCTTTGAAGGCTCTCCATTAAAGATACTTAATGAGACACCAAGGAAACACATAGGAAGATTAAGAAATCTATTTATGCAAAAAATTCATCCTTCCAAGGATGATTTCCAAAAAGCTCCACCTTACTTTGTCACAGGCTTTTTTTAAGTCAATCTTGTAGGCACAAAGCCACTAATTACTATTGCCTTTGTTCTTTTGGATTTTTTCCATAACTTCCGTGATTAGGATAATGTTATATAAGATATTTCTTCCTCTGATGAAAGCAAATTCGTAAGGGACAATGTAATCATCAAGAAAAATTTTGAGTCTAATTGCACAAAACCTTAAAGAAAACCTTATAGGTCACATTAGACAGACTAATCAATTTGAAGTCAAGTGGACACCAACTTTTTCAAACTCAACCCTGAACCCTTTAATTTTGTAAACAAATTCTACTTTAGCTTACATTCATTTATTTTGTACTCACATATTCAAACTAAAATAAATAAATTTTAATTATGAGTATTTATAAGATATAAATTTTTTTATCATCTCTACTTCCTTTCCCTAAAAAATTTCTTGTCACCTATTTATTTGCTTGCTTTGTGTTATATAGTTTTAGTTTATTTACATGCTGACATCTCTAGACAACTGTAAATAGCATCTGAAACAAGTAGTTCTTTCTTTACACTCACTTGGGAGTTCATATATAGTATATTTTTAGTAATTTTCGAAAGGATACTTACCCAAAAAATATATATGTTTGTTAAAGAGACTATAAACAAGTTTATAATAACTTATGGACAGGACAAATGGAACCTTGGTTAACATAGTAATACTGTTAGGAATTGTAACTAATTAATTTATTCATGTAATATTGTGCCTGACGTAACAGACTTCTGGACACGTGTATGGTGCGTATATCTTCTGTTGTAACGAATTACTGTATAAATACAAATGGTGAGCTATTGCATGGGCAACTCATCCATTACGTCTTCCAATATCTTTTGCTTTCCATTCTTGACTTTTCCTAACTTGGTATCAGAGCCTCGTCTTCCATCATCATGACTTTGTCTTCTTCTTCATCTTCTTCCATTCCTCCTTTTGCCGTCGGTGCATCTGTTGTACTAGTTACTTTAGGTGCTTCGACTGCTACCTCTTCTAGTTGTCCTGCTAATCTTCTCAAACTCTCAAACACTTCTGGGTCTCTGAATCAAATTTGCCCCATCAAGTTAGATCGCGGCAATTATCACTTATGGCATTCCATAATATTTCCTGTTATTAAGGGTAACAGATTAGATGGGGTTTTTAATTGGGGCTAAACCATGTCCTCCTAAGTTTCTCTCTGATGGTGCAGAGACCAAGCTCAATCTAGCGTTTGAAGAATGGGTTGCAACCGATCACCTCCTTATCAGGTGGCTTTTTAGTACAATGTTGCTTGACTTGGTGGCTCAACTGACTCATTGCTCTTCCTCCAAAGCTGTGTGGGATGGTGCGAGAGCTTTAGTCGGAGCTTCAAACCGTGCGTAAATCACATCTTACGCTTGTAGTGACATATAATTGGGGTATACGTCAGCTGGACATAAATAATGCGTTTTTCAATGGTTTTTTAAGTGAGACTGTATATATGAAGCAACCAGAGGGATTTACTGATTCCCAATTTCCTAATCATGTTTGCCAACTAAAGAAGGCTTTGTATAGCCTAAAACAGGCCCTTCATGCCTGGTATGATAGACTTCGCTCAATTTTACTTCAATGGGGTTTTGTCAATCTTAAGGGAGATACCTTTGTCTTCATCTTTCGAACAGCCACAGATATTCTTATTCTTTTAATTTATGTAGATGACATTTTAGTGACTGGCAACAGCTCCTCATCCATGGATCAGTTTATAAAGAAGTTAAACAAACTGTTTGCATTAAAAGATCTCGAGAATCTTCATTACTTCCTTGGCTTACAGATTACTCGAGATGATATTGGTATTTTTCTATCTCAATCTAAATATATTGGTGACATGCTGACTAAGTTTCACTTAGATAATGTTTCTTCATGCCCTACTCATATGGTAGCCGGTCATTCTTTTCATTCTGATGGAAAACCTTTTTCTAATCCCTCTTTATATCGTCAAACTCTTGGGGCCTTGCAATATCTTACAACCACCAAACCTGACATAAGTTTTGTTGTCAATAAACTTAGTCAATTTTTGAGTAAACCTACTGTTGACCACTGGAAAGGGGTTAAGCATATCTTTATATATCTCAAAGATTCTGATCATCTGTTATTACACCTCAAGCCTGCATCTAGTATGTCTTTTTGGGGTTTTTCAAATGCTGATTGGGTCTCCTGCATAGATGACAGACGATCAATTGGTGGTTACTGGGTTTTTCTTAGTGATAGCTTGATCTCTTAGTCTTCACGAAAACAACAAGTAATATCTTAGTGCAACATAGAGTCAGAGTATAGAGCTATTACAGACCGCATTGCTGAAGTGTTATGGGTCTCATCTTTACTTAATGAACTTGGCTTTCCTCTGACAGTTTCTCCTACAATTTGGAGTGATAATTTGGGTGTTGTTGCTATTGCCTTAAATCCTGTTTATCATGCCCGAACGAAGCATCTGGAGATTGATCTTCATTTTGTTCGAGATCTTATGTTAGCCAAACGGTTATCCATCTTTTATGTCCCTTCATCGCTTCAAGTTGCAGACATTATGACAAATCAGTTTCTTCGCTTCAACAGCAAACTCGAGCTAGTAGCACTACCCTCTCGTTTGAAGGGGGTGTTAAGAATTGTAACTAATTAATTTATTCATGTAATATTGTGCCTAATGTAACAGACTTCTGGACACGTGTATGGGGTGTATATTTTCTGTTGTAACCAATTACTATATAAATACAGATGGTGAACTATTGTATGGGTAGCTCATCAATTACATCTTCCATTATCTTTTGCTTTCCATTCTTGATTTTTTTTTAACTAATACATTAGCTTCATTCTGGATTCTATATGTTTTAAGTCACTATTTTAGGTTATTAAATTATTCAGGGTCACAACTCTAAAAAGGAAAAGTCCAAGGAATAAGTCAATATTAACGTCAATATTTAAAACAATAATAAGTTTTATTTTCTAAAAGGGTTTTCTTATTCAAAATCAATTTATATTTTGTTGTACAGTTGCACTAAAACTACATTTTTTCACATTGATGTCATAATAATCGGAGCTAAAATCATTTACATGCATTAGCAATGATTCCATCTACAGATTATGGAGGATAATGCACCAATTATGATATAATTGTTAAGTACCTAATATAAATATATAGAAAATAATTTTTAAAAAAATGGTTTAGAAGACAGTGTGAATTGATCGATTAGACTGGCTATCACACAATACAAGTAAGAGAAAGACATCTAATGACTCTTCAATGTTGAACCAATACATCTAATCACTCAGCAACATTAATAATATATGATGAAATTATTTAGACAATAGTTTATGATTTTTATGCTACTTTATGAGAATCAAGAGGCCATATATCATGGGAAGCAAATTAAATTACAAGTAATTTTACACACGTTCATAAACAGAAAAATTCACTAGCTAACTAACTAGCTTACACTTTATGAAGAAGGAAGATAAATTATTCTAATTTTAATATGCATTCAAGCACTCTTCTTTTAATAGGAATGATCATAAGCAAAATATTATAATCCTTATTTTAGAACTAAAAAACATATAGATTAAAATAGTGTTTTGGTCTCTTAATTTATTTTATAATGGTCCTTTAAATTTGAAATGTTTTAAAATAATTTTTTAAATTTTCAGGGTTAAAAGTTCTTTAAGTGAAATTTATTAAAATAATTAACACTGTTAATTTTAATTGGTAACTTTGTGTATTTTTTTTCTTATACTTCAAATGATGAGTTGGCATCAATGATTATTTAACACAAATTAAAGGAAAAAAATGAAAAAGATGAGATCAAAATGCACTTCCTTGATCAAAACACTCCTTCTGCGGGAAGATAACGTGATGACGGACGGCGGTGGCTTGTGACTTAACGGTGACACCTCAAAACGACCTGCAAGGGCCTCGGTTGAGCCAATTTTATTGGTTAAATTTTTAATAATAAACAATTAAAATCTTAAAATTTTAATAGTTTAAACTTTAAAGAGAAATTCAACAAAAGAAATTCTAATCCATAGCTTGGCCAACGAGAGGATTTCAAGAAAAATGAGAGCAAACTAGAATTATATTTCACAAAAAACTAAACTTTATGGTTTTGATTAAGTAAAACTTGATTTCGATCAGCTTGTGTTCTCTGGCATAGGTTGTCCTTCCTTGGGTCGCATATTTATGGTGAACTGCAGCTAAAACCAGTACCTCACTAAGAGTTTGAAATTGGTTTTAAAGTAATATAAAAAACAACAAAACTGGCTAGCTATGCATCTGTTTCTTTTTATTCCCGTTTTGTCTAGTTAACCTCCCAACCTTAATTCAGTTCACGCCCAAAACCCCATGATGGGCCTCCTTCATGCTATTCTTCCTTCTCCAATTTTCGGTCTGCAAGATGGAGAGATAGAGCGAGAAACAGAGTGATGCAAGAGAGAGAACACCGCCGCCGGAGACCCACGCTGCCGTCGCTGCTCCCATGCCGCCGACGAAGATGAAGCCACGTGCCCTAGTTTTTTTTTTTTTTTTTGCCTCACCGTCACCTAATTGTTTACTAATCCATATCATTGTCCACGTAATATCCGCTTCAATACAAAAGTTAACAGATGCTAATGTAATTAACATATTTAATAAAAAGGATTATACGAAACAATATGAATATTTAAAGGATTATCCTAGAAGACTTTAAAATTAAGAAATTATTTTAAAATAATAAATAAAGTTAAGAGATCATATTATTATTTTTACCAAAAATATATTTTTGTTATTCAAGTTTTCAAATTCTTACCCAGATTCAATATTTAAAAAATTTAAAAATAAATAATTTTTTGTAAGTTAAAACTTGTCTATGTAAAATGAAAATCAAACAAAAAAAAAATCCCTCACAACTATTAATATTATTGAGAGAGAGAGAGAGAGAGAGAGAGAGAGAGAGAGAGAGAGAGAGAGTGTGAGTATGTATTACTCTTTTCAAACTCAAATTTAGACCTTTCAAAGTCTTTTTTAAAAAAGGTATCAGATATAAATTTGAAGTTATTTTTATTCTTCTTTGTTCTTATACTCTGACCGAAATAAATAAATTTTACAAATATTCATAAAGGATGACTATTTTTATCATTTTTTTTTTTGTGTCTTTAATTAATCTTACCATGCAATGAAGCAATAGTGACTTGGAGGTCAATGCCATCCACAGATTGCTCACAAGGACTGCTCAAAGCAAACAGACATTCTTTAAGCTGTTTTGATAGTTGACTTTTTTTTTATAGTAATATTTATTATATTTTTATAATTATTATTTAATATTTTTATCTTCCTTTATTATCTTGACATAAAAAGTTAGTTTTCATTTTTAAAATTATTTTTTTATTCTATTATTTATTCTGTGTATTAAACAAGTTCTCCCATCTTTATGTAAGCAAATTGTTAATTGCTATGGCTATATATACAAGGTCTTTTCTTTAAAAAAAAAATGGGCGTGGGTTGCTCTCTTTTGCATTTTTTTTTAATAATTCAGCGTTATTTCTTTTTCAATGAATTATTAATGGGAATTTGCCACACCAAAAATCACCCAAATGAGTATGAATAATAATTATAAAAAAAAAAAGAAATTGTTTATGCGTAATTGGTTCGCCATTCAAATCCGCGTCGAAGGGTCTCTGGACATACAGTTATTTAATTTTTTGCTAAATGGATATTAATTATTATCTTGTCAACTTGTCATATAACTTATATTTAAATTATTTTTAGATTCTAAATTGTAAAAAATAATTATTTATTGATAAATTAATGGTATAATAATTATATATTTGCTTGTAGATAAGTGGAAGAAATATTTCCGTTAACCGTGAGCAGATGTTGATTGATGTTAATGGCCATTATTCCTGTGATGATGCACTACATTCAAATTTAGGCGATAATGTTGGGAGCAATCACACCACTGGGACGGTGGATACATTTGGATGGTTTCACCCAAAAAGCACTATATCGTGGAATTTCCACTTTAGTCAAGTCAACTCAGCCAGGTTGTCTGATACATGAATATTTTATTCTTTTCTTAAATTCATATATTTATTATATTCAAATGTCTTATAAATAATTTTTTTTAAATAAACATAATTTCTTTTAAAGAAATGTATCAAATTAATATGAGGCAGTATACGTCATTAAAACTGTCTGAAATTTAGACCAAATTCAAAAATATTTCACCGCACTAATAATAATAATAACAACAACAACAACAATAACCATAATAATAATAATAATAATAATAATAATAATAATAAAACATTAAATAGTCAACATTCAGAGTACTGAAATGCTTTGACACACACCCAAAGAATATTGCTTAATACATATTCAATCTCACAGATTTTGAATATATGGTACACATGGTTTTATTCTTTACTTTCTGGAACAGATACGTATGGATTTTGTATACAATAATATTTAACGATTAACTTTCAACATTTGACCTTTAAAAAAGACAAAATGAATTGTATTAATTTTTAGAAGGAAAGGGAAGTCTTTTGCATTTCTTTTTTGGTTTAAAAAAGGAAGTGCATATATTTAACATTAAATCCAAAAGACATCAAAATATTATTATTTTTTAATGATATTAGAATCTCATCATCAAGGTAAACATATAATTTGTATATATGTAACCTTGAGAACTTAACTTAAAAGAATATAGTCATACTCTTTTTATAGGTGTAGTCAAAATTAAATAAAGTCGAGAAGATCCTTTTTTCTTTTTCTTTTAATTTTGATCTCTTTTTTGTTAAAAGAGACTACAATCAAATCGCTATCACGGTGATTATGTCATCTAATGACATGCTCCACCTGCTTAATGACATTAATCAAATCATTATGTCTCAAAATCATAAGGGTGACATTGATAGAGCATTTAGTTAGAACCTTATAAGCCATCTTTGAGACTTTGACCCTAAGCTGCAACTTTTATAATGAGCGTAAACTATGCACAGTCTATTAGGAATATAATAATAATAATAATAAAATAAAGCCAAAGAAGAAGTGGATAAGTATGAAATAAGATATTTCGAAGGAAAGGACAATTTTATTATTTGGTTTTAATATTTTGCTGCGTTTGGATTTGACTACTTATTTTGCATCCAAGAAGAAAAGTCCGGTGAGCATTTGAATCTTTTCTTTATATTCTCTCCATTGTTATTTCTCATAAAATTTAGATTGTTTAGGTTTATTTTTTTAGGCTTTAATATTTTTAAAAATTTGTAATTAAAAAAATTATATTTATTCTGCATTATAGTTCTTTTAAAAAATTTTTTGAATCTAAAAATAATAAATCTAAACTATTCAAATTAATTTAGACTTTCTAAATTTAGTAATGAAAAGGCAATAGAAAGAGTATGAAAGAAGATCTAAATCCGTTTGGTGCGTTTACTCTCAAAGAATCTTTTTCTTTTCTTGAAAAAGGATTCTTTCTTACAATTATTATGATTTTATACACTTGTTGAAGTAAGATAGTAATACACTCTCTCTCTGTAGCAGTCGAAGAAAATTTTTTACGAACAAATTTTGGTAAGCATCCATTTTGGGATGAACCAAACTTGCTACCTACTGACTGTAAAATGACCTGGATCTCAATTTCTTTTTCTTTTTGTTTTCCTTGGTTTAAATCATCCCAGCTTGAAACCTTGTTAAGGTCAATGAATCATTATCATATATTATTGGCCAAGTTACGGTAAAATTTTTCATAGAATCAACTTTTTTTAATACATAAATGATCAATTCTAGAGTCACAAGCGACCGCCCCAGACTAGTTGGTAATTGAAATTAACCTAAATTGTTAGGCATAAGTGATCTGGCTAAACAATTAATATATTAGCAAGAAAAGGTTTTTTGATGAACTATTTTAAATAATTCTAAATACCTTTGATAGATGCATCAGCTTTTATTAGCATAATCAGCAAAGAATTCACAGTTAGAAAAGTAATAACGAGCGGATAGGCAGTAAGAAAAGCAGCATTGAAATTTTACACTGTGCAAAACATAACACAAAATGATGGAAAATGAACAAGGTAAGAAAAATACTTGATAATCTAAAATCTTGGCATGTTCTCCTTAAATCATAGAGAAATGCTGAGAAAAGTGTATAATTAAGCAGCTTCCGTCATCAGTTGTAGCAGTTGGGTCGAAGTTTTCCTTCAGAAACATATACTTGCTGGGCTGCTTCGTCTGCAGAGAAAAACAAGCAAATTAATTAGGATTTTAAACATGTGTTATTTAATCCTAATCATTTGAGGCTGGGGAAAAGCAAGATATGCAAACCTCCCATCAAGGATAAATGATCTAACGGAAGAAAGCTCCTCTGTTAATAGCATCTCTGTTAGCATCACCAAGAGCAGCCTCGTTCAAGTACTTGTCTGCCAACTGGATTCTCTTCACATTCTCTTGCTCTTGCACAAGCATGTTTCCATACTCAAGAAGCTTCTCCACTGTCATCTTGGGCTGCTCGAAGGTTGGAGGCCCTTCCTTTGAGTTCACAAGCTTCTTCCCCACGATGTCTACCCCAACCCCAGAAATCCACTTCCTCACTTCATCATCATACACCCTGGCCCTCAGTGCCCCAAAGAAATCTCCACAAAGTAACATTAACATTCCCTTAGTTTTCTCGTTTAAGCATTTTATCATACACACAAACTTCAATCAATTTGGGGTTCAAACCATAGAAAAATATTACTTAGACCTGGACGGATAACAAATTAACCCCATCCCAATTGGACCCCGCAGCTCTATTTACATTAAATTTATTCATATAAAATCAAAATAAAAAAACTAAAACTTCTCATCACTATGTATAGCCTTTGGCCCATCCCTCTGCAAAAGTTTAAAACTTCCCTTGAAATCTCAAGTGGGTTTCTTAGACAACAAGTCTTAAAGACAGTTTTCAATAAGTATTTGTTAATTTTTAATAAAAAGTTAATACTTTCTAATTCCTGCGTTTCCGCATCCATAATAATTAGATCTTTCATAAAAAATTTCACACGTCATGTTATTCATATAAAATCAAAATAAAAAAACTAAAACTTCTCATCACTATGTATAGCCTTTGGCCCATCCCTCTGCAAGAGTTTAAAACTTCCCTTGAAATCTCAAGTGGGTTTCTTAGACAACAAATCTTAAAGACAGTTTTCAATAAGTATTTGTTAATTTTTAATAAAAAGTTAATACTTTCTAATTCCTGCGTTTCCGCATCCATAATAATTAGATCTTTCATAAAAAATTTCACTCGTCATCTTACATGAAAAAACTAAACAACTTTAATTAGCGGAGACCTTTCAAATTCTAGCAGATAACTCACCAATGGATTGGCCAGGGAAGGTGTCAACAAGTTTGACGATGTCATGCTCGGGAACATTATCACTTCGGAAAATTCCCTTGCAGACACCAATACGGTCGTCCCTTGTGGGTGCCCAGTAGAATTTCTCCATACGACCATCACGGATGAGAGGAGCATAGAGAGTTGAGAAATCGTTACCGGTGACGATGATGGGGACACGTGGGTTCTCTTCCTTGTTGTACATGCCGGGGAGCTGCACGTTGGTTGGGTTATCGGCGATGTTCATGAGTGTGGCGTTAACCATCTGGTTGTTCACCGTGTACTGGGTGGTCCCACCAAGTCTACCAGCTCCTGCATCCAGATCGTTGATGAACAGAGCGCACATCTTTCCTTTTCTGATTATATCCGCCGCTTCACGATATCTTTGCCTGATCAGTTTTGCTGGCTCTCCTGCATTCCCACTTTCCAGCTCTCCAGCACTCATCATAATGGGGCTGTGTACAGCGACTAGCATTCAGACACAGCACATATAGCAAAGCTAGAGATGGCTAACATATGTGTGTGTGTGTGTAGGTTCAGCAAATATAGCAGAGCTAGAGATGGCTAACGTGTGTGTGTGTGTAGGTTAATATTGACTCACTTGATTCCCATCTTAGCGAAGACAAGCTCACATTGGAAAGATTTCCCTTGACCTTTGCCTCCCCAGATACCAAGAATGAGAGGGATCTGTAAAAATAGTGAAAATATTGCATGTGTCTCCCAAGTTATTATAAAGCCCGAGGACAACATATGCAGAAACCATATAACCACATGCCTTGATGTTGGGCAGGGTCATGAAGTTCTTTGTGATGTGGACAACAAGCTTGTCCATAAAGGCAGGAGCAATGTAAAACCCGTCCACGTTATTGTCCAAGTTGTACCTATAACACCAGAAGAGACAGCCGTTTTTCAACTTATAACAAAATAAAATGTAAAACACTATTTGGTAGGGGACGTCCCACTCACTGGCGAAGTCCAGTGCTAATGTACTCGTAAGAGCTCATGACTGCATAGTGAGTTCCTGACTGCATCGGAGCTTGGAAAAGGGAATCAACCATACCCTTACCCCTAGTGATGTCTTGCTGGTCATCTGAGGTGTCGTAGGCCAGACCCCTCCACTTGTCTTTGTCGGTCTGTTTGCTCTCATCAATCTCTGCAGCCACAACCTTGAAGCTTCCTGAGGACACCTTGGTGTTTGGGAGTCTTGAGACTGCCTTATTCTTCAAGATGCTCCCGAAAAAGGCTGAGCTCGGAACCGAAGCTCCAGCTCCAGAGCTATTTAAGCCCAGCTGCAATTTCACGCTAGTTATAACTCTCACATGTACACAAAAGTTCAATCACTTCCAATTCAAGTCAAAAAGCACCACTCTTTTGTCTAATCTAATTCAGTATCTGACTAAAACGGCATGATCTTACCCTGTACTACTGCGTTTGAAGGAAAAGAAAATGCTATATTTTTCTATTGAAATTTATATATTTAATCATAAATATGAATATCTAAATAAGATGCTAAGGACAGGAGTTAGTGTAACAGAGTGGGGAAGGCATTGTACTGGAGTTCTGTTGACAGCTCCGCAAGTGGAGACGGCGGCAGCCATAGTTCTGTTGAAGTTAAGCTTCAGAGAAGGAGAGGTACTGGAGGAAAATGCAGAGCTGACCGATGAAAGGAGCAGAAATGAGCAAGAAGAGGATTTATAGTTACATGGATGAGTGTACACGGATTTTTTTTCCTGTGAATTGGCCGTAGATTCTTTAACGTCCACACAATGAAGATTGCCTGGCTGCCACGTGGCGACCAGCTAGTAGCTGCAAGTTCAGCCGCCCTTGGAGTTAATTAGCCCTCGAGGTTGGCGTTAAAGCTTTTGTCTGCTCCACCAATGATAAGTTGAGTCTATTACCACACAATCTTGGAGATTCAAGCAGTGGTTATTGTTGTTTCGTATGAAAAACAAGAGAGTCCATGATAAGTGATGACAATATTATCTCCAATGGTCAATTTCACTAATACTTGAGGTGCCATTTAATTGTTGTGTATGTTAAGATGCCCCCACACACAAGCCGCCTCTGTTTCTAATGTGCGCTGGCATGTGGCTTTAGGAGCTCTAACCTCTCACTTTTAAAGTAGAACCCAAATTTCTGTATGTACACTTCCCAATGGACCTATTAGATATGAAAACAATTTAGTAGATGATGACACTGCACTCATGTTTTACTGCAAGATGGATTGGGTTATATTTAACTTACTAGAAGTAGCTCTGTCATTCTTTTATACAATATTCTCAATGTTAAGAAATCTAAAATCTTCCTATACAAAATGTTTTTGTGGTAAATATTTGTTAATTTTTTTTATTTATAATCATTTTAAAAACATATTACAGTTAAGTATTTTTATTTTATAAAATCTTCAAGTTGTATTGAGATATTTTAAGCGTCATAATATATATATATTTTATATCATAAAAGCTTAGATGCATATAAAATGTAGAGAAGTAAATACTTTCACATCGTTCTATTTTCGCTAACTCCTTATGCATTGTGCCATATGAATTGTCATATAAATTTGTTAATATTATATTATATAAAGAAAAATAAATGAAATTAAAATTAAATAATTTGAATATTTTTTAAATAGTATACTTTTTTTATTGAAAAAATTAACTCAATGCATTGCACGACATATAAAGCCAAATTATATAAGCTTATATAATATAATCTATCTTTTTTTGGTATAAATGCTATATCGTATAAACTTCTCCAATTACAATGATTGTGCAATTTAATTAGGGCATCCTTGTTCTTATTTGACTTGATGGTAAAATAAGAAAAATACAAATTTGCCAAACCAGCCCTTCCTCTCGATACTGTTTTCCTATTTCCTCATTCTCAGCCATGTCATTGTCTATGTCCTCCACTTCCATAGTTGCAGAGCTTCATTCATTTGAGATAGTCTTCCTTCACTGCCTGTATCGCCAAGCTTCATCGGTGTAGTCCTTTCTTACCGTTGAATTTCATTCCTGGGGCGAAAATATCCAATACTAGATTTGTGTGCAGCTACTTGTTTGGTGCAATTAAATGATCATTAGTAAAATACTATTATGGTTCCTAAACTCATATTTAGCCAACAAAAATTTTTATTTTCATGGAATCTTTGAATTTCTGAGTTCAGACTTATTTACTCAAAAAAATTTTACAAGGAATGATTATTTACACAAAATCTGTTCATATAAAATTATAACTAAGAATAAGAATAAAATATTTCCAGTAACTATGAACGTAATTTAAAACTCATATAATATTATTTGAATGATATTTTTCTTTTTCAAAAATATATCGTATTAATTAGTGCATATAAAATTATATGTATAAATATAAATAGACAAATATATACAATAAGTTTAAACTACCTAGATCCAAATCCGAACATGAACTTTTAAAATTTCCGTAAGTAAATTCAAGTGTGGACCCGTAAAATATAAATATTTTATCCATATAGGTGCAATGGTGGGTCTTCGGGAACAGCGTCATTCATTCAATGAAGGCCTCAAGCCTACTGATCTCGGGGACTCCCTCAAGCTAAAGTTTGGTTTCTCAACAGCTTTTAAATTATGTTATTTTTTATTTGAATTATTTAAATTAAATTTGAATAGTTTAAATTTTTTATTTTAAAATAAATAAAATAAAAATAAAAATAATCTTTTAATTATAAATTAAAAATAATAATTAAAATTTAAAAAAATTAAACTATCTAAATAAAATCTACATAATCCGAATAAAAAACAACACCAAATAATACGATCTAAAAACTCCGGAGAAACTGAATTGACAAAGAAGCGTGGGAGTATATTTTCAAAAATAGCTCGAAACACATTGGCTCAGCTTAAAAACGGTACTGGCTGAATTTAAAGTGTGTGTGTGTGTATATATATATATATATATATATATATCTCTTTCTAGATAAACTTTATACATATATATATATATATATGATTTAATCTTTTGAAGCTTTGTAAGGTGGTTTCATATAAATAAATAAATAAATAAAATTGTTAATAATAAAATAAATTAATTAAAACTAAAGAATATAAATGTTGATAAGAAGACAATTACTAATTTAGTTTAAATTCTAAACTAGATTTTTGTTTATAAACTCTATACACATTTATATAATTAATAATGTGAAGTATTAGGCTTTTTACTGTACTATAATGAGAACAATTATAAATTCCTCCTATACATAGTTGCTAATCCTTTTTCCCAGATGCAAAATGAATTTTTTTTTTTTTTTATAATTTGAGAGGTCATGGTTACTAAGTAACAATAATCCAATTTTTAATTTTTTTTTCTTATTTTCAAAGTTGACCCAATTTTTATTTTTATTTTTATTTTTTTTTGTTTTCAAAAGTCACGGTTGCTATGCAATTATGACCCTTTTTTATTTTGAGAGATTTCTAAAATTTATTTTTGATATATAACAATTTTTTGTTTATATATTTAGAAGTTTTTATTTGTATTAATTTAATAATTTTATAAATTAAGACATTAAAAAATTATTTTAAATATCAATTATAAGGTTTACAAAATTATAAAAAATGAAACTTGTAAAATTGTTTTAAAAAAATAAAGGTTAAGTATTTTAGAAAAGATTAAATGTTAATTTCTTTAAACTTGATAAAATTATTTAAGAAAAATAAAATTCTATTAGAAAAATAAAAGGTTAATTTCCTTTAAACTTGATAATTAGTAAAAGTTTTAAAAAATTTAATGAGTCATTAAGTATACCTATTAATTATTGTTAAACTCTATTAAAATACTAAAAATTTTATAATTGTTGAAAAGAAAAGTCATGATATTAAATAATAAACTAAAATATAAACGCATAGATACAAAAAAAGTTATACATACCATGAAAAAAAAATTTGTACCACATTAAATTCTTGTTCTTAATCGTTGATAGTTGACCATATTACAATAAATAAAATTGTTATTTTGCCCCACACAAAGCCATAATTTTTTTCTCCAAATATAGTATGAATATTTTTTGAAATTTTTTATTTAAATATTTTCATTTTAGAAAGTGGGGTCACTATAAAAAAAAACATCTTTTTTCTTTTGATATATAAGGCAGTCATGGCTAGGGGCTAACCATGACTTATAAATTAATTTTTTTAATCTAACTATGAGGTTAATTTTTGTTAAAAATTTGTAGGTGTAATGATTTACATAATTTAAATATTAATTATGATAGGTAAAAAAAATTATTTACCTTGAAACTCATAAAATTAATTTAAAAAAAATGAATGTTAATTGTTAAAAATAACAAAATTAAAGCTTAATTCAATTTCCTTTAAACTAGATAAATAAGTAAAAGTATTTAAAAATTTGATGAGTAATTAATCACGTTTATTAAGTATTGTTAAATTTGATATTGAAGTAATTTAAAATTTGTAATTGTTGAAAAAGAATATTTATAATTTAGAACAATGGATTAAAATATAAATATATAGATACAAAAAAAATGATATATACCATTTAAATGAAATGACTTTCTATGCCACATTAAGTCATTGTTCTTAATTGTTGACCTAGTTGTTAGACAGGATGGTATTCTTTTTCTACCTCTTGCTCCTTATCTTTTTCTTTAACTTCTTCTTTGTCCTCAACTTCATCTTTATCTTCTTTGTTATCATTGTTTCTTTTGTCTTTTACCTATTGGGATGGCACAAGATTCATATTCCATTGGGAGGATTGAACTAGAAAAATTGGCTAATGTGATGTGATGTGATATATCCTGCTTGCTATGATCTAATATATATAAAAGATCTAGAAGTAAACCTAAAAGCAAATATTGTTTGGCCTAAGAATAAAGGTGTGAGAAGGATGGAGCCGTATGGCATATAAAATGAAAAGCTAGTACTCCTAAAATCAACAAAATGCATAAGTGGCACAGAAGAAGATGGATTCATGGTATCATAGTAGGCTTGTGTTTGTGTTGCTAGAAAAGAATATAGACTTGCAACACCATGGTGGGTCAGCATTTGTGTCAATGTATGAGAAGATAGACCAATTGTTGTAGATGCAGTGCCAACACTAGGGACAAAATCACGATAAGTTTGATCATCTATCATGGGTACTCCAATAGACAGAAATCCACAAGCTTTCTTTGTTATATGATTTGGAGGAAGCTGTAGCCTAAGCAACGTCATGTCTCGATATTTACCAAGTGCATTAAGGATACTAATACAATCAATGACCACAGCGAGACCAAGTGATGAAAGGTCATTCATAGCAAGTAATTATAAGTGATCAGCTACATTGGCTTGTAAAAAAAATCAAGAATCATATATATAATATGTATAGAGAGAGTAGTAAAGTAAAATAACTGTGATACGTCCTTAAAAATTATTACAAAACCTTAAGTACCACTAATAGTGTAGATCTCCTGGTAGATAACCCTCTAATACCACCTCATGTACTATGAGAAATGATCTAAGAGCTTTAATGACATTGACATAAGTGATCAAGTATTTCACTAGTCACCTGAATAACAAAGTATAAAACTTCTTCCAATTCCCAAATGCATGTGAGATGACTTAATATTTTTCCTTTCAATCCTTTTTGTATGAAACATTGTATCCAAATATAAAATGCACCTACTCAAGTTGGCACTTTAATATTCTCAATCACCATTGATACAATATATACTAAAATAATATCAAAGTCTAATTTTGGGTGGTCCCGTGACAATGATACTGAAATATATGTATGAGGCCCATTGTATTTTGTTATCACCTAATAGTTTTCTTTCTTTCGATAATAGGCATTGACCCTCCACTTGCATGATCCTTATCCATATTGAAGGCATTGGTATTCTTCACACTTTCTCGAGGAATAGAACACTTTAAAATGTGAAATGCACATACCGAGTATATATCTTTATTGCTGAATGAAAAGATCATTGATCATTATACAATGTAAATGTAGCTCTTGGCCATCATTCATATTTATTGTCATCTCTTCTATTTCGACATAGTCAAGAACCCTCACATTATTGCATCTATCTGTTCAAGAAATGCAACCGTCGAGTCATCATAAATATTTATAAAGGTTACTGGATTCATTGTAGCATCTACATAATCACTGTTTTTAGCATTATCTGTATCACCATTATTATTGTAATCATAAGGAGCAGCATTATATTCATCTTCTTTCTCAAATTCATCAATTATGTCCTCTATCTCTTCTGAAAGAGAATGGGGCACCAATTGGTTAATGTGACAAACTTAGTTATTGCAGATAAGATGAATTCGGTTGGAAGATATAGTCAACCAAACTAATAGTTAAATATTGTTGAATTGTTATGTGTTTGGAATGGAATTGACCAACGCCTACAAAGTATGTCCTAAATAAGGCAAATTAATTATTTGTGACGTTAACATGACTGGAGGGCGAGAGTGGGTTTGGCACATAGTCCATTTCTTTTGACGATATTTTTATGTATAACTCTACTAAACTAAGTTGTGATAGAAACTTTGTATTTGCTATCCATATTACTTGGATGTTGATATCCCTCGTCAATTTACATGCTTGATATTTTGTGAGTTTCAATGACATTAGATACCTATACACCAATTGAGACACATATTAATTTGAACTTAGTTGTAGTTATTCCACAACCTTTTGTTTTAAATTCTCCAACGAAATGTCAGAATCAATAGTTATTACATCAATTGTATTTGAGATAAATATTGCACTCTATTTGATTTTGCACATTTGTCCATTTGAATATAATCATATAACCTCTTTTTCGTTGTTCATTTTGCCTATCTAAATAACATTGTTACTAGCATTCAAAATATTGTATAAAGCTTATAAATTACTAAAATCTTTATTCAACTAATACATTTTTTTTCATATTCGATTAATATAATATTAACAAATTCTTTCATAATTATACTTTTTAATATTATATCTTAATATTTTTTTCACATTAAAATGTTTACAATACTTTTATTTTTTATAATATTTTTTCACAATACATTTTCATATTATATTTTTTAAACATTTTTATTTTTTATATTATATTTTCATAATATTTTTTTATAAAAATTTATCCAATATTATAATATTTTACTATAATATTATCTGATATTAAAAAATTATTTAATAAATCTATTTTTATAATATTATACTTTTTCCCCGCATTATAATTTGTACAATTTTTTATAATACTTTAATTCTTTTATAATATTTTTCCACCATACTTTTTTATATTATATTTTTTAAAAAATGTTTATTTTTTTCATAATATTTTTTATAATATTTTATCCAATATTATAATATTTTATTATAACATTTTCCATGTTAAAAAATTATTTAATTATTGTATTTTTATAATATTATACTATTTTATTTTTCACATATTATACTTTTTATAATATTTTTTTACAACACTTTAATTCTTTGTAATATTTTTTAACAATATTTCTCATATTATATTTTATATAACATTTTTTTTCATTTTCTTCATATCATATTTTCATAATATCTTATTATCATATTATACAATAAACAATCCTTTTATACTTGTACTTTTACAATATCATATCTTTATATTTTTTTCATATTATATACTTTTACCCTAAACATTCTATTTTTACAATCTTATTTGCATGTTAACAAATATTATATAATTTTAAATTTATTTCATATAATTACAAAAAAATTAAACTTCAACTATAATATAACCACATTTTAAGCAAAAAAATCATTTAACTCATAGTTCAAATCAAACCACTAATAGTATATCACAAATTTAAAATTCAATTACAATATAATCATATTTTAAGGAAAAATAAAATAAAATATTTAACTACCTCTATAGACATTTAAGATCACTTCTCTTATTGTATATTCACAAATAAGATGTGTGTTATTTTTTTTTCTTCTTTTATGAGGCTTTCCTTTTATACTGTAAAATGTTGCCTTTGTAAAGAATAACTAAAGAATTACCTCAATAGAAACTACAAAGATGAAGAGGGGACGAAGAAAATGGAAAGATGAAGAAGATGAAGGGGGAAAAGGAAATAGCCATGATGGGGACGAAGAGGAAGCCAAGCATGGGTTTTAAAGTTAAAAAGTAATGATAATATATATATATATATATATATAATTGTTTTTCTCAAAAAATAACATTTATTCACGTGGCAACGTAATTGAAACAACTCAATTAAACACTGTTATGTGGACATAAGTTATCTACATGTCAAGATTAAAATTTTGACCTTGATATCAGTAACAACTGTGACCCACTTGAATTATTATTATTTATTAATTATAGGTTTTACTGTTGTTTAACAATCATGACCCATTTTTTTTAATAGAGCAATCGTGACCCCTCAAATTAAAAGAAAAAAAATTTTATATTGCATCTAAGGAATAAGGATTGATGACTATGCATGAGGAAATTTATAATTTTTTTTATTATAGTATGGTCAAAAAGCCTGAAGTATTATGTCATTCTCATTCTAAAACTTTTTCGTCAATTAGAACATGTTTCAGCCAATTTTTTGGCCACAAGTTAGATCCCCCGCCCCCATTTTTTTCTTTTCCTTGAAATTTAATATATGTGTTCTTTGTGATCTTTTTGTATCGTTAAAAGTATTACTAAATATCAAAATTTTGCAATAGAATGAGTGCGTATGCATTATAAAATTTCGTGATATATCTATGTAAAGATTGCGTCAAATGATGTTTCTTATATTTTAAGTATCTTAAAAATATTTTACTATCTCAATTTTTATTCATTATTATAAATTATTTTTTAAATTTAAATTATTTTAAAATAATTTATTAAAATTTAAATTAAAAAAAAATTAATTTTTTATTCAAAAAATAAATTTGAGATGAATTTATAATTTAAAATGCTACATTATAATATTTAAAATAAAATCTAAAGGATCAGTTTAAGATAATAAATAAAGTTTAATAGATTAAAATTCTTGTTTTATTTTTATTCCTATTTCACTGTTGAAATGCAGGCAAAGGAAGTAGTCTCGTCCACCTCCCGATAGCCGTCTCTTCTCTATTGCCATTTCTTAATCGACCATAGCCGCTGCCCTCTTCCCTCGCCCTGGGCACTAAACCCAACAAGAAGACCCCAAATTGCAACGCCTAATTCCATTCCAACTAAACTTCCGTCATTCTTGTGTTACTTTTGTTTAATTCACCTTTGTTGCTTCAAGGGATGAGGAATTTGGTAGATTTTTTTTCCTCCTTATAACTAAATTTTTATATTTGAGATGAAAGTGTGCTACAAACTATCTTAAAAATTGATTTGGGGGTTATAATGGGAAGGAATTTTGAATGACAATAGAATAATAGGATCTTATTTTATTATGCAAATTATAAGGCAAGCATATGGTATAAGCTTTTTAAGGCCTGTTTGGTTTAGCTGAGGCATGGTAAACATTGAAGGATTTGTTCACATTTGTCAATTTGGTTGATTGAGGTGCTTAGTTTCAGGTTTATTCAATGGCTTTGGTTTCCATCAATTGTAGCCTAGGAGTATTGCAATGCATTAGAGCCAAAATGCATTGAAAGACTTTTTTGCCCCTAAATTGAATAACTTCAACATATATCTATCATTATGTGCACAAGCAACATTGAAGAGAAAAACTCAAGTTCCAATCTAATTATTACAACTACTGTGAATTTCAGATCTGCCATGCACTGTTATTGTCCAAGCGCCACCTTTGTTAGAACAAATTAGCTCTTACAAGCTCTATAACCCATTTGCGAAGCACAAACTAAAGGTTTGTCAAAGGTTCAACAAAGGTTCATCTATGGTTAGAGCATAACCAATCCATTAAAGACCATAGATGAGAATGATTTAAGAAAACAAACAAGGTGGTGGTGTTTCCATTTCTTGAAATCTATGATAGAGGAAGGAGAAGAGACGAATGCAAAGAAAGCAAAAGGGCTTTTCTTTTCTTTTTTTTTTTGGTTAATTTTTGGGGAAATTTTTTGTTTAGGATTGGTGAAGCTAAGGAGAAAGATTGATCAATCCCAAAGATTGAAGTTTGTAATTTGCAAAGTATAACCAAGAGGTTCAATAGAGAAGAAAACTTACAGAGGAAGAAAATAAAATTAATCCTTTTTAATAGGGATATTTTTGTAATTTTTCTCAAATATTTTTATTTCTATACTATTTTTACACAATCAAACATGCATTCAACTGTTCATTATTAGGATAGAATAATTGTCGACATTCTATCCATTTTCCCTCTTCTCTTTTTATCCTCTAAAATGCCATTTCTATCTAAAATACAAAGCACATTCCTTTCTAAGACGTTTTGAGCAAGATAGCAATAAAGACATTGGGCCTTCTATCTAATTTGAAGAAGTATAACTCTAGCAACCTATTAGAGGTCAAACAAGCCTTTTCTTTAAGCATAAGTTTTTCATACTTCCTTATATAAAATTTCTTCCTTTCTCAACATTTAGAAAGAAGTTGATCACTATCTACTATTTCTCTTTCTCTCTTTGTCCTTTTATTCTTATCCTTATAGTTTTTCATAAACCCTAATTCAAGGTAGAATCTTATATCTCTCTTAGCAAGTTTCCCAAGTTCATACTTTCTTTTTCCTAAAGTTTGTTGAAATGGGTTAATTCATGTTTCTTTTGGTCTATAAGATCATTAGTCAATCTATTGTAAAGGAAGCAATTTGCAGAACTTCAATTTACCTTCTTTATGAAAGTTGAAGGTTTTATGTTGCTGCATGACTATACATTTTGAAGCAGGTTTGTGTATGAGACAACTTATTGTGGTTAGGCTTTTACCAAATAATGGGAGAAGGTGCACTTAAGAAATCTTTAGCTCTAGTATCGACATGCAAATAATTTTTTTAAAAAAAGTTAGCTATAACAGTGCAAATAATCAATCTCCAAATGCAATATTTTTTTTTGAAGTTTGAATACTAGTTATTGTTGTAACTCATATTACAATGTCTGGCATGAATTAAAAAATAAAAATTTTGAATTTGGTAGCTAAATGTTTTATTTTAAGACTCAATGGTTATACCACCAAATTCAAATAAAGTATTACATTTGGAGATAAGTTTTTGCACTATTGTATTTGAGTTTTTTTTTTTATAATTATAGATTATTTAAAATTTGAGAAATTTTTTACAAGTTTGAAAATGAGGCAAGAATAGATAATCCGCATAGTGGGAAGAGATACTGATATAACACACGTAGGGAATAGAGTATGGAGAGATATTAGAATAAATAATAAGAGGGAGAAAATAGATGTAGGACAAGGGAGAAAAAGAGGAGAAGATAGAAGAAAGGGGGGAAGATATTAGGAGAAATAAAAGAGGAAAAGGAAGAAGAGAGGGGGAGATGTAGATATTCTAAAAATGCTTCGTATTATTCAATGTTAAATTCTAAACTAAACAAATGCAAATGTTTATATTTATACAAGTCTAATCTTAATTCTAATGAAAGATGACTTCTAATAATAAAAGATAAATATATAAAATCATAATCCTATTAAAAGTTAAATGCTTAATCTTAAAAATAATTAAAAACTAACAAAAAGATAAAAATATATTTTTTAACTGCTTCTTAGAACTAATAATTTAAAATATACTTAAATTAAAATTTACATCATTTCCCCCCATTTGAAAAGACTCCCCTCCAGAGAGGAAGAAAGCTGATACGAGTTAAATAGGGTGGGATCAATGTGGTGAAACTCGTCCTTAGTGATCAAAGCAGCATCCAAATCAGAACAACATTGCCAATGAATGAGGTAACAGTGGATGGGACCTTCGGGTGAAAAGACAACCTGATCATCCATGATGGCATCAATGACTTTAGTAGCTAGAACAATAGGCGGTGGCGACGGAATAAGAGCATGAGAAGGTTGGGTACCCACAGAATTATCAAAGAATAATGGAGGAGGCTCAAAAGTGTCTTGATAAGGAATAAGATTCTTAACATTAAAAACTAAACTAATGGTTATTTTTAGAGGTAATTCAAGCAAATAAACATTAGGGCTAATTTTTTTAATCATGCAGAAAGGGCCAAAAGCACGAGCATGTAGCTTCTTAATAGAATTTTTTTGGATAACGCCATGAGGGAATCCTAGCCATAACATAATCACCTTTCTGAAGATTTAAAAAATAACTCTGAGTACTAACAGATAACTTATATTGATCATTGCTAACCATTAATTAACGCCTAATCTCAGCATGTAGCTTATGAAGGTGGTGGGTAAAGGCTTCTGTTACCTTAGAGGAACGAGAGGTTAAGGGTAGTGGAATGAGGTCAATATGTTGTTTGGGGTTATAATCGTGAATAATTTGAAAAGGCTTTTGCTAGTGGACCAATTGACTGAGTTATTATATACAAATTCAACTACAAGCAGCACCAAATCTCAATTTCTGGCCTTATCCCTAACTAAAATTTGAAGTAGATCCCCTAAATTACGATTGATAACTTCAAATTGTCTATCAGTCTGGGGATGGAAAGTAGAAGAAACTTTAGTTGGATACCAAAAAACTTCCACAAAGTCTTCTAAAAGTAACTTATAAACTTTACATTATGATTAGACACTATGCTAGCTGATAACTCATGCAATCACACAATCTCCCTAAATAATAACTTGGCAAGGTAGGAAGCATTAGTAGTTTTACAGTAATGAATAAAGTGAGCCATCTTGAAAAACCTATCCACAACCACCAAGTTAGAATCATGGCTTTGGGCTATGCGTGACAACCCTAAAACAAAATCCATGTTAAGGTCCTTCCATAGAGCCTTTGGAATGGGCAAAGGAGTGCACAAGCTGATATTTTGCTTTCAAGTCTTTGATGTCTGGCAAGTACAACACTTGACTAAAATCCTAGCTATGTCACGTTTGAGGGAGGGATGGCCAATAAAACTTATCATCTTTTAAAGTAATGGTCTTATTAACACCAAAATGTCTTGCTACCCCTTTAGAATGCAATTCCCAAATGAGAAAATCCTCAGAGATGTTCGTAGAATGCTTAACTTGGTCCTACAAAAGAGATAACCATCGCTAATAAGAAAGTTAGCATATTCATGATGGTTCCTAATGCTAAAATCTTGAAAAATGATTCCAAAATAAGCGCATAAAGCATACTCATCCTAGACTCTCTCAAATCCCACAATACTAATACTCATAGTGTGCAACAGAATAATTCTATGACTCAAAGCATTTGCTACTTTATTCTCTACTCTTGAGAGTGTTTGATAACAAAAGCGAATTGTTGAATGAATTTTATCCATTGAGCATGTCTTGAGTTCAAGTGCTATTGAAAGTTCAGAAACTTAAGAGCCTGATAGTCCAAATACAACACAAGTTATTGAGGGAGAAGATTATACTTCCAATACTCAAGATATCTAATAATGGCATAAAATTTGTTATCATATATGGAGTACTTATGTTTAGCATAATTGAATTTCTCATTAAAAAATACTACTAGATGATTTTATTGACTAAGAATATCTCCAATTCCAAATCTAGAAGCATCACAAGCAACCTCAAAGCACTTAGCAAAATATGACAGTGATAAGATAGGGGTCTCGATGAACTTCTTTTTTATGGCTTGAAAAGCTTAGAAGTTGCAGAAGTCCAACTAAACTTGTCTTTTTTTAGACAATCTGTGATAAGAGACATGATAGAGCTGAAATCCCAGACAAAGCGTTTGTAAAAGGATGCTAATTCATAAAAACTACGCACTTTTTGAAGTGTCTTAGGTTTAAACCATTTTTGAATAGTGTGGACTTTCTCAAGATCAGCAGCTAAACCTTGCTTAGAGATTATAAATCCAAGGAAAAAAACTTACTTTTGAAGGAAGAAATACTTTGAGAGATTGATATAGAATTTCTCTTACCTCAAAGTAAGAAAAACTTTCCATAGATGGTCTAGGCACTCCTCTGTAGATTTGCTAAAGACCAAGATATCATTAAAATATATCACTAGAAATTTACCCAAATAGGGTCAAAGTGTATGGGTCATGACCTTCATAAATTATTTACAAGAAAGAGCAATTTTTTCTTCTTCTAAAGTTATGTGTAATGTCTATTATGCTATTATAAATATTACTCGATAATATCAATTATTTTTTATTACATAATTAAAGTAGGGATATAAAAATAATTTTTCATTCACAAAATTATATATTTTTTTCTTTTTGGCGTACTAAACAAAGTATAATGCATTAACATATCTAAATTCCTTTGGTGTTTGGAGAAAGGGCATTTAGGAAAAAATGTATCTCATTGATATAATTAACCTTATCAAATATTAGTGATGAAAGTATGTTGAGTTTTTTTTTAATGATAATGTTTAAAATATCTAATATATGTGTTTCATGGAAAGAAAAAATTGATACTAATTATTAATTAACTTTGAGCCTTAAGTATCTTTAAGTCAGTGAGTTGAACAAAGGAGAAGCATGTCAAAACATAAAACACTCGTGAGTTCGAGGACCATGTAAGGGGATGACAAACTAAATATGCAGTTGGAATGAGAAGGGGAAATATTAGATACTCAAGAGGATTTTAATTTTAGTTGAAAAAGATAATATTAAGTTACAGACTGAGTTAAAATTATAAATAAAAGTTAGGAATTTATTTTGTTGCGAATAAGCTAAGTTTAAAAAAGTTAAATTTTAAACTTTAAATTTTTATAAAAAAATTTTATATTCATCGTTAAGTTGACTTGAATATTAAAACTTATTTAACGTATTGAATAGAACGGGGACAAAGTTTACAATGAAATTTTTGCAAATTCAAGAGGACAATGGTAGAAAACCTATATTAAAGCCCTCTAGCTATTTGTCAATATTTTATATCTTATATAAGAATGCATAAAATTGAGAATTAGAACCCACATTGCCGTATTAATTGGTCCAGTTTCTAATATTATTCAGACGTGTGTATATATATTACTGTATTAATGTACTATCTTTTATATATATATATATATATATATATATATATTATTTTAATGTTTAATAATTTTAATAATATATAGAAATTATGTATTAATTGAGACTACTTTTTTATTTAATTGATTGTAGTTATTGTGACTGCATATCAAATTATCAAGTTCTAATAATTAAATTTAGATATTATTTGCTTTCTAATTGCATTATTGTTTTACATATAATAAATAACAAATTTCACCACCCCGTGAACGGGTTAACATTTTAGTTTTATAATTTATATGATATAGAAATAAAAATTTCGGACCCGGCAATTTCCAGTAGGGCTTTTCCGTGCCCGAACGATCTAGCCCTCTCTCCCTCTGCCTCCGATGGCAACTGCTTAACAGCTCTTACTCATTCTGGTATCCATGGCCTTTCTTTCTACGTTCTATGTGATCGTAAAGTTACGTTTGATATCTGTTTGCGTTGTGTTCTGAAAGCTTTATTTATTTTTTCCGCTTAAAGTTTTCGGTGACTTGATTAAGGACATGGCGGCTGCTAGAGAGATTGGGGTGTCGGAATTTCTGCAGGTCTGCTTTTACTCCCTCTGTTTGAAATCTGAATTCTCACGAGCGCATTGTTTGAACTGTATTAAAAATTGTGCCTCTGGAGTAAAATGTTTTGATCATTTTACTTAAAAGTTGACAGCTTTGGTTGGATTCCTAAATTTTAGTTTCACTAGTAACATTACTAGTTCTCGTTGACCACCTGGTCAGCATTCTGCCGGGACTCGTTCATTCTGCATGTTCAGTTTGGCATATTCAATATAAATGCTGTGTGCTTATGTGTTTTATATTTTGGTGGTGTTGGTTGCAGGGTGCCTTCAGGCAAAATCTGTTTTTATTGAAAAATTCTCATAGAAGGAGGAGTCACTTGCTTTGGAGTACTCTTTGGAACAGAAGTCAGGCATTGGGCTCAACTAGAAAAGCCTTATCTTTGAGGTGCCATGCCCAAGCAAATTCCAGAGCTGTGGTTTCGGGGGATGCGAGTAGTTCTGTAGACGAACAGTCTAGCTTGGTTGAGAAGCCTGCCTCTGAAGTTATTCATTTTTACCGAGTCCCATTAATCCAAGAATGTGCAGCTGCTGAGCTTCTCAGGGAAGTTCAAATGAAAATATCTAATCAGATTGTGGACCTACAAACAGAGCAATGTTTCAATATTGGGCTTGACTCACAACTTTCAAGTGTAAAGCTTTCAGTCCTTAAATGGATCCTTCAAGAAACATATGAGCCTGAAAACCTATCAACCAAGAGCTTTCTTGAGAACAAAAGGAAGGAAGGTTTGAGGACTGTTATAGTTGAGGTTGGTCCTAGGTTGTCATTTACCACAGCCTGGTCATCTAATGCTGTGGCTATATGCCGAGCATGTGCACTGACGGAGGTGACCCGTATGGAACGATCAAGGAGGTACTTGTTGTACACCACGGGTGAATTACAAGATTATCAAATCAATGGATTTGCATCAATGATTCACGATAGGATGACTGAATGTGTTTATATGGAAAAGCTAGCATCCTTTGAGACCATTGTAGTCCCAGAGGAAGTTTGTTATATACCTGTCATGGAGAGGGGGCAAAAGGCTTTGGAAGAGATTAATCAGGAAATGGGTTTAGCCTTTGATGAGCAGGATCTACTATACTATACAAAACTTTTCAGAGAGGATATTAAGCGTAATCCAACAAATGTGGAGTTATTTGATATTGCACAGTCCAACAGCGAGCATAGCCGGCACTGGTTTTTTACTGGAAAGATTTTTATTGACAGGCAGCTCATGAATAAGACTCTAATGCAGATTGTGAAAAGCACCTTACAGGCGAATCCAAATAACTCAGTTATTGGCTTTAAGGATAACTCAAGTGCTATAAGGGGTTTTCAAGTAAAGCAGTTGCGACCAGTTCAGCCTGGTAGAGCATGTCCATTAAACACCATGGCACAGGAGCTAGATATTTTATTTACAGCTGAAACCCATAATTTTCCATGTGCAGTGGCACCTTATCCTGGTGCAGAGACAGGTGCAGGAGGTCGCATTAGGGATACACATGCAACAGGAAGGGGGTCCTTTGTCCAGGCAGCTACAGCTGGTTATTGTGTTGGTAATCTCAACATGCCAGGGTTATATGCACCATGGGAAGATCCATCATTTACTTATCCTTCGAATTTGGCATCACCTTTTCAAATTCTCATAGATTCTAGTAACGGTGCCTCTGACTATGGGAACAAATTTGGTGAGCCATTGATTCAGGGCTTCTGTAGAAATTTTGGAATGAGACTTCCAAGTGGGGAAAGACGGGAATGGTTGAAGCCAATCATGTTTAGTGGAGGCATTGGGCAGATTGACCATATCCATATATCAAAGGGAGAACCTGACATAGGGATGTTGGTTGTAAAGATTGGAGGTCCTGCTTATCGTATAGGAATGGGAGGTGGCGCAGCCTCAAGCATGGTTAGTGGCCAGAATGACGCAGAACTTGATTTCAATGCTGTACAACGTGGAGATGCTGAGATGGCACAAAAACTGTATCGTCTTGTTCGTGCCTGTATTGAGATGGGGGAGGGGAATCCAATTATCAGCATTCATGATCAAGGAGCTGGTGGGAACTGCAATGTTGTAAAGGAAATTATATTCCCTAAGGGTGCTGAGATAGATGTCCGGGCAATTGTAGTTGGTGACCACACAATGTCTGTCCTAGAGATTTGGGGTGCAGAGTATCAGGAGCAAGATGCAATCTTGGCGAAGCCTGAAAGTCGTGAACTTCTACAATCAATATGTGATAGGGAAAAGGTTCCAATGGCTGTGATTGGAACTATTAGTGGTGATGGGCGTGTTGTGTTAGTTGATAGCTTAGCAGCTCAGAAGTGTCTCTCAAATGAACTCCCTCCTCCTCCCCCTGCTGTGGATCTTGAACTTGACAGAGTACTTGGTGACATGCCACAGAAATCTTTTAAATTTCATCGGGCTGTTTATGAGCAGGAACCACTTGATATTGCCCCTGGGATCTCAATAATAGATTCTTTGAAGAGGGTTTTGAGTTTACCATCTGTATGTTCAAAACGGTTCTTGACAACAAAAGTTGATAGGTGTGTTACTGGTCTTGTCGCACAGCAGCAAACTGTTGGCCCTTTGCAGATTCCCCTTTCTGATGTTGCTGTTACTGCTCAGACTTTTACTGATGTGACTGGGGGTGCAAGTGCCATTGGGGAGCAACCAATCAAAGGTCTGCTAGACCCCAAAGCAATGGCAAGATTGGCAGTTGGAGAAGCACTCACAAACCTTGTATGGGCAAAGGTCACTTCCCTTTCTGATGTTAAAGCAAGTGGTAATTGGATGTATGCTGCCAAACTAGATGGAGAAGGAGCTGCCATGTATGATGCTGCTTTGTCTTTGTCAGAAGCAATGATTGAACTTGGTATTGCCATTGATGGAGGGAAAGATAGTCTTTCTATGGCAGCTCATGCTGGAGGTGAAATTGTCAAGGCTCCAGGAAACCTAGTAATCAGTGTTTATGTCACCTGTCCTGATATAACAAAAACAGTGACACCGGATTTGAAACTTGAATATGATGGTATTTTGCTTCATATTGATTTAGCAAAGGGAAAGCGGAGGTTAGGTGGATCTGCTCTAGCTCAGGCTTTTGACCAAGTTGGGGATGAGTGTCCTGATCTTGATGATGTTCCTTACCTTAAAAAGGCTTTTAAAGGAATTCAAGACCTTTTAACAGATGAACTGATCTCTGCTGGTCATGACATTAGTGATGGTGGGCTGCTAGTTTGTGCCCTAGAGATGGCATTTGCTGGGAATCATGGATTCATGTTGGACTTGACTTCACAAGGGACGAGCCTTTTCCAAACACTCTATGCAGAAGAGCTTGGGTTAGTTGTTGAGGTAAGCAAGAAAAGTTTGGATATTGTAATGGATAAATTGAACAGTGCGGGTGTTACTGCTGAGGTTATAGGCCTAGTTACTGCTAGCCCATTGATAGAAGTTAAGGTTGATGGGGTAACTTATTTGAAAGAAAAGACTTCTACCCTAAGGGACATGTGGGAACAAACCAGTTTTCAGCTGGAAAAGTTTCAAAGATTGGCATCCTGTGTGGATATGGAGAGAGAAGGATTAAAAAATCGATATGAGCCTTCATGGAAACTGTCCTTTACTCCTTCATTTACTGATGGAAAGTATATGTCTGCAACTTCAAAACCCAAAGTAGCTGTGATTAGAGAAGAAGGAAGCAATGGAGACAGAGAAATGGCTGCAGCATTTCATGCTGCTGGTTTTGAACCATGGGATGTTACAATGTCAGACCTTCTTAATGGATTGATCTCTTTGCAAGAGTTCCGTGGAATTGCATTTGTTGGTGGATTTAGCTATGCTGATGTGCTAGATTCTGCGAAAGGTTGGTCTGCATGCATAAGATTCAATGAACCACTTTTAAATCAATTTCAAGAGTTTTACAAGCGCCTAGACACTTTCAGTCTTGGTGTCTGCAATGGGTGTCAGCTTATGGCTTTGCTGGGATGGGTACCAGGCCCGCAAGTTGGGGGTGTGCTTGGTGCTGGTGGGGACCTATCACAACCAAGATTCATTCACAATGAGTCAGGGCGGTTTGAATGCCGCTTTACAAGCGTGACAATAAAGGACTCACCTGCCATAATGTTCAAAGGTATGGAGGGTAGTACACTGGGAATATGGGCTGCTCATGGTGAGGGAAGAGCTTATTTCCCAGATGAAGGCATGTTGCATCATATCGTTCATTCAGAGTTAGCTCCTATAAGATATTGCGATGATAGTGGCATTCCAACAGAGACTTACCCTTTCAATATGAATGGCTCTCCTTTGGGGGTTGCAGCAATTTGTTCTCCAGATGGGAGGCATCTTGCCATGATGCCTCATCCTGAACGTTGCTTCTTAATGTGGCAGTTCCCGTGGTATCCGAAGCAGTGGGATGTGGACAAGAAGGGGCCTAGTCCATGGTTGCGCATGTTCCAGAATGCAAGAGAGTGGTGTTCTTGAGATGGTCTATTTTCCTCTCAATATTCATTTCTTTGCTTTAGTTGACAACTAATCCCTCTCCCCCTGATTAATGCATAGATTGCTTAACAATGAAATATAGTGAGAATAAGAGATGAATAGCTTTCCGTAAAACTCTTTTGTAAGACATTTTCATTTTCTTCAAGTGAAAAGTTTATAAAATTTCAATTTCTCAGAGTTCCGCAATATGGTGTAATGTAATAAAATATTTATCTGATGTCGCATGTCTTAAGCCGTTGTTCTCAAATTTCTTGTCCAAAGTTAAAGTGGCAACTTTGTGGTAGTATTACAGAGTGTGGAAGTAGTTTTTGTTGAACAATGTAATTGATGATTATTGTTCAAATTCTAAAATTGATTACATCAGTGAATGACTTTTATACAGTATATACTGAACTGACAGTTGGAGGTTGAGACCTTTTATACAACATATACGAAAAAATTATGTATGCAAGAGAGGTATAATCTTATGTACAATATAGAAAAAGGTCCTGCATAAATTATGAGACTAAAAAATTTGTTTGATCTCATCCAAGGGGAATATAAGCTTGTGAAGGCTGAAATACTCCAGCATCCATTTCATGGCCAGATGGTACCATAATTGTTTCATCTTTTCTTTTTTCTTTTTTAGTTGCAATTGTAATGATTCTGCTTTGTAAGAATTATTTCACATTTCGATTGATTTTGGTTTGTATTGCATTATTGGGATTGAAGTGTGAACTCTATTTGGTCCCAGCGGATTAGAACTACATCCAAGAGGGATGCAATGGTGTCTTTTGAAGGCTGAAGCATCCCATTGCTATTGGGGACTATGCAAAATCAGGAGATATTTTGGCTATCTTATGGTTAGTATATACTATTTTGGCTCACTATAGCAGACTACCTCAGAGGTCTAGTTCGGCTTGTTTTGCCTTTCTTAGTTCAAATTCCTCTTCATATTTCCAATCACCCCCATTTTTCATTCAAAATTCCAATCATAAGAGAAGAGGAGATTAAACTTCCGATTGTTTACTTGGATAATTGAAACACTGGTAAAATATGATGACAACAAAACAACTTTTTCTTTTTTCTTCTTTTTTGCAAATTTATTATGAGCCTGATATTGTCTGTAAAGACCTTTTATAGTTATGTTTCGCTTCATATAAGACAAATTTTGGATAAGTAAAATTTTTAATCAAATTATATTACGAGTAATATAAAAAAATTACAAAATTTAATGTTAAAAGATTTTGAACTGTTTTGTCCTTTGTGTGTGTGTTTTAAATAGATGGGAGATGAGTTACGAGAGGGTAATTGGGATGTGGGAAAACGAAGGGGTAGAATTGTTGACTGTTGAGAGAGGCACGTGAAGAGAAGAGACTAGGAAACGTGAATGAACAGAGTTGTTTTGTGATTAAAACGTAGTTATTCTGTTTTGAGTTGTGTTTGTTCAATTTAAAAAAAGGTAGCTGCCCCCCCCTTCCCTCTCCCTTCACATGGTCTGAACTTCTCTTAGGCGTCTGAGAGACATTTTACCTTTTCCTTTTTTTATTTTTTTATTTCCCCGGGCATATGGTGGACTGTTGGAATAGCAGCTATCATTTGGTTCTTTTGATTTGCGGTATACAGTGACAATGAGACTCAACGCTTGTTCAGTAATCTTGTTTGGTTACATACACCGGCCAATGGCTTCCATGTTTTGCTCATTGTTTTTGTAGGTTGACCAAAATTCATGACCTCAATAGTCATGATAATTGCTGCTACATGATCCTTCAAAGGATGTTTTATAAGCCTAAGCTAAAACCAAGAAAGAACAAAGCTTCTTTCATGTACTCATCTTGCTCAAGGTCTTAAAACTGTAAGCAATATTTTAGAGTTTAATTCCAGTTCTGCCACCGGTAGTTTTTTTTTTGGGGGGGGGGGGGGGGGGGGTTACATGAGAATTCCATTATCTAAGAAATAGTAGGGGATAGAGATTTAACCCATGACATAAAACTCACTTTATTTTAAAGACCGAGACTGATGCTAAGTGAGCTATCACCCATGGACCTTTATCGTTATTTATGACTGCATTATGCATGGGTGAACCATGGATGATTCAGAAAGGCCTCTTGCTCAATTCCAGAGAGGATCCCCTCAAATGGATTAAGGTTGGACTCACCAAATAAATTGTCTTCCAATCCATGTTCATTACTAGTAAACTCTATATCCATCTGTCTCTGTCCGTCCAAACTTTGGAACACTTTAGCACTTCCTTCGTGAGAGAGTAGATTAGCCAATTGTTCTTGATAATTCTGTATCCTTGTGGCATCAAGCTGCGAAGAGAACTCCATCCCGTTGTTTGAGTTTGTTGGCGCTAGAGAACTTCCACAATCAGCAACACCAACACTAGAATTCGCCATCACACTAAGAATATCTATCTCCTCTTGCAAGCTAGCAACCTACAAGCATCAACCTTAGAGTCATGCACCGCTTATTGTAAAGAATTTACTTACCACAATTATGGTAAGTTTCATACGATATAAGCATAATAACCTGTTGCTGCAGGGCAAATATATGAGCAACACAACCGTATATGGGATCATGAACCCGAGCAAGGGCTTCATAAGATATGGTTATGGCAGCATCACTTCTGTTGTGAACTGGTAGGTGTGACAGTAGTCTGGAAACATTGCTAGCCCCAAAAACCTTGTGAACCGCGGCGAAATGGGTTGCAGCCTGGTCATAGGAGAAGTAAGGAGCAAAGACACAATCAATCGTGCACTTTCTCCTCAGGAACTTGCATGCTCCACATGAAGAGCCACACCCTGTCATTATTGTCCTTAGTTTGTTTTTGTGTATTTTAGAGCTTGTGCTAGTATGTCTTTGGAGAACTAAAGATTTGAACGCTTTATAGTCATGAGTTGGGAAGGGAGGGTCAGTTCTTTTAGTTGTCTCCATAGGGTATTGTTACTTTAGTTTAAAGTTATGTCCTTTTGGGTCTCTTGGGTGGCCTACATTGTCATTATCATTTAAGGCAAACTTTCCTCTTTTATGCCTTGAAAGTGCTATATTCTCCATATCCCAAACGTGACTGTGATTTTATACCCAATCATTACCGTTTGTTGGGCTCAGAAAATGAGAAATGGTCGGCAACGTGCATGTATCTAGTAATTATTTCACCTTCTGATGGATAAGTTGAAGCTTCAACCTGGCTTGGGAAAATGAGTGACTAGCGAAAGTTAATTAGCGGCTTGAATCGCTTGAGCTTTTCTCTAAATGAGATTTGCATGCCATCTGTATCATAGTTAAACATTGTCAGTAGGTCAAAAGCTAGAATTGTTGATTTGTCAATAATCTCTCTCAAACTATACCTTTGGGGTTAAAACTCATGAGATCGCTTTAATTTTAAAATTAAGCGTTTGCTAAGATTATATATGTACTTTGTAGAAAATTACACCTTAACTGAAAAGGAGAAATTAACTTGATGATGACGGCAGATGACATCTTCGCTCCATGCAAGGCTTGTTAAAATAAAATTGTCAAGTCCTTTGCATTTGGCTCCTTTTGTGAATGCCTGTAACCTTGATGAAGGGAAAGTTAAGCGTTTGATTCCAAGAATTATAATGCATGCTTTACCTAATTAATATAGTTCCTATAGCTAGAATAGAGTGCACGATTCATTGCGGCTTCTTTTGTCTGTATATTGTTAATGGTCCATTAATTCGTCTACTTTAATCTCTGATTTTTGTGTTACTTCTCTTAAGTATACATTATTTTAATCCCACGCTAATTCAGGTTTAGCTGTTGGCCACTTAAATTAACCCACTCTGTATTACTTCCCAAAGTGTTCAATTCTGACTCTTTCTGCCCAAAGAGACAAATACAGGCTCGTATATAGCCATCAGCAACAGTTGCGAGGTGTTGAACTTACTCACTGTGAGCTTTTGGAGACGTTTATTGAGATGGTGGAAGAAGAACTTTGGGCTAGCTTTCGAGTTTAACGATGAAAGTGTCTTTCTCTATCATGTGAGTCATAGTTGTTATCTTCTGAAGCAGTGCTCGCTTGCTTGCCAGCTTCTGTCAGTTTCCATTACTATCCTATTATTATTAGGGCAGTGACCATTCTATGGGCTATTAGTTCAATAGGGATAAGGTATGAAGGAATATTCATGCTTTTTCTTCCCGTTAATTGAACTTTTGTTGCCACTTTTACTTTTTATTCTGTTCTGTGTGTCGCTCTAAATCTGAGAACCCTTTGCTTGTAAAGATGTGAAGCATTAACTCTTTTGCTTCTAAATTTTACTTCTTTAAATCTGTGAAAGCGATGGAGCCAGTTAGGACGGGGAAAAACCCACCTACGAATACACGGTTAATTGTTCTATAATTATCATTTTATATCTTCACAATATTGATTATTGTATTCCGAAAATATGACTAATAAGATTTAGGATAAATTACTCCTCTCCCTCTTTTGAGGGATACCCAAATTATAGACTCTCCTCTATATTTTGCTTACTTCCAACTAAAAATAACTATAATAATATTTATATTAACCAAAACGCCAGTATATTTGTTACTTACACTAGGGACTAGGGGCTTTTGTACGCCAGTCTTCTCTTTAATTTATTTTTAAATAAATTTTTGGTTAAATTACTCTTTTTGTCTCTATAATTTTATTTAATTTTTAATTTAGTAACTAACATTAAAGAATTTATAATTAAGTCCTTATAATTTTTTAAAAAAATTAGTTTGTTAATGTAGTATCTACGTATCTTCTTAACATTTTAAATATGTATAATTTATATTGATAAAGGGATAAAAGTAGATAATGAAATAAAATTAACTCACACATAGCGTATGATGCAACCCATGATAAGTATTTTAGATAATTTAGTTTAAATCATGCATATTTAAAATATCAAAATGATATTGACACATTGATGAAAATTTAAAAACAAGCACTAAATTAAAAATTTGAGTGAATTACATTAATCTTCCCTAAGGTCAAAAATAACACTCAACTCCCTTGAAATTTGATATATGTTGCAGAAATTTTACTTAATATTTATTTGCTATCAATAAAGTTAACTTTTAGCACAAAATAAAACTATGATTTTATTCTTAGTATTAAAATAAAGACAGTTAAATTAATGTTAAATTTCAATAAGAAACTATGTTTTTATTTTCATATAACAATAAAAATAGTTAAGTAATTTCATTTTTAGAACAAACACATCGTATAAAAAATTAACTACATTAATAGATAATAAATTGGCTGAGAAATTTTTTTATAATATATATCAAATATCAAGAGAGTGCATGTTATTTTTCAAACAAAATGAGTATCAAGTGTGATTTAGTCAAATCTTAGAAGAAATTAATGTCATTTATTCTAAAGTTTTTAACTAGAGAAACATAATTACAAATTTTTAAATTGTAGGGGTTAATTAAAAAGTAAGTAAAATCATAAGGACCAAAAATAATTTAACCTATTTTTTAATATAAAATTAAATATTAATTTTGCATATTAGAAAAAAGAAGCAATGGAAAGGAATTTAATTTTCTACTCTTTCACATGCATTTTAACTTCTCTTTCTCATTCAATTTAGCATAAGTTATACTTTTGGTCTACTTAATTTTTAATTTACTCCTTATAGTTTAAAAACTTGTAATTATTCCTTTATAGTTTAAATAATTTTTAATTTAGTTTATGTTATTATATTTTTGTCAAAAATTTTGCCATATATGCGAGTTAATTTTATTTTATTATTTACTTTTATCTCTTTTATTAGCATAAATCATATATATATATATATATATATAAATAAAGTGTCAAGACAATATATAGTTATTTATATAGATAGAATTTAATAAAATATTGATAAAATTTTAGAGTAGGGACTAAATTAAAAATTGATTGAAATTATAGGGACCAAAAGTATAATTTTTCTTATAATTTATATTTCTATATTTTTTTAAATTTATGCGCTAACATATGGTTTTAGGACGAATGATGAGAAAATCCTAAGGCCCAATATATCATTAAAGATAATATAACAAGGGTTGAATATATATATATATATATATATATGACCAATATAAAATAATTATTTTTTTAAAATTTAACAAACTATAGAGTTATTCGATAAAAAATAACTATTGAAAATAGAATTTTAACCTGATTAATTTAAAGATAATAATTAATAGTGTCTAACTTCAACAAAAATATTTGTATTAAATATATAGTAATAAATATAAATATTGTCATAAATTTAATAAAATTTTAGAATTAATTAAAATTTATAGTTTTTAACATAAAATATTTCAGAAATGTATTTTTTAAAAAGCTATGATCAATATGATCTTTAATGATATTTTCATTATCTTTTAGTTTTAAGAAAGATTTCTGAATATTGTTAAAATAAAAGAAACAATCATATAGTTTGGACATTTTTTCAAGTGGGAAGGAAACAATTTACCCTAGCATTTAATTATGTATGGGGTATTATATGTTATCAACAGTTCTTTCACCTAATTTTTTTTTAATTTCTTTATTTATGTTTGATAGCATAGCACAAAATAAGAACCAAAAACTTTATATGATATCTCTTCAATTATTTAAAGAAAAAAATTTATATATACTTCTTTATATTTTTATTATCAAGTTTTTTAATTAAAACATGACAAGTATATAATTTTTTTAATAATTTATGATAAATATATGATTTTTATAGACAATTGTATGATTTCTAATCAAATTATACATAATATTAGAGAATTATGTACTTATTATATTTTAATTAAAAAATTTAATATCTTACACCTACGTCTAATATTTATTTAAACTAGTAAGAACCGCAGACTCTGCCGCATGAATGCCGAGAATAATGCAATGCAGTACGAATTACAATTAAACAGATTTCATAGTGGTGGAAAAATCTACAAAACAAGTTTCAGCTTTAGTAAATTTGTATATTTCCAATTTCCTAAGTAAATAGGAGAGAAAATGCTGCAACAAGATGTATCTATAGGACCAATCTGCAGAATACATGAACACTCTTCAGAACTATCTGCACCGTATGCTCATCTAACATAAATTTTTAAGACAGCTAATCCACAAGATTGGTTGTCCTGCCTTAACTAACAAAATGGTTTACCTATTTGCCCCATATGTTATGCAGGTATCTTTACTGTTTATTAAAAAATGAAAATGAAATTTCATCAAAGTGGCTGTTTGGTTGGCAGCTTTCAGTTTTCTTTTAATTCGACATAGTACATAATTTCATTTTGCACAATAATTTGAATTCCTTTAAAAGTTTGATGAAATGGGAGAATGATTAAATTAATGGGATGAGAATTTATATTACTACCCTTTGAGCTTCACTGTTCTATCTATCATGTACCAGACCTAAAGTGTGGGCATTGTATTCCAATAGCAAACAAGACTTCAGACATGTCAGTCACCATTCATCAACAGGAAGATAAAGTACTCAAGTAATAAGAATATAAGATGAGTTTGGGTTCAATCTTTAAGGTACATATAGATATTTATTATTACTCATTACATTATTCATTTTCGAAGAAGGAAGTGAGGTCAATATTCCAAGGATGTCAATATGTCACCAACCTATACATAATGAAAAGCAAGAGTAATAAGCTAACAAATTGAAAGCCGATTCCCCTGGTGTGTAATCATGACTACACCCATATCTTTAATATCATTTCAAAATGTTCAATTTCTTATTTTGGTCAAGAACTTCCAGTGCAAGGGAAAACAAGAATACCAAGGCACTTAGTCCAACAAGGTAAATTCAGCATTCTTTCTAAAACACTGTTGCTACAATCCAACTTGAATAAAGATGAATAAAATCCACTTCTTAAATAAATGTTAATAAATAAATCCCTTCTAACTACTGATAAGATCGCAGGTGAACTGGTGGGGATGAAACCAGTACAAACACCACAGGAAAGGTCAAAACATTTATACAATCATGAGCATATATTTGAGTACATTCCCAAAAATAAAAAAAAGTAGACACTTCTATACTGGACACAACTATCAGTTTCTACCAAGAGGGAGGGATCTACAAGTAAATGTTTCTTTAAAATCCGACTTCCTTGAAGAAGTGAATATTGATGCATACACTTACTTGGTTGCATTAGGGGGGGCCATATCAGCAGCTTTGAAACGCTTGGCTGCACCATCCGTGATACCCTTCAAAGAAGGGTTACCATTCACAACCTTCCTGTTTCCTTCCAATTTAGTTGAAGCCTCATCCATAACCTTCACATCTATACCATGTTTGGTACCACTCAATCGTGATGATTCCAAACTCACACTCTCCCCCTCCCCATTCACTGCCACTCCATTCTTGATTTTCTTTGCTTTCTTCTCCTTTGTTTTGGCCTTCTCCTCTTCCATTCTCTCCCTCAAAACTGCCACCTCTTCCTCACTCCCGTTGATTACTATCTTATCTGTTTCTGAAAATTCCTGGGGACACACCAGACAAGACGAAGACTTGACCTCCTTCAAAGCCTTAGCACTCAAAACATGCCCACAGTTCTTCAACGCAAGAAACTTGGACTTCCCATTAAACTCAAGCCCCGCAATAGGACACTGAAACTGCGTCCCACCACCATTCACATCCTCCGCCCCAGGAATTAAAGAGAGCTGAATTTTAATCATATCTTTCAAACCCTTTATATGCCCAAACTCCTTAGGCAGCTTCTTCCCCAGCAATACTTCCACCAGAGCTTCCTTATTGAATATATTTCTAAGTTTATCCACCACACAAGGTTCCCTCAATGGCTCGTTTGACAAAGCACAATTCAACCACTTGGACAGCCTTTGCTCATTTGGGTCAACCTTATCAGGCTTCTTGTCAGCGTACATATTGAGATAGCAATCGCGGGATTCTGCACGAGTTGCACCACCATCGCCGCCGCCACCACGGAACCTGGATCGGAGAATCAGGGTGGAAAAGGGAGGGATTTGCAAATTTGGAATACGGGTATCGTCAATAAGAGGTTTGCCATTGAGCGTAAAATATAATGACAATAAAAGCTGGGAAGACAGCGATTTTGGGAAGAGAGAGCATTTCAGGTGGGAAAGGGTTTCATTGGTGGTGGGGGAAAAGGTCACAAATTGGGAAGGAATCTGAAGGTCTCGCGATTGGATTAGAATTTGGGAGTTCCGACGAGGTTTGGGATGCATTGGATTTTACACCCTTTGTGAAATGGGGGAGTGGAATTTGAAGATTGTAGGAGTTTGATCAATTAAGGTAGTCCAAGGTTGAATTTGGATCCTCTGCAGTTGAAGCTTAGATGCTGTTGTGCTGTTGCGAAGATACAGAGTGTGTTTTGATTTTTTTTTTTTTAAATTAAATTTATTCATCCTATTTCATTTTAAGTTAAATTCCCTCAACAGCACCACAGCACAACAGCTGAGGATCTGGTTCCGTCCAAGGTTGGGATTTCCAAGTTTATGATTGCCGAGTCACTACTTCGACAACAAATGACAGGAAAACTAGGATTTTGGATCACTAGATTGGTTTGGCACCTATTCATACATATAGAGCAAATATAAGAAAGCCAATACTAAAGAAAATTAAATCTATACAATATATCAAATAATAAGGTTTTACGCCAAATTGATAGTGCATTCAAAACTAATTAAATATACTTGAAATTGTTTTTGCACATTTTAATTTTGAGCATATAAAAATGTAAAAGTAATCATTTATTGAAAGATTGTCAAATAAACATCGACAACAAAAAGATAGACATTAATTTAGTAAAACGTCTGATAGATGGCAAATAACAACGTTTGTGGGGAATTACTGATTTGTTGTACCTAGTTATTTCAATTGTCTACACAATAATTACATCTCTTTTAGCATTATTTTTGCATCCATAAAAGAAATGAAAAGAAAAAAGATACACATTACTAAATAACATAATGAATTAAACTCAAATTTTTCACTATACACATTGAAAATTCATGCTGAAATTTGACCAATATAAGCTGAAATATTGAACTTAGCCTTGTTTAAATTTAACCAATGTACGTTGAACTTCCAATCATCAAATGCCTTGCATTTCAATAATGCATGATGGCTATGCATGCATAGTGTATCAAGTAGTATAATACAACAGGAAGATAATATTGCATATTGTATAAATCCATAAATCTCTGTATCGAATTGATCAAGCAATTGAAGTTAATTGAAAATACTTAAAACACACTGAAACTTCAAGCTGGCATGGGCCATTAAAAAAAGTCATAGTAATTTTAGCAAATCTACAACTTGTTCTCCTAATTGAGGAGAAATTCATAGCAATTTCAGCAAATGTATAACAGTAAAAAAACACATACCTTTTAATTACCAATATAATACTAATGATTCAAATATTTTACATTAAAAAGACAAAATGCAGCAAAAATAATTTATTTAAAGAGAGACAAGGTTTTCACAATTCAAATCATAATTGAGTGATGCAGAATGTACAAAATATTATGTACACATGCACACACACACAAGAAACTCTTGAATGATGCAGCCTACTAGAATAGACCAATCGGACATAGGCATTGCCTTGGGATGTACTGTGTTCATCAGTATCTAAAAGGGCAAAACATGGTTGAGCTTGATCCAAACACGGTAGGCTTAAAATTAACACAACAAGCCAAAATTCAAAATCGCAGAGGAGGCAAATGAAGCCATGGAAGACTTAAAACACCAGTTTATTAAAAAAAAAAATAGCATTTGTGAAATTTCTCCAATGAAAAGAGCTAGCTGACATTTTATATCTTTATATATTTTTCTCAATACTAATAGTTCATAAAAACAATAAATATTTAAATTTATCTTTTTAAAATATCATCACTAAAACTAACCCCTACCCACTCTCTTTTCTTCCTCATAAATCGCTAAAAAGTGGGAATTCACAGAAGCATACATATTAGGGGCTACAAAAGGTCTTAGCTGCTCCCTGCTTTCATATCTACTTTCACCTCTTGCAGCACTACAGATCAAAACTTGTAATCAAGGATAAGCCTGGCCACAGATAACCCCACCTTTGTAGAATACTACTTACACAACCAATACAATACTTTAAAAAATATATGTCCAACTATGGAATGAATAAACCAAAACTATAATAGTTAAGATCTAAATACAAAATTCATATAAATGTCCAGATCACAGTAAGAATATTATTAAATTTATAAGAAGTTTGCACCAAATGCAACTTTGATGAACAAACATCAAAGGAAAATCAAAAGAATATAACATAGAACTCATTCAATAAGAAGACTAAAATAACGACCATAATTTCAATTGTTTTTATTTCTAAGTTAATAAAATATGCAAAGCACTCAACTCAGATGATGCAGGAACTTCAAACTTGTATAACAAAAAGCAACAATAATATAACCATATATTATAAACTTGTTAAAAGATCATTCAAATCAAAAGCCTCAACCATGCTACAACCAGAACCTTGCTTTGATATAATCTCTATTAATATTGCCATAAAATGCTACGCTAGGAATAAAAGATAAGGGAAAATAGCTGATTTAGTTTCACACCACTGATATATATCAGAGTTGTTCTCATGCTCTATATTCATACCAAAGCACCACCTAAATAAGCTGACTAATACTATACTTCAGATTCCATGAGCTTAACCCAGAACCAAAGGTCATGGAAGAAATAATATTTGTTAAGTCAAAATTAATAAAGATAACAAACGTGAAAGGAATTTTATAGGAACTTCAATTCTTAAAATGCAAAAATATCCAAAATTGTGATTAACAGATATCTAAAACAAATAGGATGTATCCCGCCACTAGGAGAGCTAATACAGTATAATTCCCCTATCACAACAGAATTTATTACAGTCACAATGATCCAAAAAAACACATGCTAGAAAAAAGAATCCCTAAACAGATGACTTTTCCAGGTTAAAAGTAAACACAATTTCAACACAATCAGTTTCTAAAGGGGCAAAAATCAAAATACCAACCCTACTGCTTGTGTGTTCTCCTATTTTGTATTTTGATACTTCGTAATTAGAGTAATATTCTGTATTTATTGGTCATCAATGTCTTGTCTTGTCTTGTATGTCCTCTTATAAATATAAAATCCTATGTAGGTTAAACTCACAGACCACATTTTTCTCTCATTTTTCTCTCAATAGTTTTTTATTTTTTCCCCTCTCTTTATAAAGGTAATCTCCCCAACCAGTCAAAGATGGACTTAACAGGAGGCCAAAATTACCCTTTCCACCTAGCAAAATTCATATCCTTTGTTGATCTATTATATTTGAGTATTTGACCATTATCACATCACAACTAAAATAAAAAAAAAAATCATAAACCTTCTTCGATTGAAATAAATGCAGCATGGATTACTCTCATTGAACAACTATTCTCTTTTCAAATCCACTTCTATTAAAAGATTAATTAGAAGTGTGTTGTCACACCCAAAAATGCGACCACACAACGCCAAACCAAAATCAAAATTAAAAGTAGTAGAGTCATCACCAAGATTTTAATTTTTGAAAAGGCAAAATTTTGAAAAAAAAAAAACCTTTTTATTTAGAAAACAAAAAAAAATAGTTTACGAATCAAAAAATGGATCCGGGAGTCGATTGTGAGTAGGGAAAGTGTTAGGCGTCCCATTACACCCGTTCTTAAAAACGATTACCCTAAGTTAGTTGTACAAAATTATTATGACCTTTAATCTATTTTAATTCTCTTTAACAAATCACATGCAAAATAAGAAGTAAAGAAATTGAATGAAATAAAATTAAGAGTAAAAAAAAAATTAAGAATAAGAGGAAAGAAATTAAAGATATAAAATTAAAAGAGAATATTTATTTTCAAGTGCGGACTTGACCTAGGATGAGAGTTTAGGGCCTACGTACCCTTCGAAAGGGATCAAAGTTCACGTAGTTCGAATAGAGACGGTGTGTGGTGTTTTGTTTTGTTTTGTTTTTGTTTTTTGTTTTGTTGTTGTTTTTGTTTATTTTGAATTTTTATTTATTATTGTTATTTTTGCATGAAAAAGAGAAAGAAAATAAAAATCATTTTTACTTTTAGCAAATAAAACGAAATTTAGAATTTGTCGATGTGTTTTAATTTGCTAAAATAAAGTTAATTTTATTTCCTTACTCTTCCCTCATTTTTAGCTTTTCTTTAAAAAAAAAAAATATTAATGATTCTCTTTTTTTTGTTTTGTTTTTTTTTTGGTTTTATTTTTTTATACCTTTTTTATTATTTTTGTTTGCTTGTTTATTTTTCTTTGTCTTCTTATTTATCTTTGTGTTTGTTGTTTATCAATTTTATTATTTTGGAAAGAAATAATAATTGTTTAGACTTTTGCAAACAAATAACTTTGAAAGTGGTTTAAAGATTTTTGTTTGTGAAAACCAGATTCTCTAATTTTTCGATATAGGCTATTGAAACAGAAAACTTATTAACAAAACTTTTTACGACCCAACAAAGTGGCTGAAGAGACTTATTGTCACATACAACCTTTTGGTTAACTTCTATATGCTTAAAGAATCAGAATGTCCCATATGCCCATTTTTAAAGAAATAATAATAATAATAATAATAATAATAATAATAATAATAATAATAAAAGAGGATAAAAATCAAAATAAAAAAAACGCTATAAGCATAAAAACCTCGATGCTAGTGTGTGCTTTGTATTCAAATAACACATCTATATTGTTTTCAATGTTATTTATAAATTACCCACCAAGGAGATTTAGAAGAACCCAATCCATGTCTATAATTTTTTTATTTTGGGACAAGATTTTTCTCAAATAAAAGGATTTTTATCTGACTGTTGTCTTTATTTTTATTTTTATTTTATTATATTTTTCTCTTACTTTTTATTATTTTTTTGAAATAACATAAAACTTTCATATTTCAAATAACCTTTTTCATTTTCATTTGTATTTCAGTCTTCTTTTTTCCTATCTTTTGTTTATACAAATTTCTTTACTTTTCATTTTTTTTTATGATCGAGATTTTTTATTTAAAAGGATCCCTCTTTTATTTTTACAACATATTTTTTTTTTAATTTTTGTTAAAGAAAGAAAGGAAAAGAAGAAGAAAAAAAAAAGTTGAGAAGAGTTTAAAGGTTTAGGAAAGTGAGATTAATTCCTTACTTTTCTCATCTTAATTTTTCATCGTTATACCCTTTTTTTTAATCTCCTTTTGTTGAGAAAAAAAAAAGACATTGGTTTAATGAGTTGCTGGAGCCACACAAAAAAAACTATTAGAAAACACTTTATGACACGACCAGATGACTGAGAAGACTTATTGTCACACACAATCTCGATGATCCTATACGCTCAAGAAGATACCAGATCTCACATGGTAACCTTAAAAAAAAAAAGTAAAAATTAAAAGAGAAAGAAAAAAAATAATGATAGTAAAATAAAATAAAATAGAAACAAAATCTTTACAAGTTTGTAGCATCTTTTTGCTATTCAAATTTATTTAGATACAAAATGAGAGCTAAGTTTTTGTTTAGACTGCACATCACCTCATTGAAAGCTAAGACTCTAATATGAATAGTGATCTATGGCGTTTTCGCTCGAACGCAGTTGCAATGGCCAATAGAAAGCTTAACACAAATTTAAGATTGGGAAGAAGCTTAAAAAAATTTATGCATGCTAAAACTGAGAAAAGCGAGATAGTGGGCAGTGTTTTGTATCAAACTTTTGCATAATCTCGTATTAAAAATCAAGGTTAGAATCAGTTCAAAGGTAAAGGTAACAACAATTATAAGAAACCATATTGAAACAGGGAACCACATTTGTCGTTCTAATAATGGAACTACACCAAAACTCAACGAACAATAATACATCTAGCAAACCAAAATCCCCCATGGATCATCAAAATGAACAGAAAATCAGAGGAAATTTATTAACGAATCATAGGCCAAACCCACTGAAATGAGGCTATCTGTATTTCATTGAAGACCAAAACATTCCTAGAAAAGCTACGGCTTCCATTAATTCAAAACACAAATCAAGGAACCTTGATTAGACACCAAAACCCAACTTAGCCTTCTATCAAGCATTTTATTGAATACCTACTGTGCATTCCTAAGAATACGTCTAGAGCATGGCTTCCTGGATTTCGTCTATGGCTACCAAGTACAAGAATGCTATTCAATCATCCCTTCCTATCTCAAACCATCAGCAATCACAGAGGAATTTTGTTAATAAAAAGGTAAACTGAAATCGTGGCTTACCTGCAGGGATTTCAAGGTCTTCCTTCGTGCTTCCTTCTCGGCCTCAACCTCTGCCTTTGCTCTTGTTTCTCCCCAAGCTCTCGCCCGGTTTCTCACCCTCTATATTCCAATTTCTCCAACCAGAAAAATCCCTTTTGTTCTCCATCTCTATTGATTCGTAAATCCCTTCTTCCCAAATTGGAACTCTTCCTTGCCTTCTCTCTGTTTCACTCAATCCGCCCCCTCCCTCTCGCCTTCTCTCCTTTTTTTTTCAATTCGAAATCTCTCCTCCCTTTTTATTCGAAAATCCCCTTTTCCTGATCTGAATCAGGAACCCCTTTTTCGCTTTCTCCCCCTTCCTTGATCCATGTTTTCCATATCCCTTTCCATTTTCGTGTTTCCTCTCCTCGGCCTTCGACGATGAAAGGGACAAGAGAAGAAGGTCAGCTCTTCAGGCGTGCTACTGACTCTCTGCCCTAGTGCCTTTGAAACGTTGCCCGGAGTTCTTGCCATTCTCGTGTTTTTCTAAGCAAAATTTCTAGTCTCTGCCCTCTGTCCCTTTCCTCTTTCGTGCTCTTCTTTCTGCTGGTGGCAGGGTAAGCGACATACTGAAGGAGGTTGGGTTAAAACGTAGGATTCTTGCGTTTTGGCCTTTTCCATTTTCATTTTTTTTTAAATGGTTCCTGCTTTTTCTTGTGGTTTTGGAGTTAATGGGCTAGATTTAAGAGTGTTAGACTGTGGTCTTTTTTGGCTACTTCTCTTTTGATCTTTATTGGTCTAGAGGTTTTTTTTTTCACTTAGTGGGCTTGGGGCAATTGAATTTTTCGGGTTAGGTTGGCCTAGCTTTCCTTTTTGGAATTTTTTTTTTGTATTCAATCTTTTCGCTTCTTTTTTCTTTCTTGATTTTTGATTTTTCTTTTTTTTTTATTAGATTTTTTTAATTTTTGTTTTCAATGGCTTTGGGCTTTTTTTTCCTTTCTTTTCTTCATTTTTTCATATTTTTGCTATTTTGATTTTTGTTATGCCTGGACAAAATACAGTATTTACAAGTAATATTATATATTTATTGGTCATCAATGTCTTGTCTTGTATGTCCTCTTATAAATATAAAATCCTATGTAGGTTAAATTCACAGACCACATTTTTCTCTCAATAGTTTTTTTATTTTTTTCCCTTCTCTTTATAAAGTTAATCTCCCCAACCAATCAAAGATGGACTTAACAAGACGCTAAAATTACCCTTTTCACCTAGCAAAATTCATATCCTCTGTTGATCCATTATATTTGAGTATTTGACCATTATCACATCATAGCTAAAATAAAGAAAAAAAATCATAAACCTTCTTCGATTGAAATAAATGCAGCATGGATCACTCTCATTGAACAACTATTCTCTTTTCAAATCCACTTCTATTAAAAGATTAACTAAAAGTGTGTTTTACTACTTATACTCACTTGTGCGAGAGTTTCAAACTAAAATGTGACACATGAACTTCAAAATTCTATACAACAATAACAACAACAACAAAGTCTTTTCCCACTAAGTGGGGTCGGCTACATAGATCAATCGACGCCATAAATCCCTATCATAAATCATATTTCTAGACAAACCATTTAAATCTTCAAAATTCTATAACATAAAGTAAAAATTCTTCACCCATATACTATATTATAACATTGTTAAAAGATTGCCTAGATCAAATACCAAAAATAATAATACAAAATCTTGCATTGATATAAGGAGAAAAAGAAGGAGCATAACTCAAGGATAATTAGCCAGGGATAAAATCGCCTTCATAGAACATTGCTCATGCAGCCAATTCAATCCTTTAAAAAAATGTCTGCAGGTGCTTTATGAATCAAGTTGACTACTTGTCTACAAAAAATTGCCTAAAAATTCATGTAACCATCAAAAGCCAACTACCAAGTTTCGGTTATTATCTGTGAATTTAAGGTGTGCTAAAGTATTAATTTGCATGCATTCTTAGGCCTGCTTAGAGGTGTAAAACCATGGAAGGGAATTGTGAAATAAAAATGTCTAAAGATTTTGCCCAATTTAATCCTTTACTCTATGTCAACCTGATCTACGGGCACACAAATATGAAAAATTATGAAATGTTTTATGCTTTTTGAGTTGTAAAGAAAGTTTTGATAAATGTTATGGGCAGCAACAATTTTCTATTTAAGTTATTAAGTCACACATATGCAGGCGCACACACATATAAAAGGGAGAGCGATGGGAAAAAGAAAATAGAAGGGTTGAATTGAAAGAGAAAAAGAAGATAGAGAGGGAGAGGAAGGTATGCATTAAAAATGATAAGGTGCAGAAGAAGCATCAAGTTTTAAAAACTTTGAAATCTGAAACAGTGAAATCAAATTAGAGGGGGAGAAAAAAGGAAAAAGAATGGTGATGAGATGGGCACTGACAGAGTGATTAGAGAAGAGAAGAGAGACCATGGGGGAGGAAGAAGAAAGTGTCATGGGAAGAATAGTGAAATAGAACTGGTGACCGGGAAACCAAAACGTGTCATCCAGTACTATTCTGCAATCTGCATTGCAAAACTCTGAGTTTCAACAGTGTTATCTAAACCCAGAGCAGAACCATAGAAAAATTATTCCCACATTAACGGCTAAAAATAAGAAAGAGAGAGGGGGAAAAAAGGAAAAAAAAAAAACAAAAAGCAAATCAGACTAGACAGAATAAACATGCATACCTTCAAAACTGATATTACTCTAAATCCAGAACAGAACCACAGCAAAATCTTTCCCACAATAACCGCCATGAACAAGAATCAATCATAAAGAAAGAGAGAGAGAGAAAATAACAGCAAATCATTGCGACATAACGAAACATGCATAGCTTTAAAATAAATATCAGTCCAAATCCAAAACAGAACCATAGCAAACTCATTCCCACAATAACGGACACGAATAAGAATCAATCGTGAAAGAAAAGAGAGAACAAAAACATCAAGTCAACAAGGACAGAACCGAAACTAACCCCTAACTTCACCAACCCAATCAGAATTGGAGGCAAATCATGAAATTTTCAGTAACAGTGGCATAATTGAATCATTTTCTCTCCAAACTCAAACATGAAATCATAACGTGGATCGTCCATAAATTAGAATGACCGAAAGGAAATTGAGTTAAAAGTACAAAGCAGAAAAAATCGAGTTCAAAAACGAAATCTTCACCTGGTAGTCGAAGCGTTGATGGCTTGGAAGAAGTTTTGATCTCCTTTTTTAAAAAAATTTTGGGTTAAATGCTGATTAAGTGCCAACTCATCACTTAAAGTATAAGAAAAAAAATATACAGGATTGTTACATCAGAATTAAAATTAATAGTATTAACTATCTTAACAGATTTCACTTTTAAAAAAAAACCTTTTACAAGATGATTTGAATATTCAAAAGATTATTTTGAAATGCTTCAAATTTGAAGGACCATTTTAAAATAATAAATAAAATTAAAGAACAAAATCACTATTTTAACCTAAATTTTGTTTACATTGGCTATATGAATGGGAAATGATGAAAAAGCAATATTAAAATGAAAGATGAAAAACAAAAAAGAGTTAAAAAATGCTCTATTTTTTTCCTCTTTTTTTTTTAATTCGTTTAGAATAACAAAAAGGTTTTTTTAAATCCTATCATATATATATATATATATATATAATCCTGTAACTTCAATGTTTCTTACCATTGTTCAATAATGTCACATTAATATCACTGTGCATATACTATTTTTTCTTTTTTTTTAATAGTAGGACCTGTATTTTTTATTTTTTCTTTTCCTTTCTTGTGAGACCTACATCCATAGAAAATTTTTTTAAACTCTCAGCAAGATGCAAGAGGTACGTCCTAGTTTAGTTACAAAAAGAAACAAAAATTCTTATTATCAAGAAATGGCTATAACCATTTTAGGTAAAATATAATAGTTTTCTATACAAAAATATCACATAAATATTTTATTTTATAATTTAAAAATCATGTCTAAACATTATAAATTTATTATCTGTTCTAAATAACTTTTGGCAAAAAGGAACATATAAGAACCACACAATAAGCCATGCTATATAAGTTCAAATTTTCATTGCATTAAGAATTCATGTTGCTGGTTATTTTCACCAAGAATATCCATGACACCTGATTGGGTGGGCTTTCTCATTCTAATTCTTAAGCCATAAGTGTTGTAAAATTGGCAAATCTAAGTATAGGCTAATAAAGGATCTAAACATATCACAGCGCTTTGACTAATAATATTAGAGTGGTCTATTTATATTATTATTCTTTTCAAACAAATAACAAATGAAAAATCATTTTCTTTGCAACAAAATTTATTAGTAAAATAAGAATATCAAGTTTGGTATCTCCACTTCTCTGAAATTTCAATTTGATCATTATATATATATATATATATATATATATATATATATATATATATATATATATATATATATATATAATATCAGTCTTGACACTTTGTTATAGTTTTTAATTTAGTTCTCCTCGTAAAATTAACTTATTTTATACTTATAGAACATGTGATTAATTTGAAAAATGAGTTTTTTCTATTTTAATTTCTTTCATTTAGTGTCAAAATTTGCTCTCACCAAATGAATATTGCCCCTTATTTATCAAACATTTTTGAAATGAGAAGTATTACTATCTATGGTTAAGAGAATGGGGCACATAACTCATATTTGACTAAATTTCTAGGGCAAAAAAATTGGAATCAATGCAACGAGTTCACAAAAGTGTTTCGAAGTTTCTATGCACGTCTTCTTCCTTCTATTTGCTAAAATAACTTGATACTCCATGCACCATTTTGTTTAAGATACTGATAAGTGGCTTCCATGCATACACAAAGTGAATTCACATACCTTTTATATATCTACTTCTTTAAATCATATAAATCAGTAGTGGCCTGATGACACAAGATCAAAGGAGCTTAGCCTAGATTGCTTGTTCTATATAATTGCACCCTTTTAACAATACAATGTAGTACATTCTTTAAACTTAGGGTTTCTTTTGTTGAAGAAAGTTACCAGCTTAATCATAATTTTAATTCATTAAACTATTTTTGAATAGTTTTTATATAATTTTACTTTCAAAGTTCCATTATGATAATTAAAAAAAACTACATGCATCTCATTTTCAAATATTTTATGCAAAAGGTTACAATTAAAAATTTAAACAAATTATAGGGACTAAATTAAAAATTAAAACAATCTATAATGATGGGATTTTAACCATACTACTTTATTTAAAATAATTAATAATTCAAATTCATAAACGCGAATCTTATTTACTAAGTTCCTTAATCTATTAATTTTTTTTAAGCGATGAAGAACTTTGTGTTCACTATTTTTTTTTTTTTTTAAAGGGTGCATTAAGGACTCGGGTGATGCTTTCCCAATTCCATTTTTAATTTTTTGGGATGCTGGACTTGATGTCCTCGTTTTTTTTTTTCAATTTAAAATGCCTTCAATTGCAGGCAACAAGGGGGACGAGTTTTTTTTTTTAATTTTTTATTGATAAAATTAATTTGATTAGCTGTTACTTTTTAAATTTTGTGTTAATTAAAATCTTATAATTGTATGTCAATAATACTTTGAATTATTATTGTTTTTGTTACTCATTTTGATTCTTATATTGAGATTTGTATATAAGAGCATGTACAGAATAATTTAAAACCAATTTTTTCAAAATGACATATTATAATTTCATTCATTGTTATCTTAATTTTTATTTTCAGATTTTAAATTCAAATTTCTCTCAATCCTTTTTTTCCTAAATCATTTTTTAGATAAGATATATTTTTTGTCCATTTTGAACATTATCAAACTTATCTATGTTATTTAAAAAAAATAGTACTGAATTATGTGGACACAAAAAATAACAAACTTTGATAAATAAAAAATAAAATAAAGTTCATTAATTATATATTGTGGAATTAAAAATGTATCAATTCCTTTTTGTTTAGCCACTATATTTTTCTTGCACAATCATCATATTTTCATGTATTAATATTAATTGATTATATCTAAAATAATAATTTAAGTTTACATTTAATTTAGAACAACCAAGTTTTTTTCCCCATAAAATAAAATGGTAGAAATATTGAAGACCATTTTAGTTTCTCGAGAAAAGCTAAGATATTTCTTGAGAAAAATAAATAAATATTGTGTAAATTAACAATTTATTTCTAGAAATATCTTTTTTTTCAATTTAATTATTTAAAGATAAAAATATTTTAATTTAGTTTCTCAAATTTTTTTCAATAAAATTATTTTTTTTAGAAAACCTACAAATACTTTTTGTGGGAAATGAGGAAAAATATTTGAGAAATTAAATCAAGAAACTTTATCTTTAAAAGACTGATTGAAAAAATAATTTTTAATAATTAAATTAAAAAAATTATTCTTAAAATTTAATTTTTAAAAAATAATTATTTCATTGCCAATCAATAAAATGAAAACGGCAGACAACACACAAGTACAACACAGTGCTGTCCCTTTCAATGTAGTATTTTAATTCATCATGAGATTTTACCTGTGACTATCACAAAAGTTAAACCACTTTATAATTTATTTTGTCGTTTTTACTTTTCCCTAAAGCATTTAACTACTACACATCTATAGGTTGATTATTAATACTCATGTAGTGTTTAGTAGTATTATTATTTATATTTTATTAAATAGTTTAATTTAATTTTAAATTATGATTGAGTTTTAAATAATAATCACTTACGTATCCAAATATAAATAAGAATAAGTTTAATACTTGAGTAGTATTTTAAATATTTCCTATAAGTATTAGCTGAAGGATAGAAATAATCATAGTAGCGTTTGATTGTTTAATATGCGTCCTCTACCCTCACATAAAAACAAAAGAACCACTCTTAACTGCTTCACCATGATAATGCAATGACGCAATTCAGATTATTGAATAGAGCTGCGAATTATAAATTATAAAGTAAATTCTATTTAGATTTTCATATCATTTAGAGTACCAATCAACATCACACCTTGATTAATTTTAGAACTTCAAACCCAGTTGATTTTTTCCCACTTGTCAGCTATCACACAGACTCAAAGTCAAAGCAAATCCATTCTAGCGGGAATTAAAAAAGGGGTTAGGACAAAGAAACTCAAATTGAACTTTGAGACTGTTGAGAAATGAAACACCCCAATAATGCACAAATAGAGCAAGACAAGAATCTCATGATAAATGCCCCTTGTACCTCCAGATTCCAAATCCAAAACTGTATTTGCATCATTTGGACGAATCAGATCCCTTATTCATTTTTTTTTTTTACTCATCTTTTATTCATCTTAATTTCAACCATTCAAATCAAAATTAAATAATTCAAATTTGATATTTTTGATATTTATTTATTTTAAAAAATATAAAATAAAAATAAAAATAATCTTTTTAATATAAATTTTAAAAATAATAATAATTTAAATTAAAAATATTAAATATTAAATCTGTACCATTTAAATCAAATTTAGATGATCCGAATTTAAAGAAGTAGCTACTCATCCAAGTCCCATTTGGACAAGCTATCAGAAGAAGACAAGTTTTCATCTCCAGTGTTGCTATTAAAATCAATAACCCTACACGCGGCGCAATATCGATAAAGAGCATGTTTTCTCATAGCCCCGTGATTCCGCTTGGAGGCCTATGTAAGTTTTTTGTCCCGTGTTGTTTTCAACTATGGGTAAAAAACCGGAAGGGCGAGTTAATGCTGATGTGGATGAATAACAGCCATTTGAGTGACATTTTAGAAGATCCAAGCCCGAAAATTTCTCACATTTCGAGTTCAAGCATCTTATGGACTATGACAAGATCTGAAGCTACGATTTACTGTTCATGAACAGAAGCTTAAGCTTAACAGGCTCATCCCTTACCCGGTTTGATCCCATAAAGAAAATGCCTCAAAATCTATGGCCTTTTACAGGTCATCCTCCTCCTTGGTCGGTCTCCTACTTCTACCTAAACGAACCAATCTCTCAACCACATTCTTAATCACATGCTACTCCTCAGACGATTTGCGAGCCTCTTTACAAGCAACTATAATCTTAATTTCTAAATCCCATCGTTCATTTGTTAATCTTCCATACCCAAACAAAAAAAAAGTCACTTTTATAGAAACAACTGGTAATTCAAACCAAACTTTCAGTGCTTTTTTTTTTTCTCCTCCCACGACTCAACCACCCGCGTCCAAAGTCGTTGTTGCTCTAAACCCGCGACACCTTTTTATTGCACCAAGTCCAAAAGTTATCCACCTAAAATGTGCATCAGCCAATTGTTCAAATTCAGCATTACCTTCAAACCCAACATGATAATTTAGCCACAAAAATATAGTCAAGGAAAATCATTACTTCACTTGAATTTCTATATCCAAATCCCACTATCACAGCTGACAGAAGCCTCAGAAAAAACATCCATTTCACTAGCTCAGAACTAAGCAGCAGTAGTGGAAATGTCTCACTTCAAAAAAGACTCTACTCTGGAAACAAAGGATAAAACATTTAAACTCATGAAGGCAAATTCATTAAAATTATAGTAAGAAATATGTAAACCAAAAAGAAAACGTCAGCAATAGGAATCAGACACAATATAGTCATCCTATACAAGGAAATTAACGGCATTCTACATATGCAGTTTAGAATTAATCAAATATTAGCAAAGATGAATAAAAGACATCTTGATAAGAACCTATTATTTCATATCAAGATTTCTAATCATGTTAGGTAACCTTTTTATTCCGTATGCATAAAACAAGTATGTTGAGTAACTCAGACGCCATTACCCTAAAGACAATTTACACTCCAAACATCACATCGGTGCAAGCATTAGTGGTAAGAGCGACAGAATTCTGTATAGGACAGACTAAAATTAAGTTAGAACAATAGAACTTACGGGCACAAGTACACACAAAAGACTACTAGAGAAGTTTAATGAACCACAATCATACGTTGTTAAATGAAACTCAATGGACATAGAACATATGGTACTACTACTACCTACTACCAGCACTAGCTATACCTGGATTTGATGGCTCTATAAGCATTCAGGTGATTCCAATTCAAGTTGAGGAAAATATTCACATATTTTACCTTAAGGGAAGCAAGGAAAAGCCAGCATGGACACATTTAAGTAGGAATGTAGACCTGGAAGTCATAAATGCATTAGAAGTATAACTACTATTCTATATTCAATTTTTTTATTTTTTGATCAATATGCAGTAACACTACTCACTTCCTCAACTACTACGGGCATATTCCCCCAGCATCACACCCAATTGCAATTTAAGTAGGCAAATTTTGCAACTCATCAACAAGATTCTCAAGTCTCAACAAAACTGATCTCCCCCCCCCCCCCCCCCCCCCAAAAAAAAACAACCAAAAAAAACCGAAAAAGTAAACACATAAATCATAAAAAATTAATGATAACGATAATTTTCCACCTAGCCAATAGACCATTTCCACTATCCTCTAATGCTTATAACATTATTTACCTTCATTTAATTTATCTTTGAATACATTGATTTTCTATGTAATGCAACTGAAACAAAGCTCTTTGCGAGGTGCACGTCCAATACCTAAAGGTACACATCACTGTCTTAAGCAAATTTAAAACGAACCACATGCATGCATTCAACTATAAATTAAGTATTGCAAGCAGTTGGTTCAAAGAAATAACAATTGTAGATAAATTCTCACTAGAAACTAACCTGTTCATTTATGGTCTAATTTATTCATTTTGAATTCAGTCATCATATTTCTGAACATTTTTAATTTCATTGCTTTTACAAAGTAAGTCACATAGCCAGATTTCACACCAATTTGCAAGAGGTAGCATGCTCAATTTGGGAGGGAGGGAAAATTGTAAGTGCCCATCCATGCACACACACAACACATTGATGAGGGACAATAGAAACAATTGATACATAATAGAGAAATAACAAGAAGCAAGTCCAAGGACGTCCTTAAATAAGTCAACCGCATTGATGCTCAATTTCCCAATTCCATCACCATTCAATGGAAACAACCATCTAAAATGATATATGCAAAAGCATATAAGAGGAAACCTCCTGATGACCCAAATAGACACTAGTATTTTAATATTCCTCCTCCCACTTCAATTTGCCTTCTTTCCCCAAATATGACAGAATTTGGAGGTGAAAAATTGGCAATACAGAAGCAGAAATAAATTAACAAGTTAGAAAACCTCTTTGCTATCAAAGCAAAAATAAATTAACAGAATTTGGAGGTAATGGGCACATTTCTCTGGCATCAAAATATTGATAAAACAATGTTGGCTTGAAACGTTTCTAAGAATGAGGATAATACAAACTAAATACCAAAATCTTATGGCTGTAGATATTTTCCCCTATTAAGTCCGAGTTTTATAGGTGTCAATTTACTTTAATTATGTCCCAGTTGGCCCCAGAAAACCTAGAATTCAAAAGCAACACGGACATGCACCTAGACAACCTTGTTAGGCACAATTGAGCGGAGCATAATGATGCTTTCTGAGATCTAACCAGAGCAGTCTAATCAGCCTAATTCAGGTAAGGGGAGATGAACTGACCCTACCACCTTTATACCACCTTTACTCCCTAAGATTATCCAATTGCAAAACTATTCAATGCGCTACAGTCCAAAATCATCATCTCACATTATTTCTTTTCAGCAATTCTACTATTCGATCAAGTACAAAATTCAGAATGGAGGCAGAAAGTCAATCCCAGTACACTTACCATAAATCCCTGCATATATAGCTCCAATATTATTTCTGCACCATTTTATCCTTTGCCTAAACAGTCATAAATGATCTCTTCCACGAGAAAGCAGGATTAGACGGAAGAGTAACCAGCGTCTAGCGGCTACAACATGTTTCCAAACATAATTAACCGAAGCAAATAAACAAAACCAAACACCCTAACCTTGTTGCTATTCTTACAAAGAAACCGTCTGAACATACTGCACAAGTACAAGTCAGTAAGTAAGAAAGAACAAAGATCATTGACAAGTCTTCCTTTTTTTTTAATTTTTTCCAAAGTCTTTCGTCGCTCAGTAAGATGGGGGAGGAGGGCGCGGTGGAGGACCCCAAAACACATCGTGGGGCATTTGACCATTTGATAGCAAATTTGGGGGTAAATTGTACATGGGCATTGAAACTTGTTCACCCAAACCTTGTGATGCCGCAGTTCCAGTACTTCCTGAATTCACTCCTGATTGTTGCTGCTGCTGCTGCTGCACTTGCATTTCCTCACCGGCTGCCTCTTCCTCTAATGGTAGCCTCTCATAAGTAGCATTAGCAAATGTGGCTGCAATCACCATCACAGGCCCTGAAGCCACCAGAGAACCCATTACCGTACCCCCAACAACCTGCCCTTGTCCGCCCGCTAAATACACCGTTAGCCCGGTGGCCCCGGGCGGTGAAGGCGTCGGCAGGAATGCGCCGGACAGAGACAATATCTCGAACCTTCCATTAAGCGCGATCACCCCACCAGGTGCCGCCGGTTGCCGAAGCGTGACATTGGTCACAATGCCGCTTCCACTAAGCACCGACACCCCTCGGTGCCGACGGTTCGCGAAGGTGGCGATGCTCTCGGCGACGTCGCTACCGCTGCCAATTTCCAACACATGGCTTCGAAGTGCGTTGGGGGTTTCTTTTGTTATAACGATAGGGGGTTTTGGCTTGTTCTTCGACCCCGGTGGGCGGCCCCGTGGCCGGCGGCCGCCGCTGCCTGGCTCAACCGTTTCATGGCTTCCTGGGTTTTGGTCGTCGGCTTCGCGGCTATCGTTGTCTTCGGCGTTTTGAGCGTTTGGGTTTGTGTTGCTGTTGCTGCTATTAGTTGGCGTGGCGTTGGCGTTGGCGTTGGTGTTGTCCATGAATTCTTGCTCTCGTCTAGGCCCAAGACGATTCAATCCGCCGTGGTCGTCTTCTGGGTTTCTGAGATGGAGTGACGGAGAAGACATGGGGTCGGCGGGTCTCATTGCAACACTTCCAGCCCACCACCGATTCGCCATGTTTGAAAAGTTGTCGATAGTGAGAAATAATGAAATATTGCTTTCTCTATCTGGATGCTTTGTTGAACTGAAAAAATGACAAAACCCAATAGAAAAAGTAAGCTTGAATACAACGAAAAGACTAGATGGACATGTATCAAGGATGAAGCTTTTTCCTACCTCTTGATTCCTTGTCTGCTATATTCAGATTTCAGATCTATAGAGCTGAACCCCAAAATCCAACAGATACAATCCAAAAACCTTATCTTCCTTAATTAACTCACCCTTAAATAAAGAAAAAGAACTCACTTTCCCTGTTAACCATACTGCATGAATCAGACATCAAGTACATGGGTTTAGCTTGTTTTGCATGTAAACCCTAACCACACATATTTCAAATTCCTCCCGATTAGACAAGTCACATCCACCTAATTAAGAATATGACAGAAAACCCACTGCCACACGAACCCGTAAAAGATCAACCAGAAGAATCAAACGCCAAACTGCAGAAAAATCGTTCTTGCAGTTCACTACTCTTGTGAAGAAGCCCAGCTGGCTGAATGAATGCCCTGTGATTTCTGATAATGAGTAAGCTTTTTGTGGGTTGTTATTAATCCACAGGGCTGAGGAACAAGAAAAAAAAGAAGTATGCTTTTACCTATATCAATGCCGCTAAAAGGGTCAAATTGGTACGGGGGCAACAGTTCAAGGAGTGGGGGCCCCCCAGTGACATCTGTGAAGCTGATTTTATTCACCGATGCCTATCTGAGTGTTCTACCAGGGAGGGTGGATGGCGGCCACCAATTTGGAGCGTTCGTATTATTCTGCTGCTATTACTCTGTTTCAGGGACAATGGTCTGTGGTTTTCTCTGCATTGGATGTGGTTAATAATTTTCCCTCGTCACCCCGGTAAGCGGTTCTTGTTTGTGAGTTGCGTTCAAAGTTTTCAACTTCCCAAGTTGGCAGAGCCTTCCCACTTGCTGTGTCACCTACTCTCACACACACAGCTCCGTTCAAAGTAACATTAGACCAACTTGCGTAGACTGCGCAAGGAAAGAACTGGAAGAATTCGTGAAATTGCCATTTATGTCCCCTGTACTTAACCCGGACATTGGATGGCTGGCGCGCTTGAGATTGAAGTAGAAAGCCATGCCAGATCGTGCAATGACCACAGTGTCCTTGGGGTGTTGGTCCCCTTAGTTAGGCAGCGTTTGACTGGGGGGAAGGAAGGAAAGGGAGGTTAATGGAGGGAAAGAAAGGAGATGAGGTTTAATGAGTTCTATTTGGTTAGAAGCGAGGGAAGAAAAAAAAAGAAGAAATTATTGTCTAGTTTCAGAAAGAGAAGGAGGAAAAGAGAGATAATTATATTTGGATAAATTTATTTTTTATAAAAAAATTATTTATATTAATATTTTAAAAAAATTATAAATTATAAAATTTTTTATTTTAATTTTTAATAAAAAATTATTTTAATTTTTATTAAATATTAATATATTAAAAAATTAAAAAAATAATAAAATAAATTATAATATAAAAATATCTTACTCTTTCTCTCCCCTTTCTTTTAAAATTTTTCAATTTAAAAGAAAAAAAAAATTTATCACTCTCTTTTTCTCTCTTCTTTAATTTTATTTAACTAAACACATCATACTCCCTCATCTCCCCTCTTCCCCAAACTCTTAACCAAACGGAGCCTTAAGTCTTGTAGGAGATAGAGACAAGCTTTGTTTTTTTTAATATTTTTTTCTATGCTATGAGATGGGAAGAAAGAAGAAAGGGTAAGAGATGGGGTGTGGGGTAACGTGCAGATAAAGTAGTGGGAACACGTCACTTTCTAGAGGTCCCGACAAAGTATCGAATGCCAAGGTGTGGTCTGGACACATCACCGCCAAGAGACGAGCCAAAGCAGCCACCGAGTCAGTGAGTCTCTGCTCCCTTTGGCTCAAGGATCATGATCATGTTGAACTGTTGAGGGATCCTCTATTTCTCCTTCTTTCTCTGTCTGTGATTCTGTTCCCTTTAGTAACATCTTTTTTTCTGAGCGATGGCATTACCAATGTAACGAGTAATGCAAAGTTGCAGTTGCAGCTGGGTGGGTCTGTGACGGTGACCGACTCTAAAAGAGTGGACAAGGAATCAGGAACTTTCCGGGACTTGGGTTCATCCATCACCCATTTCATGCAATTAATTTCGTATTTCGTGTCATCATACCAACATATGTCACAAGACATTTAAAATAATAATTTCTTATGCTTTGATATAATCTATAATATAGATTATTGATATGAATTTTGATAAAATCTGTAGTATAAGCTATTATTATAATTGTCATATGATATAAGTATCACAAATATTATTATATCTTATACCACCATATCCCAAATTATAATATGTAAGATATAATAATATATAAGATAATTGTATATGAATAGCAAAAACAATTATTATTATCACTGACATAGAGATTATTAATCTAACAAAGTTTTTCCACCACATGTAACGCCAAACACAAGAAGAATTTCTTTCAAACCGCGTCTAGTTTAACTATTGTTTGTATGATACCACAAACAGATTCAGCATAATAGTGCAGAAATGAAATTTTAAAAGGGTATGGTGCGTGTAACTATTATTTTGGGTTGTAAAATAATTCTAAAAAAGGAAAGAATATCATATTGGGTTGATCTGACAAGAAACTTAATATGATAAAAATAATGTTATTTTCGGGCATTTGGAGCTAATAAAAAAGAGTTCAACTTCTGGATGATAAGCACGGGAACGATAAATAATTATTGTATGCTTCTGCCTTTCTGCAAGCATATCTTAATTAGTCAAGAAAACTGGTAGACATTCAACCCTTTTGGTCCATGGTTCCGTCCCTGCCATAATTGAATGCAATCTTACCAAAGATATGGTTGTGACTGCACAAAGTCCATGAGTAAAATCATTCAAAGCAGCCAGGTCAAATATCGAATGCTCTTCTCGATCGACCCCTTTTTCATATCATCCACATTCATTCTACTACGCTTTTGACATTGGAACAAAATTTATGGGAAATTGCTTTTGTGTTTGCTACGACATTTCTGAACTAAAAAATAATAGGCAGGTGCTGAGGTAAGGGGATCAGGTAGGGCCTTGGCTTTTATCATTTTTATAGATAATTATTATGTGTATACAAATTTTGACAAAATTTAAATATAATATAAAAAATAATAAAATTTTTACCTAAATTTTTATAAAATTATACGTAATTCTAAAAAAATAATAAAATTTTTATATATGTTTCTATAGAATTATATATGGCTCTCCAAAAAAAAATTCTACCTTTGCCTTGATGATAAGTATATAATTTTTATAAATAAATGTATGATTCTAATTAAATCATTCATTTATCATATTATTATTATTAAATGATCATATATTTGTCACATTTTAATTAAAAAAATCTGATAACAAAAATATAAAAAATTATACCTAAACCTATTCCTTTGACACTTTATCTAACGGATTAAACCTATTAATAAAAGAAATTAATCAATTAATTTACATAAAATAATTACAATTCAACCTATCTAATTCAAATTTAATTGATTTGATTTGAATATAATTATCGATTTTACAAGAAATTAAACTTTAAAATAAAAATTATATTACAATAATAATTATTTATAAAAATAAGAATTATTTAATTAAATGGTGATTTAATAAAAGCCCAATTTGTTATTAAAAGAAAACCTTTAATAAAAAATTCAATTTGGTTGTATATAAGTTTATAAAATAAACACCTGACAATTTTATTATGGTTAAAATGTACTTGTGATTCCTTAACTTTACTTTTCTATCCCAAAAAAAAAAATATTTCAGGTTTTATTTTATTTCAATTTGTTCTCTTGAATTTATTTTATGTTTAATGACTTCTCTTAAAATTTTTTTAACTTTACCTTATGTTTTGTTTTAATTCTTTAAATTTATTTTGTTCTAGTTTAATCTTTTAATTTTAAAAAATCACTGAAATATTTTCTTCTCTTTAACATGATCATATTGTATAATAAACAAGTTTTTATGTGCCCATTGGTAATTGGTGAGAGACTATTAGAGTTTATCAATGAGTTACATAAGATTTTTTATTATTATGTATTTTAATTTGATGATGTTAAAGGAAAGAAAACATTTTAATTCTTTTTAAAATTTAAGAAACTAGATTAAAACAAAATAAGATTAAGGGACAAATGTGAAATATAAATTAAGGTTAAGAAATTAAATTAAAAGTAATTGAAATTAAGGACAAAAATAAAATTTAAAATAAAATTAATGAACCAAATTAAAATAAATAAAATTAAAAGATAGAAGTGCAATTTTAAATACAATTAAAGTACACTTTTATCCTTTTTTTTAATTTTAGTGTCTAAGAATTTGAATTCGCCTGGGATTGCGGGTTCGATCGCTGCATTAGTAGATAAATTGATTTTATAAAAATCATTTGACCACTTTGATTATTATAACAATTTTAATTGACTTTTGATTGAATCAATTTTTATGGGTTTGATCAGAATTAATCAAATCAGTTTAGCCGGGAATGAACACAAAATCATGATCACTGTTACAATTTATTTTGATTCTCTGCCAATGACCAATCATTGTGTTTCTCTATTATCCGAGTCTGACCCAATACTTATGTCATTTTCACCGCTTGCTTTCATGGCAATAATCAGAAAAATTAGAAAGAAATAGAAGACGTAGAAATTTCATCTCACCCCTGCCATGTCAATGAATATCATCTCATCCTTTTTTTTTTTTCCCATTTAAAGAGTTATTACTTTTCAGCCTTGGAATTGTCGTTGTTTCTGAAGTTGAAACAATTTCTACTATTAATATATAGCAGCCATTTGAAAGAGGTAGAATCAAATAATATTACGAGCTAGGTAACGGCGATAGTTTATTAGAATTACAAATTCATCTCTAATTCTTGGAGTGCAAATCTCTAAAATGAGGATAAGCCTTGAGTATATGAAATATACTTATTTTCCATCTTTTAAAAAAAAAAATAGAAGGGTGCACTTCAGGTATACTTCTTGTGAATCTTCTGATGCGCAGCCCTAATTTTTTATATACTTTGACATAAAGCAAAAAAGCGAATGCATTAATACCCTTAAAGGTAACACCAACGTCGTTATCCAATTTCTCAATAATATTACTAAGCAAGCCAATGGTTTTTTTGTTTTCAACACTCATAGGTAAAGTTTTCTTTGAGAACACGGTAGATTTGGTAGGAAAGGGCTTGTGGGGTTGGAGAGTTTGAAATTAGAGCAAACAAAAAAAACTTTTTCAAAAAGGATTTCCAAATTGAATTGCATGAATTTGTCAAAACCCTTGAATCTGTGATTCTTTTTTCGTGCTCATAAATTTATAAAACAGAACGTGGTGGGTAACCAGATCTTGTGGTAGGGTCCTTTAAATAGGGCTGGAAGAGTTGAAAAGTATTCTTGTAAGCATCGTCTTCAAACTTTGGTTAGTACCATCACCTTGTTTATATTCATTTAAATATGGGAAGTGATTATTGTCTCAGACATGTCCAAGTGTTGTCTAACCAAAACTGGGGTCTTATTTTACATGTGGGATGTGACGTGATTCTTAATGTCCTTCTTTTAACTCCGCTCTAAGAATTTGCATGTACACTGCATAAAATTTGCACAGTATTGTGGATTTTAGGGCTTACAATAAAACTGTTCCAAATGATGAAACCTTATTCTGTAATTTTTATGTAGGTAGATTTTATGAATAAGTGTTTAAATTTGTCACACATAATTCAATGATCAAATTATATAAAAATTTAATTTTTATCATCATCAAGTTTTATTTATTTGTGAATGAAATCGCTAAATAGCGTGACAAGTAGGTCTATGAAAAAATATGTTTTCAAATAAAGTTCACTAATATATCTAAATTTTATATTACCAAAATATATTCCTCAACTCAACTCTGTGAATTAGTGAGTTGAATGAAAATAAATCCTGTCATATTCAAAAAAATACGTCGCGCATGACAAATATTAAAAAGAAATCAGTTTTCAAACACATCTTTGAGCACCGACGTCAACGAAATCGTCATTAAAATTTTAATTTAAAAAATTTTCGGGAAAAAAAACTTTCTCTTAAAAAAAATACTTGTCTGTGAACCAAAAAAAAAAAAAAGGTTTAGAAATTGGAACGCAAGCAAAATGTGTTAAACCCTCAACAGCGTCTAATAAGATAAATGTGCAATTCTTTATCCGTGCACTACAAACCCAAATGACAGACGAACGATGTTAAATAGCGGGACTTGATCTTGAGAAGATATCGTAGGGACCTATGCATCCCTCAAGAGATCAAAGTATACGTAATTTGGTAGAAAACATTGATAGGTTATCTTATTTTAATTTTCTTTAAGAAAGAAAGAATCAATGGCATAAGATGATGCCAAAAATAAAAAGTAACTTGTAATTGGTAATTCAATTTTACTTTTGAAATCCAATCATCCTCGTCATTTTCTCTCTTAAGTTTTTCACTTTTTTTTTTTTTGGTTGTTAAGAAAGTAGGTAAACTTAAGTGAAATCCTGATTAACTTTTAATGAGTCATCATAACTTAAAGAAATTAATTTAAAGGGAAAATTCCTAAAAACAAGGAAAAAAATTCCCAATCTAATATAAATTTGAGTTTTTGAAGCCCGAAACAAGCACGTTTAACACAAATACATCCAAATGTAAATAAGTATGTAAAATAAAGATGTAGAGATAATTCTTGGCACGTTTCTAAGTCCTTTCTCCACCGGCATCATGAACGATGGCATGGTAAGACAATTGCTATGCCTAGAAAATAAATATTGGGAGCTAGATTTATAAATAAGTGGTCGATAGCGTTGATTGTAAGCTGTAAGCTGTAACCATGGGAATCTATAATATTATCTCAAGTTGATAGATTAATGTTAATTAAATTGATTGTTAGTTCATCTTTGATTTATCCACTCTCTTGTTTTGAATTATTCAAGAAATATTGCTATGAGATAAATATGAAACTTTCAAATTTTTTGTAGGGGATATATTCATTCTAATCCAAAGGCAGCAAATGATCTAAGGTTTGTAGGTTCCGACAGCATGGTAGGCTTGATATTAAATAAATTTCTCTTTTTTTTTAATAAGGCTTTTATTAACCAAGTATATTTGGAGATTAATTGCATCTCATCCTAATTCTTCTTTTTACTTAAGTGTTGAGACCTAAATATTATAAAAATTGAGTCTCTAATATATTGAACACCCATTTTTTGCTACAACATTGATATGGTAAGGCATTGGTAAATCTTCAATGGCAAGTTAATGATAGAAATCAAATTTCACTTCTTAACTATGTGGCCAATGCAGCCAAGATTATCCTCTTTATATAATACAATGAATAACCTTATTTCGAATGACCAAAGAGATTGAAGTTTATTAACACTTTTATAACTTTATTCGCCAGAGATGGTTAGACAAACTATACAAATGCCATTTTCAATAACAGGTCATTCTAATACATTTATTTTGACCAATAATTCCTCTAGTAAGTATACTACTATAGATGGCTATATGATGCTAACCAATGCTTCTTGTCCCTAATTTGTAGTCTTAATTCATGGCTTGGGATGTCCTTTGGAAAGTTCAATTGCCATTCCATATTATAGCATTTGTTTGGAAATTATCATGAAATGTTATTCCTCTGACTTCTGTACTTAATGAACATCATATATCTATTGATCAAGCTTGCTCATTCTGTTTGGCAAATGACGAGATAGTGAATTAACCATCTTTTTTTTTTTTTTTTGCAATGTTTTTTTGTATGAGCTGTCTAATTTGGATTTTCATTATTTATAAGAGCCATTTTAATATATGAAAAGTTAGGATAAAAATAAAAATAAAAATATAATTTTATAGATAAAAAATATTTATAATATTTTTATTTTTAATGATTAAATAACTATTATTAAAAAATATTAAATAATAATTAAATAATGATTATAGGAATATAACTTTTCTTCACCTTTTTCATTTCCTCCCTTCTTTTAGTGCAGACCGAACTGGTAGTAAGAGTTGATCAGATATATCTAGCTGATATATCTCAATGATTACAGACATGACTGATTCACAGGAATGCAATTAAGGATAGGGCTGCAGAGTACGCTATTCTTATTTTTGTGGTTTTATTATATGTCATATGGTTTTGCAGAAATTGTTCAATTTTTTGAAGACTCAGATGTGAGACCAGAATTTGCATTGCACATTATCGGTAGGTTGGTTCAACAAAATTGTCAGATTGGGCAGTTGCCACAAAATAGACAATGCATTTCTGCTTCAAGTTCAAACCCCTCAGTTGATTACCTTTCTGTCCTGAATAATTGGCAAGTAGTAGGTTTTTAGTTCATGCCACGTAATACCAAACAAACAAAACATCGAGTTTCCCTCACAACTTGGTTTAGGCTTAGTCTCTTCCAGAAATGGGTGTAAATGGATAATTTACATCAATCACATACTAAGGTGTTTTTGGAGACAGTTAGACATTGTTTACTATTTCTTCTAGATTAAAAACTTATTTTGCATCTTCAAGAGTATCCTTGGCAAATTTTTGTTTTTAATGAGTCATGATGGCTGAACGTATTCTATATATATATAATTTATATAATATTTATTATATTCTTATAATTATTACTTTATTTATTGAATTATTACTTTGATCATTAAATTATTTTTTTAAAAAATAAGAACACAATAATAATTTCTGATCCTATTTATTTACAAATTCCATTTCTTTCCTAATTATATTATCTAACCAAACAATTTGTATGTCTCACAAGTTCCTACAGGCGTTCAATTTATCCGAGTTAACGTTAAGCGTCTGGCTAGCATGTTTACGTCGATGCAAATTATGATTATTCCTTACGTTTGTAAGTACTCCCTTAGGAAACAACGTAAAGTTGGAGTTGGTTTGTGTAGTATAGGCTCTTGTAACTTTGTTTTGTAATTGGTATGTTTCTTCCTGTTATTAAAAAAAAGGAGAGAGGGTCGGTTTCCATTCTCTATCCCATGATAAGTATGAATTCTTTGAACTCATCCACACGTCACAGTTTAAATTCCTAAAATGCATAAATTCACATTTGAAAAAATAAAAGATAAAAAAATGAAACAATGCCGATTCCGGGTCTCCTGATGGTCCAGCTCTCGAGATTCTCCGCGAATTATAGTTCAAGCAAATTATGCATAGCAATCTATTTTTTTAATCAAAATTCAATCCAAGATAGCATGTCACATAAGAATTCACAATCTCGAAAATTTAGTTATATAAAAAATGTATGATATAAAATGAAATAATTCATGAGAGCTTTATAGCACCTGCACCCGGTGTCTCCTTTCTTTGAAAATGTTAATAAGGAATGCTATGTATAATGAGCATCCGTATCTTCTCCACGTCTAAGGGGTTTGTATATTTTTGGGTGAGATTTAGATTATTTAAATTTGATTTAAGTATTTCAGATTTTAATATTTTTTATTTTTATTTTTTAATTTAAATCATATATTCTTAAGTTTACAGTTAAAATTTATTTCCTTCGAAATAAAAAAATTAAAATTTTAGAAAGAAAAAAAATTTGTACTATATCAAACTAGAATTGTTTATGGGTAGGGTCGATTTGGACATTTGGTAAGCCCGATACGCTACTTAAACAATTTTAGTTTTATGTTACGGTAGAGCAAATTAGGGTCACTGGGGCCTTTTTTTCTTTATAAACTGATATTTGTTATATGAAAATATTTTTTTACAGACTTATGGACATATATTTCAAAACAATGGGCTTTTAAAACCCTCATATTTTTATCAATAATAAAAAAATGACTTATTACTTATCAAACAAAATATAAGTTATATTAGTATAATTAGTCTTAAGTAAATATGTGTATTTTTATTATTCAATAAAAGAAATATCAATAAATATGTATATTAATAATAAAAATAATTAAAAAGTAGGAAGAGTTTGGATAAGTAATAAAAGTTGCAGCATACAAAAAGAATCAGATGAAATAAAAATAAATATATATATATATATATATAAAAGTTGGTAAGATATTAATAATTAAAAAAAATTAATAAGACGGGTTGGACAAAACATGTCTTTGCCCTCCAATCTGACCCAATCGGATATAATTTTGTTCAAAGTTATGCTTATTTTTATATTTGCTCCGACCCGACCTGACACGATTAAGCTGAGTTAAGACGGGCCCTCAAACTTAATGGACTAATAAACACACCTATATCAAACTATCCCCACCAAGTTGTACTATATAATATCAGGGATGACAGCTATTTGGAGTTCACTATCATAGCAAAACTAAAATCTCAAACATTCATGTAAAAAAAGAAAAGAAAAATAAGGAAAGAAATGGGCTTCCCTAAAATCTATACTAGTAACACCAAATTCCAAAATGTAATTTCAAGCCCAATCTAAAAGTTCTATTAAATACACAAAGATCCACCCGAAATTAATGTTTAAAATTTAAATTAAAAATAACTAAAATCAAAATCTGCAAATGAACACTCAAAATAAAACAAAATTGTGATTTTTTTTTTTAGTGTTTTGATTACTCTTTTTTCCTTTGAGTTTTATATTAAAAAAAAAAGAACAAAATACGGCAAAAGCGACTCGAAGAAAGAAAAACCTTGTTTGAATATACGTTCTTGTCATTTTGACTACTGTATTTATGAATGCAGTTGACAAAATAAACACCTCTTTGATTGCATTCGCGGAATCAAGCCATTGCTTGGGAATCCTATGAACAGGGAAAAGAAGATAGAATGACTTGAATGAACGTGAGAGAGTAAAAGTGTACATATATATATATATATATATATTTCTCAGTTTAACTTATTATTCTTTCCAAACTAATGCAAATATTAAAACCCGCCTCTAATTTTCAATATAATCTTTTTTTCCCTTCTTGTTAACCAATAAAATTGAAGCTGAGGAAAGCTCCACATCCACATCGGAGTGCAGTGGAAATGTCCTAGGGCCTGGTTGGTTTCATTCTTATTAGACAAAACTAACAATTGGGCCTGAAGAGGACACGTGAGGCTTTTTTAATATATATATATATATATATAAACTAGCCAATTCAGGCTGCTCTTTGCGTGAAAGAATTCGGTCCAACAGGTCCATGTACCGAAAGATGCTTTGTACATATAAAGTTGTACACGAATTAAAATCCCATGTAGTAGTATTGACTATTATAAGGGTGCAACAAATGTTTTTACTGTTTTTCTTTAAATATTAAAAAATATAACAAAAAAGATAAAAATTATAATTACAAGAAAGAAATTTAAAAAAAAAAAAACTTAAAAACATTTACTGCACACAGCAGAAATATCCTAATTCCATGCATACCGAACCAGAATAGTTCTTGATCATTGCCTCGCCTACTGAGATGGGTATTTAGCACTGGAGTTCAATAGGTTTTGTTATTGTCCTCGTTTTTTATCGTGCCATTTTTTGACTTTGTTTATTTATTTTTTTATTTCTGTTTGTTGTATACGTTTGTGTCTACGTTTTTTAACTCTTTAATAAAGAGTGATAACCTCATGTATTTTTAATTATATTAATTTAATATACTTGAAAAAAAGGTTTTCCATTTAGGCTCTTTAGATTAATCAAATTTAAATTTTGATAAAAGAGATATTATTATATGTAACTAATTGAGTTAACCTCTCAATAGATAGCGATCATATGAAAATTTGATACTTCTCGTCCACAAAAAAAGTAAACATTTGATTGCACACAAGGTGTTCCAGATCATTCAATGATCAGCAGCCTTCTTAATCATTTCTTCATCATTTTTTGACTAATTAAGAAATTTAGATCTTTAGAACCAATTCCAGCATGAATAGGAGCGGCACCTCTGAGATCTTTAGTTGATTAGTGCAAGACTTCTTGTGCTTGGAACTCTCTATCGCTTAATTATGTTCTTGCAGTGTAATTTTCTATAACCTAGTTTCACATCATGAATTCCATACTTGGTAAATACCCGTTAATATTATTATGAAAATCAAGAGCAGAGGAACAGATTTCCCTCAAAGACTTCTAGGGAACGTCATTATTTAGAAGTTCATTAAAAAAGAAATTCTAATTTTTTTTTTTTTTGGGATGAAATATGGAGGTTTAAAAGTCTACAAATATAGCTCAATTGAAACTACACTAGAAGATAAAATCCTCATCACATTAGTAGTTAACTAAGACAAGATGCTACTTGGTAGATTTTCATACGTGATTAGACCAAGATTATAAGTGAAGCCTAAATTCACAAGATCATTAACAAATATATTAGTTTGCCTTTATCTATGTTAAATTCAAACTTGCCAATCATTGCATAATATAAGTTTTAGAGTCTTGAAAATATTATGGAGATTCATCCTATAATTATGAGAGGAAGTAAGACCTTCCACAAGAAGCTTAGAATCATTTTTAAGAATAATTTTTTTAAAGTCAATTTAAAACATTCAAACGCTTCTTAGCATTTGGTTTTAGGGACAAAGTAACTTCTCAAATTCTTAGGAAAGGCATGAATTCACCTTCCATCCTCATCTTTGATCAAACTGTCACAAGCAACTTTATCTAGACTTTCCTTAATAACTCCATCAATATTGAAAAAAATCCATAGTTTTTTTTTTTAAATCATAAAAAATATTAGGGCTCCATTTGGTTGAGTGGCATAGATGTAGATGTAGATGTAGATGTAGATGCATTCCATCATCACCTTTCAACAGCTGGTTTGGTGAATTCAAGTGAAAGCAATGTTAGACAAGAAAATGAATAGCGCATAGTGAAAGATAAGACTTGGGGGAAATTTTAGAGCCAGTAAAAACCTATTTATGCCTCTACTTCATTTTTGGATTGTAATCTTCTGTATTTGATTTATGTGGTGTTGTAATATGAATTATTATATGGGATTACTTCACTATGTATTTATAATGCAATTTAACACGTGTTATTTTGTTAAACATCCTTGAAATGGTTGAAAAATTTGAAGAAAGTTTTTAGATTTTTGTTACTTGAAACTCACTTTTTAAATCTAAAATTTCTTTTGCTTCTTTACCTTTCTTGTTCAAATAATGTCCCAAAATAAATTTGAATGTCGACATATTTCATGATCTAGGTTTTGTGGCATGAAAAACACCAAAAAATGCTATCATTTGTCTCATGTTGCAAACGGGTTTGACAAATCCATTCAAATTTGCATCCTTAACCCGATTGGAAGTTGAAGACAACCTTTAACCATCCTATGCAAAGCCCACTAAAATTCATAAATTTTAAAACTTGGGGGTGGAACCATAGCAAAAGTGCAGCCACAAAACCAAAGGGAAATTAAAGTCTGTGTCAGATATCTTAAATTGTAGAAGATCAAATATTGATGAATTATATAATTTTTGCATTGAAATTGTAGATGAACATATTGGAAAGCCCACCTCCTATGTTAGAGCTCTTTAATAGAGAACACACTGAGTTGACTCAATTGCTCTTCGAATACTCCTTATGTTTTAAGGTTAGGTTCATGGTAGCCAAAATCCTCAAAGTTGTATTAGAAGAAAAACCAATAAACGAAAAGAATATTCAAATGATTGACGACAATTAACTAACACTAGAGAAAAAATTTAATTTTTAGTGTTAACTCATTTTATTTTTATTTAAATTGGGGGTATTTTTGTTATTTGTTTAGTTTTACATGTTATTCTTTCACTAATTTTATCTAACCAAATATAAATACAAATATATATTTTTTTCCTTTAATGTCATACTAAACATAGTCAACGTACTTGTAATAGCAAACACATTTTCTTTACAATTACGTAATCCAAGATTCATTAAACTAAATGGGCCATAAATGTACTTATTTACAAAATCAAGTTGTCTTTAATTGCAAGTGTCTTATATATCTTTCCATTCAAGTAAGCTATCTAATTCTAAGAAATACCATTCTCGTACCGTATTTCAAGATCCAAACTACTTTGATTGTTAACTTAATGTTCTAAATAAATTAAAAAAATAATTATAATTTAAAAATATATCCATAAATAATAATGTATTATATTATATTGGAGTATATATAATTTTTTAATAATTACCAAGTTTATTGGTAGTTATTTTGATATTAGATATTTCAATGTTAGAGACTCTATTTTTTCGCTAAATTTTTAGTGCATATGTTATGTAATTTTTACATATTAAATGAACAAGATTGGAAGAAAATACATATTAACAGAAGAGAAAATTACTATAATTAATCAACCATTGAATTTTTTATTTATTGATTTGCAAAATCAAAGGACAGATTTGGTCCATTTATGTTGGTACGTGGACGACATGTCAATACATGTAAAGATTATAGAGACTCCTGTAATTTGTCATGAATACTGGGGCACAAAGAAAATGAAATCCAACGTTGCGAATTGAAAGAGAAAACAGAGAGAAGAAGTGCAGGTTCCCTGCAACGATTTCAATTTGAAGGTGGGAACCAGCGGAAGCCATGAATTCCAGAGTCCAAGTAATGTAACTCACTAGCTCGGATTTACGGCATAAAGCGAGGATCTCGGTAAGCTCGCCTATCTTATTCTGCATCGCCTTCTCCATCTTCTTCTATCTGTTATTGCAGCTTCTTCGTTACGGTTATTTTCAGATGTTCATAATCGTTTTCTTTTACGTCATTGTCGGAATCGAAACCTTATTATAAATTTTGGGATCCCTTTATCTCGAATTCAGTTCAATTCCAAATGGGTTATGCCCAATGGATTATGAGAGTCAAGAGGATTATTGTTATTGTGCTAAGAAGACTGGCAAGGAAATGGATTCAATCGAAAGAGTGAGATTCAATAGTAGATCTAAGGTTTGTTTAATTCTTTGATAAGTTTTAGTTATGGGCTTCGATCGTATTATGGTCCCATCTGGATCAGTTTACATCCCGAGGTGGCCTATTGTTCATAACCCCCCCCCCTCTCTCTTCTCATACAGATGTGTGCTCTTTATCCATCTAATGTGCAAATTCCATCTCTTTGTTTTAGTATATTTTTCTATTTTAAATTCATTGGTCTTTTTTTTTTTAATTCTGTCTACAATGCCATTGAAGTCAAGAGTCAGAAATGAGCTTTTACATAACATTTTCAACCTAGTGGCCTTGTAGTGGTCATTGGGCAGTGTCAGTTGATATCAAACATCTACATCAGTGATTGTACAGCTTAAAATCTTTTTTTTTTTTCTTTTTTTCCCCCCTTTTTGGTTCTAAACTATAACAAGCACAGCAATGGAAATGCTGGATTTTACCTGATGGTGGAGACTTCAGATGTTACTGAGGGCTAAAAATGATACATATTGTTAATCTTCTTAGCCATTGATGTGTTCTGTAGCACAGACCTTTTGAGTCTACATTAAGGGCAAGGCATGAAAAATGTTGTTTCACGATTTAACTCTCTAGGTTAAGGGGTGACAGAGATCACGTTGGAATTCAGTGCATGTTAATTTTCTCTGATCATAGTTATTTACTGGGCATTCCTGTGGTCGGATAAGTTTTTTCAACTTTTTAGGCAACTTTATTACACTATAGTAGTGCTTCTTTCTCGTTACTCATATCATATGTTACTAATTTATTGTACCTAAATTTGTATTTTTTTATCCGGGATTGAATTATTGGAGAAGGTTGATGGGTTAGTAACTTCAAGAGAAGCTCATCCAGGATGGCTGGAATATGATAGACCTAGAGTTATAAATTAGCTACTGAACAGAAAATGTAGTGTTCTGTGACTTTACATATCTACATATAGTTTATCTTAGACTTATATAAATTTTCAAGGGGATCAATAATAAATCTGGACGCACTCGTGCTATGTGTGTATAAAAATTTGGAATAGGCTCACCTTCCCACTTATATATATGCATGGTTATGTGTGTTTATTGTTTATATGGTCTACTGATGTATTCAACATTTATATGCTGTCTTGATGAATTCTTTTAGAGTTGTAGTATATCATTGGGCTGTGTTTCATATGTTTTTAACTGTGTTTAAGTTGAATTATTTATGTTACTCATGCTTCATTAAAGTCATCAACATGTGGAAGCTTTAATCACATTTTATTGATTGTCTTTTTCAATTGTGTTCTCCCTGGGGATTTGTTTCATAGCAACTTTCTGTTGGTAAATGTCAAGCAGATCTGCTTGTCAAAATGGGGCATTTAAAGTTGCAAACACAAACCGGTATCAATGCAATAGAGGAGGAACCTGAGCAATGTGATGTTGGATATCCTAACAAAACTACCGTAGCATGCATGATCAATGCGGAAATTGGTGCTGTTTTGGCAGTCATGAGAAGAAATGTTAGATGGGGAGTCCATTATATGTCAGATGATGATCAGTTAGAGCACTCTCTTGTTCAGTCTTTGAAGGCATTAAGGAGGCAGATCTTTTTGTGGCGGAATCAGTGGCATGCCATCAACCCTGCCTTGTATCTCCAGCCTTTTCTGGATGTCATTCGATCAGATGAAACTGGTGCACCAATTACTGGTGTTGCTTTGTCATCTGTTTACAAGATCTTAACTCTGGATGTGATTGATCAAAACACTGTCAATGTTGGGGATACCATGCACTTGGTGGTTGATGCTGTTACAAGTTGTAGATTTGAGGTGACTGACCCTGCATCAGAAGAAGTGGTATTAATGAAGATATTACAAGTTCTTCTAGCATGTGTGAAAAGCAAAGCATCAGTAATGCTGAGTAACCAACATATTTGCACCATAGTGAATACTTGTTTCCGTATAGTTCATCAAGCGGGAACCAAAGGCGAGTTGTTGCAGCGAATAGCACGTTACACAATGCATGAACTTGTTAGGTGTATTTTCTCTCATCTTCAAGATGTTGACTACACAGACCATGCACTGTTAAATGGGAGCACTGCTTTGGCACAAGAGGTATGAGATTCCTGTTGTCCCTTTTGGTTACAATGCTCACTGTTTTCTTGTGATTATTTTGTCAGCTTTTGGGGGGAAAAAACAATTGAAAGAAAAATCAGCGAGAGGTTCTTATTCCTGCTATAATTGTTGCGTTGCTATCATTTATTAGTCTCAGCTTACTAAATGGTAAATCATTGAAGAGGGAAACTTCCATGACTTCTTTAATCTCTGCTGTTTTGTTTTTGGGGCCAATTTCTTCTTACTTTACTGTTAATCATATTTACGTTATTTACATTAATCTACTATTCTCACCAAATTTTATATCACTAAAGCCTAATGTCAACTTAGACCTCCCTTTCCTGACTTCCCTTCTCCGACCTCTGATAAAAGAGTAGAAGGAAAGAATATTTACTGGCTCTATATATGTAATTACTATTTCGGGGTAGAGAGATTGTCTTTGTGGATTATTACAAATATTTATGTGTTTATAGAAATAAGAAGTTTTGCTGGTGCAAAAACTTAATTTTGAGGATCAGGACATGCATAAATGTGAATATTTATTGATATTTTTTGCAGACTAGGCAATTAGGGAATGGGAACTTAAATTCTGCAAATGATAGTCAACCATTATCCGCCTGCATTACTTCCAATGCTGCAACTGTTGTGTCTGCAACCATAACAGATGAAAACACACCTCTTGCTAGTGGTGGCAAGGAGGCTGTTCCACATGAATTGCATCTCATGTCTGAACCATACGGGGTTCCCTGCATGGTGGAAATATTTCACTTCTTGTGTTCTTTGTTGAATGTTGTTGAGCATATGGGAATGAGTCCTAGATCAAACACAATAGCATTTGATGAAGATGTGCCACTTTTTGCCTTAACTTTGATAAACTCGGTCATAGAGTTGGGAGGGCATTCCTTTTGTCATCACCCCAAGTTGCTGAGCTTGATTCAGGATGAATTATTTCGTAATCTTATGCAATTTGGTTTGTCAATGAGTCCCCTTGTCCTTTCAATGGTTTGCAGCATTGTTCTCAACCTGTATCACCATCTTCGTACAGAACTCAAATTACAACTAGAAGCCTTCTTTTCTTGTGTCATCTTGAGGCTTGCACAAAGCAGATATGGAGCTTCATATCAGCAGCAGGAGGTTGTCATGGAGGCCCTTGTTGACTTCTGCAGGCAAAAGTCATTCATAATGGAGATGTATGCTAACTTTGACTGTGACATAACTTGCAGTAATGTCTTTGAAGATATTGCTAATTTGTTGTCGAAAAGTGCATTTCCTATGAACACTCCATTATCTTCCATGCATATTCTTGCTTTGGATGGTCTTATCGCTGTTATGCAGGGAATGGCCGAAAGGATAGGCATTGGGTCTGTTAGTTCGGAAAATTCTCAAGTGAATCTTGAAGAGTATACTCCATTCTGGATGGAAAAGTGTGAGAATTTCAGTGATCCTAATCATTGGGTTCCTTTTGTCTGCCGAAGAAAGTACTTCAAGAGAAAATTGACGATTGGAGCTGACCACTTTAATCGTGATCCTAAGAAAGGTTTAGAGTTTCTCCAAGGAACAAATCTTTTGCCTGACAAACTTGATCCCCAGAGTGTTGCCTGCTTTTTCAGATACACTTCTGGGTTAGACAAGAATCTAATTGGTGATTTTCTGGGAAATCATGATGAATTCTGTGTTCAGGTTCTTCATGAATTTGCTAGAACATTTGATTTCAAAGACATGACTTTAGACAATGCCCTGCGTCTATTTTTGGAAACTTTCAGACTGCCTGGAGAATCACAGAAAATACAAAGAGTGCTTGAAGCTTTCTCTGAGAGATATTATGAGCAGTCACCACATATCCTTGCTAACAAGGATGCTGCTCTCTTGTTATCATATTCAATCATTATGCTCAATACAGATCAGCACAATGCACAAGTCAAAAAGAAGATGACGGAAGAGGATTTTATCCGGAATAATAGGCGAATAAATGGTGGCAATGATCTACCCCGAGAATTCCTGTCAGAGCTTTACCATTCAATTTGTAAGAATGAGATCCGCACAACCCCCGAACAAGGTGTTGGATTTCCTGAAATGACCCCAAGTCGTTGGATTTATCTAATGCAAAAGTCAAAGAAAACTGCTCCATTCATTGTGTCTGATTCGAGAGCATATCTTGATCATGATATGTTTGCTATTTTGTCTGGCCCTACGATTGCTGCCATTTCTGTGGTATTTGATAATGCTGAACATGAAGAGGTATACCAAACATGTATGAATGGATTCTTAGTTGTTGCCAAGATTTCAGCTTGCTATCATCTTGACAATGTACTGGATGATCTGGTTGTGTCTCTCAGTAAGTTCATTACTATCTTGGATCCATCATTGGATGACGAACCAGTCCTGGCCTTTGGAGATGATATAAAAGCAAGAATGGCAATTGAGACAGTTTTCACCATTGCAAACAGGTATGGTGATTACATTCGTGCTGGATGGAGGAACATTCTTGATTGCATCTTAAGATTGCACAAGTTAGGCCTTCTTCCTGCTCGTATGGCCTGTGATGCAGCTGAGGAGCTTTCTGCAGAAATATGGCTTGCAAAGCCTAATGCAAATTCTTTATCGTCAACTCATCTGCCATCTAGTACTCCAAAGAGATCCTCAGGATTGATGAGCAGGTTTAGTCAACTCTTATCTCTTGGCACTGAAGAGCCAAAGTCAGAACCAACTGAAGAACAACTTGTTGCTCATCAACACACCCTTGAAACAATCCACAAATGTCACATTGACAGTATATTCACTGAGAGTAAATTTCTTCAAGCTGAATCTCTATTGCAACTTACAAAAGCACTCATCAGTGCTGCAGGACGACCTCAGAAAGGAAACAGCATATCTGAGGATGAAGATACTGCAGTTCTCTGCTTGGATTTATTGGTTGCCATAACTCTGAATAACAGGGATAGAATTGGACTTCTTTGGCAGGGTGTTTATGAGCACATATCAACCATTGTTCAGTCAAGTGTGATGCCTTGTGCGCTGGTTGAGAAGGCAGTTTTTGGACTTTTAAGGATTTGCCAGCGGTTGCTTCCATACAAAGAGAACATTGCTGATGAACTCCTGAGGTCATTGCAACTTGTCTTGAAGCTTGATGCTCGGGTTGCTGATGCCTACTGTGAGCAGATTACACAGGAAGTTGGTCGCCTTGTGAAGTCAAATGCTTCTCATATCAGATCTCAGTTAGGATGGCGTACAATTACATCACTGCTTTCCATCACAGCTAGGCACCCAGAAGCATCTGAAGCTGGGTTTGATGCATTATTGTTCATAATGTCTGATGGAGCCCATTTGCTGCCAGCTAATTATGTTCTCTGTGTAGATGCTGCAAGGCAGTTTGCTGAATCACGTGTTGGACAGTCTGAGAGATCTGTACGGGCACTTGATCTTATTTCAGGTTCTGTTAATTGTTTAGCAAAGTGGACCAGTGACGCTAAGCAAGCATTGGAGGAAGAGCAAATGGCAAAGATGTTGCAGGATATTGGGGACATGTGTTTGAGGGTAGTACAGGGACTGAGGAAGTTATGTTTGGAACAGAGAGAGGACGTTAGAAATCATGCTTTGTTTTCTCTGCAGAAGTGCTTGAGTGGAGCTGCTGGCATTGATCTCCCTCATGGTTTGTGGTTACAGTGTTTTAATCTAGTGATCTTCCCTGTGCTTGATGACCTGCTTGAAATTGCACAGGCACAGTCCCAAAAGGACTACCGGAACATGGAAGGCACACTTATCCTTGCCTTGAAGCTATTGTCTAAAGTTTTCCTCCAGTTATTCCAAGATTTATCACAGTTGACAACCTTCACCAAACTATGGTTGGCTGTACTGGACCGAATGGAAAAATATATGAAGGTAAAAATTAGGGGAAGGAGAAGCGAGAAGCTTCAAGAGCTTGTGCCTGAGCTTCTTAAGAACACTTTGCTTGTCATGAAATCTGGTGTCATACAGGCGCAGAGCAGTGCCTTAAGTGGTGATAGTTTGTGGGAACTGACGTGGCAGTATGTGAATAATATTGCCCCAACATTACAGTCTGAGGTGTTCCCTGAGCAGGATTCAGAGTATTTGCAGCACAAACAGGGTGAAACAGCTGGAGGTTTGGGACCTGATGAAAATGTTTCTGTGCCGTCAGAAGAAACTGCCAGCCAAGATGGTGCTGGCATTGGTTAATTATTGTTGCAGTGCTGTGGTTACCTGAGTTGGTTTTGCTATGTTTCCCTATGAACCCATGATCTCAGTCCTTCATAGTTTTTCCTTTTGGAGGTTGTCTGGGTTCTCAAATTGATTATGCAAAATATGGTAGATCAGACTTGAGGTAAGAGTGTTCGTATTGCTGAATCCAATGTTGATTATGCAGAATATGATAGATCAGATTTGTGGTTAGAGAGTGTTGCTCTCGTTGAATCTCATGATGCTGTCCTTTGGTATTCCCTCTTTCTCATATTTGCCGAAGGATGCTAGATATTAGTGTAACTTTGGAGGGAGATATATATGTTATATAGCTTTGAGAAAGAACCATTAGAGTGCTCCCTTGTAGTAGGGTGCCTATAGAGATCCCCTCCTCTCCCCATGAGTCCACCCCTGCGCCAGTGAACTGCAAATTTCTGGAATTATTGTCTTTGCTAAATTGTACAGATCTCGAATTGTTCTCTTTAGCTGCGAGATGTATTTTACTCAGTATGATGTATACACCAAAAGTATTCAAAGGATCATAAATATATATTTGAACGCCCAAGGACTTGCAGTTTTCATTCATTTGATTTTCTTCCTTCGAGTTTGACGACAATGTCTTCCTCAGGACGGTTCAACTATCAATCTAAATCTTTTACAATCCACATATAGTTGTATATAGGTTACTCTCTCTTTGATTGTACAATTGATGAGAATTTAATTTGGTTCAATAATATTAGTTTATTTCTTGCATTTCATTGCTCCAACCCCCTTGAGGCCATGACAATTGGTGTTAGCTTCTGTTACCTCAAATTTTTCAGTGCTATCATTTGATTGTAACTGATAATTACTTGGGAAAATTATAGGTAAAGATCCTGAGTTGACGTTATTTATATTAAAGAACTTAAATTTTTAAAATTATTCTTACAGACTTAAGGATGAAAAATTTTAATTTAAAGTTTTAAATTATAATTTTTTGTGTATTTTAAATTTTAAATTTTTAGGTTCTTCAGAATAATTTTAAACTTTGGATCTTTTAAAATAAATATTTTTAATTTGAGATTTTCAATTGTAAATTTTTTCTAATTACTTTGTTGCAATATGATAGCCCTTCTGCAACTCTTTTTGTTGATAAGAAATGCATTACTTCTTTCTCCGGTCTAAAACTAACTAAAAAAGGTCTTATTTTAATTTATCATTAAACGGAAAACCTATTCATTTAGGTTACTATCAAAATTACGGAAAGTGTCTTTTTTTTTTTTTTTTTTTAAATATTGACTTTATTTTTCCATTGAAGAAAAAAATTATTTTAAAAGGTTAGCTTCAATCAAGTGGTTTTAGCCTGTAACTGGTGAAACTGGTAACATGTACTCGTCTCTTAGATTGCCAATTGGTGAAATTCAACTTTTACTGTACTCTTACTTGGTGAAATAGCATAATTAAATGGATACATGACCACGGTTTTGTTTCCCTGTTACAGCTATCTATTGTTGGTGCTTTCCCATGAACTATTTTAGTGTTCAAGTTTCAGCTAAAAATCAAGTATATAACCAAAGGAAGAAGACAGTCAAGACAATTTTAGTTGCCACCCAAAAAAATGGCTCTCGCAAAGTTGCAGTACAAGAGAAACAGAGTAAGGAGCTCAAGCTGCGGCTTAGAAGTCCCCCGTCGAAAAACTTCACACAGCTGAGGAGCAAGTGCCGATTATAAAATGCAGGACGAGCCTGGACTGAATATATTAGTAAAATTTGGGATTGAGGATAGAGACTATATATTTCTCTTTATTTATATTTTGTTTTTATTAGTTTTTGTAGTGTTTTAAAATATTTTTTAATGTTTCAAAATAATTTTTGCTGAGTTTAATAGGAAGGAATCAAAATAGCACAAATTAAGGGACTAAAATAGAGTTTTTGACCATAATACTACAATAAAAATAATGATAAAAGTAACGATTGCCTAAAATGCTCCAATCTTCTTGATCCAAATGCTAAAATCTTTTTCTTTTATTATTTTTAAACAAAGCTTGCGTCCCATTTATTTTGTTTTTTCCTATGCCTGTGTCTAATTAATTTTTCTTTAATTTTTTTAAAAATTAAAGATAACATGGGTTATATAATCCGTTTTAGAGATTGTCAACTTATCTATTTAATGACTTTAGTACTATATATTTTCAAAATGGGTCGTGTATTTTTTTTGTTTAAAATAATTAAATAATTTTTATAATTAATTTTATTTTAATTTTTCTAATTAATTAATTATCTTCTTTTAATCTTTTTAAGTGTTAATCATAACTTTATAATTTTTTATCAATAACACATTGAATTATTATAAGTATAATTGTACAATACACACCCACATCCCCTATGGGTAAAAGTAAATACCCCCACATACTGCATTAAAGTTTTTTTCTTGTTCACTATCGTGGCAATTGGAAGGGTTTTTTTTGTCTTTTTCCTCTTCTTGATATGATCTTGGGCCATTTTGATTAGTGATTGGTGGAAAATTCAAATCTCACTTATCATACCAAAAGAAAGGAATGGGTGAATGTAGTATGATAAACCCATGATGTTTCTAGTACATCCATCCCTCATCCTAAAAAGACTTATTGAGATACTTACCATTAAACACACATCAATCAATAAATTGGGTCATGAGTAGGAAGAAGCCATATGCATTGTGCAATAGTGTGGTGGATAATGTGACAATGATAATGTATAATATGAGAGACTGACACCTCGAAAATTTATAATTTATGTGGATGATGCAAATGGAGATAGATCAATATTCTTTAGAGTTTGCTTGCATCAATGTTGAGGTGTAAAAGAAGGATACAATACATCTAACCATCATAGATGTCTTCTTAACACTAATGTTTTTACATAAAATTTTAGTTTCAAGCTCATTCACCTTAGTCTTGTTATGCATAAGTTAATGGCTGGGTTGAAGTTGCTAATAAAACCTTAATAAGACTAACAAAGAAGTCCATTGAGGATCAATTTAGGAGATAACATTAAGTATTACCTAAAGTTTTATGAGATTACAAGAACTTAGTTAAAATAGCCATAGGCACTACTCCTTTGAGACTAGTTTATGGAGTTAATGTTGTGCTACGCTTGGAAGTTATAGTTAGGTCTTGGAGAGTGGCTCAACAAAACAACTTGATAGTTGACATGTACACCCAATCCATATGCATGTATTAAACAACTTAGATGAAGATCAATGATTTCTCTTGGGCATATTAGACTTTATAAAAACTAAGTCATGTAGACAAACAATAAAAGAGTTAAACCTTAATTGTTTGAGGTAAGAAATTCGGTTTGGATGACTCAAATACTTGTTATAGTAAAAGATTGAAAATTTGGCAAATGGTCTCCAAATTGCGAAAAACGATACGTGGTTAGCCATATTATTCATAGGATAGCCTATCATTTACTCGATATAAAAGGAATATAAGATGCTGAGTCAATAAGAGAATAGAAAGATTGATTTTGAGAATTAAAGGAAATTTTTTTAGGAAAATTCAACAAAGAGAAATACAAAAACAAAAGAGTTTATTGAGAATTTATAGGAAATGAATTCAAATAATAATATTATTAGTTTGATTCATTGGATGGAAATTGTAGCAATGATGCCAAGATAGGAAACAATAGTTAAAGCATTTAAAATCCTGAAGAAATATCACACATCATGATTTTTCAAACAAATTAAAACTCATTAAAAAGCCAGAAGAAGGTAAATGTGTTAGCACTAAAAATCATAAGACAATAATTAACAACTAGTGGCCAAGGCTTTCGAACATAATTCAATCAAAAAACCCTAAAAAACAAGATGCAAGATGAATATCTAAATAGCCAAATTTGTCTTATCAACTAACAACTTCCATTATGCTAAAGAGAGAATAAGTGATAAAAAAGAAAGTGTGAATACAACATAATAACAATCTTTAAAGGCATTTGAATGTCATGATTCTTACTCATAAACCAACAAATAAGTATGTTAGACATTATTGAAGGAGTGGTTTAATGGAGAATGTATCAACACAAGATATGTTATAAACTAAGAGTAAGAACTACCATGTAGCACATATAGAAATCTCCAAAAAAAAAAAAACTTGCTTTATAACTTCATTTAAATTTTAGTCATTTATTAGTTTTATTTATCATTTTTTTATTGCTTTATATGTCACTTTTAATTCAATTCCTATTAAATATATATTTATTTTCTTTCAACGTTTTTTATTGTGAATTATAAAGTTTATATATTCAATTTTAATGCAATTCAATATCTTTTTTTTTTTTAATTTTATAAGCCCTTCTTACATTCGAACTCATATACACTTATTTAGTTATGTTTAAAATCTTAAGGAATCTCTTTTTTCAAGAGATTTATGTCCCATCTCTTTTGCTTCTTCGAAAATAAGGATTAAAGAATTAGGTTTATGAGTTCAATTTCAAAATAAGATTACATTGAGTTTTTAACTAATCTCCTATCGAAACAATAGTCAATAATTATGTTTGTAAAATTTTGTAAATTTTTATTTAACATTTGATAGTAAATTAATGCTAGAAAAATATTAGATAGTAAATTGGATCACTCTGATATCTTTGTTTGGGTATTAATTTAGTGTCACAAATAATACTAATGTATTTTTTAAAGGTTTAAATGAATTTCTTAATAATGTAAATTTTAATTTAATACTTGTTATATTAGATTATGTATGCAAAAAAATATGAGAGTATTTAATTTAATTGATTTACTCAATAATTTTGTTCTATTAATTTATGATTTTCACTGATATTAATATTATATTTAAATAATCAAATAGAATATTATAGTCTTATTAAAAAAATAAGACTTGTCTCAACTTATTTCAAAAAAATAAAAAAAATAAAAATCTGAAGCCAATCTCAGGCTCTGCAGCTCAAGAGTGGCCTCTCTATTTAATAAAAAAAAATTATAACTGGTTTAGACACCGAAATTAAAAAAAAAAAAGTTAATATAGTATATTAGTGGAATAGTTTCAGTAGCATTTCGTTATATAAGTGTTTTATTTTTTTTGTAAAAATGTAAAAGAAAGCCCATAACTCTCTATACATATATATATATATATATATATATATATATATATATATATATATATATGTCGCGGTGATCAGAGAACGGCTGAAACAAAATACGAATAAGTAAAGTCCCTGTCGGTAATTTTCTACTTTTACAAGGGCACCAAAGCGAAAAAGATTTTCTGGAAAAAAAAAAAAAAAAACTGGAAAACGAGGGAAGGGAGTCCAGCTGCGAGACGAGGGGGGGCTTCACAGAGACAACTTCAATTTGAAAGTAGTAGCAGAAGGCAACATTTCAGAGTAATGTAATCCACCGACTTGAATTCATGTACTAAACTGGGGATCGTGGTAAACTACTTTTCTTCTTCTGCGTTGTCATCTCCATCTTCCATTTGTAGTTGATTCTTCCTTTTTTACGTTTTTCTTTTTCTTACACACACACACACACACACACACATTGTCTGGGTTGTATCATTTGGAATCAAAACCTCAACATAGCGTTTGGGACCCTTTGTTTTGAATTTACTTCCATTCCAGATGAATTACATCCATGGTACTGTAAAAGCAAAAAGATTACTTTATTATGCTAAAAGTACTGGTAAAGAAATGGGTTGAATGAAATGGTGCGATTCAATAGTAGATCTAAGGTTTTTGAGGCTTTGGATAAGTTATGTTTATCGTTTGAAGTTGTATTAGGGTCCCATTAGGATCTGTTTCAAGACCCAGAGTGACTACTTGTTGATGCCGTCTTTTTTTTTTTTTTTCAATTAATGGGTGTGCTACTTGCATGCACCGAAAGTAGCTATATGTATATCTTGTTTAATGTAAATTTTAAGTCGATGTGCATTTCAAACAAGGGCAATGAAGTTAAAGTTCACGCTGAATATTTGAGCTTTGGGTAAAATTGTAATGAACCAGTCGACACAGTTGAGCTAGTAGCCTTACAGTGGTCACTTAACATGAACCACCTGCATGAGTAATTGCATATTTTAAACTGTTAACAAAGAGTAGTGATGAAAAATTTTCATGTCCCTTGTGGGGCGACTCAGAATTTTTCTGTTAGTTATAAATGAGATGTCAGCTTTTACTCTAATTAGACAATGTGGCTGAAGAGCTAATGTATTATATATCCTGGAAAACTTTTCCTATATTAAGTGCCAAGTCATAACAATGTAGTTTGGTTATTCTACTTTTATGCATTTCTTTTTATTTTTACTTTCTTTTGTTTTGGGGGGGGGGGGAGGAGGAGATTATTTGGGAATTCAATGCATGTATTAGGGTATCTTGTCAAAGTTCTCTCCAATCAATTTTATGCCTAGTACAATTTTTATTGTTATTTTATTGAGCTATGTTAGGTACTTCGATCATCGTGGGGGTTTGTTTTGGATGTTAATGATCTTGTAACTGAAGATGGGACAATGAGTGGGTTATGATGGAAGAGTTAATAAAAGATACTTAATGGTGTGAGAAGCATAGCACAAATGGGTGGACCATGGGGGAGGTAGATTCATACTTATACAACAGAGACAGAGGATGCATTATTCTGTATGACATTCCTATTAGCATGTTAATAAAACCAATCCCGCACCTGAGTTTTTATGATCAAGTTATCAAATGATCTATCATTGTTGCCTCCATTCTCTTAAATTAAGTTTCAGTACAATGTATGATAGGCTTATGCTTCATGGACACTTACAAGCCCAAAGGGGCTTTTGTGTGAGAGGGTGTGTTAGAAATGTTAATAACCTAGAACTTCACCTAATAGTTTAAGCTTTAGGGATGAAATGGTCCTTGAGAACATCCATGTGTAATTTATCTTCAATCTGTAGGATTAATTCCAAGTGTATCAGTGAATAATCTGGACCCATTTGTGCATATGAAAACTTGGAATAGCCTCATCATGTCATCTTCCTACTTATTTAAGTGCATGACTACGTGGGTTAGGGAAACAATGTTTGTATGGTATCCTTAGGCAATTCAAAATGTACATGCTGCACTGATAAATTTGGAACATTCTCAGCTGTGTTTCATAAGTTTGTATTTCCTGCATCATAAATATGTTATTTAGTATATTATTTAGCACGCTAGTCCTAATCTTTTTTTTTTGGGGGGGGGGGGGGTATCTTTAGACTTTAAGTGTGCTTTCCAAGGGCTTTAAGGTAGATCTATTCTGTATGTAGATTATCATTGAAATGGGACGTTTAAAGCTGCAAGCTGGCATCAATGCAATAGAGGAAGAACCTGAGGAGTGTGATGCTGCAAACCCTAACAAAATCACTTCAGCATGTATGGTCAATTCAGAAATTGGTGCTGTTTTGGCGGTTATGAGGAGAAATGTAAGATGGGGAGGCCGTTATATGTCAGCTGACGATCAGCTGGAGCACTCTCTTATTCAGTCTTTGAAGGCATTGAGGAGGCAAATCTTTTCATGGCAGCATCAGTGGCATGTCATCAACCCTGCCTTGTATCTCCAGCCTTTTCTGGATGTGATTAGATCAGATGAAAGTGGTGCACCAATTACTATTGTTGCTTTGTCATCTGTTTATAAGATCTTAACTCTGGATGTGATTGATCAAAACACTGTTAATGTTGAGGATGCCATGCACTTGGTGGTTGATGCTGTCACTAGCTGCAGATTTGAGGTGACTGATCCTGCATCAGAAGAAGTGGTTCTAATGAAGATGCTACAAGTTCTTCTGGCATGTATGAAAAGTAAAGCATCTATGACGCTGAGTAACCAACATGTTTGCACCATAGTGAATACTTGTTTCCGAATAGTTCATCAAGCTGGAACCAAAGGTGAGTTGTTGCAGCGAATAGCTCACTACACAATGCATGAACTTGTTAGGTGTATTTTTGCACACCTTCAATTTGTTGACAATGCAGAGCATGCATTGGGATATGGAAGCTCTACATTGAAACAAGAGGTATAAGATTTGTGTTATATTTCTCATTTTCATTGTGATTTTATTCTGTTTCTCTCATGTTTACGGTGTCAGCTGCTGGGGAGGAAAAATATAGACAGTAAATTTTGATAGAGTGGGAGCTGCTTCAATATTAATTGTTGTTCCTATTATGCAAGTTGTCTCTACTTTCCATTTGGTAAATTATCTGAAAGAGAAACTTCCTTGACTTCCCTGTTTAATGATTGGCATATTGCTGGATATTTTCATTTAAATTTTTCATTAATTTATTATTACTGATAAATTGTTTACCATGAATTTTAGGGTGTTGCATGTTATGAATAATGTTTGACTAGCTGATTGTGGTGGATTGTAAGACTGTTTTACATCCTTTAATGGATTTCTCAGACCTCACTTGTCTGCTTCTCCCTTTCCCTCCTTCCCCCCATCCCCCTCAGGTAAAACAAGAACATAGGCTGTGTTTGTTTGGGTGGGAGGAGATTTGTTCTTTGTGGTAGTTATTAATAATGACAGTGAACAGTCAAATCTGCATACATTCAAATGGATTATATCCATTGTCCTGTTTAAAATGAATAATTCTGGTGGTCCAGAACTTGAACTTTGATATTTAGAAAACTTACATATAAGTATATGTATTTCTTGATTATTTGTGCAGACTAATGAGTATGCTTTTGGAAGTACACAATCAGAGAATGGAAGCATGAGTTTTGAATATGATAATCAGCCATTATCCTCAAGCTTTGCTTCCAGTGCTGCTATTGTTGTGACAAGAACTGTGATGGACAAAAACATAGCTATTGCGAATAGTGGCAAAGAGACCATACCATATGACATGCAGCTCATGACTGAACCATATGGAGTTCCCTGCATGGTGGAAATATTTCATTACCTGTGTTCTTTGCTGAATGTTGCCGAGCATATGGGAATGGATCGTAGGTCAAACACAATAGCATTTGATGAAGATGTGCCTTTCTTTGCTTTAACTTTAATTAATACAGTTATAGAATTTGGAGGGCCTTCCATTCACCGTCACCCCAGGTTGCTAAGCTTAATTCAAGATGAATTGTTCCGTAATTTGATGCAATTTGGTTTGTCAATGAGCCCTGTCATACTTTCAATGGTGTGTAGCATTGTTCTCAACCTGTATCATCATCTTCGTACAGAACTTAAATTACAGCTAGAATCATTCTTCTCTTGTGTCATTTTGAGGCTTGCACAAAGCAAATATGGGGCTTTGTACCTGCAGCAGGAGGTTGCCATGGAGGCCCTTGTTGACTTCTGCAGGCAAAAAACATTTATGGTAGACATGTATGCTAACTTTGATTGTGACATTACTTGCAGTAATGTCTTTGAAGACCTTGCTAATTTGTTGTCAAAAACTGCATTTCCTGTGAACTGTCCTTTGTCTTCCATGCACAATCTTGCTTTGGATGGTCTCATTGCTGTTATAGAGGGAATGGCTGAAAGGATCAGTAACGGATCTGTAAGTTCAGAACATGTGCCAGTGAATCTTGAAGAGTATACTCCATTCTGGATGGTTAAGTGTGAGAATTACAGTGATCCAAATCATTGGGTTCCTTTTGTTCGCCGCAGAAAGTACATCAAGAGACGATTGATGATTGGAGCTGACCACTTTAATCGTGATCCTAAGAAAGGTTTAGAGTTTCTCCAAGGAACACATCTTTTGCCCGACAAACTTGATCCCCAAAGTGTTGCTTGCTTTTTCAGATATACTGCCGGGTTGGATAAAAATCTTGTTGGTGATTTCCTGGGAAATCATGATGAATTCTGTGTTCAGGTTCTTCATGAATTTGCTGGAACATTTGATTTTCAAGATATGAATTTAGACACCGCTTTGCGACTATTTTTGGAGACTTTCAGATTACCTGGGGAATCACAAAAGATTCAAAGGGTGCTTGAAGCATTCTCTGAGAGATACTATGAGCAGTCAGCATATATCCTAGCTAACAAGGATGCTGCTCTCTTATTGTCGTATTCACTCATTATGCTTAATACAGATCAGCACAATGTACAGGTGAAAAAAAAGATGACAGAAGAGGATTTTATTCGGAACAATAGGCATATAAATGGTGGCAGTGATCTCCCGCGAGAATACCTTTCAGAGCTTTACCGATCAATTTGTAAGAATGAGATCCGCACGACCCCTGAACAAGGTTTTGGATTTCCTGAAATGACACCCAGTCGGTGGATTGACCTAATGCATAAATCAAAGAAAACTGCTCCATTTATTATATCTGATTCCCGAGCCTACCTTGATCATGATATGTTTGCTATCATGTCGGGCCCAACAATTGCTGCCACCTCCGTTGTATTTGATCAAGCTGAGCATGAAGATGTATACCAAACTTGTATAGATGGGTTTTTAGCTGTTGCAAAGATTTCAGCTTGTCATCATCTTGAAGATGTTCTGGATGATCTGGTAGTGTCTCTTTGTAAGTTCACTACTCTTTTGAACCCATCATCTTCTGAGGAACCAGTCCTAGCTTTTGGAGATGATACGAAAGCAAGAAAGGCAACTGTGACAGTCTTTACTATTGCAAATAGGTATGGTGATTACATACGTACAGGGTGGAGAAATATTCTTGATTGCATCTTAAGATTGCACAAGCTAGGTCTTCTTCCTGCTCGCGTGGCCAGTGATGCAGCTGATCAGTCAGAGCTTTCTGCTGAAACTGGGCATGGAAAGCCCATTACAAATTCTTTATCATCAGCTCATATGCCATCTATTGGTACTCCAAGGAGATCCTCAGGATTGATGGGCAGGTTTAGTCAACTCTTGTCTCTTGATACTGAAGAGCCTAGATCACAACCTTCTGAACAACAACTTGCTGCTCATCAGCGCACTCTACAAACAATACAGAAGTGTCACATTGACAGCATTTTCACTGAGAGTAAATTTCTGCAAGCTGAATCTCTATTGCAGCTTGCAAGAGCACTAATTTGGGCTGCAGGGCGACCTCAGAAAGTAAACAGCACACCTGAAGACGAAGATACTGCAGTTTTCTGCCTGGAGTTGCTGATTGCAATCACTTTGAATAACAGAGATAGAATTGGACTTCTTTGGCAGGGTGTCTATGAGCACATATCCAATATTGTTCAGTCAACTGTGATGCCTTGTGCACTGGTAGAGAAGGCTGTTTTTGGACTCCTAAAGATTTGCCAGCGTTTGCTTCCCTACAAAGAGAACATTGCTGATGAACTTCTGAGGTCATTGCAACTTGTCTCGAAACTTGATGCTAGGGTTGCTGATGCATACTGTGAGCAGATCACACAGGAAGTTAGTCGCCTTGTGAAGGCAAATGCTTCTCATATCAACTCTCAGTTAGGATGGCGTACAATTACATCACTACTTTCCATCACAGCTCGACACCCAGAAGCATCTGAGGCTGGGTTTGATGCATTGTTGTTTATAATGTCTGATGGAGCCCACTTGCTCCCAGCTAATTATGTTCTCTGTGTAGAGGCCATGAGGCATTTTGCTGAATCTCGTGTTGGGCAGGCTGAGCGATCTGTGCGGGCACTAGATCTCATGGCAGGGTCTGTCAATTGCTTAGCACGGTGGGCAAGTGAGGCTAAGGAAGCAATGGAGGAGGAGGACATGTCAAAGTTGTCCCAGGATATCAGAGAGATGTGGTTGAGGCTTGTGCAGGGACTAAGGAAAGTGTGTTTAGACCAGAGAGAGGAAGTTAGAAATCATGCCTTATTATCTTTGCAGAGGTGCTTGACTGGAGCTGATGGGATTTATCTCCTACACGGTTTGTGGTTACAGTGTTTTGATCTAGTGATCTTCACTGTGCTTGATGACCTGCTTGAAATTGCCCCAGGGCATTCTCAAAAGGATTATCGGAATGTGGAAGGCACACTTATCTTTGCCATGAAGCTCTTAGCTAAAGTTTTTCTTCTGTTACTCCAAGATCTTTCACAATTGACAACCTTCTGCAAATTATGGCTGGGTGTACTGAGCCGAATGGAAAAATATATGAAGGTAAAAGTTAGGGGAAAAAGAAGTGAGAAACTTCAAGAGCTAGTGCCTGAGCTGCTCAGAAACACCTTACTTGTCATGAAGACAAAGGGCATACTGGTGCAGAGGACTGCCTTAGGTGGTGATAGTTTGTGGGAATTAACGTGGCTACATGTGAATAACATTGCTCCATCATTGCAATCTGAGGTATTCCCTGAGCAAGATTCTGAGCATTTGCAACAGAAAGAGGGTGAATTAGTAGGTATGATGCCTGAGGAAATGGGTTGTGTTCCTTCAAATGAGACAGTGAGCCATGAAGATGCTGGCATTGTTGGTTAGTTATAGCTTCAGTGTTGTGACACTTGAACTGGATTTGCTATGTGTCTGTGAACCCATAATCAGAGAGTTTTTAATTGAAGATTGTCTAGTTTCCCAGATTAATATGAAGAATATTGTGGAATGTGGATCGCATCAACATCTTAATTTTGGTTGGAGCTACTAGAAGCAAGGTATTGCAGGAGGAACAGCATGTAGGTTTCTCAGGTGAAGATGCATCAAGCTCGTCTTATTTGACCCATGGTTGCTTGTTAATAGTGTAATTTTTAGATGAAAATGGAATAGTTTGAAACCGTTAGATTTCAACCCTTCTTGAAGGGTGCGATATAGGGCTTCTTGCTCTGCCCATGGGGCTGCGGCGGGGACAGTTAACTGCTTATTTTTAGAAGTATTGCATTATGTACAGAACCTCCAAATTTTTATCTCGAAGTGCAACATGCTTTTCGCTGGGCATTATGCAAATAATCGAGTTTATATTTCTCGCATGTGTGATAAATCCTGTGGCACTAACGCAAAGGTTTTGAAAGAAACATAAATTTTCCCAAAAAAGGCAAAAAAAGAATCAAAATTTTATGGCTTCTTTTACTTACATGTTTTAGATATAAATCAATTCGTTTTTCTCCCTTTTATTTTCTTTCCTTCTTTTTAATTCAAATATACCATTAGTCATTGATTAAGGATCCATATTACTTGTTGACCATGTAATTAACACATACACACCCATATATATATCGTGTTAACTTTTGTAAAGACTTGCGCATTAATTTTTTAAATTATATTTAATTTATAGTAAAAAATAATACTTTTATTGAAAATAAGTCTACTTAAAATTCTTTAACTAGTACCTTAGCGTAAGACTCAAAATACGTTAATGTTGGATTTAAGTGCTTTTGACCATCCTTAATCTATCTAAAAATGATTGATTGTTCTTGTGAGTAATGCATGAAGACTGTTGGCAGCAAATTTTGTAGGAAGGATTTGTTTGCTTTTGACAATAATTTGAAAAATTTGCTTACGAATAAAATTGCAAAAACAAGGGAAAGACGCAAAAGATAAAAGTAACAGAGCATGTAATAAAATTATAACATTAACAACATAGGAAAGAGAAAGATCACTTGTATGTTTTAAAGTGGTGATGACTAAGTCTTTAAAGATTTACTAGGCAACCCAGTTCTGGGCATTTAAGCCTGCTCATAAAAGCTCAGCAACGTAAAATGAAAAGTTGAACATAAAGATAAATTATGAATGGTATCGTCGAGTGATTGGCGTTCAAATTCAATGTAAAAGAAAAACTTCATGAGACTTATCTTTATTCTACAAATAATGTAGATGGAATGATTATTTTGAAAACTACGTATTTACATAGAAGAAAATGTCGGTGGCCAGACCTACAAGAGTGTGACTTTATAGTAATCTACTAATTATACCTACCAACAAAAGCAGACAACCCCTAAAAAGTAATTATCTCTCGAGGTCTGCACTTCCTAATCCTGATCCTTAGACTGCCATCCTTTATGCTTCCACCATCCATAATTTGACAGCATTGCCTTCTTGGTGCCTGGTTCAATACAGCCAAAACAGTATCATTAATTTAAACGCCATATATAAACAAAAAGATAAAGATTTAATCCGATTCAGTCAAAGCAATATTAAGCGTATTATGAATAACTTGGTGATCATTGACATATGGAACGGATGAAGAGTGAAGGGTGTATTTTGAGAGAGTGTGTGTGAGAGCGAGATATAGAGAGAGAGACATACATTCTTCCAATATTCTGGGTTCAGCTTCAAGGCAGAAATTCTAATTCCCTGCACTTCCACATTATTTGTATTTGCTTTCAAGCACTTCCCATCCTTGTGTGCAAACCTCTTATAGGTAGTGAAACTCCCACTTCTGCCAACCTCTTCAACCTGGTCCAGGAAATATCTAGCTGACTCTTGGCATGGGTCCGAGCTCCTAGGTCGAGTGTTAAAAGTGAAGGGACCCTCACTCCAACTTCGCCATGTCCGAAATGTTTGCAATGGAGTCTGCAAATCCTTAGGCGTCAACATTGTTGTGTAAATTTGTATTGTGTAACCCCACGAAATGGATATTGACCATCTTCGCCTATGATCATAGCAAAAACTTTGCTGCATTATCCGAGCTGGGTCAACGCGGTATGCACGGATTAGGTTCTCTAATGAATCTCTCCGAGTCTGGTTGGGAAACAGTGGATTTAAGTAGTCAAGGTGGTGGAGAGACACTAGCGGGGCCATCGGGTGTGCTGCTAAAAGGCCATATGGATCCCCTCTTATATCAAGCTGAAAGAAATAAGACATAATTTTTTGAAATCTATTTCTCAAGTAACAGGGATGAAGAGAAACAAAACTAGAGACTATTCTGAAGACTTCATTTCATATCCATCAAGAATTTCCTGCACCATATGGGTGGAATTAAAATTAAAAAGAATGGAGAGAAGATACATGGTCCTTGGTCAAGCTGTCAGGTAAATATAGTGAACATGAATGTACTATTCAGAATCTGAAAATGCAAAACCAAGTTTTCTGTCACAAGTTCTTGATCAGTGTGAGTCATGAAAATCAACCTTTGCATAGTGACAAATCCTCATTAACCATTCGCTGACTGGACATGAGTATATGATGAAAGGAGGTACAAATGGTTTCGTTAGCACCAAGAAGTAAGTATGAAACAAATTCACGGTCCATTGAGCATGCGGGGGCCACTTCTTATAGTGATTATAATTTCAAGCACAAAGAAGCATATTAAACTTCAAATTTAGGACCCTATTAAAAAGACAACTTATAAAATAAGGTGGAATTTGAAATAGCTAGGATGAGACAACATAGGAGCGCAAGCCTTAACACCATCACAAACCATCAAGCAAGATTAGGAAGTATATACCGTCCATTTTTGAAACAAAGCTTACCTGCAACTAGTTCATGAGAAACAAAGTTTTTACCAGGCATTTAATAGCATTTTCATATTTAAATCATGTCATCCTCATATTTAATAGCATTTTCATATTTAAATCATGCCAGCTACATTCTTGCAGCTTCAGTTTTCTAGCATTTAACAGAACTTCCTTGGTACTTCACTCTTTCCTCTTAGTAATTTGTTATAACTACCATGTCATCCTCATTCAAAATTGCTTTCAAGCATGGCATAGGGGCAAGAGTGTAAGAACATTTATATAGTCTGAACTCAACTAAATATTTTCACTCTAACTTTCTGCTTCCAGTTCATTTGTGAGGGGGAAAAGGCTAATGATAAAGTATAAAAAGGGCAGCCATTGCATAGTCCTCTTCATTCTCTTAGCAAGAGAGCTTGTATAAATTTTCACCTCTCACTTGCATCCCTACTGATCTCATCATGAAGGCATGAAGAAACTGTTCCAACTTTCAAATTTAAAACATAATATTCTATAGGGGAAGGGAGAGAGATCAAACTACATATATACCAACAAATACACAAAAGCGAAAATTGGAAATAGAGTGTACCTGGTGGAACCCACTTTCTTTTGTAAGAGGCACACCAATTTCGCTCACACAAGCCCAGATCCTTTGATCAGAACCATAGAAATAGTAGTATCTATGAAGACAACCATCCAGTATTTTGGCTAGTTGAGCTGCTAATGCATAACTAACTGCAAACCCACCACCACCAAAAGCCATGTCGTAAGCATGCATCACATCTTGCTCCACACTCTCAGAATTCCCACCAATATAATACATTTGATTATGATCGTATTTTCCTAACAGTGTAACTAAGTTCTCTGTGAAAAACACTGTATCATCATCTCCCATTACAAACCACCTCACATTTGGCAATCCAAGTTTAAAGCTCTCATAAACTATCCGAGCTATACGAACTGCAGACTGTGAGTGCAAGTACTTGAATTGGGTCCAGCCCTGTGAGATTTGATATGGGATTAACACTTCAGGATGCAAATTATCATTTCCAGGTTTCTCGTCAAGCCAAACAAAACCTCTAGTAGTGTTTGGGTTCCACCAAAGATTACTATAACAGCTACGATTATGCCATGTCTTTGCCGAACCACCAATGCCAAATAAAATATGTGAATTGTTAGTGGGTCCACTATCTATGTCTGTAGAATTCTTGAAGGCAGGTAAATGGTCCGGTAATGGGAACCACCCAGCTGGCCTAGAGAACGATGAGTGAAGAGCAAGTGAAACAGATGCGATAAGACAGACTAAGATGCCAATTCTTATCAGGAATAAGAAGATATCCCCCAGTTTTTCAGGAATAACAAAGAATCTGGATGCTTTAACAGGGTCTTGACAAGCCTCCAAGCGAGTATGACTCATCTTCTCCCTGTAGCATTTGATTTAAGAATTTAGATAAATAACAAGAAATCATACCTCATACATCTTTTAATTAATGAAAGTGGCCACAAAAACAATGTCCTTACATTACAGCTCAGCTTTTTGTAAGAAATAAACGGTTTGCTGAAGTATTTAGTTGATGGAACCTCCTTGCTCACCAGAAAAATTGATTATCTAACTGGAAAATGTCCTGAATTTGCTTATTCAGCTAGCACAGAATCCTGTATACTCAAAAATTAGTAAATCTTTTTGTTTTTTGGCGCTAAAAACAATAGATTACACGGGAAAAAAGAAAAGGAACATCGGAGGTGAACTTGTGCGACTAGTCAAGCAACTTTCTGGTTTAATAATGCAGATGGAATGATTCTGTAGATTATTTGAAGCAAAATAATGCCTTGCCTCTTATTTCAGACTATTTCACAGTTAGGTTATAAATATGTCTATAAAGCAAAATAATGGTGTTTGTATATAAGAAGCAATGTTAGGTTATACGAACTTGAAGATACTTATAATATATTCAAAATATGTTTTCAAGAGCATTGACACCAGTGTCGTGCAAGTAAGTTAATTGATTTGCAGATAAATTGTTCTCCCAGAAACAACAATCAAAGAGATAAGATTAATCCTAATAAATCTCCAATAGTTAAGTGAATGTAGGATACTTTTATACCCGTAAAAGCACTATTAATTTGTGGGAAATAAGACTTTATTGCATTAATGACAATGGTAAGGACAGGTTTAAGCTAAAATTTGTTCATTATCATTTTCATTGTCTGTGATTTCGTTCTTATATGATAATTTGAACTCTAAGAGGTAAGACAAGATACAAAATAATATTTACCCTTTTGATCATCACAACAAATATACTTCTTATGATGAGAATGATAGATATGCGCTCAAAAATAAATCACTCCAACGGTGGAATCCTAAGTCACATGTCCAATCGTATTTGATCAACGATCAAGAACCCAAGAACTTATTTTTACCCGAAGACACAAATTTAAAAGGACTAATGATAGTATCTATTTTGTTCTTGGCTTAATGGGTAGGTGAGGAAAAAGGATTGAGAAATGAAGAATCGAAAAAAAGAGGGAGGGGTTTGTTGAAATGAAAACTTTAAAACTGGAAACGGACCTAGAAAAGAGGAAACAGCAGGGGAAGCAATATTTGATATAAATTGAAAACAAATTCCAGCTTCAACACATTCCCTGAAGTACAATCAAAATTCAAGAATTTACTGGAAGTGCTATTGAAAGCTGAATATAGTAGAAGAATACATGCCAAATCAGAGGGGGGGGGGGGGGGGGTGTGGGTGGTGGAGAAAAGCGTTTTTCAAATGAAAAGGGATACAAGCCAAATCGGAATTTCCATGTGCACAACTTGATCAAGCCTGTCCATGCTCTTGGATTATCACATTGGATAATCAAAAAATTAGCCTAAGCAGCCTTATAAAGCTTAGTAAATTAAAAATTGAAATAAATACGACATAAGCTAAACAGAGACAGAAATAGATTTCCAAGAAATATGGCAAATAAAAAAAAAATTGCAGTTCTTGAAATAATTAAAGTATCACATCTTACCTTGGATTAACGGTCAGATTAGTACACTTCTCTCTTGGGATATATTTCTGTTACCGTTCTCTGGATACAAGTAGTGATATCTTCAGTTGCAATCCGCTCTAGCTTTAATTACTGGGAAAGTGCCTACAATTGAACAGAGAGAAGATAAGTAAGGAAATATACTGAAGGAAAAAATCTTAACAAAGAAGGATGCAGAAAAAGACGAAGAGAACGATGATGATTATGAAGAGGAAAAAAATAGCGTACACAGATTTTTCAGCCTACTCCATCAGCAGAAGGGGCCGGGTATGGCATTACTTAGAAATCGCCGACTCTGCTACTTTACCTTGAAATTGAACAATTAACGGCAAGCAACCTCTCAACGCTGATGATGCGAACCTCTCTTCTTCCCCTCCTTTTCTTTTTTCGGCCTTCTTTCCCTTTTTTTTCCTTTCCTCTTTAATTTTTCTCCTGCAGTGGAATCCGCACACTGGTCCTCTGCTCATTCGCTGTTGACACCACTTAATAAGAAAACTACTCGCACACCACGAGGTCCATAGAAAAAAGGCGCAGTTTCTCACCACTGGTCTAGTTTATGCAATGATGATCATGGTCAAATTCACATGCATGCATTCATATACTCATATACTCATGTGCTACTATGAACGTTCAAATTTTCAGATTTTTATATATACAGCATGACCTTTAATCTGGTCATAAATATATATATATATATATATATATTGCACTTTACAGATGGATATTCCTATTTGGTTGATTTTGTTAAAATTAAATGTATCATCTAATAACCAATAAATTATCACTAAATGTAATACTAATGCTCTGAAAACAGTCTTAAAGTATGATATCATTTATATTTTTTTAATGGAAAATATCTAAATAAAATAAATTTATCTACTAATAAAATAATATCAAATTATATAAATATGTCTCACATTTAATTATTCACTACTCTATTATTATATAAATAAAGTATAATAGGAAATTTACAATCTATGACTAACAATACTATTGTATAGTATTTGTCATTTGATTTAGCTATATAGATGATGTCATACAAATATAGGTATGAATTTCTGATATAACTATACTTAAATGCAATCTATTTACTGATTGCCTATATTTATTATAGAACAATCAGTTATCTTGCTTTGTTATTCACAAAAATTAATTCCCAAAAAAAAAAGGTTAAAAATTCCAGTCTCAGTTTCCCACCACAAAATATATATGGTAAATATTCTCAAAAGACAAAGTGCTTTAGACATAAGTAGTCGTAATCAACGTTCAAATGTCAATTTGAATTAGGCCATCTAACCTGCCTGGCTACCTCCTACCTTGCATCGAATAACTTTAAGAGGAATTAAAAAAAAAAAAAGAAATACTTAGTTTATGAAAAATAAATAAAATAAGTTAATAATAGATATATAAACTTGTTAAAAATGATCAAAAACAAAAAAAAATCTTTCGACTTAGTTATTTAAATGAAATATATCCAAAAATCCCTTTATTATATATTACGTATTGTTGGGTAGTTTTTTATTTAGATCCAAGCTATAGCTTAGTGTCATTATGAAAAACTAATTAAGTATATGCATCTGAATAAATTTATCTGCGCAACAAAAACGAAGAAAATTTAGCCGACTTCACTTTTATGACTGAACCAGATCGATCGTTGGTTTGGCCAAAAGAAATTCCAATACCTAGGTATATTTGTGGTTTAAGCTTTAACTTTTTCTTTACTTCTAAATTTCAATTCTTAGTCATTAGTGAGGGACATTTTTCAAATTATGTATACATATCATTTTTCAAAAGAATGAAAATTAGGGTTGAATTGCATAGCATGGTTCTAATTTAATTTTGCAATTGCGTTTACTTACGAGCGAAGTTTATTTTATAGTCTAGCCCCAAAGAACAAGGTCTGAATTTTTGAATCGAAAGGCCATTAGTTAGGTGGAGCCCAAAGCAGTTTGTCGTACTGAGAGTCGTCGGACATTGATTGGCCACTCCAACCAAATGATTGATGATGAGTAGAATTAAACTCTGGACTATGTTTTTATTACTAAGTTTTTCATAAAATTATAATTAAATTTTTTTATAAAATTTAAATATATGATATTAAATTATAAATATTATAAATATTTTTATATAATTATTAAATAAATTATACTTATTATCTTTTAATCAGCGAAGATAAAAATATTTTAAAAAAATTATATAGAAATTTTATTCTCAGATTAAAAAAAATTAACATACTAGGCGACAATCATGAAAGTGACCTCAGAATACGCAAAGAATCGATTTGGAGAAAAAGAAACATTTACACGTGTCAGGAACACAGAAGACGACAAATGATCGGGTAAAGTTTGTTGGACGAAAGAGGAGAATCTCGAAGGGCTTACCCATCCAGAATGTGCCACGCGACATATGCACTAACCTTTTATTGGTTGTAAGAAACACAATATTACACCTGAGGAACACGAAATAGAACATGACGTCCACGTGGATCCCACTTACTTTTTTTTAGGGCCGTACAGTCATTTAACGTATCCGTATTTTAGCTTTTACTTTAATTATCATTTTGGCCTCTTACCTGTTGCTTGTTTGTTTCAGTTTAGCTTTTCAATCTTTGTTTGTTTCAATTTAATCCTTTATCTTTGCATTTGTGATACTTGATCCTTTTTTTTTTTTCATTATATCTATGAAGAACTACTTTAAAATATTAAAGAAAGTTATAAGATGATTTTGAAACACTAAAAAAACAAAGTTAAATGACTATTTTAGAATATTAAATAAAATTAAAAAATAATACATGGTACAAATTAAAATTTAATTAACCAAATTAAAAAATTAAACTGAAATAAATAAATTAATTAAAGAATCAAAATGATAATTACTTTTTATTTAGGGTGTTTGTATATAAATTTCCATTTCTCCTTTTAAGATTAGATAACTTACTCTCTTTTTTAAAAAAAAAAAAATTATACTCTTTTTCTTTAAAATTAAAAGATATATCACATCAATTTTTCTTATCATATAAGATATGTTATAATAATATCTATTTTGACCAAAATATTTTTATATTTATTACTTATATAATACAATAAGTATTAAACATATATTTAACTAATACAAAACAATAATTTTTTTCAATTCAAAAATAAATTACACTTAAGGTTTCAACAAAAAATAAACAATATTGAAACAAAATTTTAAAAAATATATTTTCTAATTAGTTACATTTTCAATAAAAATATCAATGTTATTCTTAAAATATTTTGGTCACCTTTTGATATTAAGAGAAACTTGTGTATATTTTCATAATAAATAAATAAATTATATAATTTGAATATATCTTAAAAAAAGGAAAGTTTAATTTATCCTTCAAGATTTTTACTTTATTAATAAAACAATAAATAAGTTATAATTTATTTTTTGTACTTTGACTCAATATCATATTGTTTTTGAATAATTAAAAGTGTATTATTAAGTATTCTTATAATTTGTTCAGTTATCACTTAACATTTTATGGTATTTTATATCAAGATTTTAATAAAAATAATCACTTCAATATTAAAATAATAAATGCTTTTATTATTAAATATTTGTTTTGAATATTCTTAAAGTGTTATAAGATTATTACTGATATTAAGTACACTAAAAAAAAAAAGGGAATATAATTAAGACCTTTATTACTAAGTAAGAAATTGGTGAGAAATTATAAATTTTTTTTCAAGCCTAAATAAGAGCACAAATTTTTGTAACAAATTAGTATGGGTATAACTCTTTGCTTTTTGATAAGTAGTATATCTCTTGCTAATTAGTTACTGACTACTGAGCAATTTCTAATGATTCAAATTCTCTTGCTAAACTCATCATTCACTGTTGAGAGATGAAACAATGATAAGTATTTTTTTTACTAATTAAAATTTTGATTAACAAAGAAATATTTTCTTGCCAATCCCTCATTAAATTTAAATAAAACACGAATCCAACCTAACTAGACTCCCAAATCACTATTGTTCCTTTACCTTTTCTCTCCCCTAAACCATGTTCATGGTCATCACTCCTACCCCAAATTCCTACATCTTCTATAGCCATTTCTGTTGTCATTAACCATTTCCTTTGTTCTTCATTCGATTCACATTATCTACGGCCCTGGGTTTTGGTAATGGAACTCATCAGTCACCTTCTTTTTCACCATAACCTCAAACTAGCGATGTTGCTGCTCTTACCTTCCCAAAACAACATTGAGGTTTCATTCTTTTCCTCCATTTCTTTATTTCTTCACGTTTCTTAGGTTCTTTAATATTCAAGTAGGATAACAGGATAAGGAATGTTGTATATTATTTTGGTTGCTTGGAGCTATTGGTTCTACAATATTTATTACTTTTAAGAGAAGAAAGGAACCACAAGATAAGGTGCTACTTCTATAGAATGTGCATAAGGTGGACCAAATGATCTTTTATGCCCATACATTTTGCCCCTTTCTTATATAATAAATAGTACTAGTTTCCTCACTGTGAATAGTTATATTGATTATGGGTATGCTGACAATGAAATCTTTGGTTTTGATTATATGGGTTGCTATGAATTTGTTGTTGTTTCATTACCTTTGCTTCTATATGTTGTGGTTCCATTTGTGATGGGTGTCAATGAAGGCCTATGTAAGTTTGCTTAGTATTTGAACGTAGTGTTTATATGAAGATTTTTATAGAACATTTATGTTTGATGACTTTTTTCTAAATTGGCTTTTAAGCTATCCAATAGATGCCAAAGTGTTTGCCTTTAATTTCTCTTTGTAACCTTCTATTACTGTTGAGCATTTGTTTTAGATGGTGGGGCTTATGCTCTATTTGAGTATTTCTTAAAATATCCTTATTATCTGTCTTTAAATTTTGGTGTCTCGAATGTGTAAATCTATTAAGATAAACCTTTTGAATCACTACATATTATTTGAAAGATTACATTAGGTATTACTTTGGCCCTTAAGCTAAGCTTGTTTGAAAATTGCCAACCTTGAGCTTTGTTGTCTTGTTTATTAAAGGATTCAAGGTTCAAATTTGATTTGGCTATGGCCATGCCAAATTTTTGTGTAAAGCTTAATTTATTTGCAAGAAACAACTCCTATAATCTTGAGTAAATATTTTTTTTATATGGATATTATTTAATGCTATTGATACATATGCTAATAAGTATCATTTGATTATTCATTTGTATCACAAGTCTTAATGCCATTGTAAAAGGGTATATAACTAGACAGTACACTAAAAATGATCTATAATCACCTTATGTACTTTAAATTGATATTTCTCTTAGCTATGTTTGATTTATCTAAGGAAATATCTAGTAATCTTATGCATAAATCATATTTGACCAATACACTCGTTAAAGTCATTATATTTTGTTGTCATTCACAGTTCCACACCAAATTTGCCAAAGATAATTCCTACAATATTTATAGGCTTTGTTCTATTACTATCTTTAAAGTTGTTTACATTTAATAACCTTATTTTGTTCCATTACTACCTTTGGATTCATTGTTTATTATATTTATGGCGAAGTGATTATCTCCATTGTGACTTTACCTCTGTTGCCTCTGACTTTTTTTTTTTCTTCTATCTCCTTCTTTTGTTTGCAATAATATTTTTTTCCTTTTTGTCTATTTCCAACTATATGTTTAGTTGAAGAAATTAAATCTTTTGTTGTTGGCTTTCTTTGATATATCTTTTTTCTTTGTTCTCCTCAATTTTTGATGGGATGCTCTGCAAGTTGGAGTAATATCATCCTATGTGCATGTGCTGATATATATATATATATATATGTATTATCTTCTATGCTTATGTCACTTGGATTATAGGTGGTTAAGACATATTGTCAACCATATGTATTAAATCACGTTATTGGGTATGATCTAAGGTATTTATAGGGTTTTCATATTTCCTTCAATCTTCTTTACCTTTCCATATTTGTGATGCTTATAAGAGCTACTTCTACTCCCCACAAGCATGCCAACATTTTAATAAAAAGCAACAAAACATTTCCAAATGACCTTTTATATTTTTGCTAATCAAACTATCAAGATTAGCATCATCAAGAAATCCACCAATGTATGTGGCACTAAATACAAATATATTAAATAAGAGGTCAACAAATGATCCTCTAAGTTGCTTCTTGAGTGTTCCAAGATGAGACATAGGCGACGATGGCATGTAATATGAAGGACTGGATCCTACAAAGTCACCAAATTGATTAGTTAAGATAGGAGAAAATGAACTGACTATACCAATATCTTAAGGCACAATGGTCAGAGTATATGAAGATAAATTGGCCATGCTACTATCGATGTCCTACTACATCAGCTCCTTATTTTGCTATCTTTCTCCTGCAACAATAGGCTGCCAGGATGACAAGTAGACCTGACATCTTTTACCCAATTGATCCATTGGAATTTAAAGTTTGGATAGATCAGGTGCTAATTTAGCAAGCTAGGAGAATAATGAGAACTATTATTCACCAAAAGTGAATAATATATTTCTAGTGTTTCAGCCTACAATCTCTTTGAAATTCGAAGATAGAAAGTTTTGCAAATGCATTAGATAAAGCTCTTTTACCAGATCAGCTTAAATAAAAGGAAATGACCATTTGAATGTTAACATAATAGTGAAGTAAATATATATGTATATATATACATACTAATACATATAAAGAAAAGAAAGAGAGCAAATGTGATAATTATTTAAAAATTTACTGTATAGCTAGTTACAGTGCCAAGTGGGTGGATCTATTGTCAAACACACTGCCAATACCATGACATGTACTTAAATGTGTGATTAAATATCTTGTTAATAACAAAGGACCGCACTCTAACATTTTTCTAATTATACCATTGTCAAATAAAAGTGCTATACTCTATTATCTAGTTAGTCTAGGTTCTTCCTCGGATCTATAGAGTATGAAGAGCACCCAATTTGATTGGCGCTTGAAGGATTAGTTGGTGCCAACTAAACTAGTGAAGAACATGATTTAGATGTTGCTACTCTAATTTTTTTCTTATTTTAAAATATTATTTGTTCTTCTTTTCTAATTTTTTTTTCCCATTTCAAGCTCTTTTTTACATTTACAATTGCAACTAAGTTTAACATTTTGTTCATATTATGTGAAATAAAATAAGATAGATGAAAAAGAAATTATATATCAAATAATGCATACCTTATATTGCATCTTCTCAATTTTTATTACTATAATTCTTAGCTTAGCACAATTAGATGCAAAAAAAATTTATTGAAGCCACAAATGAAGATGATGGACAAGGAGGAGAAGAAAAAGATGATAAAGAGGTGCTAAAGGGAACATGAATGCCAAGCAAGTGGGGTTAAAATGCTACACTCAAGGGCATGATTGTCATTTCAAAATTCAACATTATCTACTTCAATTTTTTTTTTCAATCAATTAGAATTTGCATAAATTTGTCCTAGTCAATCACATAATGATAGGTGACATTATTTAAAATTTTTACTATTAACGTGATTGTTAGATTAACCAATCACACCAACTGTAGCTGTCAAGCCTAGCATGTAACTACTAAAACTTATAATTTCAAGTTTTAGTGGTATGAAACTCAGAACCAATGGTTCCAAGTTCCATGATTGCCCCTTTGTGTCCAATCTTCCATGGCTTATAGAAACTTCAAACTCGAAATCAATCATTTTGAGTTTCATGTGGGGCATATCTTGGAATGATCCACTTTGAGTTTTAGAAAAATATTGCTTCTCCATAATTATTTTTTCCAATGTTATCTTTTGATCATAAATTAATTTTGACATTTTTTATAAAGCAAATACAAGTATATCAATGTTATATGATAAAAGAAAATAAAAAATATAAAACAAATAAAGATCATTCTTGGAAAAACTCAAGTCTTAAGCCTCCAACCTGAGTCTTATGGGAACTTCGGTTTTCTATAATAATGATTGTATTGCCTTAGAATTGTTGCTTGTAAGCATTAGAACTACCACCCCTGGCAATATTTAGATGATGTGCTTTAGAGAAAGCAACATCATTTTTTGTTTTTTGAAACATATCCTTGAAATTGAAATCAATACACCAAATTAAAGTTGAGAATACTAAAATCATTTTCATTTCCTAAGGTATATCTTTGTGACACTTAGTGCATAGGATAATAGTTAATAATTCCAAGCTTTGAACTAAAATGAGATTGTATTCATTAGGCTATAAATCCCCAATATTAAATGGCATTATCATTTGTTGCAATCACGTCTTCAATGTGCTCTCCTATGAAAGTACAATGTTTATAGGGAAATGTAATGTAAGCACAATTTTAATAGATGAAAATGCTATTTTAAAATTATGGATATGTAGTCTAAACAACTTGTTCTTATTTTAGAATATATTTTAGAGCATGGTTATTGTTTTTTTAATTGTTGCCATATACACTAAATATTTCGACAAATTGTTCCAAGAAGCAAAAGTAAAATTAATGTGGCTTTCTTCAAAGTACATCATTAAAATGCTATTGAAATATGATAAATTTTCAATACTAATATGAGCAACTATCCAAAAAAATGGGATAATCATTTTTAGGAAAAACTTAAATTTCTAGAAAACCAAAGTTGGGCCTTACACATTCTCAAAATATACTCACATCACATTGCTTAGGGAGATGTTTTAATTCCTCTATTTTTCATTGATGCAAGGCAGGTTACTTAATGTTTTCAACTTTGACTTATCTTTTATGAGTTTTGAACTAAAATGAGATTGGGTTCAATAGGATGCATATCACAATCATGAATGTTAAGGACACTTATACTAATGAAAATGCTATTCAAAATTGTGATGTATGATTCATTGAATGCACTCTCATTTTAATTCCAAACTTGGGGAATATTAAATCGAAATTAGAAACATTTAATAACTAGTTAAATGTCATTGAACAAGTGGAGGAGTTCAAATCTCTTTTTGAACATTTTTTTTTTAAAGCAAGAGCATTCTTTTCTTTCTTTCATAATATAGTGAGGCATACTTACTCACAACTTCCTTAAGGCTATATAGCAAGGATATTTTCTTGTGAGACCCTTGCAAAATAGTGAGAAATTTGATTAATAATTAACAATCAAATTGAAGAGAGTTTTTTCTTCTCTTCACCATTTGGCCAGCAAGGGATTGGGGAGAAAAAAATTTCTTGGTACTTAACAACTAGTATATAGTGAGCAATTGATTTTTTATTGCTCTTTTACTAAACCCTCAATGAGACTATTTAGCAACGGAATAGCAAAAAAAAATGTTCTTCATTAAAATTTATTTTCTTGTAGTGATAAACAATTTCAATTAAAAAATATTAACTTAATTCTAATAGTAACTTTAAAAGACCATAAAATTAATCACAAAGCATGTTTTCAATAATGAAAATTTTAATTATTTTTGTTTTGACATGATTTTTTTATGGTGAAAATTAAGATAACTTAAAATACGACAAATTGATTGCTATGTGGAGAGTGAACAAAGAACTTGAATAAAATATTTAAATTATATATGGGTTAAGTTGATTTTGAACTAAACCAAAGGAGTATAAACTGTAATTTATCTAAAATAAATAAATAAGTATTTCAAAACATATCTAATTGTTAAAACACTCTTAAGAGATTATTTTTTGGCCAGACATCTTTGTAAAGAGATTGATCTCTCCCTTTTTAACTTATTAATTTGCAATTTGCCTATCACGATCATGCTTCGTTTGCTAGTTTTTCTTCTTTTTCTTTTTCTTTTTAATACCCCAATTAAGTCAGTTCTGATGTAACCTTCTACCAAAGAATAATCAAATTGGGCTTGGTAAAGTCTCATGTGGGTTAAAGTGAATGCACACGTCAAGGTTGAAATTTGAAAGTGATATATATGAATAATTTTATCTAAAGTGATTTGATTATTATTATTATTTAATAAATACAGATAAAATTATATATACTCATAAATACAGAATTTATATGGCTGACAATTTTTTTTTTCCCCTAATGATAATATAATAGTATCCCAAAGCTTGCGTTCCGAATCTGGCAAACGGTTTGGAAGCCTCCAATAACGACAACGCACGACTATGACCACGACCAATCATAGTCCTAGTTTGTACGACACGACGCACGGGATTACTTAGTGTGTCGACGCGTCACGAGTTGTTCCACACCCTACGGAAATTGACTAGCTGTAGTCATTGTTTTTTATTTTATTACATGAAAAGGGTGGAATTAACTTCGAATTCTTTTTGGGAAGTGGCTTTACTATAATATTAAAATGTTGAACTTAATTCTCCATTGCAACTTTTATTTTAATTATGATCAATTTTCAGGCTATTCCTTGGAGAAATTTACAATCGCGTACAACTACAATTTATGTAATTGTAAATTTCTAATAGGATGCAAAGACTTCCAATCCAATATTATGTCGTGAATAACGTGTTTTTGAGTGATAGGTTCCATAAAAAAGTGAAACAATTTGCAGTACTTTATTACTTTTGGAAACCGCATCCGTGGCCAAAGAAATTAAAGTTGAGCTTTGAGGATAGTAGCACGTTAAATTCACATAAGAGTTTTAGTATGTTAATATTTGATTACATTATATTTTTTATTTTAAAAATTAAAAGATATATTATACTAATTTTCCTTGTAGTAAAAAATAAACTGTAATTATTCACATTAAACATGTATTTGATCGATATAAAAATAGTCAATTTCTTAATTTATGATTTCAAACACAAAATAATATTAAAAATGAAAGTTAAAAAAATATATTTTTAGTAAAAAAATTAATATTATTCTTAAAAATATTTTAGTCAAATTTTAATTTAAGGGTTTGGATATTTCTATAATAGAAAAAAAATGTTACGTAAGGGAAAGAAGTGTAATTTATTCTTAATATTTTGTATTCTGCTTCAATATTTGTGTAAAATTCAATAGAAGAGTAGATATTTTAATGTCTATATATGATATGATAATTAAGAAATTCACCGAATAAGAAAGACAAATGGAAGAAAAGTACAGAATGAGTAGACAGACATATATCCAATTCTTTTGAAAGAAAACGAAAAGTGAGACAATTCAACGAAAGTGTTAACGTTGTTTTTTTTTTAATGTACGTGGAGTGAGGGGCTCAAATTGCAGCGTCACACTTACACGTCCAAGGTCATGTGGATACAAACTTAAGTTAGTGAAGTTTTGTAGAGAAAAAGAAAATCCAAGGCACGACAGCACACTAATTTACGCCAACAAAATTTCCGTTTCTTTGCAAAGAAATGAACGACTTGGAGGCTTCACCCGTTAATTAAGTGGGTCTTCATTCAGTGCATTGATTATGATTTACGTCCTTCCCCTCACCTTTTTCTTTTTTCGGTCTTTTTAAATTTCTTCCACCTTTCTTCATGAAAAATAAATTAATAAAATTAGTTATATATAATTTTACCTTTTTTTTCTTTGGGTTTGACAATTTTGGTCCGCTTTTTTTCAGTGGTGCAAGACCAGGGCCCAGATTACATATGATCTTGGCCCGTAGGATCCACGTTCATGGGGCCATAATTGTATCAAGAAGCCGTAATTCAAGGTACTAAATGCAAGTTGAACCAAAAACCCCCCCCCAAAAAAAGAAAGTAATATATGCATTTACAATTTAGTCGCACCACAGTAATTACTTTTATATATTTATATATGTAGAGAGAGAGAGAGAGAGAGATGATTTTTAATCCTTGAAACTACTTATTTATACTGTCATCTTTACTATTTGAACTACTTCTAATCAGATATAAAAGAATTAAATTATTTTTTAGAATAAACTTGAAGAATTAAAATTATAGTTAAGCTTAAGTTAGGACAATGGCTAGCGGTCATCACATATGCTCACTCTGAAAATTAGGGCCTGTTGGATTTTGTTTTGGTTTAAATATTTTTAAAATAGATATTTTTTAGAATAAATTTTGAAAACAAAAACATTAAAAAATTTATTTGAATTATTATTATGAAAAATGGTTGTTCTTTATTTTTTATCTGATTCTGCAAAATAAAAGTTAACAAAATATTTAAAAGATATTTTAATTTTTTTTATTTCTTAAAACACAATTCTATTTTTATGTTTTACAAAATATTTTATTAAAAACACATTATCAAACAATTTTTTTTTAATTTTTAAAAACAAAAAATATTTAAAAAATAAAAAATCAAATAGGCCCTTAGTTTTTTTTTTTAAATTTTTTGTTCCATTAAACTTAGTTTGCATTTAATTGTATAAGAATGCCAATTATGTATACAATTTTGATTGGTAAAAGAAAAAAAAATTTAAATTTAAGTAAATTGTGTGAAAGATGGAATTAATAGATGCTATCTATTAATTTGGACTATATATTAGACGTGCAAGAGCAGCAAGAGTAAAGGCATACAATATATACGTACATGAATAAAATGAGAGGTGTAAGGCTTATAAAACACAAAATGTGCGATAATAAACTTGTCTTCACGAAGATTAATTCTTGATTATTAGATGAAAAACTTATTCTTAACAATTTTACGACATGAGGAGTCACAAAAGGATTAGTGGAGATGGATTCACACAGAAAAAACATCACAAAGATGCTGGGGACAAAGCCCACTACAATCAAGATGATGCCGACAAACACGCCGAAAATGAAAATTTAAAATACCAACAACTTAATTAGCGAATCCCCTCAAATCTTTATAGGGATTAAACTTTCTTCCCCTATCTAATGCTCATTGTTGAGAATCAGATAAAAAATATTTGAAAAAAAAAAGACAAAGAACAGAAGAGAACAAAATGATCAAAGGGAAGAGATGGAGGTTACTGTTGCAACTTGCAAGCTGCAGTGACAGCCCCAAACGTTTTCAACTGGTTAGCAATGACGTTTTGAGAATAAAGAAAGCATTTTTGTGATTGGGAAAAGAGCTCTATAGCAATTATTAGGAAAAGAAATTTAACCAAATTATATGAGTGTTTGAATTCGTAAAAACTTACGAAAATGAGATTCACTTATGACTCAATATCAAGATCTGAACCACAATTTGTAGAAAATTATTAGGTTATTGTGTCAAGTCTCAAATCTAAATATATGTTCATACACACCTCTACAGTAAGAATAAAAATGTGAAGAGTGAAAGAAAAATATGAGAAGTTAAATTAAATGATACTATATTTATATATCTATTTATGGTTGATGTGATTATATATATATATATATAGAAACAGGAGAGACTCTATAGATTCTGGTGTAGTGTAGATATTGAAACTGGGTAAGTTATAAATTAAATAAGAAATAAAAACGTAGGTGTTAGGTAAACTAATTAAGGCTAACTTGCCGCACAAATGATACAACACGAATTATTGATTGACTATTCTATTTATTAAAAAAAAAAAAGAAAGGAAGGGCAAGAACACTAGAACTTTAGCAGCTCGCTGATTGAGAATGTTGAGATGTATGAAATCACGAGCGAATAGTTGGCACTCATTTTGACATATTTTCTTGTGAACTGAGCTTCTCATATGAAACGTTTGTTGTATATAAAATAAAGTTTTTTTTTTTGGGTGCAATGCTCTGGCCATTGAAAAAATCAATAGCAGAAAAATCAACTAACAAAGGAAGAGAGCTTAATTAATTTGCTGAATTAAAAAAATTATCTATATAGGTAATTCAATTGATACATAAGGTATGGTTGAAATCTTCTCGTCCATGATCATTTGCCCTTTCACATGGAACTGCTCGAAGGTCAGTTTAACTCAGCATTCAGCAAATAAAATATATGGGATATTATTGAACGACGTTATCACCGAAATTGTTTTATCCCATTTGTCAAATCAACCAGTGTATGAGACATTGAGTTCTCACATTATTAATTATCCTGTCTGTGTCAATTACTTCTACTCCATTTCTTTCCCCTTAATAGAAAAATTTATATCACAATTTATAATACATTTTCATGCTTGTAGTCATATCAAATCTAGCAAAGACGAAATAGACGCATCATGCAAGCATCATTTTTCGTTTCTTTATCTTTATCTACCACATAATTTTATTTGATGTATTGAAAATAGACAATTAAATTAAACTAATTATAAATAAATTTATAATATATTGAAAGTGAGTCGTGTTAAAAAAAATATTTTTAATATATTTATATGTTTACTTAGTTTTAGTAAACTTATTTTATCACAAAAATTTGACATAAAACTCTACTTTGAGATTGCACTTTGCAATTAATTAGCTACGCAGACAAAATGAATTAATTTATTGAGCTTAATTATTATTCCATGGTTATCCATTAATTAAGAAGTCATTAATCTTCTAGTCGTATTCATTAAGCCATCCCTCTTGTTGTTTTGTGATCAAGTTACTAATGAGCGGACATAATTTTCAACTTTCCTCCTCAAGTTGAGAGTAAAGACAAATTCAGGGGAATCTATTATATTATTCTATTGTTTTAGGAGTCTACGGCCTTGACATCTGAATTCACCTTAGCTATATTATAGTGTCTATGCTTTTGGGATCATGACCCTGCAACTATCTCAGAATTACTAATTAATTGTTTTTGGGAAATAGTGTTCAAATCACACTTTTCTGTTAATTAATTAATCAATAGAACAGTTTGAAATTCCATTATTAATTAAAGTAAATTCCTTTCTTTTTGTTGGGAGTCTTGTTGGGACTAAGGACAACTTATGGGACTGTACCGGTGAATAGGATGTTTCTAGTGGTAAAGGGTTTTGGAACTAATTCAAAGGTGGCTTAGAATATACTTTAAGAAAATAGGAGGCATATGATTACCTGTTACTAGAATTATTGTACTTTTTATCTTTTAACTATCCTTTTTACTTTACAATGTATCTGATTTTGATATGCATGATTTGGTCCTCAGCATCATGACCACAAATTTTTATCCAAAATTTTTCTACAATTAAATCTTTGTATAGCTAACAGATTGACCGGGAAATTTCTTTAAAAACAATCCAAAGACTAAGATCTGAAATTATATTGGTGAATGAGCGTTTGGCTTTTGAAACTCAACCTTAATTAAAGATCGCACTTGTCGTATGTCTTTTAGCTTTCAATTCCATACATGCACGAACACTTGCATAAATACATAGGTAGCTCCAATGCCTTGTGTCAGCAAAAACGGACGAACCAGTTTACTGGTGTACTTCTGATATGTGCCATATAGGTTAGATTTGTACAGTCTATATTTGTTTTTAGTTTTGTTTAATTTTGATATTTTTATTATTTCAAAAAATATAAAATGTTGAGTAAAAATAATCTCTTGACTATATAATTTTAAAATAAATAATATTTTAAGTAAAAAATAAAAATAAAAAAATTTAAAATTTAAAATTTTGATCGTTTAAATCAAATATAAAAAGTCCAAATCACTTGAATCCACAAAAATAGTACGCATAATTATATCTTTCTTAGCCACTTGCAAGGCCCTTAATTCTTCTTGCTTATGTACAAGGATTGAGGAATAATATATTTAGTCACAAGCTTGTAGGGCTTGAAGCCTAAACTAACCATTAGTCAGACCAATCCAATAAAAAGGTTCTCAATTAAGTAAGACCTTTGCAATATGTCTCCCCACAGAAGTGCACAAAATACGTAAGAAGTAAAAACTGACGTGAACTTATTGTCCCAACTCTAATACGATGTCAGAATTTCTTTAAATGACCTCCTTGCGTGAATGAGTGGCTAAGTTAATTTTTAGTAATTAATATATGTCAAGTAAAATTTTTATTCCAAATGCCCATTTAAATTGTTTTCATAGAGTTATGGTGTTAGGGTTACAAAGTTCAAGAGTTCATAGTCTGTTGTGTGTGTGTGTGTGTCTGTGTGTGTCAACTAAAGCATCTAAAGGTTCTGTGGCGAAAGGTAGACCTACTGTAAAAACACTCTCCTCTTTTCTTTTAGTATTATGCCAAAACTATGGTGCTGGAAAATATGTTTTCGATGCTATACAGTGGTTTTGAAATTTGTTACATTTGGATTAGAGCAATTTTTTATCTCCCCGTGGTAGTTTGTTTAGTTTGATTCATTTTTTAATCAATAAGGATCTGTCTGGGCAAAGTCTTTTAAATAGACTTGACCCCATTTACACCCTCTCATTTTACTAAGGCATCAATAAGGAATTTTTTCCCATAAATTTGACTCTCTATCTTATTTCAGACGTAGAAGGCAACAAGATTGTTTTAACTAGTCTAAAAGCTAATTAATTTGTGCTTTTATTTAGCCATTCTCAATTTTAGTGCTTACTCAATGTTTGAATGAAGAAGGTGGCAGGTAAATCTTTGGCGTGTTTCCTATGAAGTTTTTTTCTGCCCATATTTTTAAGGCAAGCAATAGTGTTGCATGTGTCAAGATCTGGCACTAATAAATGCCTTACTTCAGTTCCTTAATGATATGGATTTGGGCATTGATCTTGAAGTTATGAAGTGATGGGATTTGATAAAAATTATAAATTGGCTTTAATGATGGAATAAAATTATTGGAATGATAAAATTTATGGGTATTATTAGAGTTAATTCTAAGAGTACGTAGCTGAGTTTATTCCAAAAAGGAACAAAGGAGCTAACTTTGAGAGAGAGGAAGTTAACTCCAGACTGCAAATTAAGCGAGTCCAAAAGTTAGAATGGAGTTAACTCCAAAGTGTAATAGAGTTAACTGCAAACACAATTTTTTTTAATTAATTTAAGGAGTCAAAGTTAGCTGATTGTAGCAAGTGAAGAGCTAGATTTTGTAATTAATGTAAAGTTGTTTGGCTTATGTTTATTGTAAAAAAGTATGGTATGTTGGCAAACTTTTTGGAGAGTCAGTAAAAAGAAAGTTTTATATCTTTTTGTATAAATATCTTTGTGTCATGAAGAAGAAATAGATCTTTTTTCTCAAATGTTTGTGTGATTACGTTCTTTCTTTGTTCTACTATATTTTAGAAGCCAACGAATAGTATCAGAGCTTTCTTAATCTTAGAAAGACTATAAAAAAGAAAGAACCAAAAATTAGCACTAAAATCTTCTACCCGAACAAAGAAAGTTTTTCTTAGCATCATACCATGCTTTCCAGTAGTTTTGGTGTCAGAGCTTCTCTTTTATTCAACGAGTAAAATTATCAGCTATAAGCAATGAAGATGAAGGCATAGCTTTAAGATTTATAGCTATAGGATGTGGTGAAAACATTAAATGATTCTCCTCTACTAAGAAAATCTCATAGTGACCTGGCTAAAGTATTATTTAAAGGAGTGTGCAAAGAAGTCTAGAACTTTGTCTCTGATACATATTGTTGTGACAGAGATGATTTCCACAAGAATCATAGCTTGTGAGACAAGGAAAGAGGCTTGGGACACGTTGAAAAATAAGTTCCAAAGGAGTGAGAAAACTAAGCAAATGCAAATAGTTAATCTAAGGAGAAAGTTTGAGCTTCTTATGATGAAGGAGACTGAATCAATGAAAGAGTATGTTGATCAACTTATGATGATAGTAAATCAAACAAGGTTGTTTAGTGAAATCTTTCTTAAAAAAAAAAGTGGTGAACAAGGTACTGATTAGTCTACTAGAGAAGTTTAAAGCAAAGATATCATTTTTAGAGGATTCCAAAGATATTGCTCAACTAACCTTAGCTGAACTAATGAACTCCCTCCAAATTGTGAAGTAAAGAAAGGCATATAGGCTTGAGGAGCCAAATGAAGTTGCTTTTCTGGCAAATCAAAGAGGAAGGAAACAACAAACTTTAGAGATTAGGAGTAGATAAGAAAAACAAGGAAAAGAAGAGTGAGTAAAAAAAAATAATTAAAGGAAAGAATGGTAAGTTTTAGCCTTGCTTTTACTGTCATAAGAAAGGTCATCTAAAAAATATTGTTGGTTCAAACTTAGAGTGCAATATAGATTTTGCAAGCAATTAGGACATATGGAGAAAGTGTGCAAAGCCAAGCAGAGCAACGATCACAAAAAGTCTAAGTGACTGAAAATCTTGACTTTATAAAGGATTGTGCATTTAAAGTTGAAGAACACTATCAAGTCAACACCAAAGATGATTTTTGGTTGATTGATAGTGGGTGTACTCACCACATGACTTATAAAATGAAGTTATTTAAGATCTTAAATATAGGATACAAGTCAAGGATGAAGATAGGAGAGGAAAATTTTGTGAAAGTGTAGGGCAAAGGTGATGTTGCCATTGAGAGTACTTCAAGTACAAAAATTATTCTTGATGTGTTATTTATGCCTGAAATTAGCCAAATCCTCTTAAGTATTAGTTAATTGCTGGATAAGAAATATAGAATACATTTTCACTATGATAAATGTGATGTATTTAACAAAAGTGATGCCATTATACTGAGTATAAAAATGATATCTAAAAGCTTTTCTATTGAATGAGAACAACCTAAAGATTCTATGCAACATAGACACAAGAACCAATTGTACCTTGAGGATGCTAAAAGGATCATCAAATGTGTTAAAAGAACCAGAGACTTTAGTGTGCACTTAAAGGTAAAGGAAGCAAAGCTGGTTGAGTTCATTAACAATGGCCACTATAAATCAAGTGATGATCTAGAAAGTATTAACAATGGCTAGTATAGATCAAGTGATGATCTAGAAAGTACCTTAGATTATTGCTCCACCAATGGTTTAAGAAAGGTCGAACAAGAGGAAGTAACAAAGATGTTGTGTGACGTTAAGTCAAATGTTACCATAACTAAAAATCCCTATCTTTTACGGTAGAACAAAGCACATCAAGACAAACTATAATGTCATCTAAGAAGTGAAGAAGGAAGGAGAAGTCTTATTAAAGTACAGTAGTTTTGAGGACCAAATAGCATATATCTTCATGAAAAGATTGTCCAACTTCAAATTTGAGAAGTTTACAAAACATCTAGGGATGAAATGCTGCTCCATAGTTAAGGAAGAACATTTGAGTTAACTCCAAGAGCAATCTAGTCTACTCCAAAAAAGAGCAGGGAGCTAACTTTAAGAGAAAAAGAGTTAATTCTAAACTACAAATTAGATGATTCCAAAAGTTGGAATTGAGTAAACTCTGAAGTGTAACAAAGTTAGCTCAAAGCATAATTTTTTTTTTTTAAATTTTAGGGAGTCAAAGTTAGTTTAGTATAACAAGTGAAAAGTTAGATTTTGCAATTAATATAAAGTTGTTTGGCCCATGTTTACTATAAATTAAAAAACATGGTGTGTTAGCAAACTTTTAGAAGAAGAAATAGATCTTTTCTCTTAAATGCTTGATTGATTACATTCTTTCTCTGTTCTGCTTTGTTTCAGAAGCCAACAGGTACCCCTAGCCTAAATATATGCTTATACATCCACCAAAGAAAGTATCCAAAGATTCTATGGCTCTGTAGGCTAAAACTGCTTTGCAAATACTCTTTGCTAATATTTTGCCAAAGTTATAGGTGGAAATATATTTTCAATCTTATACATTTAAGAATTTCTCACAGATGATACGTATATAACTAGTTTGAAAGTTAAATCACTGCAATTTAAGCATTTTAATTCTGAAAATCATCACACAGCTTATCAAATTAAAGCATTTGATCTCCAAATATTAAACGTGCATGCATGTGTCAACAATAAAGTCATTCTTGTGTTGTTTTCCTACGTAGAATATATTCGTTTTATTTGCAAGACAGTAATTAATTAACACCATCTTCGTACAGGGAGGAAGAAAGTTTTGCTATAACAGTATGTATTTGGTTGAGCAACATGTGTGAGAGAGAGAGAGAGAGAGAGAGAGAGAGAGAGAGAGAGAGAGAGAGAGAGAGAGAGCTAGGGGTAATTAAGCCCATTAATTTGACTTGATAGCTAGCTTAACGTGATATGGGAGGAAACAAAGATTCTCTGCGCGTTTATGATCAGCAGCACGCACACAGCTGCGAAAGGAAAATGTGTGACTTTTTACTAATAAACTTCAACTCACTGAAAGATTCAAATTCGGATCTCAATCGAAGTCAAATTAAATTACAAAATTGTAACTTTTCTAAGTTGTGTAAAAAATTATATAATTAAGAAGGTTTGAGACGGTAACGATTGACGAACTCTTAACATTTTGGTTAAAAAGCTAGGATTTGATATTATGTGCGAAAATTAAATTATTTAAAAGCATTAATTGTTGGAAGAAAGTTCACGAATTATTTTCCGTTAGCTTGTCGTATGTTATGGGAGATTATAAAATTAATGAAGGTCAACCACTAACTACTACACATGTAGATATACACAATAATTTTGCTCATAGATGACATAAAGGAAGGACTTCAGTACTTTTGACTTGTTTTTGTATGTGCTGAGCAGCACTTTTCAAACTGTATATATGTTTACGTAGGGTGTAAGATGGGCTTCACAATAGTACGCACAATGACACAAATAAATTAATTTTCCGCAGTCACAGAGTGGTTGAGTTTCAATTTCAATAGCCGCTTGTTTGGCTACGGTTATCTTCTTGTTCCTTTCCTGGTGTTTTCTTTTTTGCAATAATACATCAAGGATGAAGTAGGGCAATCATGCGCAGCATATATATTTTTAACTTTTCTCTCTTGGTTTTTCACTCAATTTTTGTTTTAGATTGCCCTGGTCGGCGAAGAAAGAGATAAGAAAGGCTATAACATACATATAGTTGATATTACTATAATGAAACAGAAGTACTTTGGGTTTACTTTGAGTTTTGTACGTATATAGTAATTAAAAGTTATCTTGGCATGTCCCAATACTATTAATATATAGGGTTGGTGGAAACTTCAGAGAAGAGTCTATTTTGTGTTCTATTTTCTTACAATCATAACCGTTAGCTTCTCCATGCGTGTGGATCAAATCTGATGCGGGACAGTTGCTTAAATGGGACCCCATACTAGACATTGCCGAAATAATAGAATAATACATCAAGCCAAGAAAAACACCGGCATAGCTACACTAGAAAAACCAAAACAGAAGTAAAAAGATTATAATTTATAACAAGCCCTTTTCAGGTAAACTTTTTATTCTTTCCTCATATAGATCTTCCATATACATTTATAGAGACTTGCACCCTCTAAAACATTCATATGTAATTCCTTGCTAGCTATTTCATTATATATAAGACTTCATTAGACATCTTTCTCTGCAGATTTTCTTCAGAAAGAATGGAGGAATCTCAGCACTTGATGTGGATGAAAAGAAGACAAATGTTGAAGTCACATATTCAAGCACCAGTTGGAGGCTGCAACAACTCATGGGAAGAAAGGGCTTTCGCAGAAGACACGGCTAGGATACTTGGTGTTGGTGGATGCATATGGCCTCCAAGATCTTATTCTTGTACTTTCTGTAAAAAAGAGTTCAGGTCTGCTCAAGCTCTAGGAGGTCACATGAATGTCCACAGAAGAGACAGAGCTAGGCTTAAACAAAATACTAGCCGCCCTAATGATTGTATGTCATTAGGTACTCAATTTTCTTCCGAGATCTGCTCTCAGCTAGACCATTTTCTTAATCCTAGTAGTACTATTACCACAAGCACCCTTTCACCTTCTAGACTCTCATCAGCTATATCCACAAAAGAAAATTGTAGTCACCAGAAGATAGTTCCTTCTTGTGCTTCTATTGGCTGGATGCAGCACAGAAGTTGTCCTAACTATTCAGAACCAGAAGGTTTTAAAGGGTTGAGTTGCGATCATGTTGAAACAGATTTGTCTGTGGGATTGAATTCTATGTTCGGCCGAAAACTACCAAGTGGGTCATCATGTAGGGACGATGGAGCCATCAGCTGTAAGAGACCCAAGACTTCAATTTCTTCACTGAAGCCATGTTCAAATGATAGGCTCCTGGCTTTTCATTCTGCAGAAATCGTACTTGGACTTAAGCCTGGTATGGAAGACTTGGATCTTGAACTCAGACTGGGGAAACCACAGAAAGTTAAGTAGCTGCAGTACAAGCAGAAGACGTATTGGAGTGTCACTGTTGCTTGTAATTCCTCCAATTTTCTTATCGTTTGCTTTTTAGCTTCCATTTGGATTGATAGAAAACAGCCAAGAACCTTCCTTCTCTTTTTCTAACTTCACCTAAATAGATTAAGTTGACATTACCTTCTGCAAATGTTTAAAATTTGAAATTAGTTATATCTCTAGTTCTTTGTATAAGCAATTGTCTTTGCTTCTCCGTTTTTGAGCATTGAATTATCAGTACAAATAGTAAGTGCAAGGAATTAATTGAAGGTATAAAAATACGAAGGAAGAAGATGCAATACTGGAATACAAACTTTCATCATCTGACTGTGATCAAATTGGATTAACCGGAGGAAATTATTTGGTAATGGAAGATAATGAATAAAGCTCTGAGCTAGGGTTTCCAAATGAAGTATGCATGTACATAGAAAGATGAATAATGGACAACTTTCAGAAAACCCACCTTTTGATAACTTCGCAATTAAATTGCTCTTTCTCATGATCTATATCTCCGCTTTCAACTACAGTTGACACCTGCAGTAGCAAATTCGATGACCCCAGCTAAGTGCAAGTTTAGGCAGGAATCAGAGATCGATAAAGAAAGAAGGGAAATTTCACTGTAGGGCATTGAAGGGATGAAAGAACGGATAGTAACTGACGATTATAGGTCACTTCAACTACATATATCCCAGAGAACTAACAGTTCTTGACATGCAATTTTTTTGGGTCACTGTAACTCTGTAAGGGACGTACATAAACCTGCCCAAAATGAATAACCATTTTACCTTATGGCTTATTTATTACATATAATAAAAATAATATAATAAAAATAATTTTGATAAAAATTGTATATTTTTATTTTAAAAATAATAATAATTTATAAAATTATAATTATAAAAGTATAATAAATAATAAACAGCATAAAAAGAAGAAGCCTGAATTATTATTAGTAAGATACAATAAGAGAGTTTTTTTTTGGTAAATTCAAATTTATGAATTTTACTAGAAAATGTGACTGAGATGTCTATTCAGTTTACTATACCTATCATAAAATTTTATTACTGGGTTTCCTCCATACATAAGCTCCTCCCCATAAACTCCAAAAGCTCTCGTGTTGTTTCCCACAATTCTTCTCTAAGTCGTAAAACCCTTCCAAAATTCCAACCAACTACACGGAATCAGATTGAATAAAATAGAAGTGAACAAGATATTAATTGGTTCCGCAGAGGGAGGACAACATCACATCATTGGCTTTATTAACGCGTCTTCGTTTTTACTCTTGGTACGATATATCCACGTTAGCTGGCTATTACGCCGCGACAGCCAAAGGTCCCAAGTCCCAACTACCTAGGAGCATAGCAAGAAATGCACATATTTTCCATATGCTCCGAAACCCGAGAATCCTTGTCTGCTTTTGGCAATGTGAAAACAGGAATAGCCACCTTATTATCACACCGACGGTATCTCCAGAATACACGGCAACTTCACAGTGCCTGTTTTTCAACTTTCTTTTTAGGGAAATTTGATTAAAAATTGCTTTTGACTTATTGTTCTTTACAGTTTGCAGAGAGATACAACAGGCATGGCTGCATGTGAGGAAAATTAATCCGCTACCCTTCACAAAATTTTCCCATTATGGGTTGAATTACATTTTTTTCCTTTTTTCGGGGCCAATGGAATTAAATTATATTTGTTTACTTCCCTTACCTCGGTCACACAGGGAGAGGATAAAGATAGATTAATGAAGATAGGAAGTGGGGGTTAGTGACTTAGTTAATTTGATAAGAACTGAGAATTATCTCACTTTGTAATTTATATTGATGTTTAACTGCTGTTTATTATGTAGTAGAAGTTGTCGGTTCATGAATTTTGTTTTTTCAGCATTTAACGAGGCCTGATTCTGGCTGCTTCTTACGTTAGATCTGCAGATAGAGCCAGAGAGCTCACATAGGCATGATGTGTGTTTCTTTCAGTTACTTATTGTAGGAATTCAGATATGGGGATGAGGACCTGTTCTCTGCTTTAGCAGTTTTTTATTTATTTATTTGGGTTTCTTTAAGGAGTAAAACCTTATTTTTATTTACTTGTTCATAAAATTATCATTTTGTCTCCTCAATTTTACCCTTTATAAATGTATATTTCTTAATTTAATTATTCACAAATAAAATTATTATCAATAATATATATATCTTAATTTAATAGAAGGATATTGTCAATAATAATTTTATTTGTGAATGATTAAATTAAAAAAATATTATATATGAAAGATTAAATTAAAAAAATATTTTATTTGTAAATAATTAAATTTAGAAAATAATTATATGGAGTACTAAATTGAAATATATACTATTTATGAGAAACCAAAATAAAAATTTATTCTGGCTTTAAGGGTGCTTTAATATTTGCAGGGTGTATTTGTAGTATTTCTCTTACTAGTGCTAAATATAGTTGAGTGCAGTTTGGAGCCTATGTGAAGTTTGACATTTGCAACTATCTAGCACGTGTGTCTACACATTAGAAGCTTACCTAGCTCTAATCACAAGAAAAAAACTATGCAAACATTTCGTCAAATAATTAATCCACAGCTAATGGTTGTGAAAGACCCTTTGACAAATGACATCCCAGACTGGTCGGGAAAAAAAAAGAAAAATTATAATTTTATTTTTATAATTATAATTTAATATTATTTAATAATAATTATTTAAATTTTTTTAAAAAAATATTATAGATATTTTTTATCTATAAAATTATTTTTTATTTTTATTTTTATCTTAATTTTTTATATACTTATGACATGTTTGGCATACGGTGAGAAACGAAAAAAGAAATAAAAAATTAAAAAAAATTTTAATTTTATTCTTTTAATTATTATTTAACATTATTTATTAATTATCATTTAATTATTAAAAATAAAAAATATTATAGTAATTTTTTTAAAAAATTATTTATTTATTTTTTTTATATCTAACTTTTTGTGTACTAAACAAACCATAAATAAATCATTATTCTCGTTTCTGCCTCATCGAGCAGGGGTTCAACCGCTTCACGCCTTTATATTGGCAAAAATTCTTCTGGAGCGTTTGAACCCCGCTGCCTCGTGCTCATCTGTTCAATCTGCAACTGTTGCTTATTTATATGATGCAGAGTTATATAAGAATTCTATTTCAGATTGACAAAACTCACAACCTCAAGATTCAAACCTGACAACTTGAGTATGCGGTGCTACAGTTTTCCCATCAGCGATTATGAATTGTGTTGTTAGCAGGTGCAAAGTTTTAACCTTTAATGTAAAGATAAAAATAAAATTTATACAAATTATTATTTATTACATTAAAATTTTAATATATGAATTAAATAAATATATATATTTAATTATTCTCAATTTTATTACTGATAAATCATTAACTTGTAAATTTATGAAAATCAACTCGATTTAAAAATAATTGATAATTATTTCTATAAGAAGTTAGGAACTTCAGGTAAATTATCCCACCATGTCCTCGCAGAGACATTTTTGACAAAAAGGAAAAAAAGTGTTGCGAGCGCTCTTCGTACCCGCACGTGGAGGCATTTGGAATCATAATGAATTGTTGATGCCTACATGTGCCACATGAATACTAGATTTTAATCTGGGGAAATTAATTTAAATTTTATAAAATTTATAATAAATTTTATAAAATTTATAATAAATTTTTTAAAAAAATTAAATTATTTTCAAAGATTAAAATTACTACTAAATTTTAAAATATTTATGGTTAGATTTAAAAAAATTATTATTAAATTTTAAAAAAATTACAACTTAAATAATTTTACTAATAACTCTTTTAAAATTTGGTAATAATTTTGTTAAACTCTAACAGTGATTGGTTATAATTTTCTTCATAGAAAATAATTTTAATTTTTTATATTTTTTATTATAAAATTTACAAAATTTAAAATTCAAAATTCAATTTTCTCTTTTAATTCCTTGGCTTATCAAAGTCATCGCATTTGCTTCCTTTAGATTTTAACATGAGAACTGCAGGTCAATGTCTTCTTGAAGTGGGTGAGCAGATCACAGTCCAAATATATACCTGATCGAAGGCAAACCCATAAGCGAAAGAGTTCCCCTTTTCCGAGATTTCTTAGGCTAGCTACAATATTTATGGAATCAGTATATAGCCTGATTTTTCTTTTCTTTTCTTTTTTCTTTTCTTTTAGCAGCGGACTCAATTGAACACAAACATCCATTACAAGCTTCAAGAGAAGGAAATTATTCTTACTCTTGGATTCATGATTGTCTTGAGAGACTAAAGCCACCTTTGGATTGATTCAAAAAAATGATTTCAACATTTTTATTTAAATTTAAATAAATATGTTTTCTTTTCATCTATTCTCTTTCAATCTATTATATTAATTCCAATTGAAATAAAAATATCCAAATAAAAATTTCCTTTCTCTTCTATTTTTCACAAACCCAACATAAGATTCTTTCGAATTTTAAGTCAATTCTCCAAATAGATTCTCTCAAGGTTATCTTTTTATCGGAAAAATTGCACAAACACTATGTAAATTAACTAATTTGTAAATAGTCACTGTGTAGTTCAAATTTTGGGTAATAAATCCTTTTATTATAATAAACTTGAGAGTAGACCATTTCCCATTCCTCCAAAAATTTCCATTCGCAAATCTTCCAATCAAAATCCATAATTTCAACCCAAACAACTATGATTTGATTTTGTTTTCAAACTCTAATTAATTAGTCTCGTCACAAGTTCAAACTCAAACACCTTTCTTTTCAAAATTTTTATTCATGATTAAGAAGCACAATTTTTCTTTTTCTTTTTTTTTTTTGGTCATGATTTCGTTTTCAATCCCAGACATTTTTTTTCTCCAAACTTCTGTCAAAAATATCTCAAAAAGGAATATGGAAGAATATGCTTCAAGTTTACAATAGTATAGGAGTCTATTATTTGAATTTTAAACTATATACTGACTGTTTACAAATGAGTCAAAATGGATATTTGAGGAAAAATTTTATATGCAATTCTTTATAATTTTACTATCAGTTTTTTTAACTAAAATATTATAGGTACATGATTTTTGTAAATAAAAATATATAATTTTTTAATTAAATTATAAAGTTATCATATTTTAATAAAATAATAAAAATATAAAAATTACATCTACGTCTAATACAAATATTTAATACATTTTTCTTTTAATTCTTTTTTTATGTCATCATCTCTGAGAATTGCAATTTTATTTTAACTAATTGTCTGATTTATACTTTGCATGAGGTACTTAGGAAAATACTTTTATCTTTAAACTTAAATAATATACAATATATATATATATATATATTAATAAAGTGATTCTACATAAAATTTATAGAAGACGGAAGTTTAGTTCAAATGAAAAAAGAGTTAAGAAAAATAAAAGTAAAAGTTTAATTGAAGTATGAAATAGTTAAAGAAAGTGGAAATAGAGGTTGAATTGAGATAAGAAAAAGTTAAAGAGAATAAAAAAAAAAATTGGATAAAAGACTGAAAAACTCGAGAGAGTAAGGGGTTAGATTCAGTGCATTGGTGGAGCACAATCTCGAGGATTTGAGCAAAAATATACTATTCTCTAATAAATTGCAGAAAACAAATGAAAGCCAAAAACGAAAGACCCTAACTCAACAGACTCAAATGAGCTAATCTTTTGGGATTCTGGTCGTTCAAATTTAAGGACTTTGAAGTTTATAATCTATAACGATATGTTCCTTTGCGTCCATGTTAAGCTTCGGACGATAGTAAAGGGCCCATTGGTATTGGCCCAAATATGTTCAGTTCAACTCCCAATATTATATACTTCTTTTATAACAAGCAATACAGAAAGCGTTAAAAAATAAACTGGTGTCCCGAGCTGCTCTTGCCTCTTTCTCCCGGGCCCCCAGCACGTGCACAATGGGGGGTGACAATTAGATCCGTGCAATACAGATCCAATCCCCACCGTCCAAAGATCATACAGAGGCACAAAAGAAAACTTTCTTGTTTCATAAAACAAAACGGATATAGGTCAGCAAAAATAAAAATAAAAATAAATAAATAACATTAAAGGCAACTTGAGAGTTAGACCGGATAGATCTACCATACATTCCATTTTGTTTTATGGCGAGGCCAGAGAGCAGCATCAGGGGCTCCAGATGGTCCCTCAAGGACATGACCGCTCTTGTCACTGGGGGCACTCGTGGAATCGGGTTTATCACTTTTCCTTTTCTTTCTCGGCATACATTACACTGTTCCCATTTACACCCCCACAGTGTTCAACTCTCTATTTTCAAATTGACTTCGTTTTGAACATTCTGGGATCCAGCGTACTTCTTATGTGACCCTAAATTCAGTTCTAAATGTTAAAAATGCACTTAATTTGTTACTCTCTACTTGTTAGTTCTTGAAACATGTAGATTTGACTTACTCTTGTCTGCTTTCTGCTGAAAGGGACTACGAATAGCGAATTAAAAATTTTCATTTAGTTCTTTATGTTAAAATTTTCGATTTGGTGTTCAGGCATGCTGTGGTGGAGGATCTAGCCGAGTTTGGCGCGACTGTGTACACCTGTTCCAGGAACGAAGCGGAGCTCCATAAATGCTTAAAGGAGTGGCAAGATAAGGGCTTCTCTGTTTATGGGTCGGTTTGTGATGTGTCTTCTCGCCCCCAAAGAGAGAAGCTTATTGAAGAAGTAGCTTCTAAATTCAACGGGAAGTTAAACATTCTTGTGAGTTCTGTCCTCCGTTACAAAAAACACTTAGACACTTTATTTTTGCAAGTAGTTGATAGAATTTTATCAGTTGCTAAGACCTTCTCACTGATGTTTCTGATCATCTAGACGGCCAATTTTAATTTCTGCCAAGAGAAAAAAAAAAAAAAAAACTGATGTAATGAGATATACAACTTAGCTATTTTTTATTTATTTGATGTTGGTTCGAATTATAAAATTGATATCAGTAATAATGTTCAGATAATTTGACTTGTTTCCCTTATAAGCATGACATTATTTCAAAAATAGCACTCAAAAAGTTGTGTTATTTTCTGCGGAAATTGAAATGATTTATAATGCATCTTGTGATCCTTAGGTAAACAATGTTGGAACAAATATGTGGAAGCCAACAGTTGAGTATACTCCCGAAGATTATACGATGATGATGAGTACTAACTTGGAATCTGCATACCATCTATGCCAACTTGCATATTCTCTCCTCAGAGCATCTGGAAATGGAAGCATTGTGTTCATTTCCTCTGTTGCTGGTCTGACAAATGTAGGTACTGGAACCATCTATGCAGCGGCAAAAGGTGATTTGATGTTATGATTTGGTGTCATCTTTTGTTCAAAAAGGATGGTTTACAAACTATATTGAAAGAGATGCCTAAAGAGATTCGACATGCTTCTTTTTATAGCTGCAATCAATCAGCTTACAAAAAATCTTGCTTGTGAATGGGCAAAAGACAATATAAGGAGCAACTGTGTTACACCCTGGGTTACAAAATCCCCACGTTTGGCAAAGGTAATGCTCTTATCTTAAATCCTGCTTATTTTATATGGTTTAATTTCTGCTTCAAGGGTTTTTCTTTTTCTTTTTTTCCCTTTTTCTTTTTTTTTATGAGTTGAACCTTGACCTGAAATTGGATAAAGAAAAGTACATTGACCAATTGAAAACTAGAGCTGGCGTAAACTCTGAACTAATCTGTTTTTATCTAATTCAGTTCTGACTGCTAATAGTATGCTTCCATCTTGTTAGTGTTTTCTTTTTCCATCCTCATCAATCAAGTCTTTGTGAAAAAATTTATCAATACATTATCTGCTTTTGATGTCCTTTGTAGGATCATTAGTAATGAGGGAGTGTTTCAGATAATAAGTGTGTCTAACAGTGTTCTCAAGACTCTGTAATTCTTTAGATTTTATTGTACGAAAATCTATTTTACCTTCATGTGAGGATGACTCATATACATTATGCTACATTTTTGTCTGTTTTGCTCATTTTCTTCCATGCACAGTATTAATCTCTATTACTCTATCATCTGTTTAATGATTCCCATAACTGATTTACTTTGCACGAGCATAATTACTGCCAGTAGTGTCAAATAATTGAATATATGAAGAAGCCATTAAACTAAACTTGAACCGAGGGATGGATTAATTTTGGGTTAAACTTTTGTGGATATATTCCCATTTGCTTGTTTGTGTCATAAAATTCATTTAATTATTTACTATTGGATGAGTTACATAACAAAACATTCTAGTCACGGAAAGCAGGGAGTGATTACTTGTATTTTTTTTTCCCCTCATATTTTTCCTGCTGCAGTCTGTTTGATCTAAGTATGCACGTGTGAACAAACACTTTCCACCTTTGCGTGGCTTCAGGGAGTGTCCAACTTCAAGATATAAGCTAAATAAGAAAAACTAGGCCTCTTTTATTCAGGTTTCCATGTCAAAGTGATCTCTGAATTATGGTTCAGTACTATTATTGACTGGACCTTTCCAGTCAACAAGATTATTGAGTACTAATGGGTCTATTTTTGGACCAAGGCTGTATATCTTATCAAAAAATAACCCACTGCGGTTGCTCCTTCAAGATTCAATTAGTAGTCAATAGTTACCGTTAGTTGTGTGAAATATGCTTCTTAATTTTCGAATTTGTGTGAGAAAAGAGAATCAACTGGTTGGGAGGGAGGGGGGCAACACAGCAAATATTGATTAAAAACTTGAAAAGTCATGCCCTCTTCAACCCCCATCCATGCAACTCTGCCTATCATCAGGTAATCTTTACCTGGTGATGGCATCTAATTAATGTGATCTCTGTAAAGGAAAACTATAGGCCTTTTAAAATCTACCAACTCCATAAAAATTCAGAAAAAAGCTCTAGTCTAAATGTGGACAAATTGGAAATTATCTAATAGGAGGATCATTATAGTGCAAGTCTGACCAGATGAACTTTGCTGCTTCCCTGCTGGATATGCGTTTGTTCCTGTGTATAATGACCCTGGCCTTGGGGGTTTTTTTACTGCTTTTCTGTGAACATAGCCTCACTTTTACCTATGTATATATAAGGTTGATAATATGCTTCCACAAAATAGGTTCCTGATTGTTTACCTTACATAACAGTGGCTTGAAAACAAAGAGTTAGTGAATGAAGTACTAAGTCGAACGCCTATAAAGCGAATAGCAGAAGCACAAGACATCTCATCCTTGGTGTCTTTTCTTTGTCTACCTGCTGCCTCCTACATCAATGGGCAGGTTGTTGCTGTTGACGGAGGAATGACCGTGAATGCTTTTCAATTCAACGTGAAATCAACTTAAGCAATATTTTCTTGGGGCACTTTACCCTCCTGAGCTGAGGCCTAATTATAATCATAATACATCAACTTTGAAATATAACAAAATATCCTATTATTCTTCTAAAAAAAATTGAATAGTTTTATTTTACTTGGGGTTCCGTCTTTTTTAAAAGAATATAAGGGGCATTTGTTCACATTTTAAAATTGATGTACTAGAGTTGTGATAAGTTTTAGTTTGAGAGGGGTAGAATATATACTCTATCTCATTTTCTTTTTCTGGACTATGTGTCCAACACGGGTTTGCTACCTTTTTTGAGTAAGACGTGCAGAATTTTGTTTGTCGCCTGGTGGTATTGTTGATTATAATTCGTATTGATCAACTTGCTTTTATTGTTGAAAATATAAATAAAAAACTTTTGCTTAATAAATTGTTTGTTATCTTTGCTTGTATGTGGAATCAATAGCAGCTTAAATATGTTAACTCATCAGAGGATGGAGTAAAAGGGGATACTTAAGGTGTGTTTGGTTGGGGGTTTTTGGAAGAGAGGGGAAGGGGATAAGATGTTTGGTTAAAAAAAATTGAAGGGGAGGGGAGGGAAGGAGGGCAATTTTTCCTCTCCTCCAAATTGAGGGGTTTTGGAGGGGAGAAGGGAGGGAAATTTTGTAATTTATAATTTATTTTTTTATCCCTTGATTTTTTAATATTTTAATATATTAACATTTAATAAAAATTAAGATAAAAATTTTTTTTCATTAGGAATTAAAAATAAAAAAGATTAAAATTCATAATTTTTTTAAAAAATATTAATATAAATAATTTTTTTATAAAAAAATAAAATAATATAAAAATAAATTTATCTAAATATATTTATTTTTCCTCCTCTCTCCTCTCTTTTCCTCCTGAATGAAACAATCTCTTCCCTTCCCTTCTCCTTCCCTCCCCATCATTAACTTTTTCTCCTTCTTTTCATTGAACCAAACAAAGCCCTAGTGAAGAAAACTCACCCTATGACATATTCATTTGCCGCAACAGTTTCTTGGGCAACTGAAGCGAACCTATATAAATTGTTTCAACAATGGAATTCTTACTAAATATTGTAGGTATTCAGATATGAGAGTGAGGATGTGTTCTCCGCTTTGGGAAGTCTCTTTTTTCCTTTTGGTTTCTTTAAGGGTGCTTTAATATTTGCACAAGGTTATCTTTTAATTGGAAAATTGCACAAACACACTATATGTTTAGATCTATTTGCAAATAGTTACTATGTGGATAATAAACTCTTGTAATATCGCAAATTTAGATGTAAATCCTTCCCCATACTTCCACAAATTTTCGTTTATGATTTTTCAGATCTAAACCTGTGATTTTAACCCAAACAACCATGATTAGATTTCGAGCTATTCTGTTTGCAATTTTGAATCCGGACATTTTTTTTCCTCAAATTTTTTTTTTCATAATCTGGAATCCAAAGAGTCACAATTTTTGTTCAAACAAGCACGATTCTGATTTCGAATCCAAAATATTTCATCTGTAATTTTAAACCACTATATTCTTCTTTCTCAAATTTTCGATAAATGTCTAGTGGAAGGTAAATGGAGAGGTTTACTCCCAAATTTGCTCTATGTAAGTCTAGATTTTAAAGCATGCCCTTTGGAAATGAATGGCGTGTATGCATTTTTCCTTTTATTTGTCATGTCATCGGGGGAGAAAACTAGGCTTTTTTACCTATATGTATGAAAAATAAAAACAAAAGAAATATATATAAATATAACGACAAAAAGTATGTTTTGGTATATATAACTTATTTTTTTTTAATAAACGCGTTGGGCTCAGCATTTTTTTTAATATAATGTCTGTGTCCCTTATTTGCTTTTTTATTTTTTATAATTGTAAGGGATGCGGATTTTTTTAATTTTTAACTGAATTATAATTATAAAATAATAATAATTTTTTAATAGATTCAATGATTTATAATTTAATTTTTTATTATTGAAAAAGTTAATTTTCTTTTTATATCAAGCCCATGTAAATTTTTAAAAGTTATAATTTTTAAAAATTATAATGTATTTAATTTTCTAATTCATGATAATTTATTTTTAAAATCTTTTGTAATTCATATATTTTTGAAATTCATATAATATTTTTTAAACATGAAGTAAAATTTCTATTTGTATTTTGAGAAATATAATATTTGATTTATATATAATTTTTTTAATTTTGTAATCTTGAAATGTTTGTATTTTAAGAAATATTAATTTATTGTTTAAATTTGTAGAGATAAATATTTTATCTTTTTATTGTTAATGTATATAATGAAGTTATTGTAAATGAAATATAACAATGTATATAAAATTAAATTTATACAAAAGAATTAATATTATTTGTTTATAAGATAATTATATTAACTTAATATTGTTGTTTTAAAATATTGTTTATGTAAATGTAATTTCTTAAATTGTAAGTTAAATTTGTTAAAAATATTACTAATTAAAATTAAATTATATATATATATATATATATTATATGTAAGTGTATATTTTAATAAATGTATTAATTGATTAAAATATAAATTGATGTTGAGTAAAAAAAATATTGTAAAAAGTGGATTTAAATATATAATTTAATAATACAAATGAGTATAGAATTTGAAATATATGATGCGAAAAAAAAAATATTAGTCATCAACTATAATAGCTATTTATCCCACACCTAAGGCTTTTTCTTATTCGATATGGTTGACATTGTTGTAGTTGTTGTTCTTCTTATTTTTCATCCTCCTCCTCGTCATGTTTATTTTCTTTCTCATCAACTTTTTCGAATGATTCATTTTCTACCTGATTACGAAATTGTTGAGAAATTAAATTCTATTAAGGGGATTGAATAAGTAGAATCAATTAACTTGGGATGGAAAAGCCTTGTTGGAGTTGGTAAGACTTGGTAAGACGCCTATTGTGTGAAAGAAGTATCATCGTAGTCAACACTGTATGCAGTCGAATTCATGAACAATGATGTAAATGATGCACTACTATATTGTATTGGTTGTCATGGTAGTGTGGAGAAGGATGATTATATATAAATGGATGAAGGCAATAATGGTGTATAATAAGGTGCATAGGAAGATGGACCAACACTTCCAACGTTTATTAATTGTAGAAGGGAAGAAGAACCAATATCTCCATTGATTGTTTGTGGTAGAACAAAAGAAGGACTAGCACAATTAAAATCTCCTTATATAGGAGTTGTTATGTAAGATGACGATAGCATATTTGCATGAACTCCATTGATATTGCCACTGGACATCAATTCTCTAGACGAAATAAACTTATGACTTCTTTTTGTTGGTCTAACTTTGGAAGTCTAGGTAAATCAGGTGCTAATGGAATTGGTTGGGAGACGAGCATATTTTAATATTTGCTTAAAGCACACAACATGGTTTGGATATCACCGCTTGTCCTTTGTCTGAAGTCCCTAAAGCTAATCGTTGGTGAGTTAGTGATAGTAAGTTTGTATAAGTCCTCCAATACATTAACTTGTCAAATAAAAAAAAAATCAATTGTTAAATTTAGTTATATATATATATATATATAAGAAGAGAAAATATAAAAATGAAAATAACGTAAAAAGCATACCATAAAACCTTGAGAACCACTAGTAGGATAGATCTACCATTGTGTATGTTGCTAATATCAATGCATGTAGTCCAATGGTCTATCGTTGAGGTCGTTTTGTGCCACTATTTGATGCCATAAATTCCATGTTATAATGAAAATCGCATACTCTTCCCACTAGTTTTATAAACCTTTCCTCTTGATTGAATGGTATGTAACGACCTATATTGAATGATTTTTCAAGGATATACTAAACCTTACTAAACTGGAGGAAAACGCGATCAACATGATGCCATTCAACTATTCAAAAGCATAATATAGGAACAGATGCACGCTATACATTGGGCATTACTAAGAAGTACTTAAGAATTAATTAGAGGATGCCCAGTGAGTCATATGGAAACCAAATTATCTACATATAAGAAGATGGTTACTTCATGTTATAATCATAAAATAAAAAATAAGTAAATACAAAAATACAAATGTTATCGTCCTTCATTTGATCTATTAGTATCCTACACTGCCACAAAATATCTGTAGTTGACTGGGGATACTGTAGGACATGTCGTCACTTGTGAGGGATGAGAGAATACACATTAATTTATTTATTATTGAAAAGCTTAAAATTATAAAAAATATTAGTATATATCTGAACCTTTATAGGGGTTTAATGGGGTAAATAGCCATTTATGGTTTGAGTTGTGAAGGTCTTCGTGGAGCAAAACTAGAGAATCAATTTCATGTCCATAAATGAAGTAAGATCAGGCAACCACATATGTTAACCTCATTATAATGGGTGACATTACACATTTCTCTACATAAATGGACTAACACTGCTAAACCTTAACTATACTAACCAATTTCATCAAAATCAGCAAGTAATAGAAGGTACATTAATATAACTTTATATCTAATTCTATCTAGCATCAGATACCCTTCAATTAATCATAGGATGTATGATCGTGTGAACTGGTGAATAGTATTATCATCTGTGTTAGTTGCTAAGTTCTTGAATGTTTGTGCCAGTTAGGGAAGCTTAACCTCTACCTATTAAATGTCTCCTGAGATAGTGTCTTACCAAACAGGTCATTACAGACAACTAGCTAATTATAATTTGTCTGTCCAAATACTGTATCTCCCATGCAAGGTAGACTCAATTGGATAACGATATCCTAGCGTGTAATCATACACTTGCCTCTGGTGAGGTGAAAGGTTTGTCTCTGGTTGTCATTGCTCAATAAAAGTTAACACGAGCACGACATTGAAGTCAAAATGATTGAATCGTGAGATACCGTAAAAACCAATCTGTATGAGATATAGGACAATAGCTGAAGGGGGATCGAGTATATAATCTTCCTATGCTATTCGCTGTATACATAAAATTTATGTTCTTAAGTCATTACATTAAAAAAACTGTCATAAATTTAATTAAACCAACAATTGATAACAAAGTGAACTTTTAACATACCCTTCTTTGCCAAGCAGTTTAGGGCACATAGCGAGACTGCAAATATAATAGAGACTCATTCTTTGGTCCAAGAGTAACAACACTATGGCGATGATCCATTATAGTTTGCAAAAACTAAAATACTTATCAATGATAATGTAATATAAATACATATGTCAGATTAGATCAAATCAAATCATAACTCAGTAATTCAATATTAATAAGTCAATTATGATTAACAATTCATACATAGTTAATTATGCAAAGAGGATATATAATTTATAAAGATATCATTAACAAGTCATATATCGTTAATTTAAATAAATTATTGTTGATAGGTAATTCTGATACAAATGATCATGAACCATAAATATCTAATTCACTCTTAGAACTATGACTATCTTCATGGCTGATGGGAGGGGTATGTGATACGATTGTGTCTGATTTGTTTATATAGCCTACATATTTGGTTATCCCTAAATCTTTCTTGCCAACCATCTCATTTCGTATTCATGAAGACTTGGGTCGACCTTTGTCTCAAATCATCAAAAAGTTAGGGACCAATTGAGATCCACTTGTTCAAGGCTAATAAATTTCTCTTCCCATTGGGCAAATTTATTCTTGTAAGTATTTAGTATCGTCTCAAGCCAAAAGACAATATGCATAAATTATAAGGGGTCAAGACAAACTTTGGCACATGCAGCAAAGACATGTTGACAATGATGCTTTTGGAGTTGGAATTCGTCACAATCACATGTTTGGTTCGTAAGACTAACCTTATGAGTTTGCTCATATTGTTTGAGGGATTATAAGACTCTTCAACCTTAAACTCTAAAGACCTTCTATCAAAACTATGGATCGATAAAGCAGATACTTTTGCAATTCTGGTTGAAATTTTCTTGTGAATATCCTTAAAAAATAAGTTGCCTACTTGCATAAAGGCAAATGTGATTTGTATCCGCGTAACATAGTATCCATTCTATCGATATATTGTTGTTTTGACCAAGTCGATTATAGACAAGAACCTAACACCTTTAAAGATACTATTTATACACTACTAATTAATTGTTATGTGCTCCTAGCGATGCCCATATACGTCATATGTACGTGACAACTTACTCTTTAATATATCCTCTATTCAATTTGCCGTTTCTAAATGTAATTGTTGTATTTGCGCTAATTATTCATCAACCAAGTGGCATTCATTCAAATATTCAATTTTGACAAATTTCTTCTTTAACCACTTGCTTTTAAATGTCGTATTTAAATTACTTGTAATGTGCCATAAACGAAACATGTGATGTGCAATCATTTTTTAGGTTTGCCATTGCTGCTGATATTCTCGAATGACTATTAGATATCAAACAAATATCTTGCTTGTTCGACACAACTCACTACCTGAGGTTACTAAAAAATCACCCTCACGTTTCTTGCATTTCACTCTCAATGATTGCAAATGCAAGGAGGAAAATTTTTCTTTTCTTATCTTGTGAGTTGGCAATAAGCAATGTTCCCTTATACTTATATAAAAATGTACTATTTACTTGGATAATCAATTTCAAGTGATCAAAGGCATAATTACAAGGTTTAAATGTCTAAAACACCATATGAAATATAAATGTCATCTTTATATCTGATGCTATCTGTGGGCATTCCTTGGTAATAAATTCAAAGTACGAGCTTGGATTGAAGTGCTGGACAGCAAACAATCATCTTGGAAGAACTACATATGATCGCTCCTAATTTTCAAAGGCGATTATAATTTCTTGTTGCTTATCACACCATACTTTTTTATAAGACACATATATATATGAAAATGCTATGTATCCTTTCAATAATATCACGAACAGAAATAGAGGAATTTTCTGTAACTATCAACACAATATTTGATACTATTATATCATAATTTAACTTCAGGTGATCTTATGATAGCATGGGTGAATTTCGTTACCCGCCAGTCATTTTCTCCCTTTGATTAACAAACTCTTATCTACCAATTACATCGAGTATCATATTTCGGACAATGATACTTGATGTACTTTATTGATAATTAGTGCACCTTGAATATGTGGTGTGTGGTGGAAGAATAAAGTTTCGCAGCATGGTTATTGATTGCTTATCAAGAAATCGCATGCTAACATATATCTCTTGGTCATTGTTCAAATTGATAACCCCCTCCATGTCGGGCATCTCAAATTCACTCACATCATCGTTATTAATCTAAGATAGAAAAGGTAAATGTCCTATTAGAATATTGATTCAATGGAGTGACTAGATCTCCTTTAGCATAAATACCATTGATATCGTCATCCCCCTATTCATTGACATTTGGTGAAGTATCATATTTATCTTCCACCTCAAAGTTGTTCATTATATCTTCGGTTGCATCTAAAAGATTTAGAGGGTTGCTATTACACATTAATAGTTTGGATAAACTTAGTTGGGACATGTCATTGACGATCTGCATTTGTTGAGTACTGGAAGATTGTGGTTCAAATTAATAAATATCTTTGAAATAAGAGCTAAACAAGGACACAGGCTCATAAAGTCTATCAATCTGACTTGCGCATAGATTTGTCAACAGCTCAATAACATCATTCTCTTTGACACTTGGGCCCATATCATTAGTTGATATGTGCACATTCAATTTTGGTGTCCCCAATTAGGTTAGGAAGTGTCGGCTTGCTTGTTACATGGTTTGAACATTTGAATTGTCCTCCAACATATACAGTAAGTACTAAGTTAGATTAAATGATTGTGGGTTATACCAAGTTAGACACAAACTGTCTTGATTGAAATCTTAACTTTTTTTCAATTGTGACCTTTAACTATTCAAAACTAATGTCAAGGTTCACTCTTAACAATTTTGGCTTATCATATACAAATATTGTTCCCTCATTAATATGAAAAATTGTCATTTGCATAAATCATATAATCTTTTTCATTTTACTCATTGTGAAAGTTATCCCAATGTTTGTATGTAAATAGCAATCAAACACAATATATTAATATTTCATGAATCTTATCCCATTTGTATAACTATCAATCTTAATTAATAATAATATTTCAATCTTAATTAACACTCATACATAATGGACAAGTTAACAAAAATGATCAGAAATAACAAATAAAGAGAATATTACAATAAATTAAAAGAAAACAAATAATACAAGTTTTTAGAAGAAAAAATGATAGTAAATGAGAAGAAAATAAAAAAAGTATGTGAAAATTAAATGTAAACCTCAGAAAAAGTGATAAGAGATGATTTAAAAATAAAGCGTTGAATATGAAAGTTGGAAGAGATAGAATGAATATATAAACCTGGAAAGGAAGAATGAATATATGAGCTGAAGATGAAGGAAGAAGAAGGGGAAGCAATATACATAAGCAGGGGCGTATGGACAAGAAAGGAAAGCAATATGTATATATAAGCATAAAGGAGGGGGAAGCAGTATTTTAAAAAAAAAAAAAAAAAAACTTATCTACTGACCCAAGGGTCAGTGACTCTCGGGTAAATAGAATCAGGTCAATGGAATATTAATAAAAAAATTATTTAAAAAAAAGATGTAGGGCTTGTAGGTCTACGTCCCTCTAATATAAAAAAATTAAAAAATTTTCAAGGATGCAGAGCCATTTAATATTATTTAAAAAAATAACACAGAGCCACAATTTCCATGTTAAAAAGAATTTAGTTATATATTTTGGAAAATTTTTTTTACAATTATATATATATATATATATAAGTCGAAAAGCTAAGAAAACTATCCATTTTTGTTCTTATTTTGTTCCAGTTTGTGGGTGCACGTTGAGATTTGGATGACACCAAATGGGGCTAATAGGATGTACAGAAAGTAGGTCCAAGCCGAAAAACATTTTGCCTAATGTCATGTACTTATTTTGTGACAATAAAAAATTTCATGCCAAAACAAAAATGTAACAACATAAAAATTATAAAAAAAGATGTAGACTCTTTTCCCGAGTTGTTCTTGTCCTTTTGCACATGCACAATTTAGGGTGGCCGAATTAGATCCGTAAAATATGAGTTCGGCTTCTTTCCACTTGAGGAGGGAACTGCGCGTCATTTCCAACAAATTATGGCCATTAGTTTGATCAATGGGTAATATGCGAGACATCTGGCGAAATGATCCAAAATGTCGGGTTTCACTTATTGCTTCAGAATTCCTCCCTTAAACGACATGTTTTGCTGCTAGAAAATTTTGGCTGTAAAATGCTCAGCGTTTCATGTATCAAAGACTGCATTTTTCAAACCCTACCGCCCCTGTTTCATCAACATTCATGAAGAGGAGAAAATGGCACGAAATCTCGTCTACATTTGATGAAGGAAAAGTGAAAGCTTGTTAACTTCTTATTTATTTGGAAGGAAGTTTTATGTGTTGGTAGCTATAGATTGTTATATGTAGTGGCTTTTTCTTATGGAAGTTAGGTTAGCCTTTAGAAGTAAGTTTTTTGAGATATGGCTACAATAAACATGCTGATACTTTTTTCTTGGATTTAGAATTTGTGTATTTACTCTTATATTTTGTATTTAAGTTTACATTTTGAAGTAAGCTTCTTGTTCATTAGGTTTGTTGTTTTTAATCTTAATAATGTAGTATTTGCTCTTGTCTTTGGAGGATTTTATAGATAATATATTTTGGAGATAATATTATCATCAAGGATTTATCAATCTTCTTGAGTTGTAAATCTAGAGTTTGAATAAATATCTTGGTATATAAACTTTAGTAATTTATGTATTTCACTTGGTGAAGCTTGTTTCCCTTTAGAAGGAAAATCATGTATTTTTAGGAGAATGAAATTAAGTGTTAATAGAACTTTTGTTGCCAAGAAAATAAATTTTGTTTAAAGAACCATTGGATCACTATTGTGTTATTTTAATTACATTTTTTTCTTGCATTTTATTTGCTCTGTAACATATTAGTGGCGTGTGTTACATATTAGAGCATTATTATTAAGAAATGAAATGATTTTGGCCTATATAATTTTGATTAAGATATCCACACTTTTTGAATTTGATGTTTGGTGAATATAATTCAATTCATACCCATGGTCAATTGCACTTACTATTTTCATTTAGCGCATTAGTTTTTAATTTAGTATATTTTACTTCTGCAGAAAGCATTATTAGTCATTACTTTGTTCATTTTGTAGGTACTAAATACTTGATATGGATCCTTCAACATAGATTAATTTTAAGCCCAAAATTGACATGGAATTTGATAATTTAAAGGTAGTGTGGTCTTTTTGGGTTAACTATGGTGGGAAAATCGAATTCGGAGTTAGGAAACAATATTTTAACAAGAGTAAGAATGACCCCATATTATCATGTAGGTTTGTCTGTTGCAAAGAGGGGGTTAGAAAGAAAGATAAATAAGATTTTATGACTACTAAGCCTCGAATAGAGACATGAATTGAGTGCAAAGTAAGAATCAAGTTGATACTTGTGCATGAGAAGTATAAAGTTCATGACTTTGTTGAAGAACACAATCACCTACTTTATCTCGTGGAGACTACTCACATGTTAGCTTCACAATGTAAAATATTTGAAGGTTAAGCTCAAAAGATTGAGTTGGTAAAGGATTTTGGGATTAGACAAAAAGCATCTTTTAACTTGATGAATCGACATATGAGAGGGAGATCAAATCTAGGTTATACTTGCCAAGATGTTAAAAATTATATCCAAACAAAAAGACAAAGGAGCCTAATCTACAGAGAAGCTGGTGCTTTACTGCATTATTTTAAAGAATAATTATTGAAAAACTTGTCATTTTATCATGCTTTTCAAATGGATATGGAAGAATAAATTACCAATGTTTTCTGAGCCGATGTGAGAATGATAATTGATTATGAATATTTTGGTGATGTGGTTTCCTTAGACACAACGCATCGCACTAACAAGGAAAATAGATCACTTACTTTGTTTTGTGGATTAAATCACCATAGAGGAATGGTTATTTTTGGAGTGGCCTTGTTGTACGATAGAATAAAAGACTCATTTAAGTGGCTATTTGAAATGTTTTTAATAGCTCACTGGTATAAAAAGCCTTCTATGGTCTTCGTTGACCAAGATCAAGCAATGGCAAAAACATTGCATGAAATGATGCCTGAGATGTCGTATAGATTATACATATGGTATTTGATGCAAAATGGATTGAAGCACCTAGGCTACTTGATGGAAGAATGCTCCCACTTCCTAAAGGACTTCAAATGGTGCATGCACTAATATGTTGATGAAACACAATTTGAGGTGGCATGGAGTATGTTATTGTCAGAATATAATATCCCTGATAACACATGGCTATAACGAGTTTATAGTATAAAAGAGAAGTGGGCAGCATGTTTTATGAAAAAAGCCTTCACTTTAGGCATGCGAAGTACGTAGTTAAGTGAAAGTTTGAATTCAGATGTAATAAATTTCATGAACCTGGATCTTAACGTCATTAAATTCTTTAAAACTTTTGAACGGGTGGTGGATGACAAACGCTACAATGAATTGAAATGTGAGTTTGAGGCACGACAAAAAATCCCAAATTTGAAAATAAAAAATTCACTTATGTTACAATAGCTTGCACAGATCTATACCCCAGTTATCTTTGAGAAGTTCCAAGAGGAGTTTGATCTAGTCACTGGAGCTTGCATAAAGCACAAGAATGAAAGTGGGCTCGTGTATGAGTATGTCATCTCTAAAGTAAAGAAGAAGGAAGTTACAATGTGTTATTTTATCCCGCCATCAATTCTATCTATTGCAGTTGCATGAAATTTGAGTTTGTTGGTATATTGTGTCGTCATGCGTTGAAAGTCTTTAATCACATGAATGTTAAAATTCTTCTAGATATGTACATTCTCACAAGGTGGACAAGAAAAGCGAGAAGTGGTGTGGTTCATGATATAAAGGGAAAGGAAATCATAAAAGATACAAGGCTAGATAGCACATAATGTTATAGACAACTTTGTCTTATGCTAATCAAAATAGCAATTGAAGCATCTGAATGTCCAGAAGCCTTTTCTTTGGTGTAACATGTCATGATGGAGTTGGGCAAGAAAGTAACAGAGCTTCGGTTGATGCAAAAAGGTGACAAGGATAGTGATATCACATTACCACTAAGTGAGTGTGCAACACATGTGAAGGGTTTCAAGAAGCAAATTGCGTTGGAGACTAGGAAATGCATTAAAAGTTGTCTTGAGAAGTAAGGTCAAAAGTGAAGAAAAGACCCAAGTAAACATAATTCACAAGTCCATCAATCAATGGTAAATAATAATATGCTTGCCAAGATAAGAATAGTTATTTATGCAAAATATTTGTATAATATCTGAATTTGTTAATGTTTGAAGTTGTTAATATAAAAATTATTATTTATGCATAATATTTATAAGTGGATGAAAGACAAAGTCAGATGGAGCATGTTGATGTATCCTCTTCAACATCGCTGGCACCTATATCACAACCTCAAACTCATGAGGGTGAATTTACTTTTATAGGAATGATGATGGTAAGAGCTCTCAATTAGTGTTCATGGGATAAGTAATGTTTATAGTATAATTAATGTTATTATTTAATGTAGGTGCCTCATGATTACCCTATGCCATCGCTTGAAGCAATTTAGTGCAATGGAAATTTCTCATCTTCCACCAAGTAACATCTTTGATATAGTGCTAGCACGTATCTTATAAATGATACAAACCTATTTTGTATGTTGTGTTATCAGCCTCTGTGCATACTAACTTTGCATATTTTGATTCATTTTGCATAGGCGGATTCTTTTTGTATATGTGCACATAGTATGTTAAAAGAGATCTACTCAAAGAGATTGACAAATGAAGGAAATGATTTTATTCAACGGTTGGTATTTTGTACAATACGATCTTCTTTACATTCAGCAATTGACTATAATTACAATAACTATATATATCCTATACAATCCCTAATCACTAATTACATAATATTACATCTTAAATTTGAAAAGCTTCTTGACAGCCTGTTGAGTCAGATCAAGAATCTCTGATGTGGCTTCTCAGTTCTGCATATCAATTATGTCATCACATAACACATTCTTGGTTAAAAATATATTTTCTTCTCACAGAAAGAGAATGAATGTTCATATGATCTTGATCCTTGTAACTGGAGTGGGTAAAAACTCATTATGGAATTGATCAATAACAGGAATGTTTCCAAAATGACAATCAATGTTTCCAATAGCTGAATGTTTCCAGAATGACAATCAATATATACAAGTTGATAAGCATTGTGATAAAAGGTTTTGATTAGTATTTCTTGCTCAAAAGAACTTGTATTAGTATCCATGATATGTACATAGGACATAACTGATACATGTTTCTCCAGGTATATGTAGTCAAAATAATGAAGCTAGAGGTCAAGAGTCCATTTTTGTAGATTTAGAGCAACAATTTAGACATGGTCAAGAGTTACTGGTATAATTCAAGTCCAAACTTCATTCACATTAAAAAAAACAAGATAAAAAACATTTATAATTATAGCAATTTGGACAAATCACAGTTTATATGCAAGATATCAAAATCATAAAATCTATAAATAGCATATCAAAATTTGTTCAAAGAAACTTCCTTCATAACAAAAAGTCTTCAACTAGCTAGATAGGTGACAATTTGTGCGTATTCAAAAAATCTATATGCAGCATTTTAGAAATCTAAGGTAAATCCAAACAAATTAATCTCATCACTAAAAACAATAAAAATTGCAAAAGAGAAATTCTAAATCCCACATCTCAGATCCATAATCTCTGTGGTGTTCAATCAGCAACACTTTGATTCTTATAGTTGCTTGCACTTCAGAAATTCTTCCTATTTATGAAATCCATTCCACGACTGAAGAAATTTCACGATCAAAGAACTCAAACTTCATTCAATTTCAATGATGCTTCGGAATGCTAAGCGAATGTCAAGAAAGATTCACATAGATGCTTTCCTCTGCCATGAAGATTCACATGGATGCTTCAAGTTCTTTGCCAAATCGTTTGTTCATTCATCAAGTCGAACATAATAGCTAGATGTTTTGAGTTTAGGAGGAAGGGCAGATACACGTGGTGGCTAGCATTGATGAAACAGGGGTGGTAGGGGTCTGAAAAACGCAGCCTCTGATACATGAAACGCTGAGCATTTTATAGCCAAAATTTTCTGGCAGCAAAACGTGTCGTTTAAGGGAGGAATTTTGAAGCAATGAGTGAAACACAACGTTTTGGATCATTCTACCAGGTGTCTTGCATATTACCCATTGATCAAATTGACGGCCGTAATTTGTTGGAAATGACGTGTAGTTCCCTTTGTTAAAGATTTAAAGTAGTAGGCTAATAAAGTTAAGAAAAATATGTAGAAGAACTAATGTTCTGCTACTCTATTTTATTCCATAATTAAAGTTGCCTATTTATAAGTTTATAAAGAACTAAAATGTAAAAATAAGTGGTAACTAAAAGTAAAAAATTATGGAAACTAACTACTACTTAATTTAATTTAAAATTAGATAAAATTTTAAATTTTTAGCTAACAAACTAACTAACAAAATTATGAAGAAATTAATTTTCTAAGCATGAAAGAAAGGAGACTATACAAGAGTGTTCTGATAGGTTGATGATAATAGTTAACAAAATTTGACTAATAGGGAGAAGAGCTACTTAATAGTAGAGTCGTTGAAAAAATGTTTGTAAATTTGTCTAAAAGATTTGAGGCAAAAATTTCATCTCTTGAAGATTCAAGAGATATTAGTGAAATAACCTTGCTAGAATTAATTAATGCTTTGCAAGCTCAAGAGTAAAGAAGAACTATGAGAAAAGAAGGAATACAATAGATGTTTGAAGAAACCTATCTAGTTAAAATTTCAAAGGGAAAAAGAAAAATTTCTTAGTGCGGAAGTTTGGTTATGAAAAAAAAGATTGTTAGCACAAGAGAATGCCTCAATGTTTCAAGTGCAAAAAATTTGGACATCTACAAAAGAACTACAAATTTTTTTTTTTTTTTTTAAAAGAACAAGCAAATATGGTAGAAGAAGTTGAAAAAGAAACTTTTTTTTGAAAGTTGGTGAGAAAGTGCATTAACAAGATGGTGAGAAAGTGCATCAACAAGATGATGAGAAATGCTCCATGAAGTGAAGAGAAGTGCTTTATAAATTTGAAAATGTAAAGAGAAGTGCTCCATGAAATTTGAAATTTTACAATTTTAAATCAAGAGAAAGAGTTAGAGATGTGATTCAAAATTGTTATAATTAATTTTTGTAAAATTTTTTTAGTTAGTTTGTTCGCTAAAAATTTAAAATTTTATCTAATTTTAAATTAAATCAAGTGGTAGTTAGTTTCTACGATTTTCTATTTTTAGTTACCATTTATTTTTATATTTTAGTTATTTGTAAGCCTATTAATAAGCAGTCTCAATTATAGAATAAAGTGAAGTAATAGAATATTAATTTCTCTACATATTTTTCTTCTTTCACTCAAATAGCTTGTTACTTCAAAATTCCAACATGTTGGGAATTTAAAGTAGTAGGTTATTTTAACAAAACTAAGAAATATATATATATATATATATATATATATATATATATATATATAAACTAATGTTTTACTATTCCACTTTATTCCATAATTGAGGTTGCTTATTTATAGGTTTATAAATAATTAAAATGTAAAAATAAATGGTAACAAAAAATAAAAAATCACGAAAACTAACTACTACTTAATTTAATTTTAAATTAAATTAGATTTTAAATTTTTAGCCAACAAACTAACTAAATAGATTTTACAGAAATTAATTACAATAATTTTGAATTATATCTCTAACACTGCTTTTTTATTCAAAATTAAAAAAAATTCAAACTTCATAGAGCACTTCTATCTATATTTTCATATTTGTAAATCACTTCTTTTCACTTTATGGTGCACTTTTTATCATTTTGTTGATACACTTTCTCACCAACCTTCAAAAAAAGAATTTATTCTTCAGCCCACTGTTACAAGCCAATACCTCTTAGATGAGTTTTCATTTTGACAGTACATACTTGATAGTTTTTATTATTAAAAATTAAAGGTGAGAGAGTTGATGTATTACTAGAAGTTATGAGGGTCGATCACTTATAGGTTTTTTAAAATTCATGAGAGCTATGATATTATGTTAAAAATTTAAAGTAATAAGCTATTTTAACAAAACTAAGAAAAATATACGGAAGAACTAAATTGCAGAAGGACCTGTGAGTGACTGACTCTTATGCTTCCAGCAATATATCAATTCTCTCGCATCCAATTTTTAACTATGAAAACTATCACGTATAGGCTATCAAAGATGAAGGCTCACCTAAAAAGTTTTGATTTATGGCAACGAGTTCAAGATAAAAGAAAAATATCTCCTTTGAAAAGTAATCTCATTCTTAATCGGATTAGGTTTATGAAAAAAAAGATGGTTGACATAAGGAAAAGTCTCAACATTTCAAGTGTAAAAAATTTGGGCATATGTAAAAGAATTGCAAATAAATAAAAAATGCAAATACGATGAAGGTGGCTGAACAAAAATCTCACTTTTTGGATGTTGGCGAGAAGTGTACTAACACCCAAGGATTTAAAAATCAGATCGAATCGGCCGGTTCAACCGGTGGGGTGGCCAGTTAATGAAGTATAGAAAATTGGCTTGTGAGAAAATCGGTCAAAAATCAAAAAAATCGATCAAAAATCGGAGAAACCGATGAAAATCGGTCTGCCAACGATTCTCGGTTTTCATTAAACCAAAGCAAAAAATGGCGCTGAGCGCCTGAGCCTGAGAGACGAGAGTGAGATTGAGATCAGATTCATCTAGGAGCAGGAGCACAAGGTGAGGTCTTCGTCTTCCCCTACAACTCATCTCCATATGAGCCCTAAATCTTATCGACAAATCCCCGGTGAAGAAGTCGTAAAGTGAAGAAAAAAGGGAGCAACGAAGAGCGATCAAGAGAAAGATGAAGCCATGGTTGAGATCGGGAGCTTGAAGTCTTGAACCAGTGAGTACACACGAAGCTCATCTGCAACAAAAGTGAGACCAGGAACGGGAGGACGAAGTTGTGTGTGAGATCGAAAGCGTGAACTGAAGAAAAGATGAGTAGCGAAGACAAAGAACGATAAGGACTCAGGAGGATGAAGCTGAGATTGAGAGCTTGAACCAGCCAGTATATGAAGCTCCTCTGCTTTGCGAAACCAAGAACGGAAACCCAGCAACGAAAATGAAGATCCTGTGATTGAAGAAGCTGAAACAAAGTCTGAACCAACCAAAGGAAGAAGTTTCGAAGTCCTTGAGGTAAACAATAATCAAAACTTTAAATTGATTGTTTGTTGGGCTGTTATTGATTATTGTTATCTGCTGGGTGCTGCGAGATATTAGTAGGAGCTTAACATCTTTATAAGCTAAAATTGCACACCATATGTTCAAAGAAATGCCTCAAAGACTAATTCTGCTTGATTACTGGATCTGATGAGTTTCAATTCTGATTCACTTGCATATTGAACAATCCTTGATGTAGGATATTTTCTTTTTGTTTTTTTAAGAATTTCAAAAGGATGTCTAAACAAATCTCTAAATACTGACCTAAAAAAATTTACAATTTGGGTATCTTTTGTTTTGAATTAGGGAAGCAATCAAGTGCTATATTAGAGACAAGGAGTTAATACAAATTTATTATACTTTAGGAGATGTAATCTCACAAACTTGACCATTTTCATATTAGAAAGGAAGTAAATTGCTTGACCTATTACCCCATTTTCGATTACCAAACTCACACCATTTTCCACTGAAGGAGAAGAAGTTTGAACCATTTTTGAACTCTCATTTCTGTTAAGGCTTAACTTGGGTAATTTCAAAGTCAAATTGCAACTTAGGTATTTTTGAACTCCCATTTTTTAAATTATTTAAGGTGAGCCCTAACACATATGAAATAATAGCTTCATACTTCCTTTATATATATATATATATTACCATACTGAAAATAAAATTTATGAAATTGGAATATAGATCCTACTTAATTTGACCTACCTATATTAGGATAGGGTTTAATTTGTGGGGATTCCTAATTGAAAAAGACAAGATGCCTATGTTACACTTTGGACCTTATTATTATTATTCTTATTATAAAAGTTAACAGGTTATACGTTTAAAATATACAATGATGGCATTTTATATAAAGCTTGTCGTTTCTTCAAGTGCAAGGACAATACCAGAGAAGCTAACAAAAGAAAGTAGGTATAGTGATAGGGTTAGTTGGTTAAGTGTGGGAGAAGGGAGGAAATGGACGATGAAAAGTTAGGAATTTCCTTATTAACCAATACACTATAATGAAATTAAAGAGTAAAATTATGATATGATTGGATTTAAGCAATGAATTTGTAAATATACAAAAGGTTATATGATTTCAATATTATGGTTTTAGAATAATGTGTGCTCTTTTGTACTGCATGTTAACAGGTATGGATGCTCCAGATGGTTCCACTTTCAACACTAATAATAATGTTGATAGTAGTGATGCACCATCATCAGATAAACAATCTACAGCAGCATCTTCTGCATCAAATCGTGGGAAGACTGATCCAGCATAGGAGCATTTTTCTTTTAAGAAAGAGGGAAAAACTGTTGTGTACACTTGCTTGCATTGTTTTTCAATATATAAAGGGGGAGGCATAAATAGAATGAAGCAACATCTTGCTGGAGTTTTAGGTCAAATAAGCTCTAGTAGAAAAGTTCCTCATGATGTTTGTCACAGAATGCAAGAGTTATTGAAGCAAGTGCAACAAAAGAACAAGAATGAGGAGGTCAATGAAGCATATGGTAATGAAATTGAATGTGGAGAAGAAGAAGCTCAAGAGGTTCAACCACTTAAGAAGCAATCACTTGCTCTAGGCAAAAGAAAAAGTAATGCAATAATGGGAAATTATTTTGCTCCAAGAACAACTCCTGGTTCCCAACCAAGTTTGAAAAGTGTACTATCCAGTAAAGAAGCAATGCACAAAGCTAAGATGGCAATAGCTAAATGGTTTTATGATGCTTGCATTCCATTTAACGCAATTCAATCTCCATACTGTCAACCTGCTAAATGATGGTAATAGGGCCTGGGTTTAAAGTCCCATCTTATTATGAATTAAGAGTTAATTTGTTGGGAGATTACAAGAAAGAGTGTCAGCTACTTGTTGAAAGTCATCGGGCTAGTTGGAAAGATACTGGATGTACAATCATGGCTGATGGTTGGACAGATCAAAGGCAAAAAACCTTGATAAATTTTTTAGTTTATTCTCCACGAGATATAATTTTTGTGAAATCTGTTGATGCTTCAAATGTGGTGAAAGATGCCAAAACATTGTTTTAAATGTTTTGTGAAGTCATTGAGTGGGTTGAACCTAATAATGTTGTTCATGTGGTGACCGATAATGCAGTTAATTATGTAGCAACAGGCAAGTTGATACATGAAAAGTATGAACATATCTTTTAGTCACTATGTGCTGCTAACTGTTTGAATCTCCTTTTGAAGGACATTACTAATATGCCTAATGTGGTAGACCTTGCATCAAAGGCTGCAAAGATAACAATTTTTGTGTACAATCATATGTATATTTTATCTTGGCTAAGGAGAAGGGAAGGTTGGAGAGAAATTGTACGTCCAGGAGCAACTCGGTTCACTACTACTTTTATTACATTGAAAAGCATTTATGATCATAAGCACGATTTGCAAGCTTTGATTGTGGATAAGCACTTCAACAATTATAAGTTAGCAAAGACTACAGCAGAAAAAATTGTTAGTGCTATCATACTAGATAGTAAGTTTTGGAATGATTGTTTAGTCATCATAAAGGTTGTGGCTCCCCTTATTCGATTGCTAAGAATTGTAGATGCGGATGAAAAACCTTCTTTGGGCTATGTTTATGAAGGCATGAGAAGGGGAAAGAATGGAATAAAGGAATTGTTTAAAAATAGAAAGAACTTGTACAAGCCTTACACAGACATTATTAAGGCTCGATGGGATAAGCACTTGAAGCATAATCTTCATGCAGCAACTTACTATCTGAATCCTGCTTTCTTTTTAGATGAAAGTGAAACATTTTGTATGAAGAACCGCATTATGCAATCAATGCTTGATTTGTTTGAGATACAAAAATATTATTCCAACATAAACCAAGCAGTTCAAGAGATGCAGACTTATCGTACTCGCCAAGGATCTTTTAGTCGATCCTATGCTTTCAATGTGTCAAAGATAACACAACCTGGTAACCACCAATTTATACTTTAATAGTTGTTACTTTATTTTTTAAAATTTTTAATACTTTACCTATGGTTAATCATATAATGTAATTTAATCTTTATGTAGATAATTGGTGGCACTTGTTTGGAGCTAGTACTCCAATTTTACAAAAGATGGCAATACGTCTTCTTAGCCAAACAGCTTCTTCTTCGGGATGTGAGTGAAATTGGAGTTTGTTTGAGCGCATTCATACAAAAAGGAAAAATAAACTAGAACATCAAAGATTAAGTGACCATGTGTTTGTCACTTATAACTTACGATTGAGGAATAGGTACGTAAATATACTCAAAATATAATTTTTATTTATTCATTTGCGCCTCAAGTTGAATCTCTATTTGATATTTTAATTCTTTATATTAGGTTGCAAAATAAGAAGAGAAGTTATGATCCTGTTGATTATGAATCCATTGATAAAGTTGAATTTTGGATTGTTGAAGAAGAAGCACCTTTTGAGTTTAGTAATGAAGAGATGGAGAATGAGAATTTTATCTATGAAGAAAATGCAATCCCAATAGTTAGAAGTGAAGAAGTGGACATTACAAATGAACCAATTATTAAATCGCTTAATGATTTAGAAGTTAGACTCGATGATGATAGTGGTTCTACTGTGGATGCTAATACATTGGCACATGATGGATTTGATATCAATGAATATTATGACTGAGAATAATTGTTTGTCAATTGATTATTTTGTCAGTTTGTCTTATGATCGTAGATGTTGTATTGAATATTGACATGTTTGGATTTAAATGTTTGGTTTGTTTGGATTTTGATATTATATCTCTAGAATAATATATATTATTATTTATTATATAAGATTTTTTTTTATATAAAATTATTACCGATTGAACCACGATTCAACTATTGAACCGTTGAATCGTGAACCAATGTGTAGATTGGTTCAATGACTTGATTTTAAATCATTGCTAACACCTTAAATCATTGCTAACACCCTCCTCAGATGTAGAGAAGCCCAACGCGTAAAATACAGATGTAATCCCCAACCACTATTGTACATGGAGGGCAATAAGGAAAAGATCCTTGTTTCCCGTAAACCGAAGTCAGCTGATCTGACCAAGAGAATAACAGTAAAGGCAACTTGAGAGTTGACATCAATGGCGAAGCCAGAAAGCAGCATTATGGGTTCCAGATGGTCCCTCAAGGACATGACCGCTCTTGTCACTGGTGGCACTCGAGGAATCGGGTTCAACCCATCTTCTTTTCTTTTTCGCAATTCAATACTACATTGTTCCCACTTACGCCCCCTCACTGTTCAACTTTGTATTATCAAAATAACTTCGTTTTCAACATTCTGGGATCCAGCAAGACCCTAAACCTTAAAACATAACTATTTAGTTCTAAATACACTTGAGTTTACTCTCTACTTATTCGAATATGTAGATTTCCCTTACACTTTTCTGTTTTTTTTTACTGAAATATATATATTTTTCCTCTTCTCCGGTTTCCTGAAAGCGCTTGTTTCTTTATGTTGAACTTTTCGAATTTGGTGTTAAGGCATGCTGTGGTGGAGGATCTGGCCGAGTTTGGCGCGACTGTGTACACCTGTTCTAGGACCGAAGCGGAGCTCAACAAATGCTTAAAGGAGTGGCAAGATAAGGGCTTTACGATTTATGGGTCGGTTTGTGATGTGTCTTCTCGAACCCAAAGAGAGAAGCTTATTGAAGAAGTAGCTTCTAAATTCAACGGCAAGTTAAACATTTTTGTGAGTTCTGTCCTGCGTTACAAAAAACACTTAGACGCTTTATTTTTGCAAGTGGTTGATAGCATTTTATCAGTTGCTAAGGTCTTCTCACTGATGCTTCTGGTGCATCAAGAAGGCCAATTTTAATTTCTGCCAAAACAAATAAACTGGGATAATGCGATATACAACTTATCTATTTCTGTTTATTTGATATTGGTACGAATTATAAAATTGATTGAAGTAATAATGTTCAAATAGTTTGACTTGTTTCCCTTATAGCATGACATCATTTTAAGAATAGCACTCAAAAAGTTGATTTATCTGCGGAAATTGAAATGAACTATGAAACATCTTGTGAGCCTTAGGTAAACAATGTCGGAATTAATGTAAGGAAGCCAACAATCGAGTATACTCTCGAAGATTATACGTTGATGATGACTACTAACTTGGAATCTGCATACAATCTATGCCAAGTTGCACATTTTCTCCTCAAAGCATCTGGAAATGGAAGCATCGTGTTCATTTCCTCTCTTGCAGGTCTGACAAATCTTGGTACTGGAACCATCTATGCAGCGGCCAAAGGTGAGTTGATGTTATGATTTGGTGTCATCTTTTGCTCAAAATTGATGGTTTATAGGCTATGCTGAAAGAGATGCCTAAAGAGATTCAACATGCTTCTTTTTACAGCTGCAATCAATCAGCTTACGAAAAATCTTGCTTGTGAATGGGCAAAAGACAATATAAGGAGCAACTGTGTTGCACCCTGGTGTACAAAAACCCCACTTGTGGCACATGTAAGGCTCTTATCTTAAATCCTGCTTATTTTATATTGTATAATTTCTACTTCAAGGTCTTTTTTCTTTTGCTGAGTTGAACCTTGATGTGAAATTGGAAAAAGAAAAGTACATTGACGAATTGAAAACACAAGTTCGCGTAAACTGTGAACTAATTAATTTGTTTTTATGTAATCCAGTGCTGATTGCTGCTAGTATGCTTCCATCTTGTTAGTGTTTTCTTTTTCTATCTTCATCAATCGAGTCTTTGTGAAAAAATTTATCAATACATGATCTGCTTTTGATGTTCTTACACTCCTGCTCCTTCATAGGGTCATCAGGATTGAGGGAGTGTTTCAGATAATTAGCATGTCTAAAAGTGTTCTCAAGACTCAGCAATTCTTTAGATTTATTTTGCCTTCATGTAGGGATGAGTCACACATTATGCTACATTGTTGTCTGTTTTGCTCATTTGCGTCCATGCACTGTATTCATCTCTATTGCTCCTCCAGTCTAATGATTCCCATATATATGTTTGCACTAGCATAATTACTGCCAGTAGGGTTAAATAATGGAATATATCAGGAAGCCATTAAACTAAACTTGTACCTACGATGGATCAGTTTTGAGTTAAACTTCTGTGGATATATTGCTTATTCCCTATTTGCCTGTTTGTGTTATAAAATTCATTTAATTTTTTATTATTGGTTGTGTTACATAACAAAACATTCTAGTCAACAAAAAGCCCGGAGTGATTTCTTTTGTGTGTGTGAGCGTTTTCTTATATTTTTCCTGCTGCAGTCCGTTTAAGTATTCATGTCCTTAAACACATTTCCACTTTTGCATGGCTTCAGGGAGTGTCCAACTTCAAGATATAAGCTAAATAAAAAAAACTAGGCCCCCTTTACTCAGGTTACCCAGTCAAAGTGATCCCAAAATTATGGTTCAGTACTATTATTGATTGGACTTTTCCAGTTAACAAGATTTTTAAGTACTAATGGGTTTATTTTTTGGACCAACACTGTTCATCTCATTTTTTTTAAAAAACCCACTGTAGTTGCTACTTCATGATTCAATTTAGTAGTCAATAGTTACTTTTAGTTGTGTGAAATATGCTTCTTAAATTAAGAAAAAAATTGTGCAAGAAAGAAAATCAATTGGTTGGAAGGGAAGAGGGCAACATGGTGAATATGGATTAGGACTTGACAAGTTTTGGGTATGCCCCCTATCCCCATGTAACTCAACCTATCGGTGATGGCATCTAATAAATTAAATATCTGTGGAGGAAGGCTATAGGCCTTTTAAAATCTACCATCTCCGTAATAAAAATTCAGAAAGAAGCTATAGTCTAAATGTGGACAAATTTGAAATTCTCTTATAAGAGGATCATCGTAGTGCAAATCTGATGAAATGAACTTTGCTGCTTCCCTGCTGGATTTGCATTTGTTCTTGTGTATAATGAGCCTGGGCTATGTGGTGCTGTAATACTGCTTTCTGTGAACATAGCCTCCCTTTTACCTATATGTACTTATGATGATAACATGCTTCCACGGCTCCTGATTGTTAACCTTTGATAGCAGTTGCTTGAAGACAAGAAGTTTGTGAATGAAGTAATAAGTCGAACGCCTATAAAACGAATAGCAGAAGCAGGTGACGTGTCATCCTTGGTGGCTTTCCTTTGCCTACCTGCTGCCTCCTACATCAATGGACAGGTAGTAGCTGTTGACGGAGGAATGACCGTGAATGCTTTTCATTTCAACATGAAATCAACTTAAGCAGTATAATTTTTTTTGGGGGGAAGAAAATACGTTTTACCTTCTTGAGCTATGGCTTACAACTATAATAAATCATTTTTAAAATATCACAAAATATCCCACTATTGTTTAGAAAAAACTGAATATCTCAACTCTCAGTTTCATTTAACATAAAGGGTTACATGAGAGTATCTTATTACATTTTAAAATTGATGCACTGAAGTTGTGATGAAGTTTTCCACGGGGGTAGAATGTACTTTCTCTTATTTTCTTTATCTGGACTATATGTATAACAAGGGTATGCTACCTTGTTTGAGTTAGACGTGTAGAATTTTGTTTGTGGCCTGGGACTGTTGATTGTAATTTGTATTCATCAACTTGCTTTTACTGTTGAAAATACAAATAAGAAAATTTTGCTCAATAAATTGTCTATTTTCTCTGCTTGTGTTGGAAATCAATTGCAGCTTAAATTTTTTAACCCATAAGAGGATGGGGTAAAAGGGTTTGCACAGACTCATTTGCCGAAAATCTGCAGTCATTTTCTTCTGAACCTTGTGGTCTTTCTGGTTCTGTTGATTCAAAGATGATAAAAAACCGGTTTTGTCAGGCATGTCTTGTGTATATATTACTATTAAATCAGAAAGAATTTCCTTCAACTTCAAAGATTAATTGGTATAGCGATAAAAGCAAACATAAGATATGTGATTAGGTTTATTGTTAAAAACGTAATTTTTTTGGTCTTTTTTTCAATGGAGAAAATAAATTTGCTAGGTGCAGACAAATTGATCAGAACACTCTGTACCGTCCCTTGAAGTACAATACGTGATGGGAAATTAATGAAAAGGGCCGTAGTACATTTTACGATGGGAAATTAATGATCCAAAGTTTATTAACCAGCTACATGAAATTTCACCTTGTTAAACCAAATAGCAAGGAAATTTGTCCTAATTGAAAAGTGATACATGCTGCAAAGGACTTATCATGCTTCTGCAATCCGATAACCCCAAAAGAACAGAACCACTGTGTCAATCATGGCATATAGTACTTTAATTTTCACTTCCACCGGTAAGCATAAAAATCTACGCCCGTTATAATTTCCAGCAACTTCACCAGTATACAGAACATTATCTTAAGCAAAGGACATAAATCATGGTATATGAAATCAAATCCCAAAATGTGAGGCATGACGCAAGTTGGGAGTTAGAACAAATTCTTTAAGGATAAAAAGAAGAAAAGAGAGAGTAGATGCTAGACTTTGCATATAACACCGGATCCTTGTCATTCTCATAAAATTAAGGAAGACCAATGTATCAGGTTAATCTGTCAATGAGAGGATGAGGAAGGACGATGTTTAGGGAAAAAAAAAAAAGACTTGTAGGTCCTTGAATCCATCGGTAAAATGCGGGAGGGTGATGTTTCAATCATTCTGTCTTTGTAACGTGGCACTGAAGGAGTCTCAGGATTAAATGAAAGACTTGAAACTTGTTTGGCTAAAGCATAATTTTACCTGACAGTTCTTCCCATACTTGTAGATATAATATAATTAGGCTGTTCGTATTTATGAAAGCAAAACAACTCGGAAATATATCAGTTTGATAAAGGTAATAAACTTGTTTGGCATCAGCAATTGCTTGAACGCGGCTATGGTATGGGTAACCACCTCGGTCAAAGGCCATCTTTGTGATCCCTTTCTCCAGACAGGAATTTGCAATGAGTTCACCAACCCTCTTTGCTACTTCCTGAAGCCGACCAGCTTCTAGTGATTGAAAATATTAAGGAAAAAGGAAAAAGCAGATGCAGCAGGAACTCTCTCTGAAGGAAGAATTGCTGATGCATTAAAAGCGCAAAAACAAATGTTCGTAGCATGCAAAAATATACAAGCTGCTCGTTAAGAAGATTCTAAAATGTTGTAATCAAAGTAATATCAGAAAAGGCAGCTAATAATAGATATTATCAGTTAATTATTTGCTTTATTTTTTTTTTTCCTTATTTGGTACTGGATAAAAATTGAAGAGTTTGTAGCCACCTCTATTTGAATTATCTTCTCTCCTGTTTACTATCAAAAAATTATAGAACAGTTATATAGAAACTTCCCCACTAGATGCTCATATCACAAATCTGTTAGCGTAAGTTACTAGCATCTTTCAGAAATTCACAGCCAGGGCAGCACAATATGAATTTCTTCTCAATCAAGAGCTTGATCACCAAAATGAATGCAATTTGACTCATATAAAGTTCTAAGTGCTTGGTAAGACAACTAATATAATAAAATAGAGCATGTTATTCAATCGTTGCATACTCTGAAATTAGGGGCAAAACCAAAGCTGCAACCTAGCCATACTATAAGTAGTTTACTGTGTACAAATTGGCAAATGCATATAATCGAGAATGTAAGGATTAATATTAATATAAGAAACATGAGTCAACAACATGAAATGGTTACAGAAAAATGGCCAGGGCCAATCATCAAATTCAACCAAGAACAATAGAATATTGGAAAACAGAAAAGCCATCATTCTGACTAATAAGTAGGAATTAAAGTTGAATGCATAACGCCTGGAAAAGGGGGAAAAAAAAAAGGAAAAAAAGCCCTGGAATTTCCAAATTCAAATACAGAATCATAGGCTCAAGAACAGTTAACTTTAAATGACAGGCAAAATCATCATCGTTTTCCAAATTCTATCAATAACTAGCATACACCATTTAAACATAACCTATAAAAAAATAACTAAAGGTAAAAGTTCCCTTTTGTCTATCATTTAGGTATTTTCTGGAACACCTGCTAGGTCTTCCAAGTTTTGGCAAATTACAATAATTTGAGCGGAAAACTTATGCAATTCAAGGGTTATTCGATGCATCCGAGTAGTAAATCATAGTGCAAGAGCGGTATAATGACTCTTCATCAGAACAATAACACGTGGATTTACAAACTCAAATAATGGGTAATTTGACTGATTTCAGGAAAGCACGAAAAAAAGAACTTCATAATGATGAAGATTGTTTGCTAACTTGGTGGCTAGTTCTAACTCACTATGCTACAATTACCTTGTTACCAGATTCTTTAGAAAAGAAAGGAAATTGATTAAATGCAACTAAGTATGTTACTGTAGTAAAGGGCAGCTCAATTGCTGCAAACACCAATGGAACGCAAGAGAAGATAGTAGAGACCCAGAAACCCAGAAAATGTAAATAAATAAACCCAAGCTTGAACATCACCTTCTTTCTGATTCAAATATGGCGGGCTGTCCTATCTTCTCTTCTGGTCCTAGCTTTGGCTTCCACCACGAGAGATGATGACGATGGTTTCGAACTTGGCCTCGAAATGGAAGCAGGAGCTGCCATTAACTTGGCACACATCCATGACTGCTGGGAAGAAGCTAATGCATAATGAAGGAAGGAAAATGAAGCAGCAGACATTGTCAAATTTCTGAGTTCTAACAGCGTCCACATCGTTTTGCTGCAGGAAGGAAGACACCTCAGTTTTGGGTAAGCAAAACGCACCGTTTCAACCAAATGGCGAGTTTTGCTCACGGGAGAGGCACATCATAGATTCGCAATGGAAAGAATATGCTAATTTTATGTGGTCCTGCAAATCGAAAATGTATCCTTTCAATTGACCGAAATCCTTGCCGACAATCTGGATTGTTCAATTTAATTTAATTTAGGTAATCGAAAATGTGACGACATTTTTTGTGCAGGAAATAGGCCAAGGGCCCAATTGAAAATTGGCGTCTCCAGCTTGGCTTCACAGAAGCAAAAATCACGATACTCCCTCGCTTCGCGTAAAAAAGAAGAGGAAGAAGGGAAAACAGCATATCTCACCCCAAAAAAAAAAAAAATAACAGGGAAGCCAGGTTCAGAGTTCGAAAGAACGAAGTTACAACACATTAATGGCGAAGCCGGAGAGTAGCATGAGAGGATCAAGATGGTCGCTCAAGGGAATGACTGCTCTAGTCACTGGTGGAACTCGTGGAATTGGGTTCGATTTCTTTTCTCCTTTTCTTTTCGGTGATAGATTAAAACTTTTCCTACTTACGCTCTAGTGTTGAATTGTGTCTTTTCTTACTCCAAATTAACTTTGTTTTCAAGATACTGGGATTTCTTAAAAGCGCTTCGAGTTTAGTTCTTTAGGTTAAATTTTTTGGATATGGTGTTCAGGTATGCTGTGGTGGAGGAACTAGCCGAATTTGGTGCTACTGTGTATACCTGTTCTAGGAACGAGGCGGAGCTCAATAAATGCTTGAAGAAGTGGCAAGATCAGGGCTTTACGGTTTATGGGTCGGTTTGTGACGTGTCTTCTCGACCCCAAAGAGAGAAGCTTATTGAAGAAGTAGCTTCTAAACTCAACGACAAGTTAAACATACTCGTGAGTTCTTTCCTACGTTACAAAAAGCACTTAGACACTTATCTTTGCAGGAAGTTGATACCATTTTGCTCAGTCGCTCAGCAAAATGGATCCTTTCTCAGATGCTTCTGATGCATTAAGAAGGCCAAATTTTAATATCTGCGAAATTGATATAAGTAAATTTCTAATTTTTTGTTAATATTGATGAAGTTTGAGATATACAACTTAGCTATTTCTATTTTTTTGATATTGTTAAAAATTGATATAAGTAATAATGTTAAAATAGTTTGACTTGTTTCCCTTATAAGCATGGCATCATTAGACCAATAGCACTCAAAAAAGTTTTGTTTTTATGTGAAAATTGGATTTGGAATGAATTATAATAGCATCATGTGGGCTTAGGTAAATAATGTTGGAACAAATGTGAGGAAGCCAACGGTTGATTATACTGCTGAAGATTATGTGATGTTGATGACTACTAACCTGGACTCTGCATACCATCTATGCCAACTTGCTCATTCTCTTCTCAAAACATCAGGGAATGGAAGCATTGTGTTCATTTCCTCAGTTGCAGGCCTGTTAAATATAGGTAGTGGAACCATTTATGCAGCAGCTAAAGGTGAGTTGATGTTATAATTTGGTGTCAACTTTTGCTTAAAAATGAAGGATTACAAACTATGTTGAAAGAGATGCCTCAATAGATTCAACACGCTTCATTTTACAGCTGCAATCAATCAGCTTACAAAAAGTCTTGCTTGTGAATGGGCAAAAGACAATATAAGGAGCAACTGTGTTACACCCTGGTATACAAAAACCTCACTTGTGGAACATGTAATGCTCTTACATCCTCTTTATTCTATATGGTTTGATTTCTGCTCCAAGGCCATATTACTTTTGTTTTGTTTTGTTTTGAGATGAACCTTGATGTGAAAATTGGTTAAAGAAAAAGTACATTGACAAATTGAAAAACGGAGTTGTCTTAAACACTGGACTAACCTGTCATTAACTCAGTATTTAATTCAGTGTTGGCTGCTGATAGTATGTATGCTTCTATCTTGCTAATGTTGTCTTTACTATTCTCATCAGTCACGTCTTTGTGAAAAAATTTATCAATAAATCTTTTTTAAACTATACTCATGCTTTGTTCTAGTATAATTAGGAACGTAGGAGTGTTTGAGATAAGAAGTGTATCTAACAGTGTTCTCAAGACCCTCTAATCCTTTGGATTTCTTGGTACGAAATTTATTTTGCCTGCATGTGGGGATGGCACCTATACGTTCTGCTACACTGTGGTCTGTTACTCTGTTTTGCTTTTATTGTTCCATGTACATGCTTGACCTTGCATAGCATAAATATAACCAATAGGGTCAAATAATGATTGAAAATATGAAGAACATTTTAACAAAAATTGAACCAAGAGATTGATCAGTTTTGGGTTAAACTTTAGTGGATATATTGCTTATCCTCTTTTTGCTTCTACTTATTATATTCATTTTTTAAGTGTTGATTATAGGCTGAGTTACATGACAAGATAGTTTAGTCAACAAAAAGCTGGAGTGGTTACTCGCTGGACTCAACTTAGTATAGTTTTTATGTGTTTGTTATTAAATTTCTCCACAAAAACATGACAAGTGAAATTCTTTTGATAGCTCAACACTACATTATTGAGTCTTTCAAAAAATGTCCTCCATATGTCTTTTTTTATTGGAAAACTTGATAACAGATACTTAGAGAACTTTACATAAGTCCAGTCCTTACTCATTTACATGTAACTATTTCGTTTTTCTTTTTTCCCAATATTCTTCCTGCTGCAGTCTGCTTATTGAGTACTAATGGATCTATTTTTGGACCAAGACTGTACATTGCTGCATCTTATATAAAGATAAAAGGAAATCTGCTGATCCAGTGTGGTTGTTACTTCACAGTGCAATTGTAGTAGTTAATGGTTACTGTTAATTGTGTAGACCATGCTTAAGAAAAAATTGTGAGAAAAGTAAATCAACTGATTGGGAAGGAGGTAATACAGCAAATATGGATTAAAAAACTTGAAAATTTTGGAGCATTTCCCACTTCAACCCCCATGTAACTCAGCCTGCCCTCAGGTAATCTTTACCTAGTGATAACATGTAATAAATTTGATATCTGTAGAGGAATCCTGTAAGCCTAAATCTTCTACCACCTCTATGATATAAATTCAAGAAGCTTTTGTCAAAGTGTGGACAAGTAGGAAATTCTCTGAAAGAGGATCTCGATATTGTGCGAATATGATAAGATGAACTTTGCAGCCTCCCCTCCCTGCTGGACGCTTTCTGTGAACATAGGCTCCCTTTGACCTATATGTTATAACTTTCAGATGATAATATGCTTCCATAACACCGGTTCCTAATTGTTTACCTTTGATAATAGTTGCTTGAAGACAAAGCGTTTGTGAATGAAGTACTAGCTCGAACACCGATAAAGCGAATAGCAGAAGCACATGAAGTGTCATCCTTGGTGGCTTTCCTTTGCCTACCTGCTGCTTCCTACATCAATGGACAGGTTGTTTCTGTTGACGGAGGAACGACCGTGAATGCGTTTCAATTCGACATGAAATCAACCTAAAGCAATATTTTTTCCCTGGACCAATATCCCAACACATGCGGATGGTGCCCTTTTGTTTACAGGGTTTGGCTACCCTAGTTAGATGCATAGAACTTTGTTTGTGGCCTGGTATTGTTGATTGTAATTTGTATTCATCAACTTGGTCTTACTTCTACTGTTAAAATATAAATAAGATGCTTTTGCTTAATACATTGTTTTTTCTTTTTTCTTTTTTTTTGATACCATACATTGTTTTTTCTCTGCGTATATGTGGAATCAATTTTATCTAAATTTGTTAAACTCATCAGAGGAGGGGGCTAAAAGAGGCTGCATTGTGAGAACTCACATCATGGAACGACAACTTGAAGCAAACCTAAAAAGTTGGTTGGATGATGGAATTCTTACCATAGAAATCTGCTGACATTTTCTTCTGAATCTTGTGGTCTTTCTGGTTTAGTTGATTCGAAGATTGTAAAAATCTGGTCAAGTAATGATAAAAAATCAAGCACCGATTATAAAACAAGTGTATGTGATTATTTTAAAAGTGCAAAAGGAGAACGGATGATATTGGTAACGAGGTGACAAAGTCACAAAATAGATCTCAGAAATTGGTAGAAATGGTAACTTCCCCAGGCCTGTTTGGGTGTGCGAGTGCAGAGTCTGTGAAGTAATTGCGTGCAAAGCGCCATCTGCATCTGCGTGCATTTACTGGTGGGTTGGTATTAGGAGGCCACGCCGTTGTGGCGGCTCACCAAAACCTGTTTATCTTACCCCTCTTACCTACGCGTGGCAAGAGGCTGAGGCACTAGAGAGCTCGTTGGAAATTGCAAACCAAAGTACCAAATAGGCAAATACCTTTTTTCAAAATTTATGACATTCTTATTCTGGAAGAAATGTAGTCGGGCTGCAGGTTCCGAAAAATAGATTACGGAACAAAATAGTAGAAAGAATGAAGGAACAAACTTGAAAATCAGAAATAAATCAAGGCGTAATTTCAATAAATCGCTCTTCTCATTAAATATGTTTCATCAATTGACACTTGTGATTTTTGGTAAATCATCTTTTAGACCTGTATTTTTAGTAATTCATTTTAATTATCCTTAATTGTGTAATAAAGTTCTATTAAAGAAAACAATTTTTAACTAAAATATACATTAATTATCCTTTTTTTCTTTCTCATTTCAATCATTATTATTCTCTAAAATATTAATTTTTTATTAGAAAAGAAAATTTCTAAACAATGAGTCATTCCTTGCGATTTTTTTTAATTACAATGAAATATTTTCTCAAATTTTTGAGTTAATCTTTTAAACATTTTTTAACGGCGCTGTCTCTCACATGACTAAATTTCTGAAGTATGTGACAAGCTAAATTAGTTAAGGATACGAAGGAAATTGAATGGGTTTTGGTTGCCGGCGCATCCAAGCACGCGTAGTCATTTAGTTGGAAGATTTAGTTAAAAGATGTAAATATAAAGGGAATATAAAAATTAAATAAGTAAAAAATTAATGAAATAAAAAATAATTTTTTTATTTTTATTTTTAATTTAATAATTAAAATGATAATTTGATAGATAAAATAATAAATATTATATAAACTATATAAATGAAATGCATTTGCATGGACCAACCAAACAGAATGTATTGTGCTGTTCCCACTTGGGTGATGTTTGCTTTTTTCAATTAATTTGTGCGGGGCATACCTGTGCTAATAAAAGTGGTATTCATTCTGAGCAGCCCAATCGACCTGATGAATTGCTGCGAGTGCAATCTGTCGGAGGGCGCGTGATATGTTGGGATGGTTGAAGAGTGCTTGGAGTACTAGCCATGCCTAGAGCAATAGGCAAGTATTGCGCACGGTAGCAGGCTGAATTTTATTCCATTGACCCTGGTATATTTTAAAAAATAATTTTTAAGAATTTAGATTTTTTAGTTAAAATATGATAAATATATAGTTTTTTTTAATAATATCATAATAAATATATAAATTTTTAATTAAATTATATACTTATTATAATATTATTAAAAAGTTATATATTTATCATATTTTAATTAAAAACCTTAATGATAAAAATATAAAAAATAATTCGTAAATCGAATCCTTCTTGCTAACTATCCTTCCTACGTTGATATAAGCTGGGGTGACAATAATTTGAAATTGGACATGATCTCGAAGCCAGAGGTGACGATAACAGAGCGTACGGATGAAGATGAGTGTTTCATACTGACCAGTGATAGGCTGTGGGACATGTACACTTCGTTTGGATGGGGGAGAAAAGAAGTGGAAGGGAAAAAAAGTGGAGAGAAAAGTGGAGGAAGAGAGAGGGGAGAAAAAAGAAGGTTCTCTTCCCCCTGTTTGAATAGGACATGGGGAAATGGAAGAGAAGAAAAGTTTATAACTATTCTTCTAGACAATTTTATCTTTAGATATAACCCGCGATGACTTTTTTCTTTTTCATCGACAACACAATACAAAACACATGAATGTGGGTATGCATATGAATACAATCGTCCAAATTTTACTCTATAACGCCTACCTATTTTTTAATTTATAAAATTCTAGAACAATTTCTTAAATGAAGAATTCAGAATATAAAAATGATATTGTCAGAGTATAATCTTTCTCTCAATTGAATGAAAAAAAAAATAGTATAATAATTCTAGAATTTTTCTATGTCAGTCCAGTACGTATGTTTTTGTTTTTTCACTCTCATAAAAACAAATTCTATTTCATCCACGTAATTATTTTAGCATAATAAAAATATGTTTATATATAATTATATTTTTAGTCTAATGTTTATGAACATATATATTTATATATTTTGCTTTAGCCTAATGATTATGAACATATATATTTATATTTATATTTATGAAATATATATGTTTGACCTTTTAATACGGGTATTAATATATCTGATTTTAATACATATATATATATATATATATATATATATATATATATATATATGTGATGCGAATATATTATACATATCCTGCTAAATTGAAAAACCTTAAATTTCTTAAGAAATATATGAAGCTCTTAAGCAATGAAATGAAAAGAAAAAAGAAAATAGGACATTGTTTATTTTAGGAAAAATAAAAGTAAATTATCTATATTTTGATATAAATACCATTATATTTATATTTTATATAATATAATAATTATTAAATATTCATTTAATTAATATAAAATACTTTTTTGAATTTTAAATATATTAAATTTAGAGTTTTCAACACATAATAAATAATATTGAAATAACTATTTACATTTTAATATGTTATATTTTTAACAAAAAATAAAATTATCCTTAAAGTACGTTGATTATCTTTTGATTTTAAAACAAATTTATGTATATTTATTTCAATGTTATTATGCGTGCAAAAATGTAAATTTAACATATTTAAAATTCAAAAAAATAATTATTTTTTTATTAATTAAATTAATATTTAATACGTATTATATTATATAAATTATAAATATAATAATATTTTTATCAAAAAGGAAATTACTCGAAATAGCAATAGGTTTAATTAAGAAAACAAACACCTCACTTGGGTGAAAAAAACAAAAATACTTAAAATTTTAAAAAACAAAATAGGAAAATAAAATGAAGAAAATAAATTCTCTGTATAGCAAAAAAAAAAAAAGGAAGTCCGACTGCTGGGCAGTCGGAAAACGAGGTCCAACTGCAAAGCAATCGAACTCAGATATAACCAAAGCATGGTTGGACACAGGTCTGACTGCTGGGCAGTAGGAAAACGAGGTCCAACTACAAAGCAGTGGGACTCAAGTACGACTAAATTTTGGTCGGACACAGTCAGACAACAAGGTCCAACTGCAAGGCAGTCGGACTGGGGTCCGACCAAAACGAGGTCGGACCCATGGTCTGACTGCAATAAAATAAGACTTGTCCAATTGTTATACAATCGGACCTATCCGACTATATTGCAGTTGGACAGCTTGGTTCGATTGTAATGCAGTCGGACCCACAAGGGTCCAATTATTTTTTTTTCTTTTGATATTTTATTTTTTATTTTTTAAACTTTCTTTTAGATTTTTTTAATTTTTTCTTCCACGCAAATAAAACTTCTTGGCATTTTATTGTCTTCCACACAATAATGGAGAGGAAGGCATGAAAAAGGAATAGCGAAAGGTAGTTTTGAAAAATAAATGACAAAAATTGTTGCTGAGCCATTTTCTCCCCGTAATCTCTCCATATTAAGGGAGAAAATTTTCGCATGGGTCCCACGGTACTTTTCTCTGCTGACTCTCTACTCTCCTCCATTTTCTCCTCAAGCCAAACGAGGGAAAACTCCATTTTCTCCCCCTCCCTTTCTTTTCTCTCCAATAATCTTCTCATCCAAACGCAGCGGTAGTGTCAAATGACACTGCATGCAGTGGTAAGGATGTGCTTGAAGACACAGAAGCCTCTGGGGAGTGACATGGAAATGGGATCCACCGCTGACAAGTCGGACAAGATGTGTTCTGACGTATTCATTTTGCCAACGATGTTGGCACTGCGAGACACAATATTGACAATGTGAGCAGGGCGGTAGTTAATTTAAGGAGAGATTGACAATCCAATACCAACAAAATTAAGGTAAAAAAGGAAAAACAACTAATTAACTGACCTTACCAAATTGAGCCACCTTTCTTATTTTTATTGATAAAAGGAAAATGGAAGGTTAGGCTTTACTTAATTCAATGTGATTGTAATGGAATTTTAGGTAGCTTGCTGGATCATCTAAGGTGGAAGAAATTAGTGATTATGAACAAATTGTAGAGAATTATACAGATTAATGAAAATTAGTGTCAACAGAGCCTTAAATGAGCAGTTGACACTGGTTTCCTCGTCCGACGTGGGATCTATTTTTATATATGTGACTTGGTTCAAGTTAAAGAAATATTGGGCCAAGCCTTCTGCTGTACATATGGGATTGCTCACTGAGTCTCTGCTCTAAATTTTGAAAAAATTGAGTGCATTACATGAATAAGATGTTAGCTTCATTTAAACACTGAATGGTGTTTATCCAATCAAGTGAAAGCGTCTATATTCATTATTAGGGTGACTAACTGTGAACACCGTATTTTGTCCGGGCATAACAAAGATCAAAATAGTAAAATAAAAAGGAAGGAATAAGGAAAAAACCCAAATCCATAGAAAACAAAGATTCAGCGAAAAAAATATAATTAATTTTTTTAAAAAAATTAAAATAAAAAGAAAAAGGAAAAATCAAAAATCAAGAAAGAAAGAAAAAAGTAAAGAAGCAAAAAAAGGAAGTAAAAAAAATGAATATCAAGATTCCAAAGAGGAAAGCCGAGCTAACCTAGCCCGAAAATTTCAGTTGCCCCAAGCCCATTAAGAAAAAAAAACTTAGACTAATAAAGATCAAAGAAAGGTAGCCCAGTTTCAGAGAAAACCCACAGCCCATTAACCCCAAGACCACAAAACGCAGGAACCCAACCTCCTTCAATGTATTGCATCCCCTGCCACCAGTAGAAAGGAAAACCCTAAAAAGGAACGAGACAAGGGCACAGGCCAGAAGGTCTGCGAAGAGGAACACAAGAATGGCAAGAAGTCTTGGCAGTGTTTCAGAGGAGTCGGCGAGGAAAGGGGCAGAAGGTCTGCAACGATGGGCTCAAGGCGTGGACCTTCCCTCCAGTCTCTTTCACCATCAAACGCAGAGAATGACCAATGCAGAAATGGAAAGGGAGATGGAAAACAGGGATTGAGGAAGGGAGAGGTAGCGAAAAAGGGCTCCTGATGCAGACCGGGACAGGGGAAGATTAAAGGGGCTGGAGAGACGGAGGAGGAGAGGACAGAGCGAGGGAGACAGGGGGATGGAAAAAAAATTGAGAAACAGAGGGGGAGAGAGAGCCTTCGAGAACTGAATAGGCCACAAGGAGAAGCGAAGGTTGTCAGGGAGTAGAGCGAGAGGTTTTTTTTTCGGAAGGGAAGAAACAGGGGAATCAAAAAACCAAGAGATAGAGAAGGAGACCGAAAATACAAAAAAAAATCAGGAGCTAAGAGGGAGAGATTGGGGAAGAAGGCAAAGAGGAACAGAGAGAGCGAGAGAGACCAGAAAAAAACTGAGAATCAAAGGGGAGGCCGAGGAGGTCTGTGGATTCAAGGAGCAGAGGCAGAAAAATGAGAGCTAAGGCAACGTTGGAAACCGAAGAATTCATCCTTCAACCACCATCCCTACAGGTAAGCCACTGGATTGTCTGTTCTGTTTGTGATCATCGATGATGTAGAATCGAAATGGAAAAATTGGAATTCGAAATACTATATTCATTGTATATTTGGAGATATGCTCAGTAGGTGTTTAGTGAAATGCCTAAGAGAAATTTGAGTTAAGCTTTTGCGTTTGATTATATAAACTGTTGCTGGATCTGGTTAGGTTTCCCTTGGCTATAGTTTTGTGATAAACAGTTGTATATTTCGAAGCTGGTGTTTGATATGGATGTCTTTTGAGAAATGTTTAATCCGAATTCTGAACCGATGGAGATAGCCATATTGTTAGGGATTCCATAGCTTAGGTGAACATGGTTTGCTATTAATATTATACAGGCAACCTGTTGCTAGCATTGGTGCCAGTTCCACTTCATGACCCCTTTTGTTCTATACGTATTAGTTGGGTAGGGCATTTGATTTATTCTTAGATGAAGGACTCAAGGGATGAAAAAAAAAACTATACTTTTGATTCGTTGCTTTCCATTCGCATGACGCAAGACATGTCTATAATAATAATAGGTGTCCAAGGCATATAAGTACCAATTATCTGGCCATTCATGTCATCCTTTGGTCAGTCTTTATTTTGTTCTCATTTTTAGTCTTGCTTATCTTACTTGGTTTTATGTTGTTTTATTTTTGTTTTATTTTTTTTTCTTTATTCTTCTCATTATTTCCCATCTAGAATTACTGCGTGGGATTTCTTGTCCCCTCAGACGTATAGGTCAATCCATGGTACCATGTGGGACAATAAGGACCCTTGGTGCCTACGAAATTTCCTTGTTCGCGTGCAAATGAATTTTTGGGTTTCAATAGCCCATGTATAATTTGGTTTTGTGTCAAAGAAAAAAAATGATGATGAATTTCCAAAAAAAAAAAGAAGAAGAAAATTTCAAAATTAGGTTTATGATAAAGTAAATATATATATAAATAAATAAAAGGGAAGAATGAAAAGTGGGAAAGGAGTTTAGGCAAGATCCTGATTTTGGGGTTCCTATGGCCTGTATAAGGTAAATCTTGGTTTAAAAAAAAAAAAGAAAAAACATAGAAAAGAGTTTTAAGAAAGGAAAAGTTTTCCTAAAAAAAAAAAAGGTGAAGGGCACCCCTAAGAAAAAAAACAAAGAAAAAAACAAAATGAGGGAAAAAGCAATATCGAGATGGTTAATTTCCTTTTAAATTTATGAATTCTTCTTAAATTTTCTGCCCAAATGAAATCTGAGATCTAATTAAAAAAAATTTTGTTGAAGACTAAAAAGATTAAAGATTAATAAAAAAATATAAAAAAATAAAATAAAATAAAGAAGTAGGATTAATTGGGTTTTGGCAAGTTAAATCACTTCTAAGGTTATTCGCGAAAAAACTCAAAAGCGATAAAGAAGGAGGATTAATTTGGTTTTGGCAAATTAAATCACTTCTAAGGTTATTTGCGGAAAAAAAAAAACTCAAAAGCGGTGTTTACTTGTTTTCATTCATCATAAAAAAAAAAAAAGAAAGGGGAAGAAGAGAAAAAAGCAAGATAAAACAAAACAAAACAAGAATTAATAAAAACTTATCCAAACAAAAACAAAACAATAAAGAAAATAATAATAATAAAACAAAACAAGAACAATAAATCAAAAAAAAAAAAAAAGAGAAAAAAAGGAAAAATGAAAAACAAAAAATGAATGAAAAAGAGAAGAAAGATTGAAAATGCAAGAAAAGTAAAGATGTAAAACTAACTTTACCTTTAGCAAATTAAAATATATCAACCAATTCTAAATTTGTTTTATTTGTCAAAAGGGAAAAGTAATTTTTATTTTCCTTATCTTTTCACCAAAAAAAAAGTTAGTAAAAAAAACAATAAATAAAACAAAACAACAAAAAAATAAAAACCAAAATTAAAAAATAATAATAACAAATAAAAGACACAAAAAAATCCAAAAATAAAAAAAAAACAAAGCCAAAAAAAAAAACAAAGCAAAAACAAAAAAAATAAAAAAACTCAAAAAAAAAAATTTAAAAAAAAAACAAACAAACAAACAACCCCAGCACCAGTCGAACTACGTGGGCTTTGATTCCCATTAAAGGGTACGTAGGCTCTAGGCTTTTATCGTAGGTCAAGTCTGCCCTTGTAAATAAAATTTTCTGTTCAATTTTCATTTCTTTAATTTTTTTTCTTTTATTTTGTCTTTTCTAATTTTGTTTCTTTAATTTCTTTCTTCTTTTTCTTTTTCAACTTTATTTCCTTTATCTTTATTTTTTATCTTGCATGTGATTTGTTAGGAGAATTAAAATAGACTAAAAGCCATATTGATTTTGCACAACTAATTTAGGGTAACCGTTATTAGCAATGAGTGTTGTGGGGTGCCTAACACCTTCCCCACTCACAATCGACTCCCGAACTTATTCTCTAATTCGTAGACCATTTTTTTTATTTTCCAAATAAAAAGGCTTTTCTAAAGTTTTGCCTTTTCAAAAATTAAAATTTTGGTGGTGACTCTACTACTTATCTTGATTTTGATTTTAGTTTTCATTTTCTCTGGAAATTGAATCAAAATCTCTTCTTTCTAAAATTTCTTTTTAAAAGCACCACGCGGTCGCATTTTCGGGTGTGATACTAACTAATTGGATGAGTTCAAAGACAAAAGAAAATTTGACTTAGATAATTGTTGTAAGCCATTTAAAACTTATTTTGATCTTATTTTTCTCTTTCCGATCTGTGCTGAAGAGGTTCCTTTGGTCTGTCTTTTTTTTTTTTTAGTTGGGGTTATTTATGATAAAAAACGATAATAAAATATAACTACTAAAGTGAAAAATGTCGAAGTCATCTTCATGGCCTAAGAAGCACCAATACAAGTATGCATATCAGGTATGACACAATATAATACGTGAGATACAGTAATTTTTAAAATTTTAAGATACGGGTACGAGAAAATCTATATATATATATTCAATAATCTAACACATTAAAAACTAAATTAAACCATAAATAAGTTACAATAGTATAAATAATAAAATAATTTACAAATATAAATAAAATATTCATAATAAGTTACATTCTCAACAAGTATTAATACTAGAATTTCCAATCCAAACTAATCTTCATCATCATCTATATCCACATTAGTAACATTCCCTATAAGCTCTTATTCTAAATCCAGTTCATCTAAAGACAAATTTGCAACCTCAAGACCTCCTGCCCCATCAAATGGCTCTCAATAATCTCCATTAACATCCCGTATCCTAGTTTATAGATGAATATAAACCAAGTCTTTAGCCCTTTTTGGATTCAATTTGTTCCTTTGTAATGAGTGAATGAAAGAATAGATACTCCAATTTCTTTCACAACAAGATGATGAATATAGTTGACAAAGAAGCTTTAATGCAAGCCGTTTGAGCATTAAGGTTGAAAAATCATAATTTAACCACCAATCTTTAAGTTCTAAATTTCATTTATCTTGTAAAGAATCAAATAATGAATATGTATCTGAAGGTCCACAAAACATTGAAAACTCTTGAAGTACTAATTTTCTCTCCTTAAGATCTCTAAAATACTTATTAAAGCATTTGATCCTTTCGTTTGAAATTTCAGCATCTAGATGAGGAGGAATTCTATTTGGTGCCACGTTAAGTCATTGAGGAGCGTAATACCTATATAATATATAATAAAAGCAATGAAAATTGAACTTGTTTAACATAAAATTAAATGTGAAAAGTATATCAACAACATAAGTATAGAATATTAGTATAGCTTACATAGGATTCAATGAATAAGCAAAACAATGAAGTGGTGTACAACTTTTTATCCAACGATTAATTATAATTCTATACACAACTTCATAAAATCTTGAATGCTTAGAAAGTTTCTTTTTCTCATGCTTGTATATTGATACCTTTATTTATTCTATCATTGAATCCCACATATCATAAATTAAGTGAAGTGTAGGCTTATCCGTATTACAAAATATAAGCATGTCATAAATAGGTTTTGTGAAAGAGAAGATGTAATTAATGTTATCCCACTAAGAGTTATTAAGAATTAACTCTTTAATAGTATTAGCCTTTCTAACATCATCTTCTTTATATATATATATTCCTTTCATCACTAATTACCATTGTGCAGAGAGATATTTTTATGAGTCTAAGCCTCTTTAGCATCACAATAATTGAAGCAAATCTAGTCTCAGCAATGGCAAACAATTTTAATGGCACAAATTCATTGAAAATGGCCAACCTCATGGAATGATTCATGATGAAAGTTCTAATAAAAATTACATCATCCTTGATTTGAGTGATCCAATAGCATTCTTTATATACTAATTCATTTGCCTCAATATTTTTAGTTGCACATATATTTTTCAACGCTAGATTGAGTGTGTAGACAACACATAGTGTCTAAAAAATGTGAGGATACTCAGCCTCAATAATCTTGCCAATAATTTTACAAACAGGGGTATTGCTAGTAATAATTTGAACCATATTTTGAGGTTTTATCTCTTCAATTGCTTGCTTCATCAACTTAGTTATGTAGAATTTGTTCTTGCGTTCTTTAGTCCCATCAATTGCCTTCAAAAAAATAGGACCCCCATTAGATACAACCATAAAATTAATTAATAACTTTTGTTGTACATCAGTCCAGCCATCTGTTACAATGCTCACTCCAAGTCCCTTTTATTGGTTCAAGCAACATTTCAACATTTGTCTTTTCTTGTTACAACAAAGAGCCTCTTAGTGCATTATAACTAGAAGGTTTAAGACCAGAAATCATATTGTTTACAGCATATTGATAAGAGCTAATATAATATAAATTGCGTGCCAAATTAAAAGATAAACCACCTGAATAAAATATCTTAGCAATTTCTGCACATAAATTTTCTCTAGCTATTTGGTTGAAGGTTTTTTTCCAAAGTACCAATTGCCCTCTTTTTGCCTTGATTATACTCACTTTGAACACCGAAAGTAAATAAGCCTTTAGCTAGTGGTGGTAATGACACTTCTTTTGCTTTGATATATTTTCAGTCTCTTCTTGTAAATTTTTCATCTCTATTAAACAATAAGCATCAACTTTGGGATACATAAAAATTTCTTTACTAGATACGCTTAACAAATACTACTTAACTCTAAAATAAGACCCCTGAAATTCACAGTTATAATAATTACACTTTCAATGCTTGTTTTCACAAGAATTAATAGTTTCTCCTTCTCTACTTCTAACAATCAAAGTTACATAAGCCCACAAAAGAGTTCCCTCTTTTTGGAGAATATTACTAGAACAATATTCAGCAGAAAAAGTGAGCCTAAGATTACTAACAAAACTGGAACTTCCATTTGCCATGATACCTATAATGGAGGAGCAACAACGAGACTAATGTATATTAGACTATTAGTGCGTATAGAACAATCCTATTCATTGCAATATCATTTTTGGAAAAGCCAATTTTTTTCCAAATAAATAAACACAAAGATTAACTTGACTGCAAGGAAGCAGGGAGCAACAAACACAAAGAACAATCATATTGATTGGAAAATAGGGAACAACAAACAAACACCCAGATTAACTTGATTGCAAGGAAACAGGGAACAACAAACAAACACCCAGAGGCATATACCACAGAAATGAATTGAAAATTTGAAACACAAGCCAGGGAGACAAAGCATTCAATACTAGAAATCAGATATGCATTCAACACTAGTGATAAACATGATTTTTCATACACTTAATTCTCTTTAACTTAACCTTTTTAATAGATAAATGAGGCTTAATGGATTTACTTAATTGGAATTTGATTTTGGTAGCCATTGTTTGCACTTTAGAAAATAATTGACAAAATAATGGATTTTAATGCATAAATCATTTTAAATGAACTTTGTGAATTTTCTATTTCATCTCTTCCATTCTTTTTATGCAGTTTTTTTTCAATTGGCAATTGGAGCTTGAATGGAGGTTAGTTTGGAGAAGAGGTAGCATGCATGGATTATGGGAGGAGAGAATGAATTGCATTTGAAGAGTAGCATGAAGAGTAGACAGCAGCAAAGATAGGAGAAGAAGTAGAATGAAGAAGCTTGTGAGCAAGGAGCAGAATAGAACCATCCATGTAGCATGCAGCGAGTTGAGTTTCCACGTGTACAGAGCTTGGGCAGCTGTCATGCAAGTTACACGAGCTGAATGAAGGAACAGGGAGGACATTATCCAGAACCACGTCAAGAAAAAGAAGCTACACATTCTCGTGTGAAGCAATGAGCTAGGGCTTAAATGGAAGTTACGTGGAACAAGGATAAGAAGTAGAGACAGCGAAAAGAGGCTAGGTTGAAGGAGCTTGCCACGAGTTTCTAGTTTAAGAAAGGAAGAAGCTCGAGCTTGAGCAAAGAAGAAGCATCGTATGAAGAAGCAACATGTTATACATATCAGCATGTGGGTCTGGCGCTAAAAGAAGGAAAGAAAGGCTCAAGTTGGGTTCTACATGAGGAGTAGCCATGGGTCCTTCTACAGAATCCGCAAAACAGAGGAGAAGCAATGCGAAGGGTTGCTAAACACAAGAGCGTGCAGTAGCTACGTGGAAATTACATGGAAGAATCCATGGGGCAGAACCAAAGCAACACAAGAAGCAATCACATGGAGAAGGAATTCACGTGGAAATGAAGAGTAACTCGAAGAGCAAAAGGGATGCACAGGGAAATGAAATGAAGCTGCTGGAATAGAGGAAAGAACAAACACAATAGATGATGGAACGAGAAGCTGACGTGGAGATGTCCAGAACACCAAATGAAGCCATGAAGCAAGAGCTGGGAATGAACACGTAAGAATGGACGTGGGAGCAATTAAATAATCCATGTGAACAGTGATAAAGCTTGAGCTGAAGCAACATGTGAGCAAAATAATAAAAATGCTGAAGCAGAACATGGAATTTAAATAAAGCTCACATGAGATGCATGTTGGGGCCCACACTCATTCACACATCCAAGCTACGGGCAATGAAGGAATGAGAGGGTTGAGCATGCAACAAATTAATGAACCACGTGATTCATAAAACACACTCGGGCAGACGCTTCATTCCGTCATATCATCATTCACGCCTCGCCATTCATCACTCATTCACACATCTAGCATCATTCACTACGTCCAGCATCCACACCCCTCCATCCTTCGCCCATTCCACGCCATTTTCCCCTATCTCCACCGTAAAATGAAGCTCTAATCCTCCATCTTGAGGCTAGTTAGGAGGAAGAACTTTGGCTGAAGCTTGAATCCATGGATGAGTAACATTTTTGGACTAAGAATTTCATTTTATCTTCCTCTCTTTCTATATCAATTTTAATTATTTTATATGCTTGGTTGAGCTTGTAAGTGATTGAAATTGATGTAGTTCATGATTGATGGCTAGTTAGACATTGATTAAGAGAGATATTGGCTAATTAATTGTATGAATTAAGTGCTGGATTTTCATTTTCCTACAATTTTTTAACTATGCAATCAAGGTGTTTGATAAAATACTTGTAAAAATTGGTGTGCTTAATTGTTTGATTTAAGGATTTCTTGGAGTTTGGTTGGTTAATTAAATATCCTAGGGTGTTAATTCAGAGGCTAATTGATCAATTAATTATCCAATTCAAGTGTTCACAGATCTTAAAGATAAAAATTAACGTATTAATGCGGGATTGAGGTTTCAATTCAACATTAAATTGCTAGGTTCTTGAATCTTAAGTAGTAATTCAAGATCATTTGCTAATGAACACAATTAGGGACTCTTAGGCCAGAATTAATCACAATTGGATTAGGATAAGAATAGTGGAAACCAAGAGACGATTCCAAAGCTAGTCACAATACCATCATTCACTCATAATTCATCCAATTAGGTAACAATTAGGAATTTTAATTCAATTAGATTTCACTTAGTTTAATTAGATCAAAACCCCCCTTAGTTTAGAAATTTTTAGAATTTTTTAACACTTAGAAACTTAATTAAGCATTGAAATCCATTTCCAAGGGAGATGACCTAGGTTTTACCACTAGCTACATAATTAGTTCAACCTAGTTTTATTTTGAGGGTTGTGCGACAAGCCCGTCAACTAGTAAGAATCAAATTAAAGTGTGAGATGATAGAGGAACAGAGCTAGATAGAATAGATCCCAATACTAGTTAAAGTGCTAGATAGAATTCTTTGTAATATTCAATGGCTTTTCAATGGTGAGATGCAATCAGTTAATCAGTTATTTCATCAAATTATCATTAATAACAATGGAAAAAATGCACTTGCCACCAGAGAAGAAGATGCACTTGCCACTTCCACTGGTTGGAGAAGACAATGGAGGAACAAGCAGAGCTCACCGGAGAAGATGACATAACACAGAGGGAGAAGATGAAGCAGCAGGCGATGTATGGAGAGACTCAGCACTAGAAGCAGAAGGTGAGGGTTGAGGGAGAAGAGTTGAAGCTTTCGTCGGATATGAGGGTTAAATGAGGGACAAAATGGCGTCGTTTAAGAAAAAACATTTCGCTACCATTTTGGAGTCGTTTCCTAACCATTTCAAAATATTTTGATATGGACAGAAATGTTTCAAAACATACAAAAGCAAAAAAGAAACATATAGGTACGTTTTGTACCTGTACGGTATATGTATCCATACTGAATACATATCTGGTATGAGTACGACTCCTAGATAGACGTATCCATGCTTCAGAGTTCGTGGCGCTCCAACAAGAATAAGGAAAGGCTCAAGAAGTTAGGATAGTCGTTACTAGGAGGAAGAATTTAATTTATATTGCAATTATAAATTATTATAAAAAAGAAGACTATATTTGTCATACCTTACATATATCTACGAAAAGGAGAAATGGAAAAAGAAGTCCGTGTCTCTTTACACTTGACTTCATTTCATATGAACCTCAACAAGTTTTGGATATGTCAATTGTCTTGTCTTTCAAGATATTTATATTCCTTGTTGGCTCTGTTCAATTGAGGATATTTAAGGTGGTCCATGGTTAATTCCAGCAATGTATTTAAGTCATATTTTTTAAGTTGTTAATGAATTAACTGGCTATTTTTTAGAGAGAGAGAGAAGGAGACCTTCTCTTCTCTTATTTTTATCACTTTCTACCTCTCCATTCTTGAAATAAATTTTTTCTCATCCCCATTTTTTTTAGAAAAATGAGGACCTTGTATTTATAAGATTTTATAAAGATTGCATGAAATTAAAAAAAAGTAATTTTTTTACAAAATATTCTCAATTCTACAACCTAAATTCAAGTTCCTCCTTAAAAAAAATTTTAAAATTTAGTAGTAAAACGTCTAAATACACACACTAAAGGAATAAAATAAAATAAAAATGTTTAACTTAATCATTTTAATATAACGAATTTCACAGGAGAGGGAGTATATATAGTCCTTGTATCCATGTTTATATTCTTGACGACTGAAAACCTATCCTTAACCCCATCTTCAGGGGGGAGAAATTCTTTGGTCGTCAGTTCCCATTTCCATGCAAGACAATTTATTTATAAATCTTCGCGAATAGGAAAAAAATTGTCATTTATGTTCAACATCGACAAAACGTTATTTCAAAGAAATATAATGTGTCACAAGCCTATTAGATTTCTTTAATATTTTTTTTTAAAAAAATTGAACTGTGCAACGTAATTTATATTATTATGAACCAAATTTATTGAAGTTTGCGTAAATTAATATAATCATTATTTCAAATTGAAAAGAAAAAAACTAATTATATGATAATATTAACATTTTATTACACAGAAATAAAAGCACAGATATATCAAATAGACGAGGTAGATGTCTCACAAGTCACAAAACACATCTTCCTCCTTTAATACCATAAGGTCCATAACTACAATTCCCATCGTAATTAACAGAAAACAGTGTTGTGGTGGGTTGGGTAACGTAACGAAACGTAACGTAGCATGCACATTCACAGTCAAACTTGGTGATTGTCGTAATTTGGTGACTCAGCTGTTTGCTTTTGATGGAAGATGTGGTGGATGGATGGGATAAATACAATTAATAATGAACCTAAGTTGAAAGTTTCCTTTGGGTACTTGAATGGCCAACCAAAATATGAATAATTAAATATCTGAAACAGATTAAGAGGAAGGAAAGCAAGAAGCCGATATTTGGATTCCCACCAATGTTGATGCAAATTCCATGAACAACATGTGAGGCCCCCGTTTTCTCAGTGATGGACACGTTCTGTTGACTGGAACTAGATTTGCTTAGATTTGATGCTCCATTCCATTTAATTTAATTTCTTCATTTAAAGACAAGGAAAATTCGACCTCAATATCTAATATCTAATGTGTTTCTAAACATGATTAGCTTAGCTAAAACAGAAATTAGGATCAGTGAGATAGAGACCAAATCCTAGCTCCAACTACTTTGGATGACCAGCTTAAATGTTATGATGGCCATGCATGGGAGATCCACGATAGAATATCACATGTTCTAATATTTCGAGGCTATTGCATTTGTCAATCCCCATATTTCACCGTTCAACAGCTCATCGGATCCAGCTTTTGGAATTTACATTAAATATCATAATCTCAATGGTCCACTCCACCCTTCTCCGAAATGGTTTAATTTAGAAGAATAAATTTACGTTGGCCAAAAATAGTGGACTGTGCATATGGGTTGCAATGGAGAGGGATGAGGTGAGTTTCTTAATGTTTGTTTTTGTTTCGTTTGTTTAGAATCTATTTTGTTTCCATCTTACATTTTTGTGATTTTTTTTTTAATTCTACCTCATATATATCCAAACTCGTGGGTATTAGCATCGGATGGGACAATTTCAGGTCTTCTCCAAGACTTTTAATAATTAACATGTTTTATAAATTTGTCTATCACACATTTTACATGAGTAACACTAAGAAAGCTAATTTTATAATATTTAAATTATATGAAAATAAACTTAACAAATATATAATTTAACAAAAATTGTCATATTTTAACCATATATATAATAGCAATATCTTGTGTATCACACAAATACCAAATCGATTCTCGTATAAATTTATCCAAATATTATCATGTTTGGTAAAACCTATTTTATAATTAAGTAGGTATCTAAAACTATACTTAATTTTCATAACATTTTATATATATATATATATATATATATATATATATAGGGATCTCTGCAAGTTCTCGTATCTATATGAACATCTCTTTCTCTCCAAATAAATGACTATAAAGTTGCAAATTCATTAAATTTCAATCAATAAAAATAAATTACTTTAGAATACCAAATATATAAAGTTCAAGATAGAGTTATGAAACTAAATTTAATTTTATATACGGAGTGGACAAACAAAATCACATGATAGATAGTTCTATTTTTGGGTGAATGAATACATAATATTATGTTAAAATTTAAATGAAATTAAATACTTGACTATATGATAAATACGTAATCCTTATATATATATATACATACATATATATGAGGTTATTGGGGGGGGGGGGGTGATTGATCGAGGCATATTCATCTCAGACTTGAACTTTAAAATTCTAGTTTTTCTGAACCCATCTTAATACCTGATCAACCATTGAATTATCCAACCTAAACAAAGTGCAAATCAAGTTGGTGCAGATCACATCAAAATTGCCATCCTTAATAGTAGAAATGGTAGAGTGATTCGAACAACTCTTATTATTTATGGTAGCATGCAACAAAGGGCTAGTAATCTGTGTAACTTGTTGTTCTAACACAAATTTTAATACTTAAATTAGTAGATGACTAGACAATATTACTAATAGTGGATAGTGTATAAATAATAAGAGTCTCCAAGCTTTTTTTTTTTTTAATATCAAAGGATAAAACAATTAATGTAGATATAATACAAATAGAGTACAGGCAAAGCAATGCCATGACTAGGGATGGTAATAAAGTGGGGTAGGAGTCAAAAGGCCCTCCCAACTTCTTGTTTCCATTGCTTTCTTGCCTCTTCCCCAATTTTCATTGCAAGAGATAAATCTCTCCAATTCCCATTCTCCATTAAGCATTGGAATTGACAATCCTTATTTCTAATAAATTTTATAGTTTTAGTAAAATTTTAAAAAATCAAAATAATATTATTTTATATTCAAAATGCATTTCTAAAAAAATATATGTTAAAAGCGTAACACATATATATATATACACACTTAAAAATTGAGAATATTATATATGAAAGATATTCTAATAATTTTATTAATACATTGAGAATCCTATGGGATGAAGAGTATAGCCCTTATTGCTACAAAAAAAAAAGATATTTTGCGACAGTTGCATTGTAATGGTTATCGCAACTATTGCTAAAAATGGGGCATAACTATAGTTGCTACAACTACTGCAAAATAGCAGTGGTTGTATACAAAATCGTTACAATTTTGTTGTGGTTACTTTAGCAATGGTTGCAATCACTACAAAATTAATTAATTAAACCAACACCTCCCCCTAAAATTTGAATCAGATTTAAGATCTTAAATTTTTGAACCTCTAATGCTCCTTCACGCATAGTGCTTCTCTCTTGTCGCCGTCAGTGACCATTCACCGACTATCTGTGTGTGTTTGTTGATCATCCATGGTTGTTCGCCATCCACAGCAATCTATCCACCATTGTATGCCATAATTCAACCTTTCTCCCCTATATTTTACCACTTGCATCCATTATGATGTATTTTCTTTAAGATTTCTCCACTTTTGTGTTACATATAGGTTGATTGTTAGCTAAAAATTAGTTCATTTGCTAGTTATAGGAGCAATTTTTTCTTTTATTGAAGTATTCTTCTTGTGGGGGTAAACGCTTTGGTTTTTGAATATTTGTTACTTATTTTATTATATTCATAAAATGAGTGCCATATATCAAGAGAAATTTTTTTTTTTTAATATTAATTGAACCTTTAGATGACAAACTAAGCAAGATGCCGTCAACACTTTAAATTGCATAATAATTTTTGTGAGAAGCTTTTTATTTTCTATACTCATTATGTATTGAAGGAAAATAATATTTCTCATAAGTTAGTCAAAAAGACAAAAATAATTTTTATCATCAAAAGGCATCAACATAAAATTTCTAACTCATCATTCTTAAATTTAAATAATACTAAAAAAATATAGCTATAATTCTTAGCCATTAAAGCAAAGAAAGCTTTTAGGATAAAGTTTTCAAGAAGAATTAAAATGTGTGCTATCTCTTTATAAATTTCTTTTACTATTTATTTGTATTATAAATGTATCGGTGATTTTATTTCTTGTTAATGTTCTTGTATCATAATTTAGATTTTAGTTTTGGAGGTATGTTGCCTCATTTCTTTTTAAATGTTCTATCCTTCTTTTTAATATAAAAAAAGTGGATTGAGCTTGTTAATTTTATTCAATAGCCCTATTATATCATTTAAATATGCCCGTTATACCTTTCTGTGTAATAAAATTTATTTGAACATTTCTTCTTCGTCAGTTTTACCTATTTAATCCTTCATCATTCTTTTTTTGGTAATTGCCCTCTTTCTTTATTCAAATTGAGCATTATGAGCTGTCATATTAGATTTGGATGAACTAGTCTTTGAATTTCAAGCACATAGTATAGGTCTTTCTGAAATATACTATATATGAGGTGAAAGAGAACATCCCAAATTGATATTCACACGCTTAGCTTTTAATTTGGTTTTTCAATTTCTATCAATGATGCATTAGATAGTTTTGTTTTTGCTTAGTGTTAACTACCTAACTGAGCTAATCCTTTAATGGGCTTCCAATTTATGTCCAAAATGAAAACCTCCTCTTAAAAGTATCTTAGCTTGGCCTCCATTTTATTTTTTTCATTCAAAGTATACACAATCCAATTAAAAGAAAGAAATAGGTGCCTAGTAAGTATGGCCTTAATTTTTTATGTAATTAATCTCACCTTGTACTAAAACAATAAAAACCCCGCACCATGGTATAACTCCTAGACTTTACATATAATTGAAATTAATGATACTTGTACCCAACAAAGAAAATAGGAGGAAGAAAGACAAAAATGTAGGCATTGAACTTGACTTCAAGGTTTATACTTGATTTTTATTGTTTATAAACAAAAACATATAATTTTGAATATCAACTTTTAGTTGTTTACACCCAATTAAATTAGGCCTTCTTCTGGGGTCCAACTTCATTAAACTAGGCCTAATTTATTAATATATCTATATAAGGAGATTTTTATATTTATCTCCTTACGATCAGCCATAAATTTTATTCATGAATCTTGTAATAAGAGGATTTCCAAACTCAAGAGAAACTAGAAGGCTAATGAAGAAGAAGGTTGAAAGTCCAGTGCAAATGGCTCCCTATATAAATTTTATGTGTATCATTGCTATTTAAAATTTATTGTTGGCCCACGCAACTTCATTTATATGATTACAAGAACGGCCAAGTTATTGAATTATTGACATCTATGGAATTGTATATTACTTATAAAGTTATCCTTATTATTTGCTTTGAAATTTTAATTACACATAGTATTTTATTAGAGTCGTAGATTAAATTAATCAAAACTAGGTATTTTGAAAGAGATATCTCTTAATATAATAATGATAATTTTCATTTTCTCTTATACCAACATATTTGAAAATGTTAATGTATTTAAGAAATTATTAAAAAAATTACATGTTTCACTGTGCTTATGTTATGCTAAACTTTGATGTAAATAATTTTTTATAACCGATCTTAAACCTAAAAAAAAGAGGAAAGTTGTGTTAGGCAGTCGATGGTCAATTGTAAAATTTTGTTAAATCTTTATGATATAGATCATCAATGTATTAGAGATAATACTTGGTTGTTGCTTAGAAACAACATGCTGTATAGTTGAGTACAGAGTCAAATGAGCAAGACTCGTTGCATCGACGCTTGGGTGTAGTGAAAAATAAGTAAGAGCTCCCACATTTTCGTGAATGAATATAGGTAAAAAAATTAGTTCATAAGAGTAGGATTTATTTTGGAACTTAGAATATATGTACACTTACGAGTAAGTCAATAGAAATAGTAAATATTATAATTAGGAGAAAGATTAATTTTATGTGTTTACAAGAAACTAAATAGGTGGGAAAAGAAGTAAAAGAATTAGACACTTTACATTTTAAACTTTGGTACACTGGCAAGACTCGATCTAGAAATATGGTAGATATAATTATGAATAAGTTTTAAAAAAATATTGATATGGATGTAAAAAAGATTAGGAGATAGCATTATTGCTTCAAAATTTATAGTGAAAGAGAAATTTTTAATGTTATTAGTACTTACGCACTACAAGTAGAATCGGAAGAATATTACAAGGTAAAGTTTTGAGATAATTTAAAATGTTTAGTTTAAAAAATACTATTAGGAAAAAAAAATTTTCTAAGAGGGGATCTTAATGATCATATGGGGAGTGCCTCTAAAGGTTATAAAAGTGCACATGGAAAACATGACTTAGGAGAAGCAAATGTAAAGAATAAAACTATTTTAGACTTTTCAATAACGTTTGATCTTATATTAGTTAACACTTATTTTATAAAGTGTGAGGAATATCTTATTACATACAAAAGTGGAGGGGTATACTCTCAAATTGATTTCTTTTTAATAAAGAAATTAGATTAAAAAAACTTTGCATGAATTACAAAATTACACTTGGAGAGAGTTTGACTACTCAGCATAAAATCTTGATTATGAATGTTCCAATTAAGAGGAGAGTAAAAAATAAAAGCTAAGATAGGATGTCAAGGATCAAATAGTGGCAATTGAAAGGGGATAAGAAAAGAGTTTGCAGAGAAGTATTTTGGAAAAAAGATCCTGAGAAGTACAAGAAAGTGCTAACAATATATGAGACAAGATGGCTAAAGAGATTAGGGAGGTGGTAACGAAGATACTCAGTGAATCAAAAGACTTTGGATTTAAGGATAAAGAATCTTAGTGGTATGATGTAAGTGTGCATATTAAGGTTAAAGTTAAAAATGAGTGTTATAAAGTGTAGTCTTTGTATAAAAATGATAAAAATTTAAAAAAAAAATAAGGTAGTTAAGAAATATACTAAAAAGCCAATGAGTGAAACGAGAGTTAGGATATTTGATGAGTTATAGCAATCCTTAGATACTAAAATTAGAGAAAAAAATATTTACAAGCTAGTTGAAAGTAGGAAAAAAAAAAAGATAAGAAACGTGGACCAAGTGAAATGCATTAAAGATAAAGAAAGAAAAGTTTTAGTCATGGAATAAGATATCAAAGAATGGTGGAAGAGTAACTTTTATAGACTATTTAATAAAAGACATGGGATTTTATTGTACTAAGATATGTTAGACACTAAAGCAGAGGACCAAAATTATAATTTTGGTCATAAAATTTGAGAGTTAAAGCTAAAAGAAGTATCAAAACGAATGGAGAATGGTAGAACAGTTGGATCAGATAATATACCTATTGAGGTATAAAAGGATTTAGAAGTAAAAGATATAAATTAGCTTACAAAGTTATTTAACGAAATTATGAGGCCTAAGAGAATGCCAGATGAATGGGGAAGGAATACTTTAATCCTCATTTATAAAAATAAGGGGAACATACAAAAGCATACAAATTATAAGCGAATTAAACTTATAAACTACACTATGAAATTATGGGAGCAGGTAATTAAACGAAAATTAAGGCAAAAGACTCAAGTTACGAAAAATTAATTTGATTTTATGTTAAAAAGGTTTACCACAGAAGTAACATACTTATTGCGAAAATTAATAGAGAGATATCAAAAGAATCAAAGAGATTTACATATGCTATTCATCGATTTAGAGAAGGCATATGATAGGATACCAAAAAATGTTTTATGGAAAGCTCTAAAAAGCAAAATTCGTACGACTTATATTCGAGTAATTCAGGATATATATGATGAGATTACAACTAGTGTAATAACAAAAAATAAACTCACAGAACATTTTTTTATAACTATTAGTTTACATCAAGAGTCAACTTTGAGTTCTTATCTTTTTATTTTGGTCTTGGATATATTCACTAAACAAGTTCAAGAACCAGTGCCACAATGCATGTTTTTCGCAGATGATATAATCCTAGTTGGAAAATTAAAAAAAAGAAATGAATGAAAAGTTAGAGATGTGTAAACTAACTTTAGAAGCATATGAATTTCTTTTAAGTAGAAGTAAAACGAAATATATAAAATGTAAATTTAGTAAATGAGCAGTAGTTCTAATGTAAAAATAAAAATTAAAGAATATACCATACCACAAGTCATACAATTTAAGTGTCTTGAGTCCATCATACAACATAAAAAAGAAATAGGAGAAGATGTAAAATATATAATTCAAACAGAGTGGATGAAATTGAGGAGTACTTTGCATATTATTTGTGATAGAAGAGTATCATTTAAACTTAAAAATAAATTCTACCACACAATTATAAGACTTGCAATGTTGTATGGAATTGAATGTTGGGTAATAAAAAGTCAATAAGAGAATAAACTCAATGTTGCAGAAATAAGAATGTTGCATTGGATGAATGGATACACCAGACAAAATAGAATAAAAAATGAATGTATTAGAAAAAAAGTGGAGATTGCACCTATCGTAGAAAAAATTATAAAATCACAATTTAGATGGTTTGAGCATGTATAAAGAAGATTTATAGAAGTTCTAATTAGGAGAGTAGATCAGATAAATAGTAGTTTAATAGTCAAAGGTAGAGGAAGATAACAAAAAATAATATGAAAAATCATTAAAAAAGATTTAGACTTAAATGGTTTGTCTAAAAATATAATTTACGATTGTATTTTATAGCTTTGATTGATCCATATAACTGACTTCATTTAAAGGGAAAATGTTTTGTTGTTATTGTTGTATAAAAAAATTACATGTTTATTAGTTCAGAGTCATCTTCGATATTTTAAATTTGAATTTTATATATTATGATTTTTCTTCCACCATTTGAATATTATGATAACTCAAATCCTTGGTCCATTAAATGGTTCAAAAATAAACGTTTAAGTTTTATAATAAGTTTATAAAAAAAATTCTTAATAATAAAGTTTCAAACATACTCAATTGATTATTATGACATTGAATTCAAACATTTAACACTAATATGCTTGTGCTTTAAATTCAATCTTTTATATGGACCTTTAAATTTGGATCATTTGTGTAAAATCTCTTCACACTATGAGGTGATTTGGATATTTTAATTGAGTTATCAAATGGTTATTATATTTCATTTGACAATAATGTATTCATTGAACATCATTTCTTTCTTACAATTAAATTTTTATGTGTTTCTAATATCATTTTATATTTTTAATTTAGGTACTTGATCAAGGGAATAGACATTGAGTAAGTATAGCAAAACATTCTACACCCTCTTCTAATAAAAAAAGAGATTATTAATAAATTTATGACTTGTAGGATCTTTTATTAAATGATATCGTAATTATAAGATCTATTTTTTTAACTTGTAAGACTTTTGTTTTTATGATAGGATTATTGTATGTATTATATTTAATGTTTAATTTTATATCTAATATAATTTAAGATTTTGATTATTATATATTAGTTATGTTTATGTTCTGGTTTAAATATAAAAACAAAACACTTATGTTGCATTAGTAATAGTATTGCTATAAAGGATTTTATCTTTTTTTGGGATAAATCTGCATCATAATTTATTGTGGCAATTACTCTTGTTGTTGAAAACAACTGTAGCGAAGTGACTTACAGGGAGTTTTTAGCAGCGAATCGCTGCTAAAACTTTTAATGACAGTGACAACCGGTGCTATATCTACAAACAATAGCCACAAAGCTACTTTATTAGTAGTGAATCCTCTACTCCAAATTTCTTGAAGGAGCAGGGGATCTAGCCATATACCATTCCCATGAGAAAGAATTGTTAAGAATAACCGGTTTGAAAACTAAATTATGTGTATATAAAAATATGTTTCTAAATCCTACATTGACTAAATTACAAGGAGTTAAAACTTATATAAATTACAACCCATATAACATACTAAATAAACAATTTAAAGAAAAAGATTAAAAATACAAAAATATAACTTAAAAAATAAAAATATTTAATATTTATATTTTAAAAGCACTTGACTTATATTTTAGAGTGTTGAGTTGCTATTCTCCATCTTATCCCTTAAAAAGCTTCCATACACAAACCAGCATGCGTAACATTGCTTTTTTTTGGAGTATCAATTCAACCTTAAAATTTCCCAGAGTTATGCTGGAATTGACAGTGAATGTTCCAATTTTAATATATCTTGAGCATTATCTTTAACCAATAATGTTTTAAGCAATGAGTGAGGAATAATAATTGAGAAACTATTTGCCCAAAATTACATGACTAGTGAATAAAAAGAATTTGACGAAACCATTTTGGCAACATCAGATTCTAGCGGAATGCATGTCAAACAATTTAATCCTATTGCATAAGATCCATTGGAATTTGGAAAGTCTTATTATTATGATTTAATCATATCACTTCCTATTATAATTCTCTCACTTTTGGGCTAGTTGAAGGGTAGGAATAGATTGTGGATTTGTGGCCTGGGTTTAGCGGAGGCCCATGGGCCTAACAATGTAATCCAATCGAGATTTGTGCTTAAGATCCATTGGAATTTGGAAAGTCTTATTATAATAATAATTATTATTTAATTATATCACTTCCTATTATCATTCTCTCACTTTTCGGCTAGTTGAAGAGTAAAAATACATTGTGGATTTGTGGTTAGGGTTTGGCTGAGGCCCATGGGCCTATCACTGTAGCCAAATTGAGATTCATTCTAGACTCTTGGAAATGAGTTGGCCCACCCAGCACATGGATCTATAACTTAGATGTGTGCCAGGCATGACTCAGTTTGGATAGAGAGAAGGACTTGCACAAGATTCTGGACCCTGTGGATTGCAGATCCAATCTCTTCCATTGATTGAGAAGTTTGCCCATCACAAGCAGCATCGAATTAAGGGGGAAAAAAACAGCTTCCAGGTTTGGTTTTTTGTTTTAGTCCTAAAAACATGTTTTAGTTTATTATAGTTTTAAAAGTTTCCTAAAAAATAAAAAATCAATATTACCTGTCTCATTAACTTTACTAACAGCTGTTTGATATGGCACCATACATGACTTTATGAACTAAAAAGACATCGATGTGAAAGTTTAGACCCAATTTTGATTTAAATTACATTATTTTACACACGAAGGCATTAAAAAAATTAATGATGAGATAAGTTTTGGGAGTTAGAAGAGTTAGAAGAAGCAAAACATTATAGTATAAGTTTAAGTTGGACCTAAGGCACCACAATCGCATTTTATTTAGCCTATTAAATCATGTGTAATGTCATATTAGATACTTCTATTAGTATAGTTAACGCCATTGGGGAAAATAAAAATATTGTACATTTTTTGAAATTTTAGAAATATATTTTTTAATCAGAATAATTTCTCCAAAAAATATTTGTGAGCTCCTTAATACGAAAATAAAGTCACATTTTGGGGATTAAAGAAACTTAGATAAATTTATATTATTAGTTAAGCTCACATGAGATTTTATTTTTACTTAATATGGAAGCTTTTTTGATTGAAAAGATTTAAAAATTAAATTAAAAAGTTTTATATTTAAGGATCAAATTAAAAAATAATATTTTAATAATTAAATTAATTTTTTTAAGAAATTAAATAAAAAATAATATTTTAAAAATTAAATTATTAATTTACTCTATTTTCTGACTACAACACCAGTTCCCTTTCTCCGACGTGTCCCGGTTCCAAGTTATTGCAATTCCAAGCACGTTGTTGTTATGATCCCTTTCCCAGCCCTTGGTAGTTGAATTACGATGTAGCATTATTACTCCTCCTTCGCTTAACCTTAATGTCTACGAAACGTAACGTAGCCCACTCTCTGTCTGATTCTTTTCTAATAATACTCCATATAATTCTCAGCTTCTTATCAGCCCGTTAAGTTCACCCGCCCTGGTCTCTCTCCTTTACCTTTTTCTCCCCTTTCCCTCTGCCCCCTTTCTTGCTCTCAGTCTCTCCCATTCTCTCCCGCTGTACCTTCGCCACTCTGAGTAGCACTTAGGGCTTTCACTGCTCCCCTTTTGTTCGGTCTTGGCCTACATGGTCCATTTCTTGTTTTCTAGGGTTTTAGTATTTTGATCATGTTGTCCCCAAAACCCTCGGGAACCTCTGAATTGGAAGAAAGACTAGGTGATTTCAAGCCTTTCTCGGACTCGGGGTCGTGCTCGAGGTCTATTAGCGAGACGGTTGATGGGTCGCATCAATTCACCATAAAGGGGTATTCTTTGGCCAAAGGGATGGGTGCTGGCAAGTATATAATGAGCGACACGTTCAGTGTTGGTGGCTACGATTGGGCCATATATTTTTACCCGGACGGTAAGAACCCAGAGGATAATTCCATGTACGTTTCGGTTTTCATAGCGTTGGCGAGCGACGGAACCGATGTGAGGGCCTTGTTCAAGTTGACTTTGGTGGATCAGAGTGGGAAGGGGAATCATAAAGTACATAGTCATTTTGATCGCCCCCTGGAGAGTGGACCCTATACATTGAAGTATAGAGGCAGCATGTGGTATGAATTTCGTGGACTGGTTGTTTTTGTTTTTACATCAATTTTTGTTGTTTAATTCTGGTAGTGGGAAGGTGCTTAGTGGGAGGAACATTGTGAAAATTTGGGATTTAGGGGTTTGATTGGAGTGGATGATTTTAATGAGAATAATGTCTTTGAAGGTAATCTAATTAAATCTACTTATCTTGAAAAAGAGCATTAATCCAATGATTTCTGATTTTTGGTGTGGATATAATTTTGTTGGTACTGTGCATTATGACAGTCAAGCTTTTTTGTGGCGGGCAAATTATAAGAATTTTCTTGTCAATTTGAAATAAATAAGTATAGAAGATGGTGTCCTGTTGGTTAACCCATGGCACAAATCTGATTTTACAGCGGAGATATTTTACCACTCTAGAATTGTCTATAATGTAATTTTGTTTTATAGTTCTCTCAAGGTAGTTGTGAAATTGGTGTTTTGAAAGTCAGTATTGGCAGTATTTAACAAGTCCTAGATATCAAGAATTCAGGATATGCTGTTTTAGCACCTAGTTTGGTGAGCATTTTGTATTTTGCAATCCGTCTGTATCCTGGATGTGGTAGATTTTTTCTCAACTGTTGTTAATAAGTGTCAAAACTTTTTATATAATTAAAAAAAAAGTTTAAAAACTTTTTCATGCTTTTGTCTATAAAGAAAGTAATTTTTTTCATTCTTTTGAATGTTAGCTGGAAGTATCTCTTTTCTTGTTTCCTATATTTCTTTTCAATTTTTCAAGGGCTTGGGGGTTATTAATTTATTACTAGTTTTGTAGTTTCCTTCAACTCACCTTTCTGTATTCATTTCAGGGGTTACAAAAGATTTTTCAGAAGAACAATGTTGGAAACTTCAGATTACCTGAAAGATGATTGCCTTGTCATGCATTGCACTGTTGGTGTGGTCAAAACTCGTTTTGAGGGAACTAAACAGAGTATTATTGTACCACGGTCAGACATGGGTCAAGATTTTAAGGACTTGTTAGACACTGAAGTTGGTTGTGACATACTTTTCAAGGTTGGTAATGAAAGCTTTAAAGCTCATAAGTTGGTACTTGCGGCCCGGTCTCCTGTGTTTAAAGCCCAGTTTTTTGGACTTGTTGGGGATCCTTGCATAAATGAAGTAGTGGTAGAGGATATTGAGCCCTTTATCTTCAAGGTAACATTATTACTGACTATCATGGTATCTGAAGAGTGAAACAATCAATCACATTTTTATTTCATAAGAAATGGTTATCTTTTAAGTCTCTTTGAATATAATTGTTTTTATTTTTTAAAAATTATTTCTTTTGTCTATAAATAATTGAGAATCTGGGAATTAGATTTTTCTTTATTGCAATAGATTCTTAACCCCATAGGACATGCTGTTGTTTGATATGTTTCCTTAATGATTTGAGTAGTGACACTGGCAGGAATTTTTGCTGTTATAACTCAGGAGATTAAATACTTTAGAAAGATTGCCGACTTTGTGCCTGAACTATGGCCAGAACCTATAGAAAAGGAAAGGGAATGGGATACTATTTGTGATTTAAGGACATATTTTCTCTGGTACAAATCGAAGAGTGTGTGTGAGAGAGAGACACGGGCAGATTATCTTTTTTGAGCTTGAGCAGGTATTCTCTTTGTTTTTCTTTCTTTTCATTTTTTTGGATAAATAAATTAATCGTTGAGAGAGAAAGAGCACTAAGTCAGACAAGACTTCCACAAATCAAAAAGAAAAAATGAAAAGAGATACAGCAGCTCAAAAAGGCCAATCACTTTGCAATTTGCATATCAGACAAAGCAGTCCCCCAGCAGCAACCATGAACTTTAACCTGAAAATTCTAGGATTGGCTCTAGCCAAATATACCAATCCCTTGCCATCCTAGCCTGGCTTCACAAGCTTCTCTCTCCTAAAATCTGAGAAATGTGTTCAAAGAAAATGCCCCAAAGTGATTGTACAAACACTCTGTTCCTTAAAAATGGCAGAAAGAAAAAGATAACTGATCTCCTAATTCCCATAACACAGCACACGCATATCAGGGTTTAGGAGATGTGGCTTTATATGGCAGTGGACTGCCCCTGTAACAGATTGTTTGCGTTAATCTTCTTAAATACTGCAGCCCAAACCAAAGGTTTTACCTTTGGGAGCTTTTGTCATTCAAAAAAGGCTTGGTAAGAATAAAACTCTACCTAGCAGGAGATAGAGTCAAGTGTGGAAAGGACTTGGCTAGTTAAAGAACTGGAAGAATATAAGTCTAATTTTAATTTAATTTAATTTAATTTATTTATTTATTATTTTTTATCCCTACCACTAGTACAAGCATTGTCCCAGATTCAAAGCAGGAACTTTTACACACAATCTAAGAAAAGGAGAAAGAAGTGTTAATAGACTTATTTCCTTGGACTTGCATTGGTAGTGTTATTCCTGATCTTTGGATTGTAGTCCTTTTGTCAAACGCTCTGCTTGCTCTGTTACTTTGTGCCAAAGTGAGTGTGATTCCAAAAAACAAATCCTGTAAATGTGGTCAGAATCCAAATACTTATGGCCCAAATCCCTTTCATTTTTAGACTTACATCAGACTTCTTGACTAACCAAGACGTCCTCTTGGTATCTCCTGGTCCAGACCATTGGAAGGCTCTTACCTTATTTGATTTTATAAAAGAATATATGACCTGAGTTTTCTTTCATTCCTCATAAGTTTCTCTTTTATTTTTCATTACGTGAATGATAAATTCATTGAGAAAAAGGGTATATCTTATTATAGAATCAGTACGTTAAGAGGAGCTAGTAGAACTATATTCATATTGCCAATAAACAAACTGAATTTTTCCATCTTTTTTCATGTCAAAAACGCTATATATTTTCAAATTTGTTTGGAAAATGTCAAAGTTGTGGTAGCGTCTGCCCATCATGTTTGAGAAGTATCGAGATGTGTCCAACAAGTGCCAGAGAAGTTTCTGTGGTGGAATTGAGTGTTATCTGACTTGGAATTTGGTGCTTTGGGTATAAGTACTTTATTGAAAGACCCTCCACTCCAGTATGTCATTATAATATTGCTTTGGCATTTAAAGTTATTACTGCTTGATAGCCCTAAGTTCCTTGCTATGTGGGTCATGCTTGTTGATTTTGGGTATTGCATGCAATTAAATAGTGTTCAAACATGTATACATCATAATGGTTTTGGTCTGTCACCCATTATGTTTGTTTTGGTTTTGAAGCAGACAGTTGGAACTGGGTTCATCCTACCAAGTAAGTTGTTTGTGGTGAGACAAAAACAGTTTAGAACTTTCTGATGAGATTTTCGCAACTTATGAAGATGGCAAGTTAGCTTGTCTTTTTATGGCGTACTAAGCATTGTTTTTGGCAGCTGTGTTCTCATTCCAGTATGGTCCTTGGATGAATTTTTGTTGAGGTTTCTTAGATAGGAAAAAACTTATATATAATTCTTTATATCCTTGCTATTAGGTTCTCCAATTAAAATATGATAAGTGTATGATTCTTTAATAATATTATGACATGTGTATAGTTTTTGCTGGCAATTGCATGACTCCAAATTAAACTATACACTTGTCATGATATTATTAGAGAATCATACACTTGTCATGAGGATCTTAATAGTAAAGATATAAGGAATTGCACCTAAATCTAATTCTTTGAGATATTATTTCAAAATTTATGTCAAGCAGGTTGGTTGAGTTGAAATTCTTTTGTGTCTTTGTAGGTAATGCTTCTCTTCATTTATACAGACGAACTTCCTGATATCTATGACATTATGGACTCAGTGCCTGTGTGCACACATACTGCCATGGTGCAGCATCTCTTGGCTGCTGCTGATCTGTATAATCTTGATCGTCTAAAATTGTTATGTGAATCAAAATTGTGTGAAGAAATCAGTACTGATACTGTTGCAACAACACTTGCCCTAGCTGAGCAACACCACTGTCCACAGCTTAAGGCCATCTGTTTAAAATTTATCGCAAATCCATCAAACTTGGGAGGTGTGTGTTATCCATATAATTTTTGTATATATTGGCATCCTTGGTGATTCCTCACATTTGTCAAATTAATTTTGATTATCATGTGTGTTTTGTGTTTCAGAAGTTGGTAGGATAGATATACTGATGATATATGGCCAAACACCAATTTGAATATCAAGATTATGTAGAACTTCATTTGGAATACACTTTACCAATACACTCCTTTTCCATCCCCTTTAATTGTTCTGCGGACAGGGAGGCTGGAGGACCACCGATTAATTATCTAATCTTTGGCAAAGATTATCATGTGTGTTTTGTGTTTCAGAAGTTGGTAGGATAGATATAGTGATGATATATGGCCAAATAGCAATTTGAATATCAAGATTATGTAGAACTTCATTTGGAATACACTTTACCAATACACTCCTTTTCCATCCCCTTTAATTGTTCTGCGGACAGGGAGGCTGGAGGACCACTGATTAATTATTTAATCTTTGGCAAAGATTATCATGTGTGTTTTGTGTTTCAGAAGTTGGTAGGATAGATATAATGATGATATATGGCCAAATATCAATTTGAATATCAAGATTATGTAGAACTTCATTTGGAATACACTTTACCAATACACTCCTTTTCCATCCCCTTTAATTGTTCTGCGGACAGGGAGGCTGGAGGACCACTGATTAATTATTTAATCTTTTGCAAAGATGCATAAGTATGCTTGCAGCTGATCAGACTTTCCGCTTTTCTTCTTTTCACTATTGTAAATATTTCTCTTTATCATTTATTTAATATTCTATAGATACGAAGGGTGCTTATCATTATACGTAGTCTTCAGGAGTTTATCCCCTTATTGTTTGTGCCTTTTCAAATTCCTTAAATTTACTACATTTGAAGACTCAATGATGTATAAGTTTGCTTCGTGCAGCGGTAATGCAGTCTGAAGCATTCCTGCACTTGAAGGAGAGTTGTCCCTCAGTGTTGTTAGAGTTGCTGGAGACATTTGCATCAGCGGATGAGAACTCTAGCCAGTCATTGAGCAGGAAGCGAAGTGGCAGTAGTATATATGGGCAAGATTTAGCAGATGGGGGTGCTGCTGAATCAGTTAATCCAAATAGCAGGCGTATCAGGAGGCGGACATAGTTTGTTTGGTTTGCAGTTTGGTCTGAAAGTGTGATATAGATGAGCCCCCAAGTTATGAAACTGTCTGTCAATATGAGTGGTTCATCTTTTTGGTTTATGCAGTTTCTGCCCTCGCCATTCTCACTTCCCTTTGGGGGCTACCTTGGACAGCATTTTCTAATATAGTATGACATAGAACAGTTTCTGATGTAGGTGAATTATGTTTGACAACATTTTCAGAGGGTAAATAGCTGATATTTTTGTAATTATCTCTTGGCAGAATATAGTCTTAATTTTTAAGAAATATAGCTGAATGTATGAACTTTTTCCATATAAATTGCCTTTCTAGTGCCAGGATTAGACAGAGATTTTAACCTTAGGTCGTGTGAGTGGATTCTGGCCTATTTGAATTCATTGATGTCCACCTTGCCTGGACTCTGAATCTTTTCAGGCCATTCTTCATCTCCTTTAAATATAGGGATAATTATAAATGAGGATATTATCCGTATAAATAATGATCAAGCTATGGATCCTCTATAATAATATTGTCATACTTTAGTTCTTCTTTATTTATTTTCAAAAATGCACGAGTACTCTAACAGGAACACACTAGCTGCACAAGAATTATAATCAGAATATTTCATGATACACCTATTAATGATTAATTATAAGTTAGGGTGATTGGTAAGTAGCATTGACTGTTGAATTTAAAATATTATAGTAAAAAAAAAATGTGACGGAAACTTCCTTCCAATTATATTTTGACATACCCTTGAACTCCAAATATTACATTGACTACGGAGAACTTGGTAAAGCTTCTCTTGAACCTATAAGCAATTAAGTCCTCAGGAGTCAAGACTTTGAATCAAGATGAAACTCAGGCCAGAGGAAAGTACCCATGGCAAACTCTCTCTTGTATGCCAAATCACCGTGAGTTACCAACCCATATTCCTTAAGGAGCCCATTAAGCTTCCACTCAGCCATGTCCTGGTAGTCTTTCTGGGCGTATCTTGGGTAGTGAAGAGGCATCTGAAAGAAGCCCACGCTGTTCTTTTGGGGGCTCTCCATCTCTCTCTCTTTTATCGGTACTTCCTATATATGCTTAGAAACTCTTCTCTTTTTTCTCAGCTTTCGCTGTACTAGGGGTGAGATATATAGGGGAGCTACAAAGGGTTCTCAAGGCATGAAGCTAGGGGGGGTCACAAGAATGGGTCGGTGTACCTTCTCTCACGCAGCAAGTTAGTTGCTTCGTGTGAGAAAGAGAATGGAACAAGACAAGTCATGGGGGCGTTACAAAATATGTGAGCAAAAGGACTTTTATCCTTGCAGCTGTTGCAGCAAACGACCAAAATTCAAGTAACGAAGCAATGGCCAGATCTATTTATTACAATAACCTTTTCTAACCTCTCCAAATACAAAAAACAGGAAACAAACAACAAAAAGCTATTCTATGGTAGAAAATTTTGTCATTTCAAAATCCGTGTTTGATATCTGATAAGAAAATGTACTTGTAAAAATTCCGTTAGCTGCAACACTGATCGGCTCAAAGACATTTATTAATTCTACTGCGTGTCTTAAATTTAGAACTCGTAAACTTATACCCATATAAACATATCGCTCTCTTATCCCTATGAATAATGTATGTGTGGAAATAGCTTCTATACTTTCTGTGATAGGAAAATACCCACTTTGACGCCCATCAGTGATATGTGGTGCCAAACACAGCAACACCCAATCATTGCTCGCGCCTCTTCTTCACCACACGATCTCCTGCCTCGACCGCATCCAATGATTGTAGAGCGAAACACCAACACGGTTATAACTCAATAGGCCCCCATCTGATTCTTCGCAGATTACCATGCTTCCTAATGATTCCGAACACGCCCTTAACGCCAAACGGAGACATTATTATTGCTTCCATGATTGCTTTTGATTTCACCCATTCCGTACCTTATTGACGCCTAACACGCTGTCACCCATCGCAGTATCCTCGGCCCAACCTCACGCAATAACACAAAAATTGCATCCTTTCCATTTTTATCTGAAATTGACATGATTTCTCCAGTGAGCAGAGGAATTCAGATCCCTCTTATTCATCCCATACTCATCATCTTAATTTAAACCGTTAAAATTAAATTTAAATGATTCAGATTTAATATTTTTAATTTTTATATTTTGATATTTTTATTAATTTTAAAAAATATAAAATAAAAATAATCTTTTAACTATTATATTTTAAAATAATAATAATTAAAATTAAATTTTTTTTAAAAAATAAAAGATCAAATCTGAATCGTCCAAATTTAATCTGAACAATCCAAAAATAAAAGATCAAATATGAACTATCTAGATTTAATCTGAATCGTCCAAATCCTGAGCAGAGCTCCGTACTTTTTTCAAATGAAATTTATTATGTCTTTTAAGTCAATTTTCTTTTGAAATTGATTGATACAGTGAATTTCAAACAATATTTATATTATATATATAAATGATTGATACGGTGAATTTCAAAAAATGTTTATACGAGTAATCTTCAAGAAGAAGAAATGAGTAATACTCATATACATGCAAGATTGAATTCCCTCGAACTCAAAATCAGTATCCTATCTTCTCAGACAACAAATCAAGTGAATAATCTCTCTACCACAATGAATTACCTAACTCAAACTCTGGGAAACTTCAATTCCCATATCAACGAGTTAGAAAAATGATTAATTCAAATCGAAAAACAAGTAATGAGTATATCTCCTACTCTTTCTCCTCCGACCACACCACAAATTCAACCTAGTCCCATGACTACATCTCAAGTATCTCCTCCTTCCTTTGTCGTCATATTAGAACAAGAAACCAAACAAGCCCAAGAAAGAGCCCAGCAACCAAGTCCAAGTCCTCAAATAACCTCTTCCTCAACTGCAAATCCACAAACAACTGCCCAACGAAGGCTACACGAACAATTCGAGTACTTTCAGTTAATTATTGAGAAGTTAAACCACTACCAAATATCCACTCCAACCATCAAATACATTTCTCATTATTCCATTAATAAAGTTGTTATTAACCCAGGCACCAATCCTCAATTAGTTTATACCTTATTTAGTTATGGTTTAGTTCATTGTATTTATCCTTCCAAAAACCTTCACGAATTAAGCCAACTCCCAAAAGCCATCCAAGAAGCAGCCAAACACTATCAAGCAATCATCACCCAATACACCATGTATATGCGATGTTGTTCTACTATAGCTGAAATAACTCCAGAAAAGTTTTATCCTCCCATTAACCTTATCAAATTTGGAACAACTAGACAACCTTTCGAATTTGATGAATCCGAAAAATCTTTTATTGATCAAGATGAATTTCGTCTTTTGATATCTAAAATTAAAGCCCAAGAATTTGATACTTTGTTTATGGAAATGAATCGAATCTTAACCAGTGATGAGGCCCAATGGACCTACTTCACCGGCCCAACTACCTGTATTTATTCTGTAGAAAGAACAAGTCGAAACACCCGACTATTTACTCCTTTTATGATAAAATTAAAACCAATAAAATGGATAATTCTGATGACACCAAGAAGAGAATATGTCAAACGTTATCTGAATATCCATCTCATATTTGCATTTACTGTAAAGATAAGGAAAAAGAAGATCACCATAATGCATCGACCTCGATCAACATCCTCGAAAGTTGACACAAAGCTCGACGTGACAGCTTGAAGTGACAAAAGGATGCCGAAAGTATCGACAAGATAAAAAGTAGATTCCAGAGTTAAAGCGACAAAAGAAAAAGAAGACATGAAGTGACATGGAGTGACAAAAGAAAAAGAAGACATGACAAAAAAAAGCCATCCATTATCAGCAAGGAATCTCCATTATTGTAATAGGAATAGAAACTCAATTATTAACAAGGTTGAGAAATACCTCTTGCCTATAAAAAGCTTTGTAAGTTCCATTTGTAGTAAGACTTCGAACACACACTTCTATCAAACTCTAAATTCCTTTCTAAATTCTGAGCCCCTCTCCTCTCACTAAATTCCCTCTGAGTGTACTCTCTCTAATTATCAATAAAGAATTATTTGCAATTTAAAGGTATGACTTGCTAAACCTCTCTTCGGAGATTAAGTAGATTATTTCTAATCTTATCTTCCGTAATGAATTGATTCGTTAATGGGATAATACTGCAATAAGGATTAGAGATTGTGAACATCGTATTTTGTCCGAGCAAGCTCCAAAAATAATGACAAAATCAAATAAAAAAAAAAGGAAATATATAAAAATAATATATATATATATATATATATATATATATATATATATAAATAGAAAAGAAAAAAGAAAGACAAAAATCAAATAGGTAGAAAGACAAAAATCAAATAGGTCATTTTAGCCTAACAAAATCAAAAAAAAAAAAGAGAGCACCAAAGGAAAAGGCCTCAAAATAAATTAAAAATAAAACAATAAAAGTGAAAAGTAAAAATAAATCAAGTTAAAGGCGCACTCATCCTAAAATTAGAACAAAAGGAAAATCAGAGAAGGAATAATAGAAAAAAAAAGGGGTTAGGAAAAGAGAAAAAAGAAAGAACTGAAAAAGAAACAGCCCAAAAGTTAACTTAGAATTTGGACCAAAAAAAAAAAGAGGAAAAGAAAAATTGGAAGAAAAACAAAGTCCAGCGAAGGAGGCCCAATAAGATTGATCCATGCCCAATAACCCATCAACCTGCTTCAGAAACCCATTTCCGAAAAAAAACCTACCCGACTCGAAAAACACCATATGCTCTCTCTGGTCCCTGCCTTCTGGCCTTCTCACTCGCGTATCGCCCAGCAGCAGGTAATACAGCAAGATAGGGAGAGTGAAATCCGTACAGCAGTGCGCGACGCACTCAGACACCAGAAGACCTTATCGTACAGGGAAGAGGGAAACGTTAGTAGAGCGGGGAAAGCGCGAAGGATTTGGCAAGGTGAGGCCGACACTGCAGAATCGTGGAGTAGAGAGGCGCGACAAATAACCTGTACGGTGAGAGAAGGGGCCCACGAGGCCAAACGCTTATAAGAAGCGAGAGAACGTGCAGAAGAAGGGGTTTTTTTTTTTTGGGATTCCTTTTTTGGATTGACGAAACTTGAGAGGTGAAAGGATTGAGAGGGAAGGGATCTTTTCAGGGGTTTTCTTTTCGAGGGAAGGAGAAAACGAAGGTTTGAGAGAGACTTTCTGGTTTTGGAGGCGATTTCGGATTAGAGAAGGAAAGGGGGGGATTCAGAGTTTGGGGTTGAAAAACTTTAGTCGGATTTGGGAGAGAAAAAAACTTAAGGCCAAGAACGAAGAAAGGAACAGGGTTACAGTAGAAGAGTAGTTAAAACAGCACAGGAGAACGAAGCCTTTGGATCCATGAAATCGTAAAAGGTTGCTGGGAATCGTGGCTGGAGAAACATTTGGAGTCGTTGTTTTGAACACAGCAAAGGTACCTATTCTTCGTTTCTCACCCTTTTTTACACTGGAAATCTGGTCGAGATGTCTGTAGGCAGAAAATGCAATATTGTATAATTTAGGATTTGATTGGCAATTCAATTTAATGCTGAGATTATTCCCATTTACGTTTACATCTGGTCGATTAAATTCTCTAGCAAGGGGTGTTTGTTTTGTAAAAGGGAAATTCGAGTCGTAATCATATGATATCTGCTTTAGAATCGTGGGTCTATAGATTTTGAGTCGTGTCTGTTTATTTGACTCCTACTGCCTCTGAAGGTTAGCAAACTAACCTAATGCTCGATTGTTTAGCCATAGCAAAAGAAATGGGTTAGGTACATTGCATTGGTCTAAGAATCTGGTACCCTGATTTTTTCGCCTTTCTGCATTTTGGTTTTTGTTTCCATCTGACTTGAGTTACTAAGGAATATCATCTTCTCTTGGCAATATGGGATAAAGAATGTGGCTCTGGGGTTGTTTTTTTTCTTTTCGTTTCTGAATTCCCAGATGAGATGCAATGGTAAATAATAGAGTGTTAGGGTAATGCACATGTTGGGGTCTGTTGCAAACCCCTTTATATTTTGAAATGTTTACTTAGTAGGGTATATTACAAGGATTAATTCGGCTGTGTGGTGTGTGATTTCTACCTTGCGTAATATTTATCCTGCCATGCCACTTGGAATATATGTTTGAATCATTATGCAATTTCCTGTATGGCCAATTCGAACATGCTTGGGATGTTTAAATATTGCAATGCAAAGAAATGTTGGCCTCTGTTCTGGCGTTTGTTGGTTGCACTTGAAATATTTAATAGATTAAGAATGCGTGGGCTTGTGATGTGCCATTGTTTGCTACTCCATTCTACTACCCTGCTACTGTGAGTCATTTTACCTTGTCGGACACTATCTGGAGGAAGTTACAGAACGCCTAGATTGGAATGCACAAGGAATGATGCTGTCAATTCTATCCGCAAAAGGAAAAGAATAAAGGGAATTGTGCCTTGTATATTTGATTTTATTTTTATCATTCATTTTACCTTATTTTACTTTATTTTATTTTATTTTATTTTATTTTATTTTATTTTTATTTTATTTTTTAACCCATGTTGTAAATGTGTGCAAGAATGATGTAATGATTCCTGACTGATCACTTAGCACACACTTGCAGTTTAATACTTCATTTTTCTCCATTTTATTCCGTTAATGTTCGTGTTAGGTTAGCCGTGTGGGATTTTATATCCCCTCAGGCACATAGGAGTGGATCAAAGGGTCATGTGTGGCGATATAGCCTCCTTGGCACCTTTAGGTTGAAGTTACAATTTAATGTCTTGGGCTCCAATGGCCTAATTCGAAAATTTTTTAGGAAAATGTCAAAAAAAAAAAGAAACAAAAAAAGTGGAAGAGGATGAATTACTTTTTTTGAAAAAAAAAACAAAAAAAAATCTATTTAGAGTCTTAAGGATTTGTTCTTTCTGTGAAAAAATCTCATTGCAAAAAGTTTGAAAACCTTTTTATTCTCCTCTCTTCTAGAGTTGGTCTTTTCCTAAAATATATATATATATATATAAACAAATAAAAAAATAAAAATAAGAATTAAAAATAAAATTAAAAAAACAACTAAAAAAAAGAAACAAAAACAAGACAAAACAAAAACAAAAATAAGGAAAGCAAAAGAGGTTTCAATAATAATAAAAATACAAAAATACAAAAGCATTCGAATAATCACAATTCTGAATAATGAAATCAAATAAAATGAAACAAAATAGCACGAAAGGAAACCAAAAAGGGGGTCGGTAAAAAAACAAAAAAAAAACCACATAATAACCCCAAAACCAATCAAAAAATCAAAATATAGATCATTAAAAAAAAAGGGTAGTGAATTAAGTAAAAAACAACAAATTAAACAAAAAAGAAAGGAAGGGACAAAGGAAAAAAATATACAGCAAAAACAAGATAATAAAACAAAAAACAAAAAAAACACACAAGCGCAAACAAAACAAAGCCAAAAACAAAAAAATAAAAATAAAAGAATAGAAGACAAAACTAAAAAATAATAAAGAGAAACTAAAAAAAAAAAAAGAGAACAAAATAGAGGTAAAAAAAAGAAGAAATAAAAAAAAAAACATGAACGAAAACGAAACACAAAATAAAAAGAATAATAAATAAAAAATGAATAAATAACAAAACCAAAACCAAAAAGAAACAAATAGAAAAACAAAAATAATAATAACAATGAAAACCAAAAAGAGGTGAAAATTGAAACAAAACAGAAAATAAAAAAAGATAACAACAAAAAAAAAATAATGATAAGAACAAAAACAAAGTCAAAATAAGACGAAAAAGGAAAAAGCAAGAAAAGGGCAATAAAAATAAAAAAATAAAAAAAAATGAATGAAAATGATAGAAAAACAAAAAAAATGAGGATAAGCTAAGAGGAGAAATTGAAAATGCAAGAAAAATTAAATTAAATTTTCCTTTAGCAAGTCAAAACACATCAATCAATTTCAAAACTTGTTTTACTTATTAAAGGAAAAAGTAATTTATTTTCTTTGACTTTTCACCAAAAAAAAAACACCCAAGTCCCAAAAAAATCAAAAAATAAATATATAAATAAAAATAAATAAATAAAAAACAAGAACAAAAATAAAAACAAAATAAAACAACCAAACAAAAAAACCAAGAAAAGAAACAAAAAAAACAATTAAAAAAAAACAAAAACAAAAAAACAAAACAAAACAACCTAAATATAATCACCAGCCGAACTACGTGGACTTTAATCCCTTTCGAAGGGTATGTAGGCCCTAGGCTTTTATCTTAGGTCAAGTCCGCTTTTGTAAATAAGCATTTTTTTTAATTTTATTTTTAATTCCTTAATTTCTTCCCTTTTTCTTTATTTTTTTGAATTTCTTTTCGTTTTGCTTTTAGTTTTCTTTCTTCTCTTAAAATTTTATTTCCTTAAATTTTTCCTTCTGTTCTTTGCATGTGATTGGTTAGAGAGAACTAAAATAGAATAGAGGCTATATTAATTTCGCACAACTGACTTAGGGTAACCGTTCTTAGGAATGGGTGTAGTGCGGTGCCTAACACCTTCCCCACTCACAATCGACTCCCGAATCCGGATTTGGTTCGCAGACTACTTTTTCCAAATTTAAAAAGGCTTTTCCAAAGTTTTACCTTTCAAAAATAAAATTTTGGTGGCGACTCCTGAACCCTATCTATTTGAACCCTATTTATTTCTTCTTATCTTTTTACAATTATAATTTTGATTTCTCTTTTTAAAGGCGCCACGCCGTCGCATTTTCGGGTGTGACAGTTTGGCGACTCCACTGGGAATAGTTAGAGAGTCAAGCCCAAGTTAAGTTTGTTGTGCAAAATGTTATGGCCTTCCTTCTATTTTGGTTCTCCCGTTCGGTTGTTGTTTGTCTCACATGATTAGGATAGATAACATCCCATTCACATGCTTGCCTCATTGCTTTATTTCATTGATTATATATATAACATGTGTTAGGATAGATAACATGAGGAATAAAATCTTAGGGTAGATGACCATATTTGTATATTGTATTTCTTTTTGCTTATATCTGTATATACAGTTCTCTGCCTTTTGTTCTGCCAATCTGCTTAGCAGATGAGGGTTGGGTAATCTATAGGATAGAAGGTAAATGCTCTCCTCACACACATCATTGAGACACAAATGTATCACACACGTTATGGGCCCTATACCCGGGTCTGAGTGTTCCTTAGGTTAGTAGAGGTTTATATTGATTTCCCTGTGAAGCCTCGTGCTTCCTGAGGCTATCATGAAAACCTTGCCTAAATTGTACCTTGTTATATGGACTGGACCTGTGTAGGATCTCTTTCCTCTCAAGGTCGAATTCATATAATGAGATCCTCATCTCACGATGAGGGCAATTTAGGGACCAATGATTATGGGTCATAGATCTACTATGAAATTTGCACTAATAGTCAAGCCATAGATGCCTCCTAAGTAGGTAGAGCCATACTTCTATAGAACAATGATCACAACCTAGGATTTATCCATAGTAGGACAAAGGAGAGCACCTTTAATTGTTCATGTATTACATCCCTATGATACCTATAGGAAAAGTGACACATCGCCACTGATTACTGGAGTAGTTGACGGGTGGTTATGACGCCAACTAGACATAACGTTAACTATGATGAATGTATGCATTAGTTAAACTAACCCTTACCTAGTGGGTTTTCAACCCTGAAAAGGCCATAATCGCATTCCTCATGGCTTCTCGAAAGGGAAATTTTTCAGCATGCATTCATGCATAAAAGAAATGGATACGAGTTAAAATAATAAACACCGCATAATATACTCTACCCCGCAAAACAATGAATTTCTAATAGAAGATGAATGTTTCAAATCATGGAAATTATAAAATCCAATAGTTTTATATCATCAATAAACAGATGTGATGTCTTGGCTAGCGATTTTTTTTTTTTTAGGACGTTGAATCGTGTAGAAAGACTTGTTTCTCTCGATTTAATTGTCTACTCTTTTCTCCCATGGAGCAATAGGCCCCTCAAGGAGGAGTGCAAAGTTTTTTTATCATTTCTCATGCCGAGGCATTATATCTAATATCATAGCATGAATGTCAGTACATCATTATGTTAGCTTACTGAGCATATCGGTGTCAATTGTGTAGAGAGCTATTCTTTCTTAAATTAACCCTCGTACCCTTTATTCTCTATGGAATAATAAATTCCCTGAGAGTTGGGTAGAATTGTCAAGCTAACGATATTGATACACTAACCAATGAGTTTTGATATTTTGAAATAATGAACAGTCATCTGGGTTAATTGGCACAATGGTGGTAATGGAACCTTTGGACAATGGACGATATCTGAGCTCAAGACCAACTGGCCTAGTTACAATGGGAACGAAGCTTAAAATCAAGGCAAAAACTGAATCGGTCGAGAGTTTGATTGTCTTAAGTGAGAAGTTGACTGAAAGGCATATCCGAGATTTTCGAAGGGATTATGGGGATATTCTAGATTTGTTGCGAATACCGGTCCAGTCAGAAGCACTTTTAGCTTTGGCCCAGCATTGGGATAATTCACTAAGGTGTTTTACATTGTCTACGTTCCAGATTACACCTACTTTAGAGGAAAATGGGAGTTTCATGAATACAGTTGTGGGAAAGGATGCTTCAGTTTACTACTATCCTGGACATTTGCCATCAAAGCGTACAGTGGCTCAAATTTTAGGGGAAGATCCTAATAAAATTCAATTACATTAGAGAGGTCAGACTGAAGGCCTTTTAAGGAAATACGTAGAAAAACGATTGGAGATCTTAGCTAAAAAAGGAGATTGGATGACGTTTAAAAGAGTCCTTGCTTTAGCCATATATGGGTTAGTGTTATTCCCTTCAGTAGTGGGGATAATTGATTTGGCGGCCGTGAGTGTTCTATGGATGGTGGAAAATCATCGCGTAAATCCCACGCCTGGGATTTTGGCAAAAACGTTCTTGACCTTAAGCTTTTGTCAACAAGAAAATGGAGGGAAATTGAAGTGTTGCCTCCAACTCCTCACCGTTTGGATATTCAATCATATTTATGGGAGGCAATATCAATTGGGTCGACGACATGATACCATACATCACCCTGTTAGGGATTTTCTTAATCGTAAAGGTGCTATCCTGTTATCTTCAAAGAAAACTCACGATGATTGGGCTCAAACCCTTAGTCAATTAGATGAGAACACAGTATGGTGGAAGCTGGCTTGGTGGGAAAGTGAAGAAATAATGTATTGTTGCGGAGAATTCTTGAATGTACCTCTGATGAGCCCTCAAGGCTACATTAATTACAACCCCTCGATTGTCCATCAACAGTTTGCATACAAACAAGATGTTCCATCCAAGGAAGCGATACAATTGGTTCATTTTTATCATAATGATCCGAAAGCCAAGACACTTTGCCAAAAATTAAGAGGCGCATGGAGTCGAGTGATATGCAAAGGGAGATGCGAACTGAGCAAGCGAATAGTAGCCACAGCCAAGGAGTATCAAGAATGGCTAAAGGAAAGGACAAAGGGGGCTAACCCTTCTTTTGGACCCATTGACCCCATGCTTGGCAATGACATGCAAGTAATTGACAAACAACTAGCAAGACAAGTGGAAGAGAAAAAAGAAGAGTTGAAAGATTTAGAAGAAAAAGGCAAGAACGCCTGAGGAGTTTGAGTCAAATGAGAAGTGAATGTGCAGTGTTGCGAGCAGAAGCGGATAGGGTAAAGAGGCATAAAGGAAATGTGGGGCATGTTGGGATGAAAAGGATGAAGGAAGAAAACAAAAGATTGAGGGATGCCATAGAAAAGGCTCAACAGCGGGTAACTGAAAATGAAAAGAAGATGCGTATCAGTAGAAGCCAGTTGATGAAGGTCCTTAAGGAAAAAGATGTACTAGAAAAACAAGTGCAGAAGCTTAAATCTAGTGGGATTCAACACGAAATTGATATGCTGGCAAGGGAATTGGAGCAGAAAATGCATGAGATATCTAGTGTCAGAAGTGATAATACTGCGGTAGTACAAAACTTGGTGGAACAGCTTAACCAGCAAGCTGAGATGATTGAGACATGGAAAGTACTTCATGCGGAGCGAGCCACAGAAAAGGAAAGGTTCATGTCCTGGTTCAGGAAATTGTTACTCTTGGCTGATGAGATTCTCCCTAGTTTCACGAGCACATTGAAAGCAGCTGAAGGTTTGACTAACCCATGGAATACACCGAAGGAAATGACAGCGTTTTTTATGTTATGTAATGACATTGTAAATAAGTTGAAATATCTTAATAGTTATTAAGTTCCAAAGAATTCCGATGTAATGAAGAAACAAAAGTTGTATGCTCCTTATGCTTGATGAAAGGGAAATAGCTCAGATGAATACAAAGACCTGATAATGTAGGGGTTTTTAATTCCCTCTTGTGTCAAGTGTCAACTTTGATATTTTTACATGGGTTAATGAAATCCTTTAAGAATCAGAGGTCCCAATGTTCCTTTACCATTATGCCAAAACAGTTAACCCAAATTAAAGAATGTGCACATAATAATGATAATAATAAAATAAGAGGTATTTTTTTTTTCATTATCACTAAATTTGTTTTCTATTTACAGAGAAAAGAATAGAAAGAGTTAAATAAAAGAAAGACAATATTGCGCCTCCGAAATGCGTCCCATCTAACCAGACACGTCCCACTAGAATATACGACACACATTTAAGAGCCCGACTCATGGAGGAACGTCAAGGGGAAAGAAGTCAGAGAATTGAGGAAGACACAGTCACACTGAATAACCGCATCACGACCATGGAAAATCAGATGGCTCAAATGAGTGACATGATGAGGATGTTGTTGGAAGCTGTCAAGGGAAAAGGCATTGATAATTCACCCAGTGCATCCAGTCATCCCCCCGTTGCTGCACACATGGGAAGAAGCTCGCCCGGAGTGGTTATAACTGAAGAACATTCTAGTCGAATACCTGACCCTGTGCAACAACAGACGAATGCACAAGATCCTCCTGTGATGGTGGCTGATAAGCCGGTTCCTCGTGATGAAGCAAAAGATATACAAGATTTCCTTGGGTATGATGCAACCTATACATTCCAGATCCCAACTACGGATAGCAAAGGGAAGAGTAATGATGTTAAGGAGGACTGGGAAAGAGAGTTAGGGGAGGTTAGAGACCAACTGCGTGATTTACAAGGGCCAACTACATGGGGATCATTGGATATAGAGGAGTTATGCTTAGCTCCCGAAGTGTCAATTCCAAAGAAGTTCAAAGTTCCAGATTTTGACAAGTACGATGGTTTTAGTAATCCAATTTATTATCTCAAGTCATATTGTACCAAGATGACTGTTTGGTCAAGGGACGAAAAGTTTCTAGTAAACTTCTTCTCAGAGAGTCTGACTGTGTCTGCCTTATTATGGTTTATGCAATTAGACCATTTTAAAATCCGTAAATGGAGGGATCTTACAAATGTTTTCATGAAACAATACAAATTCAATCTTGATACTGCCCCTACTAGGGAACAGTTGAAGAGAATGAGTAAGAAACCAACCGAGTCGTTTAAAGATTATGCCCAAAGGTGGAGATTAATGGCTTCCCAAGTTCAGCCTCCGATGATTGGATCCGAATTCTACTATTACTTTATTCGGACCTTATCTGATCCATTCTACAAAATTATGTTGGGAACTCATGTTACTGACTTTGCTGATTTAATCGAGGTAGGAGAGAGAATTGACACAGACATTCGAGACAGAAAGCTTGCATCTCCTTTAACAGAGGGCGGATTCAGAAGGGGACAGGGTATGAAAAAGAAAGAAGGAGAGATAAGTTATGTTCAACCCTCGAGACCAGTCCTACGTCAACCGGTCTCTTATCAGATTGGTAGGGGAAGTGAAGGCCAAAATCAGTATAGGCTGGCAGCGAATGAGCAGAGACAACAGGATAGAGGTGTCAACGTACGGCTGAAAGACAATCGTCCATGGCCAAATTTCAGTTCAACCAATGCGGAGTTATACCAGAAACTATTGGAAGCAAAACTTATAGGACCACGGTATGTGAAGGAGCTACGACCACTATACCCAGCCTGGTATAATCCGAATGTCTCTTGTGAATATCATATGGGAGTTCCAGGGCACTTAATCGAAAATTGTACCACTTTCAAGAGGAACGTGTTAGATCTAATCGAGTCCAACCATATCCAGCTAAGGTCTGGGGAAGCTTCGACGATTGCCACTAATCCCCTACCTACTCATGAGCGCCAGGTAAATGCCGTTAAAAATGAGTTGGGATTTTTTAAGAACCCCATTACTGTTGGATTGCCCTTGAAGGTTCTACTAGCTAATCTTCGATTAGCTGGTTATGTGTTGGAAGTATCGCCAAAAGAGTTTGTTGAAACCGTCACTGGGCCACAGGCTATGTTCTGCGACTACCACCAACAGTATACAGATCATGACGTCGAGAGGTGTGTACAGTTCCAAAAGGTGTTGAAAGAGTTAATGACGTTGGGGGTTGTGATTGTAGGGAGGTCGGAAGAGGAAATCTGTGTAACAGATGAGAAATATGTTGATATCGTTATCCCTACTAGACCGTTGGGAACAGTCACTCTAACTATCAATAATCCTAAGTCAATGACGGTTCCTTTTACCCCAAAACCATCCCCAATGATTATTAACATGCCAGCTCCTTTCTCATATGAAAGTGATCGTGCTGTACCTTAGAGATATAAGGAGATCATTGAATTTCCCTCGTATCAGACAGTAGTTGCTAAGGCGGAAGGAGAACTTATCCCTAATATAATTGAGGCTCGGAGGGTCACTCGGAGTGGCAGGGTCTACTCTCCTGCAAATGCTGACAAACAATTGAAGGGAAAAGGCGTTGATACTAGCAGCCAGAAGGTGGCAAAAGAAGATAGTACTGATGAAGAATTCTTGCGAATCATGAAACAAAGTGAATATGATGTAGTAGAACAATTAAAGAAAACTCCAGCACAGATTTCAATGTGGTCCTTAGTCATGAGCTCGGAGGTACATCGTCGAGCTCTGTAAAAGGTATTAGAAGAAGCATATGTGCGGCCTGATGTCACCCCGAAAAAAGTAGCTAGTGCAATGAATATCGTCAAGTCTGCATCTACCATCTCTTTTTTCTGAAGAAGAAGCCGTAAGAACGTACTCTAATCAGCCAAAGGCCCTACATATCATACTGAAATGCAACGGGTTCATAATTGCAAAGGTTCTAATCGATAAGGGGTCGGCATTAAATGTGTTACCGCTGGCCACATTTGAACAATTGGCAATGGAGGCGTCACACATTGAGAAAAGTGACATGGTGGTTAGGGCATTTGATGGCTCTAAAAGAGCAGTGATTGACAATACTCACTTGTCTTTAGAAATTGGGCCAAAAACATTCGTGGTAGACTTTCAAGTTATGGATATTGATCCGTCATACACAATGCTGTTGGGAAGGCCTTGGATTCATTCTGCCGGTGCCGTGCCTTCCACTTTTCATCAAAGGGTGAAGTTTATTGACGAGGGGAGAATAATCACTATTAAAGGAGAAGAGGAGATAATGTTGAGCAAGCCCAGTTCCTTGCCATACATCGAAGCTGCTGAACAAGAGATGGAAACGCCGCTTCAAAGTTTAGAATTGGACGGATCCAAGCATATTATCGAGAATGTTAACCAAACTGTGATGAAAATGCTAGAAAAAATGGGTTTGAACCTGGAAAAGGATTGGGGATACAGCTTCAAGGAATCGAACGGCCTATCAGTCTCTCAGAAAATCTCAAGCGTCAAGGATTAGGGTATGAACCCTCACTGCCACATTAATTAAGGGCACAATCAAGCGCAAAGGGAAGTACAGAGCAAGAGAAGCAAGTCCCCCACATCAGGGAAACTTTTCCAACTCCTTTAGAGATTATGAATCGGTTAAGCATTTCAATGGTTGATGACGAAGTCATGCGAGGAGCTAAAGCCTGGATTAGGGTCGATGATTCTGGAGAAAGATTAGATAACTGGGAAATCGAGGATATCACTGATGTCGTGACTTTAGAGTAATTGTTATGATCGTGTTGTTTTTTTTTTTTTGCTTTAATCTATTTAAGACATTTTTACAAATTCAGTCAGTACTTTATGAATGATAGTGGTATTTTATGAATGAAATTAAAATCCTTAAGTATCAGGCCTGTCCTTTCTATACATTTTCCTACTCGTTCATCTTCTTTTTTCTTCTTCTAGGAAATCGTTTTCCTCGGGACTCCTGTCCAACGCAGAAGTCCTTGAGCCCCCATTGAGTGATTTATGTGTCACTACGGATATGCATGGTTTCGAATCGGATAATGAAGAATTAACCCAAATCTTTGAGAAAATACTCGATTCTGAAGATAGAGGAATATGCCCACATAAAGAAATAATTGAAAACATTAATTTGGGGACAGAGGAAGATAAAAGGGAGATTAAAATGGTAGATAATCCAGAAAAAAGGAAATGATTCAGCTCTTTGGGGAATACATGGACGTCTTTGCATGGTCTTATCAAGACATGCCTGGACTTGATCCTGAGATTGCTTCTCATGAGATTCCTTTATTCCCAAATGTTGAGCCAAAGAAGCAAAAGCTGAGAAGAATGAGCCCCGACATGTCTTTGAAAATAAAAGAAGAGGTTATGAAACAATTAGAAGCAGGGTTCCTCTAAGTGTCCACATACCCTCAATGGATGGCAAACATTGTACCAGTCCCTAAAAAAGATTGAAGGGTTCGCATGTGTGTTGATTACAGGGATTTGAACAAGGCAAGCCCTAAGGATGATTTTTCGCTGCCTCATATTGATGTGTTAGTTGATAATACAGCTCGAGCTCGTCGGTATTCCTTCATGGATGGTTATTCAGGGTACAATCAAATCCCTATGCATAAGGACCATAAAGAGAAAACTACATTCATTACGCCATGGGGAACCTATTGTTACAGAGTGATGCCATTTGGGTTAAAGAATGCAGGAGCAACTTATCAACGAGCCATGATGGCACTCTTTCATGATATGATGTATAAGGAGGTGGAAGTATATGTCGATGATATGGTGACTAAATCTGGAGAAGAGGAGAGCCATGTGGCAGTTTTGAGAAAACTATTTGAAAGGTTGCGCGAATACAAACTTCGTTTAAACCCCAACAAGTGTATCTTTGGGGCTTTAACTGGAAAGTTATTGGGCTTTATGGTGAGCCAAAAGGGAATAGAGGTGGATCCTGACAAAGTAAAAGCCATTCAGGAAATGCCGTCTCCCCAAACAGAAAAGGAAGTACGGAGTTTTTTGGGTCGATTAAACTACATAGCAAGATTCATTGCCAACTTAACTGCAACCTGTGAGCCGATTTTTAGATTGCTAAAAAAGAACTACACTAGAGGATGGGATAATAACTGTCAGCAAGCTTTTGACAAGATTAAAGATTATCTATTGAACCCCCTAATTCTAGTTCCACCTACACAAGGATGACCTTTGATCCTTTATTTGACCATCCTGCCGAGATCAATGGGGGCAGTATTAGGGCAACATGATAAATCCGAAAAGAAGGAGCAAGCAATTTATTACTTGAGTAAGAAATTTAATGAATATAAAGCCCGCTACCATTTGATAGAGAAAACTTGTTGCGGGTTAGCATGGACTACTAGGCGTTTACGCCAGTACATGCTTTATTTTACCACTTGGCTAATCTCTTGAATAGATCCTATCAAATATATCTTTGAAAGCCCACATGTTTCTGGGAGAGTCTCAAAGTGGCAGGTGATTCTATCCGAATATGATATCAAGCACATGACACAAAAGTCTGTAAAAGGTAGTGTTATAGCGGATCACTTGGCTGAAAATCCTTTGGATGAGTACCTACCCTTGGATTTTCATTTCCCTGATGAGGACATACTGGCTGTAGAGGGGGATGAAAATGAGGGAGGCGATAACGATGCACAGTGGAAGATGTATTTTGATGGAGCCGCAAATATGCACGGCTATGGTATTGGAGCAGTAATTATATCCCCTGAAGGAAAGCAATTCCCAGTAGCCATTAAATTGGAGTTTGAATGCACCAATAATGTAGCTGAATATGAAGCTTGCATCAATGGGTTAAATGCTGTAGTAACTCTTGGTGTAAAAAGCCTCAAAGTTTTTGGCGATTCAGCTCTTATAATTCATCAAGTAACTGGAGAATGGCAAACTAAGGATTCAAAACTGATTTCATATCAGAAATTTCTAGCTCAATTAATCGAACAATTCGAAGAAATCAACTTTCATCATGTCACCAGAGACAAGAATCAATTTGCAGATGCTTTAGCCACCTTAGCAGTGATGATCCGGCTCGATTATGGAATCTAAGTCCAGCCGCTCCGAGTGGAAGCCAGAGATTTACCTGCGTATTTTCTAAACATAGAGGAAGAGCACGATGGGCAACCTTGGTATTATGACGTTAAAACTTATATGACAAGCAGGGAATACCCAATTGAAGCCACGGAAAATGATAAAAAGGCTATTCGGCGCCTAGCCATGAACTTCTTCATTAGCAATAGGATCTTGTATAAGAGAAGTCATGATGGTACACTGCTACGATGTGTAGACCGAGGGAAGCCCAGAAGATAGTCACAGAAGTGCATGAGGGAATATGTGGTACACATACAAACAGTCTCATGTTGGCTAAACAGGTCCAGAGATGTGGATATTTTTAGTTAACAATGGAGAAGGATTGCATCGATCATGTTCGAAGGTGCCACAAATGCCAAGTATACTCAGACAAAATCAATGCACCACCAGTTCTGTTACACAATTTGGTGGCACCTTGGCCATTCTCCATGTGGGGCATTGATGTAATCGGCCCGATCAATCCAAAGACTTCAAATGGACATCGTTTCATTCTGGTTGCCATCGATTATTTCACCAAGTGGATAGAGGCCAATTCTTTTGCTAGTGTCACTCAAAAAGCCTTTTGCAAGTTCCTCAAGATGAACATCTTTGTCGTTATGGGATACCTGAAAAGATTATTACAGATAACGCTGCCAACCTAAATGGAACAGAAATCTCCAAACTCTGTGAACAATTTAAGATCAAGCATCATAATTCAGCGCCGTATCGACCACAGATGAATGGAGCCGTAGAGGCAGCAAATAAGAACATAAAGAAGATCATTGCTAAAATGACGATCACCTACAAAGATTGGCACGATATGCTCCCATATGCATTGCACGGTTATCGCACGACTGTGCGTACATCGACTGGGGCAACTCCGTACTCTCTGGTTTATGGAATGGAAGCTGTTACACCGATTGAGGTAGAAATCCCGTCCTTACGAGTATTGATCGAATCCAATTTAGATGAAAGTGATTGGGTGAGAGCTCGATATGAGCAGTTGAATATGATTAAGGGGCGAAGACTCACAACCATCTGCCATGGGCAGTTGTATCAAAAGAGGGTGGCAAGAGCTTTCGACAAAAAGCTTCGTCCTAGAGAATTCAAAGCTGGTGAACTAGTTCTTAAAAGAATCTTGCCAAATCAAGATGATGCTCGGGGTAAATGGGCTCCTACATACGAAGGGCCTTATGTTGTAAAGCACGCCTTCTCGGGAAGGGCATTAGTTTTGATGGACATGGACGATCATGAATTGACTAAACCCTTCAATTCAGATGCAGTAAAGAAATATTTTGCATAAAAAAAAAAAAAGAGAAAAGCTCGCTAGGTTGAAAACCTAAATGGGCAACCTAGGCAAAAGTTAGAGCACAATGGAAGCTCGCTAGGTTGAAAACCAGAAAGGGCAGCCTAGGCAAAAATTAGAGCAAAAAAAAAAAGAAAATGAAAAGAAGAGTAAGAAAGAAAAGAAAAGAAAAGGAAAAGAAGGGGAGAAAGGAAAAGAGAAGCCCGCTAGGCAATATGAAGAAATGCCCAGGCAGAAGGCAAAATCAGAAGTTCAAAGTTGGGTAAAAGAATGGGAGCAGCAGGTGTTGAATTAGATTCCACAAAATGCATATTTCGTATAACGCAAAGGATCGCCTTGTGGGGGCGAGTGAGGACAATTGTAGAGGACATTCTCCGAAAGAACTTCTGGGTTCTAGTTCTTTCGTCTCTCCTGTATTCCAAATTACTTGTTGTCTTAACTCTTACGAGCTTTATAAAACTTTCTGTTAGAGATTATTCTTCTAATAATTTTTCATCTATTTTAATTACAATTCATTCATATTACTACCACATGCATTCATACTTTATATGACTAAATTAATAACTAAGGAATGACATTCGTCAAAACAAACACCTAGCACGCCAATATTAATATCCTCTTTGGACCAGTTAGCTTAATCATTGCTGGAGGGATAGGCCGGGGCCAAAATATTAAACGTCATCCATTGAAATGCCATTTCCTCTCAAGTAAATCATCCAAATGTTCATGAGTGACATGTGTGGGGGGCTTTCCTTCCCAAGAGAACAAGTGAAAGGGACGATTGTGGTCTTTAAGACAACGCGCAAAGATTTCTGTTGGGGGAGCTTCGAGAATTCTCAATTAGATAAAAAGGCGTAATACTGACAACCTGGTTAAATGGGTAGCGCTTCGAAGGGACAAAATGTCTGGTTTCTATAGTTGGTCAGTTCAAAGTTCAACGCTTGATAGTACCTCTAAACTGGCATTTCTTTTTACAAAATAAAAAAAAAACAAATTAAAGGAGAAATAATAAATTAAAATAAAAAAAAGGAGGGACAGAAAAGGGAAACAAATACAACAAATAATAATTCATAGTTGTCATGCATGCCTTCATATTGGGGCAAGTAAATATCACATAAAGCACCCCACATGTTCTTCAAGTTGAACTCGTATCAGGGGCAGCATCCATATGCCTCATGTTTTTGGCTTGTGAGATTACATGCATCCACCAGATCCTTTGGTTCCATTCTCCATGAAACTTCCTTCATATATCATGCATCCCGCATATACGCATGCATTACTCAAATGTTGGGTCTAAAAGTTCTACGGAGAACAGGCACCTCTAAGTCCTACGAAAAATAGGCACCTTAAATCCTACAAAGAATAGGCACAAATAAAAGTCCTACGAAGAATAGGCACCTCAAGTCCTGCGGAGAACAGGCACCTTTAAGTCCTACGAAGAATAGGCACCCTAAGTCTTGCGGAGAACAGGCACCTTTAAGTCCTACGAAGAATAGGCACCCAAAGTCCTGCGGAGAACAGGCAACTTTAAGTCCTACGAAGAATAGGCACAAATAAAAGTCCTACAAAGAATAGGCACCTAAAGTCCTGCGGAGAATAGGTACCTCTAAGTCCTACGAAGAATAGGCACAAATAAAAGTCCTATGAAGAATAGGCACCCCAAGTCCTGCGGAGAACAGGCACCTTTAAGTCCTACGAAGAATAGGCACCCAAAGTCCTACGAAGAATAGGCACCCAAAGTCCTACACAGAATAGGCACAAACAAGAGTCACACCAGAATAAGCAACCTGAAGTCCTGCGTCGGAGCAGAGTTGCACTTCCAGATAAGTTAACTTCCCTTGATCTATTAGCTCCCTAAACAAAATACATATTTCCATCTTTACTTATTCGTAAGCTAAAGATATCGAAATTTGCATTTTTGACTTTTTTTACTTAAAGAATAAGTAAAGAGGGGCAACCTGTAAACAGTAATATTTTGCTTGGGTCGCTCTTATCTTTTCTTTATTGTTTAATTAATAAGGGACAATCAAAAATCTCGAACAAAATACATGTTCTTATCTTTACTTGTTTCTTAAGCACAAAAAATATAAAAATATATAAAAACTGCATTTTCAATTTCCTTGCCCAAGAAACAAGTAAAGAGGGGCAACTGTGAACACCGTATTTTGTCCGAGCAAGCTCCAAAAATAATGACAAAATCAAATAAAAAAAAAGGAAATATATGAAAATAAAAAATATATATATAAATAGAAAAGAAAAAAAGAAAGACAAAAATCAAATAGGTAGAAAGACAAAAATCAAATAGGTCATTTTAGCCTAACAAACAAAAAAAAAAAAAAAGAGAGCACCAAAGGAAAAGGCCTCAAAATAAATTAAAAATAAAACAATAAAAGTGAAAAGTAAAAATAAATCAAGTTAAAGGCCCACTCATCCTAAAATTAAAACAAAAGGAAAATCAGAGAAGGAATAATAGAAAAAAAATGGGTTAGGAAAAGAAAAAAAAAAAAAAAAAGAAAAACTGAAAAAGAAAAAAGCCCAAAAGCTAACTCAGAATTTGGACCAAAAAAAAAAAGAGGAAAAGAAGAACTGGAAGAAAAACAAAGTCCAAAGGAGGCCCAATAATATTGATCCATGCCCAATAACCCATCAACCTGCTTCAGAAACCCATTTCTGAAAAAAAACCTACCCGACTCGAAAAACACCATATGCTCTCTCTGGTCCCCGCCTTCTGGCCTTATCACTCGCGTATCGCCCAACAGCAGGTAATACAGCAAGATGGGGAGAGTGAAATCCGTACAGCAGTGCGCGACGCACTCAGACACTAGAAGACCCTATCGTACAGGGAAGAGGGAAACATTAGTAGAGCGGGGAAAGCGCGAAGGATTTGGCGAGGTGAGGCCGACACTGCAGAATCGTGGAGCAGAGAGGTGCGGCAAATAACCTGTACAATGAGAGAAGGGGCCCATGCGGCCAAATGCTTATAAGAAGCGAGAGAACGTGCAGAAGAGGGGGTTTTTTTTTTGGGGATTCCTTTTTCGGATTGACGAAACTCGAGAGGTGAAAGGATTGAGAGGGAAGGGATCTTTTCAGGGGTTTTCTTTTCGAGGGAAAGAGAAAATGAAGGTTTGAGAGAGACTTTCTGGTTTTAGAGGCGATTTCGGATTAGAGAAGGAAAATGGGGGATTCAGAGTTTGGGGTTGAAAAACTTAGCCGGATTCGGGAGAGAAAAAAACTTAAGGCCAAGAACGAAGAAAGGAACGGGGTTACAATAGAGGAGTAGTTAAAACAGCATAGGAGAACGAAGCCTTTGGATCCATGAAATCATAAAAGGTTGCTGAGAATCGTCGCTGGAGAAACATTTGGAGTCGTTGTTTTGAACACAGCAAAGGTACCTATTCTCCGTTTCTCACCCTTTTTTACACTGGAAATCTGGTCGAGATGTCTGTAGGCAGAAAATGCAATATTGTATAATTTAGGATTTGATTGGCAATTCGATTTGATGCTGAGATTATTCCCATTTACGTTTACATCTGGTCGATTAAATTCTCTAGCAAGGGGTGTTTGTTTTGTAAAAGGGAAATTCGAGTCATAATCATATGATATCTGCTTCGGAATCGTGGGTCCATAGATTTTGAGTCGTGTCTGTTTATTTGACTCCTACTGCCTCTGAGGGTTAGCAAACTAACCTAATGCTTGATTGTTTAGCCATAGCAAAAGAAATGGGTTAGGTGCATTGCATTGGTCTAAGAATCTGGTACCCTGATTTTTTCGCCTTTCTGCATTTTGGTTTTTGTTTCCATCTGACTTGAGTTACTAAGGAATATCATCTTCTCTTGGCAATATGGGATAAAGAATGTGGCTCTGGGGTTGTTTTTTTTCTTTTCGTTTCTGAATTCCCAGATGAGATGCAATGGTAAATAACAGAGTGTTAGGGTAATGCACATGTTGGGGTCTGTTGCAAACCCCTTTATATTTTGAAATGTTTACTTAGTAGGGTATATTACAAGGATTAATTCGGCTGTGTGGTGTGTGATTTCTACCTTGCGTAATATTTATCCTGCCATGCCACTTGGAATATATGTTTAAATCATTATGCAATTTCCTGTATGGCCAATTCGAACATGCTTGGGATGTTTAAATATTGCAATGCAAAGAAATGTTGGCCTCTGTTCTGGCGTTTATTGGTTGCACTAGAAATATTTAATAGATTAAGAATGCGTGGGCTTGTGATGTGCCATTGTTTGCTGCTCCATTCTACTACCCTGCTACTATGAGTCATTTTACCTTGTCAGACACTATCTGGAGGAAGTTACAGAACGCCTAGATTGGAATGCACAAGGAATGATGCTGTCAATTCTATCCGCAAAAGGAAAAGAATAAAGGGAATGGTGCCTTGTATATTTGATTTTATTTTTATCATTCATTTTACCTTATTTTACTTTATTTTATTTTATTTTTATTTTTATTTTATTTTTTGACCCATGTTATAAATGTGTGCAAGAATGATGTAATGATTCCTGACTGATCACTTAGCACACACTTGCAGTTTAATACTTCAGTTTTCTCCATTTTATTCCGTTAATGTTCGTGTTAGGTTAGCCGTGTGGGATTTTATATCCCCTCAAGCATATAGGAGTGGATCAAAGGGTCATGTGTGGCGATATAGCCTCCTTGGCACCTTTAGGTTGAAGTTACAATTTAATGTCTTGGGCTCCAATGGCCCAATTCGAAAATTTTTGAGGAAAATGTCAAAAAAAAAAAAAAAGAAACAAAAAAAGTGGAAGAGGATGAATTACTTTTTTTGAAAAAAAAAAACAAAAAAATCTATTTAGAGTCTTAAGGATTTGTTCTTTCTGTGAAAAAATCTCATTGCAAAAAGTTTGAAAACCTTTTTATTCTCCTCTCTTCTAGAGTGTCTTTTCCTAAAATATATATATATATATAATAAACAAATAAATAAATAAAAATAAGAATTAAAAATAAAATTTAAAAAACAATTAAAAAAAAAGAAACAAAAACAAAAATAAGGGAAGCAAAAGAGGTTTCAATAATAATAAAAATACAAAAATACAAAAGCATTCGAATAATCACAATTCCAAATAATGAAATCAAATAAAATGAAACAAAATAGCATGAAAGGAAACCAAAAAAGGGGTCGGTAAAAAAAAAATCACATAATAACCCTAAAACCAATCAAAAAATCAAAATATAGATCATTAAAAAAAAGGGGAGTGAATTAAGTAAAAAACAACGAATTAAACAAAAAGGAAAGGAAGGGACAAAGGAAAAAAAATATACAGCGAAAACAAGATAATAAAAAAAAAAACAAAAAAACACACAAGCGCACACAAAACAAAGCCAAAAACAAAAAAATAAAAATAAAAGAATAGAAGACAAAACTAAAAAATAATAAAGAGAAACTAAAAAAAAGAGAACAAAATAGAACAAAATAGAGGTAAAAAAAAGAAGAAATAAAAAAAACATGAACGAAAACGAAACACAAAATAAAAAGAATAATAAATAAATAATGAATAAATAACAAAAAAATAACAAAACCAAAACCAAAAAGAAACAAATAGAAAAACAAAAAAACTAATAACAATAAAAACCAAAAAGAGGTGAAAATTGAAACAAAACAGAATAAAAAAAGGTAACAACAAAATAATAATAATAATGATAAGAACAAAAACAAAGTCAAAATAAGACGAAAAAGGAAAAAGCAAGAAAAGGGTAATAAAAATAAAAGAATAATAAAAAAAATGAATGAAAATGATAGAAAAACAAAAAAAATGAGGATAAGCTAAGAGGAGAAATTGAAAATGCAAGAAAAATTAAATTAAATTTTCCTTTAGCAAGTCAAAACACATCAATCAATTTCAAAACTTGTTTTACTTATTAAAGGAAAAAGTAATTTATTTTCTTTGTCTTTTCACCAAAAAAAAACACCCAAGTCCCAAAAAAATCAAAAAATAAATAAATAAATAAAAAACAAGAACAAAAATAAAAACAAAATAAAACAACCAAACAAAAAAACCAAGAAAAGAAACAAAAACAAAACAATTAAAAACAAAACAAAAACAAAAAAACAAAATAAAACAAAACAACCTAAACATAATCACCAGCCGAACTACGTGGACTTTGATCCCTTTCGAAGGGTACGTAGGTCCTAGGCTTTTATCTTAGGTCAAGTCCGCTTTTGTAAATAAGCATTTTTTTTTTAATTTTATTTTTAATTCCTTAATTTCTTCCCTTTTTCTTTATTTTTTTGAATTTCTTTTCGTTTTGCTTTTAGTTTTCTTTCTTCTCTTAAAATTTTATTTCCTTAAATTTTTCCTTCTGTTCTTTGCATGTAATTGGTTAGGGAGAACTAAAATAGAATAGAGGCCATATTAATTTCGCACAACTGACTTAGGGTAACCGTTCTTAGGAATGGGTGTAGTGGGGTGCCTAACACCTTCCCCACTCACAATCGACTCCCGAATTTAGATTTGGTTCGCAGACTACTTTTTCCAAATTTAAAAAGGCTTTTCCAAAGTTTTGCCTTTCAAAAATAAAATTTTGGTGGCGACTCCTGAACCCTATCTATTTGAACCCTATTTATTTCTTCTTATCTTTTTACAATTATAATTTTGATTTCTCTTTTTAAAGGCGCCACGCCGTCGCATTTTCGGGTGTGACAGAGATCCTTTGAATAGTAACTTAGAAATGGGAATAGTACGCTTCCGGTAGAAAACGATGAAAGGTTGTGCTGGACTAAGCTAAAGGGGAAGGTCTTGGCTAATGAGCTGCGGCTCATACTTATGTTTTGTAGCCATAGAAAAGACCTCTGCATGAAAGAGGGCAAAGTTCCTTCCATGACCCGATTTAGTTTCGGTCACCCCTATTCCTAATTTTAAATTACGCCTTGAATGGGTAGCTGATCTTGCTCATTCTAGAATGTCACAGAAATTGTATCAAGCATCTATAAAGGGCTCCTAAGACGGAGATTTCCTGCTCACCTAATTGGGGGTTCTCGCCTTATGATCAGTTGTTATGGGGTCTGGGCGAAGTAGGGACTCTTACTCCAATAGGTCCTATCCGGGCAAGTGACTTAAGTGTCCTCCTTGGCTCGGCATGGGTTGCACTGGTAGTGATGCCGTGCGTAAAGTTCTATCCCAGGTGCCTTTCTTGGCCCTAACGGTCCGCGCTCCCGGCATACCGGCTGAGGTAGCTGGGCTGACAAGAAATGGTATCAGAGCATGATGGAATGATAAGGGAAGAAATATGAAGCTTAATCTTCAATTTAGTTCAAGTCATATTATCCTTGTGCTTTTATTTTCTGTTCTCTGCTTCCTCTACGTTCTTGCTTTCTGCTTATTGCTTTCTTTCAATAAGTATTTCATAAGTGTTTAGTAAGAAGAATGAATCGATTAGATTATGATGAACAGGAATTATTACCCTTTATTCCTAAAATAGAATCACCTAAAGTAGAAATAAAATAGGTTAATATAATACAAATATTAGATGAATTAGAACAAAAAGAAAGAAGAATGAACCTTCAAGCTAATTATGAAGCTGTAAAAAGAGACCTAGATCATGATTATAACCTAAATAAAAACATCAATGAAGAATTTGATAATTATCAAAATTAACTTTAGAATCTGAATTAGATATTAATTCTAATATGAAACCATCTAGCGAATCAGGCAAAGAATTTAATTATATATCTGAAGAAGATGAAATAAATATGATGCAAGGAGAAAGTAGTAATACCCAACATGAATTTGAAGAATTTCAAGAAATTAGAAATCCTAGTAAAGGTATAGTAGAAAAAAGAATGATGTTTAATAAAAAATAATATAATAAAATTCGTGATAAGGAATTAGATTTAACACCCCAAGACTTAACTTAAAATAGTATTATTAAACAACTTAGCAAATTTATTAAATCTAAGAAAAAAGAAAAATCTGCTTGCGTTATAATAGAAAAGAAATTTCCTATTGAATCAACGTTAATAGAAAGAGTTCTTAGAATTCCTATTATTGATAAAACCTTAATTGAACACCAAATTCAAAAATTAGATATTAAGAATGAAGTAACAGAAATCTATATACCAGGAGTACAATTATTAATCAAAGCTTATTTCAAAGCCGATATAGATACACCAATTGAACTATTAATCACAGATAATCGGATAATTGATAATGTACCAAATAGTATATTAGGAGCTTTAAATGAAAATTTAATCTATCAAAAATTTAAATTAACCGTTAATACAAATTTTGCCATATCTAGAGCCGAAACAAATATGAATAGGACTTTAGTAATTTATCACAAGTTACACGGAATAAAAATGCCTCCAGGAAGTTATATAATTAGTATAACAGGAATGGTAGGACTAGTATTTTCATGTCAGCCCGGCGCCTTCAGGCGGTATGCCGGGAAGCGCAGACCGGTAAGGCCATGAAAGGTACCTGGGATCGAACTTTATGCAATGGCATTACTACCAATGCAACCTGCAACGCAAGACCTATTGGAGTAAGAGTCCCTACTTTGCCCAGACCCCATAACAACTGATCATAAGGCGAGAACCCCCAATCAGGTGAGCAGGAAATCTCCGTCTTATAAGCCCTTTACAGATGCTCGATACCATTTCTATGACAACCTAGAATGAGTGAGATCAGCTACCCATTCAAACCGTATTTTAGAATTAGGAATAGGGGTGACCGAAACTAAATCGGGTCATGGAAGGAACTTTGCCCTCTTTCCTGCAGAGGTCTTTTCTATGGTTACAAAACATAAGTATGAGCCGCAGCTCATTAGCCAAGACTTTCCCTCTTCAGCTTAGTCCAGCACAACCTTCCATCATTTTTTACCGGAGGTGTACTATTCCCATTTCTAAGTTACTATTCAAAGGATCTCTAATCCTCATTACAATATTATCCCATTAACGGATCAATTCATTACAGAAGATAAGATTAGAAATAATCTACTTAATCTCTGAAGAGAGGTTTAGCAAGTCTTACCTTTAAACTACAAATAATTCTTTATTGATAATTGGAGAGAGTACACTCAGAGGGAATTTAGTGAGAGGAGAGGGGCTCAGAATTCAGAGAGGAATTCAGAGTTTGATAGAAGTGTGTGTTCGAAGTCTTGCTACAAATGGAACTTACAAAGCTTTTTATAGGCAAGAGGCATTCCTCAGCCGTGTTAATAATTGAGTTTCTATTCCTATTACAATAATGGAGATTCCTTGCCGATAATGGACGGCTTTTTTTTGTCATGTCTTCTTTTTCTTTTGTCGCTTCATGTCACTTCATGTCTTCTTTTTCTTTTGTCGCTTCATGTCACTTCATGTCTTCTTTTTCTTTTGTCGCTTCAACTTTGGAATCTACTTTTTATCTTGTCGATACTTTCGGCATCCTTTTGTCACTTCGAGCTGTCACGTCGAGCTTTGTGTCAACTTTCGAGGATGTTGATTGAGGTCGATGCATTATGGTGATCTTTTTTTTCCTTATCTTTACAGTAAATATAGATATGAGATGGATATTCGGATAACGTCTGACATATTCTCTTCTTGGTGTCATCAGAATTATCCATTTTATTGGTTTTAATTTTATCATAAAAGGAGTAAATAGTCTGGTGTTTCGACTTGTTTTTCCTACAGAATAAATACAGGTAGTTGGGCTGGTGAAGAAGGTCCATTGGGCCTCATCACTGGTTAAGGTTCGATTCATTTCCATAAACAAAGTATGAAATTCTTTGGCTTTAATTTTAGATATCAAAAGACGAAATTCATCTTGGTCAATAGAAGATTTTTCGGATTCATCAAATTCGAAAGGTTGTCTAGTTGTTCCGAATTTGATAAGGTTAATGGGAGGATAAAACTTTTCTGGAGTTATTTCAGCTATAGTATAATAACATCGCATATACATGGTGTATTGGGTGATGATTACTTGATAGTGTTTGGCTGCTTCTTGGATGGCTTTTGGGAGTTGGCTTAATTCGCGAAGGTTTTTGGAAGGATAAATACAATGAACTAAACCATAACTAAATAAGGTATAAACTAATTGAGGATTGGTGCCTGGGTTAATAACAGCTTTATTAATGGAATAATGAGAAATGTATTTGATGGTTGGAGTGGATATTTGGCAGTGGTTTAACTTCTCAATAATTAACTGAAAGTACTCGAATTTTTTGTGTAGCCTTCGTTGGGCAATTGTTTGTGGATTTGCAGTTGAGGAAGAGGTTATTTGAGGACTTGGACTTGGTTGCTGGGCTCTTTCTTGGGCTTGTTTGGTTTCTTGTTCTAATATGGCGACAAAGGAAGGAGGAGATACTTGAGATGTAGTCATGGGACTAGGTTGACTTTGTGGTGTGGTCGGAGGAGAAGGAGTAGGAGATATACTCATTACTTGTTTTTCGATTTGAATTAATCGTTTTTCTAACTCGTTGATATGGGAACTGAAGTTTCCCAGAGCTTGAGTTAGGTAATTCATTGTGGTAGAGAGATTATTCACTTGATTTGTTGTCTGAGAAGATAGGATACTAATATTGAGTTCGAGGGAATTCAATCTTGCATGTATATGAGTATTACTCATTTATTCTTCTTGAGGATTACTCATAGCTCCACTGGTTTGAGAGGACTGCTCAATCTCTGCTCAGAAAATCAGCAATAAGATTATTTTTTCCTTTCACATATTCAATTGTATAATCATAATAGGATAAATTAGCTTGCCATTTATATAACATTTTATTAGATAATCTATTTGTTCTTAAGCTTCGGGATAACCAAAACTTTACTTGAGTATTATCAGTTCGATATAAAATTAAATTCTTCTTCTGATTCACTAGATGTAGGTTTCATACTAGAATTTGTATCGGATTCTGAGTTTAAAGTTAATTTTGATAATTTGTAAATTTCAATATTTGAATAATCCAATTCTTCATTTATGTAGTTATTAAATTCGATTGGTTCTAAGTTATAATCATTAACTAATTCCATACGATTCATATGTTTTTTTTATTTCGAGGTTTTTTACAATCAGTGGCTATATGTCCTAATTCTCCATAATTATAACATTGACATTTTGTAGGGTATTTACTATAATTAATTGTTCTTTGACCTTTCTTAAAATATTGTCTAGGTTTAAAAGGTTTCCTAAATTTTGATTTTTGAAACTTTGATTTAGGGTGTTTGTTAAATTTATATTTATAATATTTATAAGGTGATTGGTATTTCTTATATGATGTTTTCTTTTCAGGTTTACATCCCCATTTATGAGGTGTTTCAAAAGCATTACATTGTAGGATTAATTTATTTGTTTTATAATATTTATTATTTCGCCAAGCTTCTTTACATTTATTTGATAAATATTTTCTAAGGAAATCTTCCCGTCTTCCCATAGTATCTATAGGTGGTATTAAATCTAGTCTATCATTAAAAGCTTTTCGATATTCGATATTCAAAATTTCAGATAATAAATTTGGTAACTTATGATAAAATAAATCTAAATAGAATCTTTTTTGTTCATAATCTTTAAATCTAGCTTCATAATAATATTTTTGGTATTCATATATATATTGATATAAAATATTTGGTTCTAAGGAACATATTTCTATTTGATGTAATTTTGTTATAGCTCGTTCAATTTTTGTTTGTTCGTTTGCTCCTATACTTCTTCCTAAAAATTCATTTCTTAAGACTTGTTCATATTTTCATAATAATAGAGCATAAAATTCTCTTCAAGTATTCCAACTTGATGTTTGTCTTACATTTTGTCTAAATTCTTCTGTTAAAGTTTTCCACTATTCTAAGACTATTCTTGTAAAACTAGATTCAACTATTAAACTTGCTGAATTTGTGTCTGTACTTCGATGTGACAGTGCTATAATTTGTGATTTTATCCATTCTTCTAATCTTTTTTCTCAGTTTAAATTATAATCTAAATTTAACCATATTCCTGAATTTGGGATGGCTCTTGTTTCATATTGTTCTAATGGAGGAGGTATAAAACTACTTTTTTCTGATGGTGTGTAAATAGTTTCAAACATAAATTCATTATTATCTTTTAATGGTTCTTTATGTTTTAATTCTTGTTGTCTCATTTCGGTTTCTCTGTCTATAGGTATACTACTTCCTATGTCTGTTTGATGGTAAGCAGGGTTTGATATATTAGGTGGATTAAAAGTTTGAAATTGTGGTTCTTCGATTTTTACAACTTGCATATTGACTTCATAATCTTGAAGATTTAAACAACTTAATTCTTCTTTAATGGCGTCTAAATTAATTTCTTCTTGACTCATTCGGTGTTCTATTTCTTCTTGTTCTAATTCATCTAAGATTTGCATCATATTTACCTGTTTAATTTCTACTTTGGGAGGTATAATTTTTTGTATGTAAGGTAATAATTCTTTTTCATCCATTTCTAATCTATCCATTCTACGCATAAAATATAATCTTTCTTTATCTAATTTTTTACATTCAGAAATTATATAATCTATAAGATTTATTATGGGTGTTTCTTGTATTGTTTTTGGGTTTTGGATTTTATCATATATTGTCCATAGATTATTATTTTCTATGTATATATATGGGTCCAATTTAGAATAACACGCAGCCTCATGAAATGTCGATATTGACACACTCAATCATCCTATTCGTGCAATTATTGGTAATACCTTGGGAGCCACAAGATGTTGCAGGAGAAATCAACGCGTGTGGTTAGAGGGCCAAATTTGGACGGCTTTTGGGCGCCATGGTTTTATGGTTGAGGTAGCACACTTGAGGCCCAAATGTTGAAATTGGTGGGAAGGTCTTTTGTACCACGGAAATTAGTGGCTGGGAAGGGGTATGCTTTAAGGGTTGACGTGTCCCCGTGAGCTCTGTTTTGGGTTGGGCCTGTGGGCTGAGAGCTCAGACAAAGGAAAGCCATCAGAGTCCATTTTCTGGCTTCTTCGGTTGTTTTCACCCACAAATATTCAGTTTTGACCCTAATAATTAAATAATTTCCTGCAGATTTTGTGGCTGCGAGAGATCCACCAATGCGCTTTTACCCCACTTTGCCACTGCCATTTTCCGCCTTTGTCATGTGTCAGCAACGATAACAAGAAAAAGAAGAAGAGGCCAAAAGCTCAACATCATTTTCATTTTCATGCAAAAAAATCAATAATTTGAAATTTTATTGAGATACAAGATGGAAAAACAAATTCTAGAAACCAACAATAACAAACTACTAAGTTTAGTCTACTAATTGATATTTTAAATACTACTAAAAAAAAGTTTATCAGAGCAAATCAGGTGAAGCTGGTTCAAGTAGTTGGATACCAGAAATTTTGAGAAATAAATTAAAAGTTTGAGTCATCTCTTATACTAGAAAAATTTTACTAGAACAAACGATAAAGATAAGCATCCAAAATATTCAATAAAATATTCCATTTTGTTAATCAGTAATATTGTATCCATGATTGGTCATTGGTGGAACTATTTAATATTAAAATTGAGATAGCAACATTTTATTTGGAGATTTGCAACAACAATAGGGGAAGTGCGTGTATTTTCCAAAGAGTAAAATAAAGAATATGCATCATAAAAATTAGATTTTAAATAAGAGAAAATTACAGTTTAAGATTTTAAATTGAAAATATTTATATTAAATAATCTTAAATTTTAAAATTATTTTAAACAACTCTAAGATCAAAAATTTTAGTTTATAATATAAAACTGTAATTTTTTTTTTGTACGATTTAAAATTTTGGTTATAACATTTTTTAAAATAATGTTAAATTTTAAAATATTTTAATATAAATATTTTTAATTTAAAAACCCTAAACTATAATGTTAAGTTAACCAGATTTAAAATATACTCAGAGGTCACAGTACCAATTGCAGCACCACTAATACTGAGATCAACATTGTATGCAATATGCACTAAGTAAGATGCCAGCGCCTAATATTCAGAAACAAGAATTTGTCATTCATTATACATCCAGCAAATAACTGATATGTATTTTATATATGCTTATGGAATGCGCTTATTAGAAGTTGATGTGCTAGAAACATCACCAAGGATCAATATTAGTAATTAGTGGGCACATTTTGTATATAAAGTGATTTAACCTAAACTCCAACACCAACTAAATGGATTGCATTGCAAAATTATTAAATAATTTTAATTAAAAATTATATAATGCAGATTGGATTGGGTTTTACAAAAAACTTAAGCCCGATCCGTTTCGAGTTTCTTTTTTCTTTTTTAATTAGATTTTTTTCTCTAGCTTTATATTTTTTTTTTTTTTTTCCTTCGAGCTAGAACGCTAGATAAACTTTTTTAACTTATGATTAGATTTATTAGGATGATGCATGGGGGCGCGAGAATAGAAAAACCACTTCGCTGGTGTCCTAGCTCATATGAAAGACGACTGGAGGACTTCAAGCACGTGGGAGGAATCTTAAATAAATAAAATATTTATATAATTTTATTTGTATAAAAATAAATAAGAATATTCTAAATAAAAATTCAATACTTTCATATTATTCATTAAAAACTTATTTGGTATACATAAAAAAATTTAATATGAATAAAAAAAATGAATAGAATAGAATCTTTTTTATAATTATATTTGGCTTGAAGAGAAATGTAAATATCATTCTATCTTTAAATATATAGCTGAATGAAAATAATATAAAAATAAAAAAATTGTTCCAATTATTATAATACCCCTAGTGAAAAAAAATTAAAATATTTATTTTTTAATTTATAAAAAAATTTAAGTGCTTTTAATAAAAATAATAAAAATATTTATTTGCTTTTTTATTTGTAAAAAAATTTCTCAACTACTTCGTGGTTAATCTTCAGTTGTCGAGTTGCACTTAAAAGATAACAAAAATGCAGGCAGAAAATTAAATAAAGCAAAAACAAAAGGTCCTATCTTTCACACAGTGTAACCGGCCCCGTGTCTCTGCAATTTCTCTCTGGATTTGCCCTCATCCTTATATTATAATGCGACATCCAAACACTGCCTACTAGATCCGGGGAATAAGTGGAGAAGGGAGGTATGCGTAAGCCTCAGAGGCCGTCTGACCGCACCAACCTAGATTCCTTATTTCTTTCGCTTTCCTTACTTGGTTTTTCCCTTATACCAAACGGGCCTAAGAAAAACACTTATGAACAATTGTTCTTAGTATGAAATCCTTTTCTTTCCAATGCTTGCCCGAGGGGTCGTGATCAAAACTTTTGACAATGACAGAAATCGTTGTGTAACTAGACCTTTTGGGAGTTTGGTCGTAGATTTTCGGAATGTCATTTCTATATATGTGCTGGCCTTATGCAATATTCATTAATAATACTTTCTTGCGTCACCTAGCTAATGATGTTTCCAAGTTCTAACTTATTCTGGGGCTATTTTTAAAGATAAATAGTTCATAAATAATTTTAAATACTTTAAAAATTTATTGAAGTATCGACTATCAATTAAAAAACGCATTTACCTACCAGAAAAGTTACCACGAAATATAATAACACCTTTACTCAATTACTAAAACTTAGCCCCGGGAGGTGATTTGTGAATGTTCTTAGGCATTAGTCTTCAAATAGTGTGTTTCATCAGAAGATAGATTGGATGAAGTATGGTTGTTACTTTTTTGTTCCCAACAATTATAGTTGTTACTTATCTCACAAGAAAATTTACAATTACAAACGCAATCTTTTAACCTACTTTCTTCTCTGCAACTCTAAAATGGAATTGTATAAAAGAACTTCAATGCATCTCTTTTTTATTGCAACACATAATATAATGATCTCTTTTTTATTCGAATACATGATATTGACATAGAAAAATAAGATGATTAAATGATAAGATAAAAATTATAAAGAAGTCTTAAGTAATAAAAGAATATATTTTATTATTTTGACATTCTATTCTCAATTATCTTATATATTGTGTTAATTAATTGTCTATAATTTTTTTGAAAATTTTTACTATTCTTCTTAACTTTTTTTATTTTCTCAAAAACTCCCCAAACTATGCCTTACTACTTTCTTTGTAATAGAAGGTTTTTGAGAAAATAAAGAAAATTATTAGTTAGTTAAAAATTTCAAAGTACAAGAATAATGAATTAATAAATGTAATATATAAAACAGTCGGAGATAAAATATGGATAAAATAAAAAATAATAATTTAAAGCTTTTTTATAATTTTTATTTTACCATCTAGTTATTATTATTATTATTATTTACTTAGGCACACATTAGTGGGACACGTGGCTTCCGCTGCAGTAAAGGCAAATTTTTTCATAAAAAAGAGGAGTCTGAAGTCTGTGCTTTTATTCGCCGAGATCTGGAACTGCCTGAAGTAACCGCGTCACATGCACATCGTGCAAGGCCCCACTGGTGACGTGTCACCATTTATTGACAGTTTTGTCGACACGTGGTTATACATAATGATTGGAGCTTCCGTCTCGGATCAACACGTGGCGTGATAACACAGGTGATACGTTAGGTCTACGCATCGCCTTTGGGCTATTGGAGGAGCGTGCTTCCAGAAGCTTCCTACAAACTCCTGGCTAGAAATGACCGAGCCATCTAGCGGCCAGCACGACGCCACGTGTATATTGAACCACGTGAGCATCTGACATGGCATCCCCGTTCCACCGAAAATGATACGCTTCCTTTTATGCACCAGCAGAGATTAGGGCACTTTCTGTAAACTCCTCATTCAGTCCAAAAAAAACTTCTCTCTCTCCCTCTGATCTCCCCAAACATAAACCTGAGGAAAAAGTTTTGACCTCTGAATCTCTTTTAGTTTTACAGTGTGAATTTAATTTTCGTTTCCTTTCTCTTCTTCGAATCGCCATGAATGGCGAGGGAAATGAACGAGGAGGTGGAGCTGCTTCATTGCAAGAGCTTGAGGAGAAGTTGGTATACATGTGGGGTTACCTTCCGGGAGCTCTGCCGCAGCGAACGCCGCTGTTGACGCCAGTCGCCGCTAGGGTTGCGGCGCCTGGTTACTCCTGGAAGGATGTCTGTGGCGGCGGTTGTGGTTTCGCCATGGCTATCTCTGGTGATTTATCTCATCATTTATTTTTCGTGTTGGTAATTTTGATTTATTAGCTTCAAAACGTCAGGCTATGCCCTTTCGTCTTCTTACTTTCAAAAATCGGTTAGAGAATCAACTGGGAGAGAATTTTAAAGTTTTGAGATGGGAGGAATCGCTTTTCTAGCACATTTGGGTCTGTTTTTTTCCCGGAAAAATGTGATAAGGTGCTTGAAATGGGAACTTCGGATTTTGCATTTGCTACTTCGTTTCCTTTCAAAGAAAGGAGAAAACACAGCTCGGCTTAGTTAGTCTCAGCTTGATACTCATTTTATTTTCAGTAGAGTCCAAATTTTTATTTTCTTTGGTCCTAATCATTTCTTTTCCTTGCTTGCTTAAACAATATCTCTCTCCCTCCAGCCGCTCCTCTCACCCTCTTCGTGTGTTTCGAACAAACATATTTTGTTTGGTTTAATTATCTGTTTTGAGCTTAACTAGCTCTGGCCGAGGTTGTTACCCCCAGCCCCCCTTTTCTTTTTTTCTTGTGTCTCCTTAAGCCTTCGCTTTTTTGGTTTCCTTCTTTTCAAGCCCAGTTTTTAGTTTTCTATCTCTCTATATTTCCCATCCCTTTTTCTCCTCTTATTTCCTTACTGCATTTTATTTACTTAAAGAATTTATCATGGCTTATATATTGTTTTTTCTTAATCAGAGTCCGGAAATCTCATCACATGGGGTTCAACAGATGATTTGGGCCAAAGCTATGTGACGTCTGGCAAGCACGGGGTAATGCATAGTGATACCGAATATGTTTTATTTTTTTTCCTTGTCTCTTTGTCAGGCAACTTACATTTTCAAGTTTAATTGTGAAGGAAACTCCAGAGCCTTTCCCTCTTCCAACCGACGCTTCTGTTATAAAGGCTGCAGCCGGATGGGCACATTGTGCTGCTGTAACAGGTAAGCTTGATTGGTTTGCTGGAGAAGAAAACAGCACAACATGATTTAATTAGGCTGAAAGGAAGGTCTAAACTATAAAAAAAACAAACTTGTGACGTTTTCATAAATCTCCTCTCCAGGCTTTCATTTATATATACCGAATAAGCCACTAATATTCACGAGTAATGTGTTACAAATGGATCTAAGAAATAATCATCCACTTGGGTGATAGATTGTTCACTGACCAAAATTTTCTGCCTAATGTCTTTCTACTTGAATTCATTGCTGTTCCTTTGCAGATAGTGGAGAAGTTTACACATGGGGATGGAAGGAATGTGTTCCCTCTGGGAAGGTATTTGGCGAATCATCTACTGGGGTAAGTCTTGAAAAGGATGTGCCAGAAAAGCAGAGTTCATTCTTGACAGAGCAAGGTATGTTTGACCTCTTTACAATGGCCATTTGTCTACAGCTACTTGTCCCTCTCTGGGAGAAGCGTAAGTTATCCAAGGTGATCATAGAAGAAGAAGAGGGGGAAGGGGGAAGAGAGGAGGTGCTACAATATAGCATAGAATGCTTGAACCCTCCCCCTTTCCCCAAGACAAAAAGAAAGAAGAGTTTAGCCACTTTATGATGACCAAATCAGGACCTTTGTCTTTCATTGCTAACTGATCAAGATTTGTTCGCTACAGTGAGCCCTCGTTCTCAAGGCTCAAGGTCTACTGGAGGAACTGCTTCCTGTACTAGTGGAGAAGAAAGTACAAAGCGAAGGAGAGTATCTTCAGCAAAACAAACAGCTGAAAGCTCATCATCTGGTGATGATACCCTGACAGCATTCCCATGTCTTGTCACACTAAACCCAGGGGTAAGGATAGCAAGCGTTGCTGCTGGTGGACGCCATACCCTAGCATTGTCAGGTAATGGCTTTGTTTTGGAACTATTAATAAATCTAAGCATAGGATTTTATGCATATTGGTTGATTTGAGTAATATTTGATTATGTGGGAGATCAGTTCTGTGGGGCATGTCATGTAATTGATTATAATTTCTTGAAAATTTCAGATATAGGACAGGTATGGGGTTGGGGCTATGGAGGTGAAGGGCAGCTTGGTTTGGGCTCCAGAATACGAATGGTATCCTCTCCTCATCTTGTTCCTTGTATTGATTCCTCGCCTTATGGGAAAGACAGATCTACAGCACTTGCTCGAGGAAGCATGAGTTCTGAGGTACAGAATTTTAGAGTTCCTGGAACTTATGTAAAGGGAATTGCTTGTGGAGGTCGACATAGTGCAGTAATCACAGGTATACGATTTTTGTCTATTCAGTATTACAGCTGGATATATTTTCTGGACAAACTGTATTTCAGTTTGTTCTGATAATTAAAAATGAGAATGTTGACATACTTTGTTAGAAATGCAATTCACCAAGCTGGTATGAAGGATGTTGAATAAAGTCATTTAGAAAGAGAAAACTAGTTTTGCAGTAGATGGGATTGTAAGATACAAATTCAATGAGAAAAGTGAGAAAACAAAATTCCAAGCAAAAGGTTTACAAGTTTTTGTATTTTTTGTATGAAATTGGTGTTGCCCCTCTGGATTCTTGATTGCGAGTTGAGTGGTTACTATAGAGAACTGGATAGCCTACTCAGTGGTATCTTTATTCTCTTTTGGATATGGTTTTTTGCATGTAAACTGATATACCCATATTTATCTATTGAACTGACAGATGCTGGAGCTTTGCTCATGTTTGGCTGGGGACTCTATGGACAGGTAATTAATGGTTAATTGGAATATCTTTGGATATTTTGCTTCACTCAAAGTTCATATCCTATTGTGCTAATGAAATTTGTTGAGCTTCTAATTCTATCGAGTTACTAGCATATTCCTAATGTTTATTTTTGTGGCCACCTTAAAAAGTCTTGGGTTAGAGTTGTGTCAGATGTGAAGGTCCACACTTGTGCCACTTTTCCTTGTGAGTATACTGGTCAGTTTTCATAGTAAATAAAATCATCCGATGTGCCAGCCATGGTAGATTGCATGGGATGGTTCCATTGATAAAGACATCCAGGTTCCGAAACTAAATGTAGAAGATGAAATTCTCTTCAATAGTTTCCAGGGGCCTTAAATAGAAACAAAGAACTAATGAAAATTCATTTATTGAATTGTTTAAAAGACAACCTTTTTTAAAATATAAAAAGTAATTAGTTATCTACTAATGCCCTTAGTTTATGAGATTGCCAGTCTTGCCTCTTTGTTTGATTATTATATGATTGAATTTTTCAGGAAGGAATTATTTCTGATTCTTTGTCTTCTTCCCTCACCAGATGGTAGGGAAGTCTTGGTACCTGGAAATAGTTTGTGTGTAAGTTGTAACTGATTATTGCATAATTATAGATGCTTAGGAATTACAGGTGTCAGAGATTCTGTCCTTATCAACTATCAGACATTTCTTTTCGGTGGTGGCAAAAAAGGGGGGTCATAATGTAAGGTTACATAAATATTTATGGAAAACCGTTATGAAAGCCTACTAAAATTTAGGCTATGTTTGGTATGGTGATGGAAAAGGATAGGGAGAGGGAGAGTTTTTTTGCAATATTTATTATGCCTTGTAATCATTATTCAATAGTTGTTTGTCCTTTTTTCTTACTCTTTTTTTTTTTTTTAAAGTAAAGGTATAGGTATTGTTTCCTATCCAATCCTTTCACTTCTCTCATTTTCTTTCCATTTCCATACCTAACATTCTATGTACTAAACATAGCTAGGCAAAAGGAGGAGAAAGTTTTTTCAGGAAATTTTTTAATTTGATTATTTTCTCTGTTGATATGTTTTGCTTTAACATATTAGAGTTTTAACAAGACTACTGCATATTTTTTGGATCCAAACTATGTTAGTTAGTGCACTTATACCTTACCTTAGCCAGCTTCTATTAGGTTTCCACTTTCTTTTCATATTAAATAATTTTTGCTTCTTTTAGAGTCATCTCATGATTCATATTTAAATAGTTAAAGATTTGACGATGAGGAGCTGAGGATTGAGGAATATCCCTTGTTCAGATACTCCAGTGAGCTTCTAAAGTGGAAAGAGTTATCTACTCTAATTATAACAGAATCACTTTGCATTTCACCAACATCCTGTTTTATTTTAGCATGCTAATATTTCCTTGATGCTGTGAGCAAAGTGAATAAAAAGCACTCAATTAAAATTGTACAGAGTATATTGAGGTTGTGCAAGTTCTAATATGCACGAATTATTCTTGCACAATAATTGAACTAAATTATACTTTACACAGTTGACATTTATTCATCTATGGCACTACTTCGATTTTCTCAGTTGTTAACCATTCTATAGAATCAGAATGTAGGTAAAGTAGAAAATGGTGGGCAAAAGCAATGTAGATGTTGAAGATGAAGTTCACTCTAACAAGGGATAATCTGTTCTTTTCCTTTACAATATTTATGCTTCTTGTAACTCTCTTGGGTAATGCGTTCTTATGCTTGTTATACTAAATTAATGTCTTCATGTTTTGGTGAAGTGTGGGCAAGGCAGTACAGATGATGAGCTAAGCCCAACTTGTGTATCTTCCCTATTGGGTATCCAAATAGAGGGAGTCGCTGCAGGACTGTGGCATACAGTGTGTATATCTATTGATGGTGATGTATATGCATTCGGTGGAAACCAGTTTGGGCAGTTAGGAACTGGTGCTGATCAAGCTGAGGTATGCCATCATTAGGGTCAACCCATTAATTCTCCTCTATGCTTGTCATGGAAGCAAAATTAATGTGATGATAATATCAAATTATCAATTACCAGCGAATATAGATCACTGGTTTATTTCACAGGCCGAATGGTTTAGACACCAGTCAATGGCCAAACAAAATAAAAAGACACCAGTCCGAATGGATAATATAAGTAACTAAGTTTTATTTTTCTGTGTAGAATACTTTAAGCAAATGATGAACTGTCCCTCCTGGACAAATTTTTAATCTTAATTGCGGTATAGCTCCATGATGCATGCGGTGTTCATAATTCTACTACTTGAGGCATTCTTTGCTATTAGATTTGACTTTTATGTTTTATCTTGAATATCGAAGCAGACTTTGCCCAGGCTACTGGACTCTCCGAGCTTGGAAAATACGCATGCAAAGACAGTATCCTGTGGGGCTCGTCACACTGCTTTAATATCAGGTATAGTATAACAGAGACCTGCTTATATAGTATACATAACTGCTAAAACAAAACTAGGCTTCAACTACTTAAGTCATTTGAACACATTTAGAAAAACCGCTAGACTTGAGTAAAGGGCGGCCCAGTGCACGAGACTCCCACTAGGTGGGGTTTGGGGAGGGCAGATGTACGCAGCCTTACCCCTGTTTTTACAGAGAGGCTATTTTCAGTTCGAACCCGTGACCTTCAGGTCACTCAGCGGCAACCTTACCGTTGCGCCAAGGCTCGCCCTCTTACCGCTAGACTTGAGTACCTGTTAAATTTCTTCATGAAGTACTTCACCCTTTTTCTAACAATAAAATTCTTGAAAGACCCTGTATCACTAGCACTTAACAATTAATTTTCCCATTTGCATATGCTTAATCAATGATTTAATGTTAGAAGTCTTGAGGGAAGTTTTTATGCTCAAATTTACCCACTGCCAAGACAAGACTGAATGATAGGAAAATAGTGCTTGGTGGTTGGTGCTATCTGTGATATGGCGTGGAGGCAAATGAATTGTATGGTCTTATAGAGTCCACATTAGCATTGGTGCTAGTCAAACTGGAGTACAGAATGATCCTTGTCGAGGAGTGGCGATGAATGGTAAATCTAGTCTCTGTTATTAATTGGGCTTTCATGCCTAATCCTACCTGATCAAAATCTTTGGTGTGATAAACTGTGATTGATTTGGTTTACTTACAAGACTTCAACGTATTCAGTATTGTACTGTCTATATTTTCATAAAGGTCAGACATATTCGTGAGGCTAGTTTCTCATATCTCGTTGATGCATGAATATAGCCTTTGTTTGTTAATTAAAAATATGTGGAAATTCTGATGGCTAGTAAAATATCTTCTCATAAGTTAACCTCGTGTTGTTTTGTCTTTTCAAGGGGACGGAAAGGTCTTTTGTTGGGGATGGAACAAATATGGACAGGTACTCACACTGACAATTTTCTTATGTATGTCCTTATTTCAGATTTTAAACCATGTAACATGTTTGGAGTTTCTATTCGTCCATTTAAGTCATTTAAGCGATAGGGATAGGGTTTAATATTACTGGCATTTTTGTTCTGGTGTTACCTTTATCTAAGGTCTTAATTATAATTTTTTCTCCTCTTTCGTTGTTTCTGGATGCGGCAGCTTGGCCTCGGGGATGTGATCGACCGTAACGTTCCTTCTCAAGTTAATATTGAAGATGGCGTGCCTATAAACGTTGTATGTGGCTGGTGGCATACTCTTCTTGTCGCCAACTCACCCACTTGAAGTCATGGCTTCCTGAGGCTTTTGACCCAATTTTGTTAGTTAGCAGTTCTTATGAGTGGTAAGTTATATGTACATGTACATAGAGGAGGGTTATATGTATGTATTCTTTCATGGTGTGGATCACTATGACTGGCTCTAAGCTTCAGCATTTAACAACACCAGAGTGATACTAGTTTTGGGAACCATTGGGTTCTTCTCAACTTGTAACATTTCTTCCCCGATGTGTATAATTTTATAGTAAAAACTGTCCAGTGTAAGTAGATGTCCTGGAGGTTGGTATGTATGCCTGTAATTGTGAGCAGGGTTGATTCTTTAGATTAGTATATCCATGTAAGTTGGCCCTTGGTGATATGGCCTCTTGGATGCACAGCTCAATGCTCTCTCATTTCTTGTTCCTGAATGGACTGGCGGTGGAAGCATTTGATTATGGACGATAATATTTTGGTACAATTTTTAAGTTTTGTTATTAGATTTTTTTAATAAAAATATGACAAATGAACAATCACTACATTATTGGATATATATATATATATATATATAGAAAGATTTGTTTTTTATTTTAATTATTCCCAGCTTGTTTTATTTAACAGGTTCAATTTCTTATATTTGTTGGTCGAACGCATGTTTATGACTTTTCCGATGTAAAAAATAAGCGACATATGAATAAAGCTTCGGATTTGAAAATGAGATTCGATACAGTTGCTATTGGAGTATTAAACACCACTGACATGATGGGGAGGAAGAAGATAGTGAGATATTGCCATGCTTGTTTTCTTTCGTCAAAGTCAAATACTTATTCTTTTAAGCTTCTGCCTTTCATTGGTCTTCTGAAATTGCAAAGCTTATCTCTAGGATGGAGAAATTGGCTTTCATGCATTCCATTGGTCGTGACATATATTGTCCCGGGAATGTTATATTAATGTCAAGTTGTTAGGCAAGCGATTTTAATATTTTATTGGCTAGTGGCGTTCTAGATCTTGGTATTGGTCAGGGCCAACCTTCTGTCTCCTCCCTCATATCTTATCTGCATTTGTTCTATTCATAGCGCATTGTTTTCTTTTCTTGTTTTCTTCCTTTATCAAAAAAAAAAAGAAGTAAATTACATTCTTCTTTTAGGGAGATCTTAATCTCCACACAAGAATTATAAGGTTAACAATCTTCATATTTATATTTTAAATTAAAAAAAAATCTTTACTTTTTTATTTAAAAGCAAAAAAGTTTAGAAGTTTCAAGTTATTTTTTTGGTAAAAATATAATTAATGTTGAAATATTTAAAGAATTCAGATCGTCTCATGCGAGCCGCTTACATGACAATCTCGATTTTTTGTCGTCAATGTTGATTAGAGAAAAACATTTAATGAAAATACTCAACTGATAAAACTATTTCTTTAATTTTTTTTAATAATTTTAAGAAACGCAGGGATTCACTGTGTTCTATTTTTTATTATTTTTTAATTAAAAAAATCTTCTGCATTTAGCTAAAATATTTTTCTTAAAAGATAGCATGAATTTAGTACCGTTAGTGTCACATTTTTTATTAAAAAAATTTAAAAGAATATGGAGTGACAAGCCTCGCGTTGTAGGCATTGGGCGATGGGGATGGTGAGATTCTTTTCTTCCTTTTCTTTTTTTAAAGAGGTGGATATAGGTGTGTGTGTGTATGTATATTATATAATATATTTTTATATGGCAATATTATATATATAAAGTTTTATATTATATAAAATAAATATTATATATTATATATTATTTTACGAGTTGGGCCAAGTCATACCTTTTTTTATCAAACAAGTCTAGACTCAAAAATTATGAATAATATTAAATTCAAGCCCTTTTCGTTCTCCGTCTTTTACGAATTTAACCTATGATCAAGTCACAATGTCCAAGTACAACTACACAACGTTTCACTAATCTTCATTCATATGCATGCTGATGTGGCATGCTATCCGCTGTAGATATGATTGTAATGAAAGCAAAAGGTTACAATATCCTCACTTAAGATTGTTTCGGATCCACATTTAGGTCATTTCATCATAATGCATTTTTTCTACAGGAAATGACTTAAATATGCTTTAAGTTATTTTGTCTTCGAATCAAAAATAAAATTTTGTTGATCTTAAAACATAAAGATCGCAAATGGTAAGGTCAATGTTTCCCTTTTATAAATTATCCGTTCATTCTCTGTCATTTTACGAAAAGAGATGCCTCGTTCATTTTAATTCAAGGGAAGATATGGATGTTTGATATACGATATTTTTCATTTTTAGTATTTTGGTTGCATGAATATAAAATATAACATGGTAAGATATGTCAAATTTAAGATTTATCCATTTGATATAAACCAAAAATATCAATAAAATTTTTTAGCTTTGAAAAAAATTAGTTTCTCACATTTATTAAAAACATTAAATTTGAGTAAATTTTTTAAGTATTTGTTATCATAATTTTTTAATATTAATACATAACTTAGAATTTTTGTTTTTGAAATGTCTATTTATGTAATATTGAACTGTAAAAAAAATAATTTATTTAAAAAATTACTAACAAATACTTAAAAATTATAGTTAATATAATAAATATATCAATCATAAATATATTTTTTAATACATGATGAAATTAAAAGTTTAAAACTTAATTATAAATTATTCACTGCTTTCATTTAATATGCATTGTTTATTATAATTGAGATGGAAGGAACTACATGAGTCTACCGGTTCTACATGATACCGATGCATTGTTTATGGAAATTCAGAGAAGGGAGCTCCTTAAGTTGACTAATGTCCATGCATAAGTAGCCAAATCTTTTTTCTTTCTTTTTTTTTTTTTTTAACAATATAAAAAAAAAAAGCCTTAGTAATGACATTAAACAGAACACAGATATTTTCTCCTTGGAACACAGAAAAAAAAAAATTTCTAACTTTCAAACATTTTTAATCGTGGATTTAAATGTGCTTCAAATTTCCACCGCTTTTTTCCCTACCAAGTTGAAGATACAGACATTGGCCCATGCAGGCATTTAAGTCATAGTCAAGGTTCGAGCTGATGTCAAGTTTGTGATGGTTAATGGTAAACTCCCTCTGCGTAATCTGCGCCCAATAAATTGTTCATGTCCATTATACCGTTACCAATAATTATAATTAAAAAAAAATACAAAAACAATAACTTGTACAGTCGCTAAGCCTCAATATTATAAATATACAGTCGCCGAGAAACGCTTAATCGTCTTGTCTGTATTTCTGTCAGTGTTCTCCCGATAGAGGCTATGTCTTATAAGCTCCTCCTCTTCACGACGGCGCTGCTGGCGTGCGCTGGCTATGGAATATCCCTCACGCGCTGCCCTAACTGCGGCAACACCCCAGTACCCTACCCACTCAGCACCGCACCCACCTGCGGTGATCCGTCCTACAAGATCCGGTGCAGCTCCGGCTCACTCATCTTCGACACCCTCAACAACTCCTACCCGATCGAGTCGATAAACCCGCAAGCCCAACGCCTCGTGATCCGACCCGCCTCTCTCATACCCAACACCTGCGTCACAACCGATAAGATCCACCAGGGCATCCAGCTCAACAATACCCTCCCCTTCAACATCACCAGCAGCAACACCATCATCTACCTCAACTGTACGGACACGCTTCTCCAATCGCCTTTGAATTGCTCGTCCGCGAGCTTGTGTCACACCTACATCAACGCCACCGGAGACGCGAGTCTGTGCCAGGACACGCCTTTGTGTTGTACTTTCAGGGCCGGCGGGTCCAGCAACTCGTACATGATCCGGGTTCGAGATGTGGGATGCAGCGCTTACTCGAGTTTCGTGAACTTGGACCCGGCTCTGCCAGTGAACCGGTGGCCTGAACCGGGGTTGGAGATTCAGTGGGTTTCGCCGCAAGAACCGATCTGTGGGTCCCAGGCGGACTGCGAGGGTGGGAACTCCACCTGCGCGTCCGACCCGTCGAGGAATGGGATCAAGAGGTGCTTCTGTAACACTGGCCTTGTGTGGGACCCTATCCAAGGGGTGTGCTCTGAAAGTGAGTTATATAGGATTACGGCCTTCTCTTTTTTTTCAAAAAAAGAATTGTTACAGGCGTTGACCAATAGTTGCAATTTGCGTTTGACCTTTTTAATACAGAAATTACGTGTCAAAGTCCGGATGGTTGTGGTGGCTCGTCACATCGAACTGCACTTATAGCAGGTACTCCCTGAACCAAAGAAAAAAAGAATCAGGAACTAATTTATAATTCCATAAAATCCTAGAACAATACACTTAGAATGTAAATATTAATACATAGTTGACTATGCTTGAATCTATATTTCTATAGTTCTTCAATTGAGAAATAATCCCGTTTTAATATCTCTATATTAATGGAAGTTTTTAAACTCCTCCAAATCAAGGATGTAAAAATGGGTAAGGAAAATATGCGCAAGTGTATCCATTTTAATGCGAAAGGCTTTGATCCAAATATGTGCAGGTTTAACGAGCGGGATTGGTGCAGCACTCATAGTAGCCATTATTGCCGGTCTACTCTACAGACGACACAGACGTTTCAAGGAGGCACGAGAACGCCTAGTCAGAGAGCGCGAGGGCATCCTGAATGCAAGTGGAGGAGGCAGAGCCGCAAAGCTCTTCTCAGGCAACGAACTGAAGAAAGCCACGAACGACTTCTCCAGAGACCGCCTCCTCGGCTCCGGCGGCTACGGCGAAGTCTACAAAGGCATTCTCCAAGACGGCACTGTCGTGGCCGTCAAATGCGCAAAACTCGGGAACGCCAAAGGCACCAACCAAGTCCTAAACGAGGTTCGCATATTATGCCAAGTCAACCACCGCAACCTCGTCGGTCTTCTGGGTTGCTGCGTGGAGTTAGAGCAGCCCACGATGGTGTATGAGTTCATAGAGAACGGGACTCTCCTTGATCACTTGCAAGCCCATAATATGCCCAAAGGGGGTGGCTTTCTTAGTTGGACGCATCGCCTTCGAATAGCTCAAGACACAGCTCAAGGTCTGGCGTATCTTCACTTCTCGGCTGTGCCTCCTATATACCACAGAGACGTCAAGTCTAGCAACATTCTATTAGATAACAAATTAAATGCCAAGGTTTCGGATTTTGGATTATCGAGGTTGGCTGAAACTGATTTGAGTCATATCTCAACTTGTGCTCAGGGTACTCTTGGGTATTTAGATCCTGAGTATTATAGGAATTACCAATTGACTGATAAGAGTGATGTTTATAGTTTTGGGGTAGTTTTATTGGAGCTTTTGACGGCGCAGAAAGCTATAGATTTTAACAGGGCTGCCGATGATGTGAATTTGGCGGTTTATGTGCAGAGGATGGCGGAGGAAGAGAAGTTGATGGATGTGATTGATCCACTGTTGAAAAATGGAGCTACCACTTTGGAGCTGGAGACTATGAAGGCTTTGGCGTTTTTGGCTTTGGGATGCTTGGAGGAACGGAGACAGAACCGACCTTCAATGAAAGAGGTAGCAGAGGAGATTGAGTATATCATTGGTATTGCCTCAGCAAAAGATGCACAAAGCTAGTTTTTAATATTTCGGATGGTTGTCTATGGTATGTGTTTGTTGTTGTTGGGCAGAAAGATTTTGGATGCTTTCTGATGCTTGGTATGTGTATGCATGTGTATTATTTTTAAAGTAAGTTCAGCTGGAAACAAGGATATGCAGACGCAGTACTTTATTCTTGATCTGTTCAACTGAAATGATAACCATCACTGGTTATTGGAATTGCTTTGATTTCATTTGTTTATCATAACAACTCCTAATAATTAGTGATATTTGATTATAGGCCTTACTTGTATGCGGTGCGACACTGAACTTATACCTGGTTTCTTATATTCTTATTGTATCAAAACTGCATGATTTAAAAATAATATATTTATTATACATTTATCATATTTTAATTAAAGAATAAATTTTTTCCCCCATGAGTATGGCATTAAGTTTCAACATTTTGTCTCCAATTGTCTCGCGGAGGATTTGCGAATTACAAGTTTCTAGGCTTTAAATTTTGATTTGGGCCATTAACAGATAATTCTGCCAACTTCCTTCTAGTTAGTAAGGCCTGGCTGGTCCATTGAGATAGTAATTTGTATATAGGCTACATATGGGCTTCTTCATTAAATGTTGTGTATGGCTGGCCCAATCACGGGAAACTCTACTTTCAATGGAGGTTGGATCCTCTCTAATCAGCATGGATGACTGGAAAAATGTAGTGTCTAAGTTGGGTTTTTTATTTTAGTTTTAGATTATAAATTATAAATTTGAAGATAAAAATTAAAATTAAGAAATTATAATTATAAAAAAATTACACTTTAAAAATTTTAATTATATTGCATAGTTAAAATTTTTAAAGTATAACTTTCTCTTACAATTATCATTTTTGACTTTTTTTTTATTCCAATTTTTATATTTAAATTTTTAATTTGAGACTTAAAACTAATTAAAAAAAAAAAAAATTGGGCTTGATTGCACCTTTCTAGTTAGTGGCTGAATAGAGAGGATCTATGTTACTTTCGATGGTGGTTGCCCCCTCTTTCCATTTCACTTTCAATTTTTTTTTCTCTTTCATTGCAGAGTTCTTTTAGGGCTCTCCTCCTTTTGTAGGATTTTTTTTTTTTTTTTTTGGGAATATTTTCTCTTTTCATGATGAGGGAGATTTGGATTTTCATGTTACGTCTTGCGTCTCACTCTATCGAGTTTAGAACTATGTTCTTAAATTAATCTAAACCCCCAAAAAAGAAGTTCATTAGAAAACTACACTTTCATATAAGAGTAGAAGATGAGTTGTCTCTTCATGAATTCATTTTTAGTTATTTTTATATTATCAGATTTTCGTGAAAATATGTTGTAAAATTTTCTTGGTTCAATTAGTGTTTCAGAGGTATTTTGTCCTTGTGTCCTTTAATTAGTAGATTTGCTTTTGTTTTTATATTGATTATAATATATTTTACATGAATAATTGTCACCCAAAAAAAGCCCAGTTCATTCCCATAAAAAAAAAAAAAAGCACAAAAACACTCAGCACGTTTATGTTAGCTAAAATTAATGTATCATCATGATCTTTTGTTTAAAGGGCCTTTCACCCATTGAATGGAACAATGCTAATTCTCTTCGATGCAGACTATAACGATAACAAGTAAGAATTCCGTGAGAGCAATCTTAGGCCTAACTGTTAATTTGATTCTCATTATAATATTAAATGTTTATCATGTATTATTAGTCCCAGTAACCAAATAATAATAATAATAATATAAAAATTAAAAATAATTTATTTTTATGATAGCAAACATTAACTAACTAATTTAAATTAAATTTTAAAGCCTAAAATTTATCTTATAAAACCATTTGAATATCTATTTGGTACTTAATAGGATTTCCTTATATTTTACAATCTCTAGATAATTATCCTATTCAAATCAATTTTTGAAAGAACTATATCTTTCTATTTAGGTCCAAAAATAATTTCATAGACATCTTATTATAAGCCCAATAAAAAAAAAAACCATAAATCCCATTCTTTTATTTGCCCTTCTTTCTCCGTTTTTTTTCCTTCTATTGTTTGATTCTCACATAGTAACAGCAACGCATTCTTCTTTTTGGATAGAAAACACACACATCCTCTCTTGTAACTTCTTGTCCTCTATCATCCAACATCTCCCTCAAGTGCAATAAGCTGGTCGGTCAATGTTGGTTTACTGGCCACCTTTCACTTGCCATTGTTGTCATTTTTTCGGCATGTTACGTTGTTAGAAGTTCTAGTATCTGCTATAACTTTTCCATTTTCTTCTCTCCTTTCTATTCTTGTGGTGGCCATAAATTGTAGAACTATTTTTTTTTTTTAAAGTTGGTTTTTTTGTTATAAAAGAATGGGAGATAGGGTCATATCATTTTAAGCAAAGCGATGGAATGTAGAACCAGAGATTGATGAAACATACTGCAACAACGTAACATGAGGGATAAAGTATAACTTACAGTACCCAATAGAGTATAAAAGATAAGTCAATCTTGTCTTAACAAAAGCTAACCCTAGCTAATGTTAAATACGGTTATTAATTTTAAGTGAGTTGCAAGTTAAGTTTCTTTTTTCTAAATAAACTTACAGATAATTCATTTATTACAAGTTACCATAGGATGCAAAACCCAATCCATTTATGCGGTGATTAATTACTAAATTAATTATTTGATATTATTAAAATATAATCTATTAAGTAGTCTAATAATTAATTAATATTAATCCATAAATCTATTAATTTTTCTACAATCTCCCATTTGGATATCATTAATAAATTGTTAGATCAAACTAGAACATATGAACATAATATATACCAAGAATATTAAATAATCAATTTAAACTTAACAAAGTCTAGAAATGAAATGATGAATCAGAACATTGAATCCAATAAAGAAAACAATGCTGAAATACCAACAAAGTTTTATAATTAAATTAAATGGAATAGTAAAAGAAATATGTCTAAAACACTTTGATTAACTAAATATCAAAATATATTAAAGTATCTTTGAAAAATACAATTCAAACTTCCATTAATTAAGATATTAACAAAAAAATTTCACGACACTTAAGAGTCATATATTTCTCAACAAGACTCTAATAAGTAAAACTATCATTAATGGATTACCTAGCATATTATCCATAATAAGAAAATTTAATACACTTGAAAATTTTGTAATTTTGATAAAAGTATACAACAAAATCATTGTTGCAACTGAATAGTTAAGATCCAAACTATGCATTCAACAAAACACATAGTAGAAATTAATTTCTTTGATCATATAGCTTAAAAATGGCTCAACAACAAATGACATATTCTATAACCAAATGGGGTAACTTGAAGTGTTCATTTGGCACCTTTTAATAAAACAACTCTTTCAAATATCATGAGATGTACACAAAGGCTAAGATAGTTATTAGTGTTTATTTGGCACTTTTCTACAAAATAGATCCTTCAAAACATCAAAAGATGTAGATATAAGTAAATTTTGAAATGATCTACACAAATCACATAATTTGAGTCCAAGAATGTCAATTATTACAATTGGATTATATGCATTTTAAACTAACATATAATCCTAGGCACCTTATAGGTACCAAGTGATTTTTTTTTTTTTTAAGTTACTTTCAAACAAATCCTAAACATGATTACCCAACTATCTGTCAAGTATTAACAAAAGTTATGTTTAGACAAGTGCATATTTAAGCAAACATAAAGCTACCAATAGCAAAAGCAAAAATGAAATACTTTCCATTTCAATCCTCTTTATGTAATATAAAGGACTCTAAGATTTAGATAACTTGTCACCTATCTTAATAGGTGTACTATAAAAGGAACAAGAGTGCAAATTGAATTTCTTAAATACTTAGTTAACCAAAATTCCTTGAGAGATACTCAAAATATCATGAGACCTACCTTAATAGATTTGTATCCTAATAACATAAGAGATCTCAATAAAAATTTTCTTTTTTAAATGTCAAAAGTGACAAGAAAACAGCCTAAAAGCATGTCATCAATATATACTACAAAAATTAATAAATAAGTATATCTAATCTCTTAAAGATATATTGATTTGAAATGCTCATACCAAAATCAAGAGAAGCTACAACCTCGTCATATTTCAGATAGTAATGTTTAGAAGCTTATTTCGGCCTATAAATAAAACATTTGATTTACACACTAAGTGCTTTTTTTGTGATTCTATAAAACCATCTTGTTGAATTATGCAAACATCCTTAGACAATCTTAAACAAAAAGGAAAAAAGCAATCAAGACATCTATATGGTGAGGTCCTAAAGCGAAATCCAATTAATATCATAATGTTTTTTAGAGTGCTTTTAATGAATACTAGTGAGAAGTCACATATAACCAAATCTTTCTCCTTAATTATAACCATTTCAATTAGTCTGACATTAAATGTTATAATTTCTTTTGTAAACCCATGATAGGTCTTGAGGACCCACTTATAGCTAATGGCTCTATGGCCAATTATTAACTTCATAAGTTTCTAGATTACTAACGCAATGGAAGAAATGGAACTTATTTTATGTGGCATTGAGGACATAAAAATTATTAAGTCTTTATCCATTTTTTAAGAGAAGACATATCAACATAAAAGTGAGAGTGAAAAATCCCACTCATATAAAATCTTACCAAATGTAAGATTTACGAAACGAGTCAAAAATATTACAAACTCATAATGGATCTAGGTCCAAAATGGATACCATAAGATTTTAGTTTACACAAAAATGAACTTGCTTCCATTTACATTGAGTAAAAACATTCAATTATTTTACTAAACCAAAGGCATATATGAAAGTAATGAAAGTTTCTTTATCATATTAAAATACCTCATTGTTCGTATCAATTCTTGCCATGAGTCTCATTTAGAGTTTTCACATAAAATAATCACATAGGAATAGTGGCTAAAATAGCAACAACATAAGGAAACTTAAATTGTGTGTACAGCAAGAGTTCTGTTCAAAATCCATTAATACAATTATAAATATAAAATTATTATTTATCATGATCCTACCTAAAGGTTTTAAATCATAATGAATAAAGGGAACTTAATAAGTATATCAAAAATAACAAAACTAATGTTTCTAATACTCCTATATGAATAAAGGTACAAAAAATGTTAAAACATAAAGTAAAATGTATAATTAGTACTAATAGAATAAGTTGACAATATTATAGATTAAACTCTGTGTGTGTGTGTGTGTGTGTGCACGCGTGTGTGGGTGTGTGTACTTAATACAAAAGTCTCACATAATTAATCTTTTGATGTCTATACAATTTATCATTTATTATGATCTATATATTACAAAAAATTATGTCAAATAATATCATATCAATAGAGTATGTCCATCACTTGTGTAATATATCCCATATAAGCCATAACAATTTTCATAACTAGCTCCACGATAGATGAAGTCTTAGGCTCTGTTTGGTTCAATTGAGAGGAGGGGAGGGGAGGGGAGGTAATTATATTTGGACAAATTTATCCTTTATATTATTTTAATTTTTTTAATAAAAAAATTATTTATATCAATAATTTTTAAAAAAATTATAAATTTTAATCTTTTTTTTATTTTTAATTTCTGATAAAAAAAATTATCTTAATTTTTATTAAATATTAATATATTAAAAAATTAAAAGAGGCAAAAAAGTAAATTAAACTTTTAAAAATATCCCACCCCACCCCTCTCTTCCCCTCCAAAACCCCCCAATTTGGAGGGGAGGCAAATTTGGCTTCCCTCCCCTCCCCCCTTATTTAATTCAACCAAACACTTTATCCCTCTCTCCTCTCCTCCCCTCCCCTCCAAAAATCCTCAACCAAACACTCCCTTAGTTAGTTAATAAATTTTAAAGTTACATAAAATTAGATTATCATAAAATTAAAACAAAATACACTAACAATGCTATATCAATAGGGCATATGTATTGTTAATGTAGATTGCTTAGTAATAATTATGCAACAAAAATTGATGGAGATGTTCCAATATATATATACATATCAACTAAATCAAATATTTTAGTTAAAACCAAACACCATTATGACTAGTTCTACAATAGATGAGCTTAGAATCACAAAATGTCAATAATCAAAATTATCTTATAAGCAAATAAAAGGCATACTATCATACTCAGCAAAATGATATCTTTAATATTTCATAATAATAGGGTAAAAGAGAGAAGGAATATGCAATTTAGATGACATGATATACAAAATATACATATATTATCGTCAAAATTATTAAATCAAACTATGCTCCAATAACTAAATTAAGGAGAATAGTCATAAATTATGTCTAAAATCATTAATCTATAATTTTCCAAGATGCTTTTTGATAAAAGATTGAAACTCATCCACAATTGTTATCACATACTATATGTGTTAGTGCCATATGTCAATTTCATTATCTTCCTCCCATGTGGCAATTATTAAAAAAAATATAAATAATTGAACAATTATATGAGTGGTTCATCATAAAAAAAATAGCACTTACTTCCATTACTAATACCTTTCAAAATTAAAATAATTACTCATAAAAATTTTCATTACCACGAAAATGTTTTCCTTTGGCTTATTGCAAAAAGTGCTAAACATTGGCAACTTTTTTTTTCATAATTTAGGAAAAATTAATGACACAAAAATAACTTTTCATAAATTTTTGGACTAAAAACTTGATATAGGCTCTCAAAATTTACAAGAGACACAAATATAAAGCAAAAGCTTTAAAATTAAATTATGTTCAAAGCCCGAGAAAAAAAATAAAATTATCTAAATTTCCAAAAACAACCCATATAAATATTGTGACAATAAGTGAAACTAATTTTATTAAATTTGTGATTTCTAAAAGAATTTCACACATAATTTGAAGATTACAAGATAAAACATAATATAATATATAAATTTACCCATCAAGGGAGGATGAAATAAGATATGCCTTCGATTTTTTTTTTTTGGGTAATTTTACACATGTATAAACTAGCCTTATAATCTTCTACTCATTGATTAGATTGTGAAACATGAATAAGCTATGATAGTAGGTGCGTCACTCTATCTATCTATTGTACTAATGAATAATGTGACTAAAAATATATTAGTTTACCAAAATAAAGAGTATTTATATATACACATTAGGAAACAAATTAAAGCCCTTAGGATTTAGTCTAACATTCGTTTGAAACTTATAGTTAGATGATGTGAAACTTGGGTCTTAAACCCCAATAAAAATTTTGCATAATTATATGTAGAAAAAAAAATATATCAATGACAATTATAAAAAGCTTGTCCGACTCTCAAAAGCATCATTCATTTCCAAAATAACTTTTGAAGCATTATTAGATTCCAGACATAAGAAAAATTAAGTTGGAAGCACTCACTTTCTAGAAATAAACAATGAAAAGATTATAAGTGCAAGAGCACTAGATAGATATTATTAGACGCTATGATGCTCAAATCGCAATGCATAATAATGGAAGAAATTGAACAACATAAGCAATAAAAAATTTCAATAAAATACGATGATTGCAAGATGATAATTTTTTTAAAATTTTATGACAAAAGTCATATTTCAATTCAACTAAACTTCCCAAAAGCGAACAAAAGCTCCAATGTACGATACACATTGTGTACTTGAAGGAGTGATTGAAGAACAAGTAAAAAATTTCAGCCAAAAGCAATCCAATTTGTGAAGACACCGCAATTTTTATGTTTTTCAAAAATCCTTTATCAATTTCAATTTGTTGATACAATTAACTAACATAAACAGGCACGTTTAGCCCCAGAACAATATATATTTAGCCCAAAGAATAATTTTGGCTTAGGCTACAAAAGGCCTTAAATTGTTGGAATCTATCATAAACAACATAGATGGAATCAAAATTTTATACTTTAGGCCAACAACTATGCACACAAATCTATCAATAGCTCTAATAACCATTGTTATTAAAAAAAAAAGAGATAGAGTCTATTATACCAAGCAAAGAACTATAATCTATAATAGGATCAGTGACTAATGAAGTAGACTTTAATGATAGAAGAAGAAAGATAAGGTACAACTCACAATACCCAAGAGAATACAAAGGGTAGGTCAATCTTATCTTAACAAAACCTAACTCTAGCTAGTGTTAAATAGGGTTGCTAATTTTAGATGGGTTGCAAGTTAGATTCCTTTTCCTTAAATAGGTTTATAGATAGCTCACCTATTACTGGTTATCCATAAGATATAAAATCTGATTTATTTACACAGTGATTAATTACTAAATAAATTATTTGATATTATTAAAATATAATCTTTAATTAATCTAATAACTAACTAATGTAATCCATAAATCTATTAATTTGTCAACATTTTCTTACCTATTCTGTTATCTTTTTCCTCATGTTTTTCTCCTCTTCTATCCTCAAATTATATTCAAATTGTTCCAGCCCTTCTCGCATCAAATTGGCCATGAGAAAGAGTTCTTGAATTTTCGAGTTCTTGTTGGTAAACCTTTTAAGTGTAAAATCCACCGCTTAATTTTCACTCCTTTGCTTCATAAGGTAATTTTTTAGTCCAATTTAAATTATAGAAATCCAATTTGAAAAATCTAGATCTAAGGATTAGTGACAATGATAAGGAATTTAAATTAATATTGGGGCTTCAACTATTATAAATTGTATTTAGTCAAATTAATAATATAGGATGTCAATTTAATAGTTAGTTGATAAATTTATACTTAATGTGATTTTGGGCATTGTTAAGGATATCCTATCAATAGAAGTTGTGTTTTGATTGAGTAAGAGAGACTTCTACTATTGGATTTTATTAGTGAGTATATAAATAACAATGTGATATATTTTGTTTGCACATTGATTATATTCTTCTTGCCTTAAATATCATTTTAATAATTCTTATTCTGTTGTGTTATGGGAAAACAAATTTTAAACTTTGGAAATCTTTAATTACAAAATATATTTTAATAAGTGGGGAAATTTATGTATGTGTGATATGAAAATATTGGTGTTCTTATAGATATAAAATATAAATAGTCATGAAAATCCTAATATGTTATTTCTTTTCCTTGTATACCATGAAGTTTTATTTAAATTTTGTTCTTTATTTATTTTATATATTATTTTCTTATTCTAATTTTTTATATAATTTTATTAAAGTTGATTTATTTCTAATTAGTTGATAATTATAGAATATATATATTTGAATTATTTTTATTTTTAAATTTTATTTTTTGATATGATATTTATTTACATTATTTAAAAAATAATGGTATTTTTATGAGTAAAGTGATGAGAATGGTTAATTTTTATTTTTTTTGTCTTATTTTTCTATTGAAGTGTCTTTATTTCCATGATGAAATTCATTTGTATAAATTATATTTTTATGTTCTTAGTTTAATGTATTTTTAAATCATTCTTTTAGTTGAATTTGAAATTATGATAATAGTTGAATTTTGTAATATTTTTTTAAATTATTTATATTTGATATAGAATTTAAAGAAAGTAGTTCATTCTTCTTAGTTGTAAAACCTAAATCTCATACTTAGTATGGATGCTTGATGTATTGCTTATGAAAATTGAAAACCTAAATTCCGCAACAAGTAGTAAGGGATACTCGGTGTGGTACTTATGGAGATTTTTTTCTCCCTATTTGATAATGCTTTTAAAAGTGGATTATCTATGCCTCATTAATTCTGTTAATTATCTATATTGCACATATTTAACAAGTTATAAATGTGATATAGTGTGAACCCCATTAGATGTGAAAAGTGTAGTGACATGTGACACTAAGACAAGAAATAAGTAAAGTGCGATGACACTGCGAACAATAACATGATATAGCCCTCTCACATGATACCTATCTAATAAATTTTATTTATTTACTTATATAATTTTTATATCTTTTAAAATATTATTTTTCAAAGTTGATTATTGTTTAAATGGAATTATTTAACTTTCAAAATATTTATAAACTTATACATGTATTATATTATTTTAATTATATATTTTTTATTTAACTCATGTGTGTGTCTTATTTTCCTTTTTGTGTACTTTGTCATTTATGCATTCATTAAATCAATAGTAGACTCACTTTATTCTTCATATTTATCTTTTTATTTTTGTCAAATCAATAAATAATCAAATTAAATGTTCTGAGAATAGCATACCTCTCAAATGCATTAGATAGGCTCCTTACCAACTATTTTGGTAATGTAAAACTCTATATGATGTCGTGGCTATAGTGTATTGTAGGTGTTATAGTTACTTTAAGTCACTTATTTTTTTTATTTAAAAAAAATTTTAATTATTGAATTAAGATTGTTTGTACAAATTGTAAAGCATTTGTATTACAAGAAAGAAAAATTTATTTTTTGGTGGCATAAAACATGCATTTGGAAAAAGTAGTATGACTTTTGAATTTTTTTTAACTTTTATTGTGATTAAGCAAGTATATCCCTTTAAATTTGTTAGACTAAATTAGCCTAAATTAGCTTATAAATTTTAGGTCCTGATGGCTTTAATAGGATCGTCTTAGACAATCAAATAGGCTTTTTTTTTTTTTTTCGTATTATCAATTGTGATGTGATGTAACTCAATGATGAGTGTTATGACACCACGTTCACCATTAATTATGTAATAATTTTCTAATGGTTTCGCACTAGTCTTCTTATCATGTAGGTCGGTAATAATATTATCAAAATGATTGTTGTTGGACTAAATGGACCAATGGTCAAAACCTTTTCACTGGCATTTCTCTATCTGCCTCTTAATATTTAAGGCCCATGTTCATCCCTTCACACAATCTTTGTTATTTTTCTTTTTAAATTGCCCCACATGCAGCACGGATTATAATACTTGAACTGAAAGGAACCCGCGCATTATATTAATCGGGATTCTCGTCCTCCAAGTTCCCATATAACAAAAAGGATATGAATACAAATCGAGGTTCAAAGCAGCCACAACAATATATAAACTTAATTCATCAGAAGATCCATTTTTCATAGAAAAGAGACTCAAAAGTTGTTCAGATTAACCGAAAAAGAATAAAGTTATCTTTCGATTCTCAACTTATCCAAACAACAATGATCTCTTTACATCTAACAAATGATTCAAGGGGATTACTACTGTCGTCTATTGGGTAATAATCCCATCATGGCATTCTTTTTACATTTTGAATATATATATATATATATATATATATAGAGGTTGCTGGCCGCCCAAACATGACCAGATCTATGACTTGCTATTCTGTCAAAGGGTGCACTCAAATGTCAACGCGTCTAGTTAGGTCATTTACATGAAATCCCCCAATTAGGAGTCTTTGTTTGCAATTTAAAGATAACAGAAAGGTAAAAGATCACCATTTAATATTTTATTCACGCATAACCCTTGGCACTAAGAACCCACAGATTCTATTGCTTGCAATGTTTAATGTCATCTTTTTATATTTTTATCTAAAAGATAAGTTTCATACACACCACTTTTTTTTTTTCTTTTAAACCTGCTGGTGCAAAGGAAGAGCCATTTTATCCCTTTGTGACGAGGAAGAAGGGGAGAGGGGTTGGGCGGGCAGAGTGGAATATGTAGCTGGAATCTATGAGGTGCACTTCGGATACTATCTTTTATGGATCTTGTTTTTAAAGCAAATTTTGCCGGTAGCTTGTTTGTGAGGAGCCTTAATATAAATATAGTTGACTTGAATAATAAACTTACTCTTTTGGTTGATGTACGTTAATGTTGTGAAATTGATATAACTGAATCAATTGAAATGAAATCAGTAACTTGAAGTTAGATTTAAAGTCAACTTTGTTTTAATTCATGTGTAGAACTTAGCAATTTTATGTTTTTATGTTATACATTGTATTTTTAAACAAATATTCACAGAAATTATTAGATTTTACAAAAAAATTTATTATAGCATACATTTAATTTAGAAATACATGTTATTCTCTCTTAGGGCGGGATTAGTTTCACGTTGAAAAAATATTTACGTACGAGTATTTAAATAAAATATTTATTATTTGAATAATACTTATATTAAATATTTAATCTTTCAGTATTTGATATAAGAAAAGAAGAATGTAAATTAATAATTTATTTTTTATATTATTATACTATAAAATTATAATTTGATTGTTGATCTAATGAACTGAACAAAACAAATTTAAAGATTTATAAAATTTATTTAATTTTTTTTTAATTCCCCAGCACTGCGTTAGATTTAGTAAACGAGTTTGGGGGCGAAAATAGTCAAAGGTGGATTGGCGCGGTTATATAAAGATGACACGGGATCGCTCTTTCTGCCATCGTCATTACAATTCCGACCGCTGACAACCGGGACCGTTGGGGCTGTCCGAGCGCCACCACCACTTCCTCCAGATTGGGGTTTCTGATTCTGTAAAAGATCTTTATAACGTATTTGTGTATTGTTGTTTTTGATTCAGGTAGCTGATCCGGTGTTTTAATTGGGCGCTTTGGGTTTTCTATGGTACCCTTTGATGTTGGATTAAGGTTAATCTGACAATGTGTAATGCTTTAGTTTGATTCTAATTATGTATTGCTTTGTGTGATTGTTTTCCAATACCGGTGAAATAATCACAATGTTCAAGTAGGAGTGGTTTTGCTTATTTCGGGTTGCTTTGACTAATGATTATGCTTCTATTTCGTTTTCTGACAAATTAAGTGAAAGTATGTCTGCTAGTCAGATCTGTTGCTGGGTGTAGCTATTTCTCTATCTGCCCTTTTTTTTTTTCTCCAGTAAACTTTGCTGGATAAAGTTGTTAGCACAAGATATTCAGGATTTTCCCTTGTATATTTTGAAATATAGGATTTTGGAGAATTTTAATCCGGGAAAATAATACCAAGAGGAAGACTTTTTCCTTATGATGATGTCTATATCTCATGTTCTATTCAATTCTTATGAGTGATTGGATATTTTTTTTGCTTATATCTTTCGTTTGTCCCTTTCTTCTCGAATTTTGTTTACAGAGTAGGAAATGTGGCAAAAAGAGACTATTTTAGAATTGCTGTTGTTCCCTTTCAGGCTTTGTTAAATAGTAATTTAACCAAATATCCTTACCCATAGGGTAATTAGATTTTTGAGATGCCGTATCAAAACAAAGCACTCTACCCTAGAGGATTCTCAAAAAAAGAAACAAAGTTATTAAATATTCCATCGAAAGAAGAAAGAAGCTATGGACTTTGAACTATCTGCTGTATACCAAATAGATACAATATACCTTGATTCCAGTTTAGATATCATTTTTTGGTTTTGAATAGCCGGATTTTGTCTTTGTTTTCACATCCGGCTGAACCTTTTGCATGATTTTTACTTCCCTTTCTAACTTTGTGATTCTTGTAACAACATGCGTATGGATCTTTTGGTTGCTTCCCCTTGGATGAGTGTTAAATTTTTGAAGGCTTACAATTTAAGCTTCTATGACAGCTGGTTCTTATTTTTCTCTTCAGCTGCATCCGTGTCATGCACACCATAACACCTGTCAGCTATGGCTAACTTCTTTGCCAGTCGTTTAAGTTATACAAGTTTTACTGAATAGTTATTTCTTTTCTTGCCATGGATATTTATAGGACAGTGTGGAATCTATCCGCTCATATTTGAGATTGTGTTCTCTGTTAGGTTTTGTTGATCTGCTTCTAAATTTATAATTTGCAGGGAAAGCAAGGGGCATATCACAATGAAGGCGCTGGTTCTGGTTGGAGGATTTGGAACAAGGTTGAGGCCATTGACACTCAGTGTTCCTAAGCCTCTTGTGGATTTTGCTAACAAACCCATGATCCTGCACCAGGTACATTTGCATGAATACTCTATATGTGAAATCTTTTATCTGTTATGTTATGTTAGTAAATTGAAGATATGCTTTGTTTTGTTGAGTGCCTTCTGTATGCAATATCTATTATATTTTCTTCTAGATATCATGGATCTGTCACATTTTTGAAAAGGAAAGACATCTGATATTTTTATACACTAGATCTGTAATCTGAATAAGAAGCTATTCTTGTTATTTTGTTTAGAAGCTTTGTTGTAGGGGTAATAAAAAAATTGACCAAATATGATGGATAGAATTATTTCTGCCATTTAAATAACTCAAAGTATGGAGTCTCTGAAATTTATCTTTGATTTTACTTTTTTTTTTTTTTTTTTTCTAAGATAGAGGCTCTTAAGGCTATTGGAGTTAGTGAAGTGGTATTAGCAATCAATTATCAACCAGAGGTAAAGGACCACGCCTTTCCTTACCACAATATTTTGTCAATTATTAAAGAGACGTGGCCAACATTTCTTTATTTTGACTTTGGTAATACTCCCTACTGCAGGTGATGTTGAATTTTTTGAAGGAATTTGAGGCAAAGCTTGCCATCAAGATCACTTGTTCCCAAGAAACTGAGCCACTGGGGACTGCAGGTCCCCTGGCTCTTGCAAGGGACAAGCTGATAGATGACTCCGGAGAGCCATTTTTTGTACTTAACAGTGATGTTATCAGCGAGTACCCACTTAAAGAAATGATTGCATTCCATAAAGCCCATAGAGGAGAGGCTTCCATAATGGTGACAAAGGTAAACTAAAAGAAAAAATAAGTTCCCTTGCAAACTATGTAAGACTTTTGGACAAGTTCAAGAATTCATATCATTTTTCATCTACTTGTGCAGGTTGATGAGCCATCAAAATATGGTGTGGTTGTTATGGAGGAGACCACAGGGCAGGTTGAGAAATTTGTAGAAAAACCAAAGTTATTTGTTGGTAACAAAATCAATGCTGGAATCTACCTTTTGAACCTCTCAGTTTTGGATCGAATTCAATTGAGGCCTACTTCTATCGAGAAAGAAGTGTTTCCAAAGATTGCAGCAGAGAAAAAGCTGTATGCAATGGTCCTCCCAGGATTCTGGATGGACATTGGACAACCAAGGGACTATATCACTGGCTTGAGACTCTACTTAGACTCACTTAGGAAAAAGTCTTCTTCTAAGTTGGCCAGTGGCCCTCACATTGTGGGTAATGTCATTGTGGATGAGACTGCCAAAATTGGTGAGGGATGTCTTATTGGACCTGATGTCGCAGTTGGTCCTGGCTGTGTCGTTGAGTCAGGTGTTAGGCTCTCTCGTTGCACAGTAATGCGAGGAGTTCGGATTAAAAATCATGCTTGCATATCCAGCAGTATCATTGGGTGGCATTCCACTATTGGTCAGTGGGCTCGTGTTGAAAACATGACTATTCTTGGAGAAGATGTCCATGTATGTGATGAAATTTACAGCAATGGTGGTGTGGTTTTGCCCCACAAGGAGATCAAGTCAAGCATTCTGAAGCCAGAGATAGTCATGTGAGGTTCTGTTTTTCAAATTCGTAAATTTGGTTTGGTGGTAGTAAGTTATTGAGTCTGAAATATGTTGGTTCATTTCATTCGATTTCCTTTACCCTGCAACCCCATTCCTTTTTCTTACCCCCACAGTGTACAAGTCTGTGTCGTCTAAAATGAGTGACGTAATTGCAATATTGAAAGGTCGGTGTAAGGTCATGCGTTTGGTCTTCAGTGCACATGCTGTGTAAACTTCAGCGTATGCATATAAATAAATTATTAGTTGTTTTTTTCCTGTCTTCAGTTATCGCAAGCTCAGAATGTGCTTTGATTTAACATCTTTGGGCAAGGTTGAGGACAATAAGTGCATGTTTGGAAAAATGTTGGCATCCTCCAAATCATAGTTTGGGAGAAGCAAGTAAGTAAGTGTAGCTTTTGATAAAAGTGAGTTAAGTAAAAGTGATTCTAAGCTTTACACCGGTTTTCCAAACACACCCTAGATCTAGCGATGATCACTTCTTAATTCCAAATTTGAATCTTTTGTTTAAATCCTGAATGCTTCCTCTGAGTTCCATCTTTTGTTATTCGGTTGTACAAAGAAGTTAATATTATAATTGTGTCATAATATTTCCATTTCATAATTTTATGCATTCGCACCTTTGCAAAATAATTAGATAATTGTGAGGCCATTGTCATGAAACCAAGACTCTAGCAGGTAAATTTGCTAATCATGGGGCCGAACGAGTTATTAATATTGATGTGTTAACTTGTATCAGGACGATCATGTAAAAGTGGGGCCATCAGAATATGATTGGATGATTGGTCACCCTCACTATTATTTTTCTTATTTTTTTTTTCAGACCTATTCTTCCACCATCTAATCATTGGAGATCATGACTATTTACCCACGATTATTGATTTAATTTGATTTCAGATTATGGGTTTTAATTGTCTGTGCAACAACTCTTGGAGCCCACAATAAAACCAACCTATCAAAACCCTATTGCATTAGGTTTTCTAAAGATTTAATCCCAGAAACAATAATGGTGTTCAATGAGTTGTTTAAAGGCACATTCCTTAATCCGAATCTGCTAGGATCCGATGCTCAAATAATTAGAATCTTATACTTGAATTAAATTTTAATTTAATATTATTAAGTTTTGGCTTATAAAAAGAGCATCGGATATAAACTTTGTCCCCAGAAATGAACATGAATATCTATGCTAATTGAATATTAATGAGTAATGCTATCATGTTTATAACTAGACAATTGATATGAGTTTAGAGAATGGCTTTTTATCTAAATTTAAATGAGCCATTGTTACAAATAAATTAATTGAAGTTATACATATTTCTAATATAGCCTTTTATAATAATTATAATAGGTTATGAGATTTTTTTTTTGGGGGTAAGAAGTATTTTCTTTTGTTGACTTTGTGTGTGGTTCAATACAAACACGGCTGAAACCAACAGCGGAAAAACAAGATGAGTTATGATCCACGTGCTTAAATTTTTGTAGATGAAATCAAGGACAAGCCCATGGCTTGCTGAAGGAAATGAGATAACTCCACAAATAAGTGAAGCCTGAGGAAGAAACTTACAAACCATTGAGGCTCTAGATTTCATGAATTTCAGTAATATATTAAAATATAATTTTAAGACTTTAATATGTAAAATTAGATGATCTGAGATATTTGCTTGTTATCACGCTTAATAACGAAAACAATGATGAAGGATATCCTTAATACGGGTCACACCCAGTCCTGGTTAAAGAGATGTAGATTTCATGAATTGGATTTTCTAAATTCTTTTTGTAAGGTGTGAGAAAGCAAGAGAGAGGAATAGAGATAAAGTGAGATTATATGAAATTTATTCAATGAATCCCACCTACTTTATCTTTATCTTTTTTTTTTTTAATTTTAAATTTCACAAAAATTTAACTGAAAGAAAGTTTAGAGTATCCAAACTCTCATTTCATTGTTTAGTTTAAAGATAAGGAAAACTAACACATAGAAATTATAATGTATAAGGGGTTAATGGTCAAGTTTGGCTTAGCATTAAAAAAATTTAGAATTGGGTCGAGTTGGTACATTGGCCTGATTTAGCCTAAAAAAATAAATTTATTTTTAAATAATTTTTAATAAAAACTTATATCAAAATTTTAAATTTTTTAATAATAAAATATAATTTTATAAAATTATGTTATAATTTTAATAATAAACTTAAACTAATACTAAAAGACATATTAACTCTGTCAAATTTCAAAAAAACATTAAAAAATAATTTTTTATAAAAACTTATATTAAAATTTTAATTTTTTTAAAGATAAAATATAATTTTATAAGAATTTATATAATTTTTTATATAATTTTTATAATAAACTATTAAAAAAAAAACCAAGTTGCCCACTTTAATCTGATCCTACCTGATATTAAATCAAGTCAAGGCAGGCCTAGACAATGAATTTTAATTTTAAAATCTGTTTGAAATCATACCACACATCGAACTAGACTAAACTCTTACCTAATAATAAAAATAACACTCCTAATAACGTGATAAAAATAACACTTAAAAAAATTAAAAAACCAAAATTTCTCTAAATAACTAAAGAACTAAAACTGTCACTAGTATTTTATAAAATTATCACTCATACTCCTTATCTTTTTGCGTTACAAAAATGTTTTAAATTTATTATTATTTCTAAATAAAAATATTTTTATAAGATGAAAAAGACTACATTATAACTCTAAAGAGCATATATAATAACTTCAATCCTTCAGTTTTTTTAAAAAATTTAATTTTTAAAAAAAGTTTTTTAATGATATTTTTATTAAATTATAATCCTTATGTGTGATTTTTCCTTGAGGATATGTATATAGCCCGTACCATACTGGTTCGCACATGATGGCGAAGGAAGTTACCTTCGCTTCTCGTAGAACAGGCACTATGACCAAATGGACCCCTCGATTAATCCGCCAAAGTAAAAGGGGAAATAAACGACTCTCTAGTAGACAATACACGTCTACATAAGGATGCAAGAAAGCTCAAGAAATTTAGAAGTAAATATTACACCGATGATTTTTTTTTCCCCTTCCAAAATATTGGTCTTCTACAAGGCAACTCCCCAAATTGATAAAAAGAAACTTCAGACCTACAGAAAGCACAACAAATCGCACTACTATCTTTGCACCATTCTCTCTCCCATCTACTCTTAGCAAATCCAAAATATACAAACGTATTCTGTTCTGGAAATCAACTCATGTTTTAAGCAAACTAGCCTGGCGAGTAAGCCTACAATGATAATGGTTTGGGTATTATTTTTCTCAGTCAGGGCACATTAAACTTACCCAAAGAACCAGACCTTGATGAAGACTGCCAAAGCAAGTTGCAAGAAAAATGCCGCAATTATCATAACCGAAACATCACTTCCTTCTAGGTAAGACCTGAGGTTCAAGGCAACAAAGCTAGCTGAGGCAGTACCAACAAGGATTATGAGGAGCCACCTAAGAATCCCAACTGGGATAACCATTAGAAACTGAAAGTTTTCCAAGAAATATGTATTAGACAATAATATGAAAGATGATATGATAACACTTTTCTTTTATAAGTGGTAAAGGTTCAGTTTGAAAATCAAACAACAATTTCTGATAACATGTAAGGGACAGGCAAATATAAGTCACATGCCAAACAGAAATGAGAAGAAAAATGCAATGGTCCTCTTCATCTATGCAATCTTGCAGTTAGCATGCATGTATTTACACTCCCTAATATTTTTTAATGATATTCCACCAAAAAAAAAAAAATAACGAACTTAAAAAAACAGAAACTCACAGAGGATGGGATGAAAATGGCAAGGGAATACCCCCACATACACCAAAACCGAATAAGGCTAGAATTTGAACCCATGTACTGAAGCAAGAAGTAATACGCCAGTGGGACAACTATTGCATAGCCATAGATAGAACATGCAGCCACATTGACATAGCTGACATCAAAGCTCCATGAAATGCTCTTATCTGTTTGTTTTTGCATAAGGTAAGTTGCAAGATTTCCCAGTGAGGCAAGAACAAAAACCAGTGTCGTTGAGATCCATATAAGGCCGTATCTATTATAATAGAGAAGATTTGCACCATTAGATACTCATATATGCAACATTCTTGGGATTGTATTTAATCATTTAAAAGAAAACAAAAGAACAATAAATGGAAGGGAAGGCAAATATTTGCCTAGCTGCATTGTATCTCTCTTTCGGTGCCACAATTATGAGGTATCATTACGATTGGTAGATTTCAAGGTCTTAATTCAGTCACTTTTACCAAGACTGCCTAGATTAGTGTTAGAAAGAAAGCAAAATATATTTATTTCAACAGCTTTTATATGATAAGGAAAAAATCTTGTGATCATAGAGTTTTGCATTTTTGTTAGCAGAAAGGTGTAGGTCTAAACATCAGGTCTACTTTTGGCCCACCAAAAAATATCAGGTCTAATATCTATAGTTTGACAATGAAATTTCAAGCATGCATGAAGTAACAAGTGATAGTACATAACTCTCCACCTTTTCTTTCCTACATGACTTCCACTTGCAGAGACTCAGGTCAGAAAAATGACTAGTTTTGCATTGGTGAAAAGAAGAACAAATAAATAGATAAATAAAAGGAACCAAAGAAGAAAAACTAAAACAACAAAAAAATTATCTGCCATATTTATGTGCTAGCCCCAAGTTTTTCCTATATTATAGTAACAGTTCAACAGTTAATGAGACTCTTCTCCAGGCATAACACTTCCAAACGTAATTCCAGAATCCTAATTAATATCTCTCCTTTTTACATTTGAAAGTATAAAAGCACAAGAGTAAAAAAGCATAACTCACAAATCAGGGTTAGCATCTATCTTGCTAAAAAAATCTCCAGCAACTGGATTCATGGAACTTATCAATCTGTTCAAGACAATATCGGTATCCACATTGAAATACTGTGTGTATGATGAGATACTAAAGACCCCCCTCCAGTTGTTTGCTGGCTGTTGCTCAAATGCTTCTGCATGGATGGACAAGCCAGAAATATGTCATTAGAAGTTACTGCCACTTGAATGACAATACAAATGACAGATAGTCTTAAATCAGTTGAATATTATCCATATCAAAGATAATATCATAAACCAAGACCATCTACTATTTAGCGATCATTAATTGTGTGTGTTGGAAATCATGATTTTCTACACATAATTATTAGATATTTGTCTCCTAATTATTAGTTAACTGTCATCATTATGTAAGCTATTATTTATTTTCCTTAATTTCTGGTTTATCTTGTGGAGGTTTGTCTCCTTTACTTTTGCTTGATTTGTGGCTTATTTCATGAGATTCTAGTGGCAAGCATGTTGCCCTTGTTCCTATAAGTAGTCTCCCATTTCATTCAAATGAATTAAGCTATTCTTAGCTTCCTTAATCTAAAAATTCTACATGGTATAAAAGCCCATGGCTTGTATCCTCTGTTTAATCTAATTTGGCCAAGCTATGGCCATCCACGTTGAGAAGGCGGAAGCTTCTCATGAAGATGTTGCACAGACCAGCAAAATCAGAAGCAGGGCTTCATATTCTGTTGCCATGGACAATGAGAAGGTAGTCATGCACCCCTTTACTGTGTCCAAATGGTTCTGGTTGGCCAAACCCCAAAATTTGGATCACGTACATTGTTCCATGCATCGCCGCGCGCCACCGTCCTGACCTACACTGCACGTGACATGCCACCATCCGCCATTGCTAGCCCAGAAATGATCGACTCAGCCACATGTTGATCTGTGGCATCTATTTGTCCTTCCTGAGACCAAAGATGAAGCCACCAGTCTTGATCATAATTTCTATCAAGCCCATACAGTGTATTACAACACTAGATCAAGACTAAGCTTGAAAATAATGAAGAATGGTCACTGTTACTGATGACAAGGAACCAATTTCAAGCCACATTAGAAAAATAACTTGGTGGTTAGTGTAGAAAAATCATATGGTGGTGGTTAGTGTAAAAAAATCATCGTTGTTGGTTAGCAAAAACCAAGATTTCTACCTCACAAAAAGACTGAAGAAAGGATGTCCAAAATCAAGACCTTTACTACAAAGTGAGGGAAAGAAGATAGAGAATCAAAAATCAAAATAAAAATGTATGAAGAAGATTGGCAATGTTAGCCCCAAGCAATGCCTATCTTGAGAGGGAGCATTGGAAATCATAATTTTCTACACATAATTATTAGAAATTTGTCTCCGAACTATTAGTCAACTATCTTCATTATGTAAGCCATTATTTCTTTTCCTTAATTTGTGGTTTATCTTGTGGAGGTTTGTCTCCTTTACCTTTGCTTGATTTGTGGCTTATTTCATAAGATTCTAGTGGCAAGCATGATGCAATGATCCCTATATATATTCTTTCATTTCATTCAAATGAACTAAGCTATTCTAAACTTCCTTATTCTAAAAATTCTATAGTGTGTTATGTAGCTTCTAAAAGCATATTCTCACATGCTTCTAATAGTATTCCTCAAAATGCACATCAGTTGTACAGACAACTTGCATAAGTAGCTAAATCAGGTACATCAAAATGCAACCCGAAAGTTAAAGATGAAACTGCACAATTCATTACCAAATAAGATGCTAAAAAAGATGAATAGATCCATTATTTTGGAATACAATCAACTAAAAATCATACGTCGGAACAGTAGGCTTTGCGGAGCAATGCCTGATAGCCATATTGACAAACAAGTTTGCTAAAGTAAAAGGATGTACAAGTTCTTGGGCCCAGTGATCTAAATATCCTTTTCCATTTCCCGACCTTTCAGCAGAAACAAGAGCAAGGTTAATGTGATGTACACTGCCTTAACTCAAACAGAAAGAAATTAACAATTACTGCTAATTAAGATGTCAGGGAGTGCATAACACCATTATTCACCCAAATCTCTCTTAAGTTTTCAAATTTTCAATTCTCTTCAAAAGAACCTATTTATCACAATTTGTGTTATTGCTGGAATAACGACCAGATTAAAACTTAACATACGAACAGTTAGAACCTAGCAGTTGTTTGGATTGATGGTGAATAAAATTGATTTCGATAAACTTGATTTTGCAGAATTGATTTTATATAAAAGTAGGTTTATATAAACGTGATTTATGTTTGGAAACTTTTAATAAAAAGTGATTTTGTTGATGTGCCTTCAATGTAACTATGTTTGCATTAGCCAAAAGCAAGTGTAAGTTGCTTCAACCCAACGTGTTTTTCAGATGTCCCAAAACCATGGTGCGACATGATGAACGCAGATCCAAACATGATGCAAACAGGCTTTTTCCATGCAAACCAAGGTTTGGGCTGAATCGTGGGTGGATGAACGCTGATCCAAACACACATGTAATCAGTCAGATAAGATTGTCATAAGTCCTATCAATGCAAACAATAGACAGAAGGGAAAATTTTATCATATCAAGATTCTCCCTCCAGAGGTCAAAAGATAGCTTAAATCAGCAGAATGCCAGTTGACTATAGAAATAGAAGAACTTTTTAGTTTAACAGTGCCTTAGCCAAGCAATTAAACTCTTCCTTCCAAGCTAGGCAAGAATAAGAAAGAGGAGTAAAAGGATGATATTCCCTGCAATCATACATGGGAAAACAGACTTTCTACTCCAATCATCAGTTGGGCAAAGGCACGAAGATAATGATCAGTGTTAGATTGATTCTACAAATTCAAAATAGTTCAGGATGACAGGAAACTAAAATAGCAATAACTAGCTTAGATGATAAAGCACATTATATCTAATGAACAAGTAAAAAATATCATAAATTACTATATTTATACCAAGCTAAGCTCTTTTGATACTTTGATTTTAAAATATTGGTTTTTACCTCCTTAATAAAACTAAAATGTGATAAGATATTCTCAGGTAACATATATATATATATATATATATATATATAGAGGTTACATAGGTTGTCACCCAGTAACAAGCAAAGATATTCTCAGGTAACATGTATATATATATAGAGAGAGAGGTTACATAGGTTGTCACCCAGTAACAAGCAAGGTCTACATTATTCTGTCAAATTATCAATAAAACAAGCCAAAAACAGAAAAATGAAACAATTGTCCAATCATTGATCTTACTGAGGTTCATACCAGTTGGACTTCCAAGAGTTTGATATCCCTGTCCTCTGTCTCCTCCATTGTTTGGAGGGAATATTTGCATATTTGCTCCAGGGACTGCAGTTTAGGACTGAAACTTTAATAGCAGGCAATTATACACATATTAACACATGAAGGAAAAACTCTATCATAACTTTATACCCTCATGGTTTCTGGTATTCTTTTCTTCAGCTATGACAGCCTGGGCACCAAACAGAAATAGGGATAAACCAATAAAATAGATGAAGGGATTTTTTTAAAAAAATATTATTAAGTATGGATTTGGATCAGACAGATTTTAAAGGCACATGAAGTTCACATTCTAAAGGCAGTGAAACATGTAAACCACTAATGGAAGATCTCTCGCGTTAAAGCAGAAGCACAGTAAGCATAGTTTACAGGGCTGCAAGAAACCCTTTATTAATTATTTTAGGAAACTGAGGTTATCATGTAAATCTGTAATTAAATCAGGAGTAAGCCATATTTCCAGAATGTTTTATCATTTTCTTTATTACCGTCAGTGTAATATGAGCAGCTGTAACTGATATTAGTGGTCCTAGAGGAAATGGTAAGGGACTAATATAAACTTTAAAGACAAACTTACTAAAAATAATTCCTACTTCAAAAATAAAATAAACGAAGAATATGTAGGACTGGAACTCCTCTCCCCTGAACTACCATATGGAAAACTTATTGCTCGCTAGTTATATGCTTAACACATTTATCAATCTCTGCCTCATAGATGGCTGTTTCCATTTAACATGTATCAGTTTCGGGGTAAACCCTTCTTCCCCATTTCAATGCCATCTTTTATTTCCCATTATATGTGACCTCAGCGGCTATTCCCCATCAGGAAAGACAGTAAGCCAAGGAAAGGAAGAACTGAACTTCTAAGCTTGCATAAGGTTTCACAAGGAAAAGCACAAGGAAAAGGATGCATTAACCTGTTTGATTGACCTAGAGAAAGCAAAGTATACGGCAATTTTTCTCTAGCAAGAAGCCATGTCAAAGCCATCTCGCGGGTGATTCGGGCCTGGGAAAACAATAGAACTAAGCCTTTCTTTTCTGACCCGTGGCTATCTTTAAAGAAAAGGTGAAATATTAACTTTCCAGGTATTTCATGGGACCAGAGCAACTCGACAGAGAGAGAGGAGTAAACTGCGGAAAGACATACCAAGACAGACATCGTAGAGAAAGACATACCGAAGGGACTACAGCCTTGGTCTGAGACTTGCCAAGCAGCTTTCGATGGCTTCATTATTGTATTCAATAATCTCAGATGATGTTAAAGTTAAAGACCGGTAATAAAAAAGAACAAGAAAAAGAAAAACAATAAAAAAGTTTGCGATTAGGTCATAGTGTGGCAATATATGGATTTCGCATTTTAAATTGATCAGTTGAGCACATTTAGTTTGTCGGAAACGAAACAAATTGGGAAGTTTTTGCGATAATGAAGTATCTCCACCACTAAAACCATCAGATCAGTTAACTTCTCCCATTATCATATATGATAATATGAACATGCACAAACTAATGTAGCATATAATTAAATAAGAGTCAATTAGGAAGAAACAGAAAAAAAGAAAAAGGGAAAAGTACGAACAGGAACTGAACCAAGCAAATGGCTTGTGGGAAGGCCGGTGTAGGACTCCTCCATCGTGTAGAGAGAAACACAGAAGCTTCGTAGCTCAGAGAGAAGTTAGCATGGCAGCTCTGAAATTGAAAACTGAATGGGAATTTCCGAGAGAGAGATTTGAAAGACGAGGCCCGAAACGAGGGACTCACTGGCGCAGGTTCACGGTCGGGAACGGGATATTTGGGAATTGCTCTTCACTCCGCCAACTCTTGACTTCCCTTTCTTTTTCTTTTCTTTTTTCGTCACTTCACTTTTTTCAGTGCAGGGCCTTGCTTTCCAGCGAGGCTGACGTGATCAGCTTAATGGGCCTTGGACATGTGGGTAAATCATACCAAGAAAATAATTGTAATGTGTTCTGTTGAGTTTAGAAATAAATTTTCCTAGAATTATTTACCCGCGTCTGAATTGGGCTTAATTATTTTGTCATGACCAAGAAAATAATTGTAATGTTTTCTGTTGAGATTAGAAATAAATTTTCCTAGAATTATTTTAGACGTAGTTTAAGGGTGTGTTGTCCCTTTATTTTTTACTTTCCTTGTCTAAGAAGCGCCGGATTTCTTTGTTTATGTCTAAAGTTTCCTTATGTTACAGCATAAATGAATGTTACAAAAAAGTGTAAATTATATTCAAGATTTTCAAATACTAAATAATTCTATATAAAGAGGAAAACTAAAACTTTCTGGAGAGTATACTTGAGAAAAAATTATTACGTTGAGACTTGTAATTAGGTATAAATGTGTTATTTATTTTTTCAAAAAAGAGATGATAGTCATTTATCCTATTTTAAAATGCCTATAGTATTTTATTTTTACATTTTTTTTGCCGTAAAAAGGATAAGTAGACTGAAGCAACAATATCAACTAAATGAATAGCTGAGATAACATTCATTGAAAGGCTACATGAATATTCATAAAGAATTTCTGAAGCCATACAACCACACTTCATCCTCAACTTCAAGAGCAGAAATAGATTAACTCTACGAATATTATGAAGAGTGGAGGACGACGTTAATAACCAGCCATTTTGCAGTGAAGCTTCACGTTAGTTAAAGAGCAAAAAAACAGCAGCGTTTTCTATATGCTGAAAGACACCCCTATTTAAAAAAGAAAAATTGCAACGTTAATAGTGAAAACTAAATGTTACCCACACATCCATAGAACTAAAATGGACGTAACTGTGTAATAGAACCCACTTCACCGCATTATTTATGTTCATGTCTGTGAATCAATAATTTCCTTTTCAACTACAACCAAAAGAAAATTGAGAAAGGTCACCGAAGAAAGTCACCAGCCGATGATGAACTGGGGGCATCTCATATCCGCTGTCAGCAGTTTCAGAACCAAGTATATAATAGTGCTGAATGAATTGGTAATGCAGAGAAAACTAGCATAGAAAAGTCCGTTTCATCTGGTATACTGTCATGAACACTAGCACATCTCAATGGAGGCCTCATGTTGAAGGAAAGTACAATTTAGTCCAACAAATCACTTCTTGACTAATCTCAAGACATCGCCAACAAGATGTAAAGAACCGGTTACAAGAACCTGAGGTATCAGGCAGGCAAATTTACAATCAGATCCGGCACTTCGCATATATATATAATCTAAAATGTAGAGCAATCATATTTTAACACACTATTTTTCATAAGCAATCCGTAGATACTGTTCATTCTGCATCCAGTCTGTCAGTTGGTCTCTTGACATTATCAAATACTCACAATTCTGCAGTGTAAGTAACGTTACCTGTAAACGAACAGAGTCATTTTTTTGCACTCTGTCCCTAAGCCATTTGATAGCCAACGGCAATGAGGAAAACACAGCACTATGTTCACAATTACTGGCACTCGTTTCCATATCCTCTTTTAATTCGTCAGAAACAGCATCTGTACCCTTGGCATCACTTCCTACCAAGCCACGTGACCAAAAACAAACAAATTGAAGTCAAGACGCTACTTAAAAAACATAACAAAAGAAGAAAAATTGAAACATTGGCATTCTCCCATCTTGCGGTGTGTCTCAAAGTCAAACAAATACAAAGTACAATTATTAATACGAAACGGAACAAGAAACAGAGGAAGAAGGAAATGAGCTGAAATGCATGACGTATCTTCACATAGATTATTTCAATTTATATATACAAGTGTACGAAGCCAGGTCAGCAGGAATACAGTTAGGCAGAACTAACCAAGCAGTTAAGTTAGTTAGCTAATAATAGCTTAACCCTAGTTTAACCCTTGTCACGTATAACCTCTAGCACCCCCCCGCAAGCTGGAGAGTATATGTCATACATTCCCAGCTTGGAAAGTAATAAAGCAAACGGACGATGATCAAGAGGCTTGGTGTAAATGTTGGCCAGTTGAGCAGTAGATCGAATGGGTAACAAATGGATGATATGGGCCTGCAACTTCTCTAGAACAATATGGCAATCGAGGTCGATATGTTTTGTTCGTTCATGGAAGGTGGGATTGGCGGCGATATGACGTGCAGATTGGTTATCACAGTAAACCAGAGCTGGTGAAGGATGGGGAAGATGAAGATCATGAAGAAGGTAGAGTAGCCATTGAAGTTCACAAGTGACAGCAGCAAGGGCACGATATTCTGCTTCAGAAGAAGAACGGGAAACTGTACTCTGCTTCTTAGAACGCCACGAGATAAGGGCATTGCCAAGGAAAATGCAGAAGCCGGTAATAGAACGTCGAGAATCAACACAACCGGCCCAATCAAAGTCACTAAAGGCCTTGAGGCGAAGGTCAGATGAAGAAGGAAAAAGGAGACCTCGAGTAGGATGGTGTTTAAGATATCGTAAGACACGGTGGGCAGCTTGAAGATGAACATCAGTAGGGGTTGAAGTAAACTGACTAAGCTGTTGAACAGCAAAGGTAAGATCTGGTCGAGTAGTGGTGAGGTAGAGAAGACGGCCCACCAGAATACGAAAGACAGAGGGATCAGAAAGTGGAATGCCAGAGTCTTTGGAAAGCTTCAAATGACGAGTCATAGGAGTGTGAGCCAGTTTACAGGCTAGAAAACCAGAGTCTTCGAGAATTTCCAATGCAAACTTACGCTGATTCAGAAAGATACCATGACGAGAACGAGCAATCTCAAGACCCAAGAAGAACTTAAGATCACCCATATCCTTAATCTTAAAGTCCCGATCAAGAAGAGACTTAATGTGCTGTATTTCATGAAGGTCATTACCAGTAAGGATAATATTATCCACGTGGACCAATAGAGCAGTGAAGGAGGATTCTGTCTTGTGGACAAACAAAGAGTAGTCAGATTTTGACTGAAGATAGCCATAAGAGATGAGTGTAGAGGACAGTTTGGAATACCACTGGCGACTGGCCTGCTTGAGACCGTAAAGGGCCTTTTGTAACCTGCAAACAAGATTAGGAGTTGAAGAAGAAAAACCAGGAGGTAGGGTCATATAAACTTCTTCGTCTAAATCTCCATGAAGAAAAGCATTATTGACATCGAGTTGTTGAAGGTGCCAATTATAAGAGGCAGCGAGAGCAAGGAGTAATCGGACAGTGGTAAGTTTTGCGACAGGGGAAAAAGTATCAATATAATCCACACCCTCTGTCTGTGTATATCCCTTTGCAACTAAACGAGCCTTATGGCGTTCAATGGTGCCGTCGGAGTGATACTTAATCTTGAAAACCCATTTGCAGCCGATGGGTTGCTTGCCAGGGGGTAAAGAAGTCAGGGTCCAAGTATTATTTTGTTCAAGTGCAGCAAGTTCAGCTTTCATAGCTTCATGCCATACTGCATGCTTTACAGCTTGAGAGTATGACTTTGGTTCAGAGTGAAGGGAAATAGAAAGACTAAAGTGTTTATGAGAAGCAGAGAGATGATCATAGGATAAGACAGAAGAAATAAAGTGTGGAGAAGTAGAGATACTTGTACTAATGGAAGGTGGATGAGTCGAGGAGAGTAAAGCATGATGATAATCATGCAAATACCTGGGGACGTGCCTTGGCCGAGAAGATCGTCTGGGAGAGAAAGATGGAATAGAGGATGGAGAAATGGAAGGAAGTGGAATAGGGGGGTTGACGGGACTGGGAGATTGTGGTAAACAAATAATGGGATTATGATCAATAGAAACTTTATCAGAAAAGGGAAAAACATGTTCGTAGAAGTAAACATCGCGGGAAAGAAAAATTTGGCGGGTGTGAATATCAAGTAAAAGATATCCTTTGGTGCCGGTTTTATAACCAAGAAAGACGCATTTGCGGGCTCGAGGATCAAGTTTGGTTCGTTGATTAGAAATGGTGGAAGCAAAGCATAAACAGCCAAAAACCTTTAGATCAGTAAAGTCAGGAGGTGTATGATGGAGTTGGAAGTAAGGAGATGTGTTGTTTAGTAATGGAGTAGGCAAGCGGTTGATAAGGTAAGTGGCATGTCGTAAAGCATGAGACAAATATAATTTGGGCAAGTGGGATTGGAAAAGGAGTGCCCGTGTGACATTTAAAAGGTGTTGGTGTTTCTTTTCGACAATGCTATTCTGTTGTGGTGTTTCAATGCAGGAAGTTTGGTGAAGGATGCCTTTAGTTTTGAAGAAATCGTGCATAGAAAACTCAGCTCCATTATCAGATCGAATAGCTTGGATTGGAGTTTGAAACTGTTTTTCAGAGAAAAGAATGAATTCTTGTAAAACCTGACGGGTATCTGATTTATTTTTAAGTAAAAAGGTCCATGTATATCGGGAATAATCATCAACAATGGTAAGAAAGTATTTGTATCCATCAATTGAAACAAGATGATATGGTCCCTATATATCAACATGTAACAAAGCAAAAGGTCTACGGGTGTGGGAAGAGCTAATGGGAAATGGGAGTCGTCTCTGTTTGGCCAGGTGACATGTGTCACAATGAGTACATTGTTTATTACAAGAGATATAAGAGTATTGTTGTTGGATGGTTTGTAGAGTGGGTTTAGACAGATGCCCCAATCGAAAATGCCAAAGATCGTATGAAGAAGGAATCTTGGATGTCAGAATGGCAGATGAAGCAAGGCAAGTCACAGAATTATGTTGCAGGATGTAGAGTCCCTCACTCTCCTCAGCTGAACCAATCATCTTCCACGAGTGCAGGTCCAGAAAGAGACATTGGTGGCTCTGAAAAATGACCCAACAGTGTAGAGATTTTGTGAGTTTAGAGACTGAAATAATTTGGAATTTAAATTCTGGAATGTAAAGAACATCGTGAATAGCAAATGTGTCTGAAAAACGAACAGTGCCAGAATGTTTAGCAATGACAGAGGAGCCATTTGGTAAATGAACAGTGATTGGTACGATGACAGTGTATGAAGTAAAGAGAGATAAAGATGGACAAACATGAGCAGTGGCTCCAGTATCAACAATCCAGCATTCTTTGGAAGAGAAAGAAGCTAATGTTGCGTGACTACCTGCGTGAGTAGACACGTGATTTACGGAATGAGCAGAGTGTGCTGGTTCACTTTGAACTAATTGTAATAGTTTTTGATATTGCTCAACAGTGAGGCCAAGCTTGGCAGAAGGAGATGGTTGCTGAGATTGCTCAGACTGCCCTCGTGCAGATGGTTGCTGAGATTGCTCAGAATGCGCTCGTGCTTCATTGGTGAAATTATTCACTGCTGCAGATTGATTTCTAAACTTAAATCCAGGTGGAAATCCGTGTTTTCTATAACAAGTTTCCACGGTGTGTCTGGCTTTGCCACAATAGGTGCATTGTTTAGTATTTTTGTCCTGTCCAGAGGCAGAGGGTTGAAATCTTCCAGTTCTACTAAACATGATCTTGGAATCAATTGGCACATCAAGAACTCCCATTTCTCGTTCCTGTTGCAAGATTAAAGATAGCACCCTGTTTACAGTCGGAAGTGGATTAAGTAACATTATCTGTGACTTGATTGTTGAATATCGATCACTTAGTCCCTTAAGGAATCGAATGACGTAATCTTGCTGCTGATACAGATTCATGCGTTCAAAAGCACCACAAGAACAACGGTTTCGACAAGAACAAAGCGGAGGAGGTCGTAAGTTTGTGAGTTCATCCCAAACAATTTTAAACTTCGTAAAGTATTCATTAACAGACATATCTCCTTGTTTAAGTGCATAAAGTTCTTCTTGCAGATCAGCAATTCGAAAGATATCGCTCTGTGAATACCTGCTCCTGAGATCCTCCCATATCTCATATGCTTTGTCGATCCAGAGTATGCTCTGGGCAATGGTGGAGGACAACGAACGATTGAGCCAAGTCACTACCATTGTGTTACAGCGCTCCCATGCCGAGAAAAGAGGATCGGTTGTGCTTGGAATTTTAATGGAACCATCAACAAACTTAAATTTGTTCTTCGATTGTAGAGCCATCTTCATGGCTTTGGACCATGAATGGTAGTTTGGTCCTGAAAGCACCGGCGATACCAATACCAGTGATGGGTTTTCGTTTGGATGTAAGTAAAACGGACTTGCTGGATTCTGAGATTCATCGTTCCTCATGGTTAAGGACAACTCAACAGTATTAACTCCAGAAGTTGACATGATGAAGCAAGAGATGGAAGGAAGAAAAGAAAGAAGAAAAGAAAAAAAAATTTGGTAAAGATAGGAAGCAGATCACCGTGAAAGAAAGGGCAATGAAAGACGCTCTGATACCATAATACGAAACGGAACAAGAAACAGAGGAAGAAGGAAATGAGCTGAAATGCATGATGTATCTTCACATAAATTATTTCAGTTTATATATACAAGTGTACGAAGCCAGGTCAGCAGGAATACAGTTAGGCAGAACTAACCAAGCAGTTAAGTTAGTTAGCTAATAATAGCTTAACCCTAGTTTAACCCTTGTCACGTATAACCTCTAGCAATTATTAAATTCAGTGAGTCAATCAAGGGGAAGGTGGCTCACAGAGACAGCAAAAGCCCAAGATAACTAAGCTTTATGTTCTATGCCCAATAAGCCAATTAAGGTAATCAACTACAAGGCTAGAGTAGGGCTTTAGAGAAATGGCACAATGATAAGTGCATCATAAACTAATCGCACTCCCAAAGAAGCTCCAAAGTAACATATTATCAGAACCCACAATATATCATCATCCCTACTCTTTTTTCTCCAGACTCTTTTTAGGGGTATTCAACCTTGCTTTCCTCTTGAATCTTTTGGGAAATCGTACAAATTTTCTTTTTCCCATATTCCAACACAAACAACTCAAATTTAGAAAATAAACAGCATAAAGATTATCCATTTACAGTTACACTTCAATCAATTCCATAGCAACAAGTTCTCTTATTTGAAGAAAATACTTGTGACGTTTATTCAGAAATGCATTTCAAAGATTATCCCCAAAAAAAAAAAAATCAGATACAGAAACCTGAGTTCTGATTCACATAATTTGTAAGCAGTCAGTTAATACCTTTGTTTCCTTGCATGAGATTTTCCCACACTTTCTGAAGAGTAAACTGCCATGATAGGTCAACCTTAGATTCAGCCGGTGTTAAAGAGTGGGATCCAACTTTGTAATACACTGATAAACTTGGTACAAAAAGCGCCTTCTTGAAGTACACACCTACAATTTCAATTCAATTTGTTTCTTTATTCAGTGGACAAAGAATACATTTCTTGTTCAGATAAAATCCCCAGTGGGAAAGATTTTTTGAATTGCTTATTCTCCATATAGGTGCACTGTTTGGTTATTGGAACCAAATCATCATTACAGAATCAATGGTGGAGAAAGCCACTTATTTGCTGACTATTGATATATATATATATATATATATATAAATGTTATCATTGTCAGGCCGAGCAATTATGGGGTAACCATATTCTACCAAAATCCAGAGATTACTCACCATTATCAGCACATGTTTTCATCAGGCGAGGAAGAAGCAACTGAGGATCTCGCACTGACAAACAATTGAACAATAATATCTACAAGTAATTCACCAACTTCAGTTCAAAAACCTCCACAAAAAAATGAAGCATTAACATTGATAAAAGAAAAATTAGCACATTTATTCCTCTCTCATGAGTTTTTAATTATTTTAAAAAGTTACAACAAGAAAGATGATGACATACAATTCTCCTGATAAAGTGATTACCAAAGTTCATTTGAGAAAGGACCAGACGGAAGAAAAGGCAAGAGATGTCAAGCAGAAACATAAAAATGGTTTAGTATCAGAGATTGAAACACATTTGGCTCATAAAAACAGGAAATATATTTATCTGAATTATATCATTATGTCTGAAATCCCTAAAATGCAGGCCAGATATCAATCAGGAACAGTGCACAAACTTCTAAAATTTACCATACTCTCAGAAAACTAAGATAAAAAAATCACTTTTTTTGTTTTCTTGTTTTTTGTAAAGAGCTTGTATACATTTGGGTGATTTGGTGAAGGTAATGGTAACTTTAAACTGATTTTTGGATAGAAGATTATGGTAAGCCTACCAAGGAGGAGACCAGTTCACCTCTATCTCAAATTATATATTTAGGAAAGAAGAGGTATAAGAAGCTTGAGCAATTTAATAATCAATAATCTGTACTTTTATGGTTCTTATTGATAGCAATTTACATGACTGAAGACATGGTTAATCACTTGACAAGCTCCGTAAATGGTGATTTTCAAGATAAGGACATGATATATTATGACTAGGAAGATGATTTATACAGCTTGACAAAACTGTTGACAGCTATATAGTGACTTGGCTATCCAATCAGAAGAGTCTGTAATATAAGGTCGTCTAATTTTCACTCAACCAGTGGCAAACTAAGCCCAATATATCTGATTGGTTTGAATCTGTTATTTGTTTATTGGAGATTGTCAAATTGATAACTACGGGTGTCAAAAACTGGAAATTTAAAACATGGTAAAGGTGCTGATATAATTAAATGACCAATGCATGGAACAAAGTAGCAAATTTGCATATTACATTCTCATGTCCAGAGCAAACTTGCACAATATTCTGTAAATGAAATTGGTTCCAAGTTCCAAGAACTTGCATTCATATTTTTTGATGAATTGAGCAACTTGTCCTACTATCCAGTATCCAGTGAGCATTAGTTACTCTTATCTTGTCAGTCTCACAAGTTTTATGATATCATTCTTCAAACTTCTAAGCATGAGACATACTCAACACACATTCTACATCATACTTCAACCAACTGCCAAACTTTATTTTACCATCACATTTCAAACTCTGACTGCTACTACTCTTCTCAGTTTATACTTGCTGAACATCCAATTCCAGTAGTAGTTACCAAAAATAAGATTCAAAATCTGTGCTCTACCTGTGTGGATTGTCTCTGGGCTCTTTCGCCATCGTGCAAACTCACTAATTCATGTGAAAATTTAGAATTATCAGGCTGCTGACAAAACAAGGCCTGGTCCAGCTTGTCGTCTTTAACAGCAACAGAAAACCACCTTGCACATGCTTCTAGGCTTTCAGGACTATGGGCCCCATCTAAAAAGAAGACAAGTTCATTTGAGCTTTCAATGTTGATGTGTTGATCAGGAACAATTTGAGCCCTTCCTTGCAAACTTGCAGTTGTTAATCCTTTTACAAACTGCTCTGGCAAAGAGTGCTGCTTCATGTGGATAAATGAATCACTCCAGCAGTATGATAAAAACAAGGGACAAAATAAACGAAGAAAAGGGTGTAATTAGAATAACTCTTCAGTTAGAACTTACAGTCTGTTCCAAGTAGCTATCTTCAAGATGTCCAGTCCTCTTCAGCCATGTAGAGCATAGTAAAATGGCAAGACCAGCATTTAAATATTGATGCTCACCATCAAGCCCAAGTTTTAAACCATTTAGCAACTTGGCATCTAATGGAGGTGCCACTTGAAGAGGTACCTGTAGTTTGTAAAATTTACTCAGATGATTGATTATAGAGTCAAAACTCCAAAAAGGGCAGATAAGAAAGCTATTTTTTCCCCCAATGTTAATAGAAAGCTAAGCCAAGAAAGTTAAATGAATTTGATGTATGTATCTCCTGGCTTTCAAAATATAGTTGACAAATGTAAAGTGCACAGAATAAGACACAACTTGATTAAATGTGATGAGAATCACAACACATGTTGAATCCATAGGAAGACATTTTTCTCTTTCTGAGACAGCCCCTCAGATATCTTTTGAAAAGTTAAATACATGTATTAGGACAACTACATTGTAATTGAACTAATATTTTGGACAATTAAATAATGGTAATGGACATCTAAGGAAATATTTCAATATTTTCAAGTATACAGAAGAAAATAAGTGGTGATATTTGTCCCCGGATTTTGGTCTGGCTTGACAAGTGCTGAAGACAATACAACTAAGCTAATAAACAAAATAGATATGCATGCTTGTAATCCAAAACAAACACATGCCAACTAGTGCCCTCTTGCTTGACTTTAAAAGTTAACTTTATACATGAAGTCATGTTATGCATCACTCAGATCAAAACCACAAAGGAAATACGACAGCCTCATGAAAGAATGTACCTACATCAAGTTGTGATGCCTTCTCTTCAAGTACATGCATGGCTTCATCAGGCTGAGGCACAGTAAAAGCTGGAACCCGGAGCTACATCAAAATAGAAAGAAGTAAATAAAAGGAAATTATCAGAAAGAAAGAAAAGGAAATTAACTATGTTGATGCTACAAGGAAAGACAGAAAGGCATATGAGAAAGAATAGTAAATGCAATAACAGCTGAGCTGCACTTAAAAGAACAAATTGTTGAAACAGACTTCAAAAGGATTTTGAAAGAAAAATCATTTGCTCCAAAAATACCTTGAAGATGCCGGCCTTCTCACCAGCAATTTCTCGAAGAGTATTCCCTGTTAATAAAATGCAGAAGGAGAAAGTAAACCTAACTAGTTGAACAAATCAGCGGCAGTGCAACCTAATCAACTATATTCTGACACTTCAAGTATATTATTGCAGTTTTCTAAAAGTATAATTTTTTTTCTTTTTCTTGTCAAACAGGCATACTGTTACATAGATTATGAAACTTAAAAACAGATTCAAGATGTGCTTTGGTACAAAGAAAGAAATCTCATCAGTTACCTATGTTACCATTCAAGGTCAACTTGCTTTCATGAATTACAAGTTATAACACTACATATCTCCCATTAGTTTGTTTTGAAAATGAGACTACAGGGCTATTCTGTTTCTGCTTGTTGTATGTGCACTACATATCAAACTATATATAAATTCGTATTTTCCATCTAGAGTTATTTCATGATTTTGGTTACCAATGGATTAGCATTAACTAGCAATCACCTAGAATACAAAAATAGAATACTAACCAAGAATCTCCATGTGGTCATACCCAAGGGAAGTTATGCCACACACAATAGGTTCCTGAACCTGAAATGTCAGCTCATCAACATGAGCTTTTTCACAGATATTCTCTGTGTGGAAAATATTAATAATCAAGCAGTCTTATAGTAGTAGAGACCAACATATTGCTGCAAAAATGACAATTATACATACCACGTTTGTTGCATCATATTTACCACCTAATCCAACCTCCATTATAGCAACATCTACCTGCATAAAATTTGAAAATAAGTACTTTTCTTCATTGACAGAATACTAAGATTTAGAATTAGTTTGGAACAAGTTAGCAAACATAACTAAAACATAGGAATCAAACCTGCTCTGCTGCAAATATCTTGAAGGCAAGTAAAGCGAGGAAGCGAAAATAGGTAGGCATTGGAACATTGTCATCAGTTTTTTCCTATGTTACACCAAAATGAGAAACCGATTAAGTTAATACTAAAAGAAAGCACATCAAATTGCAAATATTGTCTCATCAACAATGTAGATTTCACTTCCAAGTGATAGCTATGATAATCACGTGCATTGAACTCAACAATATGGTACTATTGTACACCACTAGAATTTAATTTATTGTGGACAAACATGGTGTTGGAGCACACCACAGAAAGTGATAATGCTAGACTTGCCATGTTGCCACTAAAACCATTTTATTATTGAGCCAGATTCCACAGGGCATTCAAATAGATAAAACTTTTAAAGTAACAACTTGGGGTTTAATAAACGTGGCCTTTTTTTCATCTTCTCAATAAAATAATACCCACAACCCAATTTTATCTGATGCTTTAAAAGCTCACACCATTATATCAAGTTTAATGTCAAAGCCATCAAACTTGATGCCAGGCTCTGCCATCAAAATTATCTTCTGAAATCAATGCAATAACTCAGAGAATAAAATGAATTAAGCTTCAAAACTCCAAGCAGGAAATATCCATTTTGTCAGTCTAACTAGGCAGACTAGTTTACAGAACTGCAAAGCTAGAGTTCAAAGAAGTTTAAAATGTAATTGAAAGGAGATTTTTTTTTTTGGGTGCTTCAAAATAAATAAAAACAGAGAAAAATCAGAACATGGTTTTCCACTGCACCAATGATTTTCCTGTTCAGATTCTTATAAAGTGATTAACTGATAATGCACAAAACCTACCTTTAGTCTATCGTAACACCACCAGAAATATGCTAAAAATTTCTCTTCACATATTTCCACCCTGCAGAAGCAACAAGGATAGTGCTAGTAAATCTAACCATCCTAGCTATATTGCAAAGCTGAAATAAAATGCACCATGTAATGGATTTTAGTAGGTCCGTTAGTTTGGTAAAAGCGAAGAGGTACAAGGATTAGGAGATTCCAGTAGCTGCTGAAATGAATGATCACTTTTGCTACAGGCAGAATATGAAACTATTCCCTTATTTTCAAAATTAACAGAACTCAAATGCTTACTTAGTATCCCCTCCCCCTTTTGGCCAACTTATTATGCCTACTTGACAGAACAGGACAGGCACATTTAGACCAAAGAACTTTGAATTGCCCATTCAGAAATGCCAAATATCACGATTTGACCTACAATAAAGGAAATAAAAGTATTTGGCCAAAAAGAAAAAAGGGGAATAAAAGTGATAATGGATGTGAAGTACTGACCCATCTAAACGAAATCTTTCACGAACATCTATGAGGTGAGGAGATGTAAAGAGCCCAGTGTGAAAACCACAGTTACGTAATATAGATTCTGTGAACGTGCATGTAGATCCCTATGGAAACACAATTTAAAGAATAATTTGTATCATGAAAAGTGCAAGCAAACTTCATTAGTAAAAATAGAATTGGAAAGATACAGTTAGATTCTGAAGCCTGAAGGCAGTAATTAGGAATTAAGCACAAATACCGGCAATTCATAAATGAACCGGTGACTGATAACGATAGAGAGAAGCGAAACGCATATTTTATAAACAGACAATCATAGATGATTAAGCGCATGGTTTCATTTCCAAGCAACCAGCAAAGGAAATGAAAATACCTTCCCTTTGGTACCAGCGACATGTATAATCTTCATCTTTGAAATTGGCTCCTCCAAATCCAGCATCTATTGAAATTCATACATCATAACATTATAATATCAGCTTAGAATACAACCACTGAAGTAGCAAAACTAGCTCACGATTTTGTACATCACCAACTAGACTTTGCCCAACAAAGCAACCAAGTATTTTAGGCCAAGTCACAAACTGTTTACCTTTAGGTATTCAAATAGCACGTCGAACCGATCCCCCATATTACTATTATCAGCACGAGTGCGTCTGGTGATTAAAGACGACAATGCATCCAATGCTTCTTCATACGGAGATTTTAAGGACGCATTGCCACCTTCTGCGAGTCCACGGCAAAAAAAAAAAGGCGATGAGTGAAGCAGAAAATCAAAATGTTGACTTGAGTTGATACACAAAACACTAACTAGAAGAAGCACCAGAAAGCGTGAGAAGGAATATTAGAAAAACCCAAATAAAAAATTTAATCAATATATACAAAGTATAGGGAATACCTTCAGCCATGACGATTGCTGATTGAATACAGAATCGGATGCAAAGACCCGGGGGGGGGGGGGAGTTTCGTGAATTGTAAATCAAAGAGATGCAGATAGCGAATAGAGAGAGGAAGAGAGTGAGAGAGAGTTACAGCGCTGGGTGAACTGAAAATGGCAGGTAGGATTGAGAATGAAGGGTCGAAAACTGCAGGAGGAAATAAAAAAGAATTGTCCTTTGCGGTATATTCCGTCTTAGATTATATTCGTTTTGTTTTACGGAGGCTGCGGTGGTTGAAAGGTAGGAGAAGGATAGCGTCAAGTACGAACCAAGCAATGGCATTCTCGGTGTTGGGGTGCACTGTTAATAGCAGTAATACAACAGTAATGTAAAATTATGGTGGCGTTCCTGTAACGGTGACGAATATTTTGATATTCACCATCTGGCGAGTGATCAACTTGTGGAAAAAGTAATAATCTCACACCATAATTTTGCATTATTCTTTCCTTATTTAACTATCATTTTTTATTAATAATTAATTTAATTTAATTTCTTATATTTTTTATTTTAATTTATTTTCCAACTTTCAATTTATGTCACATTTATTTCTTTTTACATTTTTTATAATTATTTTAAAATATTAAAAAAGTTAAAAGATCAATTTGCAGCACAAAAAAATTAATAAATTATTTTAAAATACTAAAAAAAATTAAAGATAAATATAATATAAATTAAAAACAACAATAACAATAATAAATAAGTTTATATGAATCAAATAATATCATAAAATCCTATTATAAATCATATTTTTAGATAATTCATTTAACTTTAAATTCCTCTTAATAATTTGCTTATAATTTTTCTTAGTTTTCTTCCTCTTTAACCAATAAACTATTTTCTATTTGATCTATTTTCTTTATTAAGATTTCTATAAATATTATCGATACATGCTCAAACCATTTAAAGTGCGATTCTATAATCTTTTTCAAAATAGATGCAATATCAACTTTTATTTTAATACATTTATTTCTAATTTTATTTTGTCTTATGTATCCACTCATTCAATGTAACATTTTCATCTCTAAAATATTTAACTTGTGGTATGTTATGTTCTCTAATTTTTATTTTTATACCAGAATTAGTACACTTTTTGCTAAACTTATATTCTATGTGCTTCATATTATTTTTATTTAAACGAAATCCATATACTTCTAAAGCGAGTTTCCACTCCTTTAATTTTTTATTTATTTCTTTTCTTAACTTTCTAATTAAGATTATATCATTTACAAAAAGTATACATTATGATATTAGCCATTGGATATATTTAGTGAGTATATTCAAAATTAAAGAAAAAAGATAAGGATTCAAAGTTGACATCTAATACAATCCAATGGTTATCAAAAAAATCTTTTGTAAGTTCTTTTTTTTTTTCACTTTAATTGTCATCCTATCATATATATTTTGAATTACTCGAATATAAGAAATATAAACTCATTTTTTTTTCCTCCAAAACCTTCCTCAACATCTCTCTTGACATCCTCTTATATGCATTCTCTAATTTGTATATTACTTCTATAGTTGACCATTCTAACATAAAACCAAATTGATTCTATATAATGTGGTCTCTCACCTTAATCTTCGCTTAATTATCCTATCTTATAATTTGATAATGTGGCTCATAAGTTTAATTATCCTATAATTTGCATAAATTTGTATATCTCTCTTATTCTTATAAATAAAAATTAAAATACTTCTCTTTCACTTATTATAATATAAATTAAAAAATAAAGATTAAATTAAAAATTAGACAATTAAATTAGAATAAATTCATTAATTAAAGGACTGAAATAATAGTTAAGTTTCTTTTCTTTTTTTAATTATGGCCTTCCTAGTTAGTAATAGTAATACACAATACATTTCTTTTATGGATGGCTCCTATGATTTCATCGCGAGGTCCCAGCTCATGCCACTTTCCAGTATATTTCACCTTATTGTGCTTCATAGTTCGCATGTGATATTAAATTTGGTTATGTAAAATTGACTAATTTTAAGATAAATTCTTTAATCAGAAAACCTACTCCACTCTAAACCCTGTCCGGAAGGGGAGTTCCATGATCATAAGATATATTCTACACACTTTTTCACTCTAGTTAAAACATATTTTAAATACTTCACTTTTATTCTCGCTATTCTCTCCAACGCCTCACCTCCGTCATTCAAACATTATCCTAAAGTATCATTGAAGTAGAAATTCTTTAACTATTATTACTCTTTGAACATTCAAAATAATTTACTTTCTTGGGTCAGACATGGCCATTAGGCTGTCAATGTGTGATCATGGTAAAAAAGGATGGAATAATCCGGAATCTTCTGAGAAAATCTGGATATCAGGGCCAAAGATTCCATTACTTAATATGTTATTATCATAAACTCAGAACCTTATAAAGAACAGGCAAAAGGTATTAAGATGGGTCATCATGTTGATGAGAAATGATGAAGGATCAAATATTCACATATTTTAATTTATTGGGCAGTTTAGCGTCCATAATCCCCCCTCCCTTTTAATATTGATAGCACGTTACATGTTTAAGTGAAAAATTAAACTCAAATGTAATTTTATATATTTTGTCTATGAAAATTTTCAATTAAAATTTGATAAGCATATAATTTTTTAATTAAAATATAATAAATGTATAATTTAATTAGAAACTATACATTTCTTTGTCAAAATTATACACATATGATATTAAAAAAATTATATATTTGTTATTTTTTTTAATTGAAGAACCTAAGAATCAAAATATAAAAAATTGCATATAAATATTTTCAATGGGCAAATTCATATGAGAAGCGAATTCAGATGATGGCATTCAATGAAGAAAAGTGTCGAGGAAGATACTCGCTCGCTGAAGCTGAAAGAGTAGAAGTTAACTGTGTCTATCGTTCGACAGAGTAACAATGAAGAGAAAATAGTAGATCTGGTGGATGCTCATCAACCTGGCCTTTAACATCTCCCACCGCAAATAGGTGGTTTTGTAAGAAGTGGTAGTGTGATAAGAACTAAACAATCATTTCTATACATACCTTCACAACTCACATTCTAACAAGCATTTCTCTCCTATATTTTCTCATATTTTTTCTTCATTCATCACCTTCTAAACTAATATTTCTTAGAGAAACAATCAAATTTATAAATGGAACATCAACCAGATCCCATGAGAAGGAATAAAAAAAAAAAAAGAGAATTAGAGTTAATGACTCAAAGTTAAAAATATTTATTAAAGGACCTTTTATCATTATTTTAAGATAGATTACCACTGATTTTAAGTAAAACTCCTTAAATTTAGCAATAACAGGTCATTCAGAATAAATATTTTTAATTTTAGATTTTTAACTCTAATTCTACCCAAAAAACAAAAAAGTCACCACCTTACAGCAGTCAAAGCATTTGTCGGAGCTGCTTGTTTTCCTTGTGAAGGAACTTAACTTCTTTCTTCAACTCAGCTTGGTTTCCCAGAATGGAGTTCATGACGCTTGACATTTCTATCTGTTAAATATGACCAGTAATTAGAGAGGAAGAGAAGAATTTGACAAATGGAAAAGATGTAAAATCTGATCATTAATTCCAGATGCATACCTCTTGGAGATGAAACTGTCTTAAAATTTCAGTATGAAGGTTCCTCATATCTTCGTGTATAGGTTTCTGAAAGGAATCTAGAGTTTCTTCCAGGGTCCGTTGAAAAAGCTGAAGTGTAAATGAAGTTCCTTGTGCATCTGACTGAGATGCTTTCTGATGAAACATTACTCCCTATTACAAATTTCACGAACCAATTAACATCATAAGAAAACTAGAACTAAATAGATATCTATTAGCAGGTAGTATTGACTTCCATTACTAATTCGAAATATGAATTGGACCATAATATTTTATATCAATGTGACTTACCCATTGCCTATGCTTTCCCCTGAAACACACTAGGTGGAAGAATCTACTCACTTTATTCTAAAAGCAAACATCAATATATGTAAAGAAAACATCGATATAATCAATGCAAACATCAGATCGAGTAAATGCATAAATTTTACATACATTTGTTGGTTGTAAAGAGCTTGATTCTACTGGAACCAATGTATCAGACTTTACCAGCAAGCTATTTATTAGTTCTTCTCTGGTTTCTGCTCCTGATTTCTTAACCTTAGGAGAACCTATTGAAAGGGATACTCCATCACTGAATGTAGATGCAGTAGTAGAAAATCTTCGAGGAAGTCCAAGGTGACATTCGTGGGGAATCAAGGTTAGACTGTCCAAGGTTGGTTTTTGTATTGATGGACAAAGACAAGGAACCCGAGAACAAGTGATCAGGAAGCTGCAGTGCAGTCTCCTGACTTGTCATAGAGACATCTCTCTTGCGGAAGTTGGCATAGTTGAAGCTTGAATTTGGAAAGGAACTAATACCTGCTGATGAGGAGGGATCCTGCAATCCAGAAAACATAGATCCTGCTGTCTGACCACCAGAACTCAACATCCCAAAACGAGATGGTGCATTGACAGGCTGACAGAAGAAAGTATATTTATCAGCAAACCTCTCGCCACCCCAAGCTGCCGGAGGAGTGATGGAAGAATCTTCATTCTTTGTCGTAGGAGGAGGAGTTGATCCCACAAGCGGAAAGAAAGAATGACTTTCATCCTACATCAAGTTAGGATGCAACAAAATCATTCAAAATAGGAAAACCTACCTCGTCACAAATATATATCAAATAAAACTTCATTGAGCAGGAACAAGAAGAATAAACCAAGCCACATATTGCGCATAAAATCCTGGAAATTATTGCCAAAGAGAAAAAGAAAGCCCTTGGAATGATTAGATGAATTAAATTATAATATCATATGTAACAGACACTCAAGTATTATGCCTTCCCTACAACTCATAATTAAAGCAAATGGATGAATTGAATCCTACTAAAATTCTGAACAGTAGAGTACTTCTTTCCAGTATATTAAGTGTATTTTTACATAGGTACATGACACCTACTTTATACTTTTATAGAAGAAACAAGGCAAATTGTTGTACAACAAGAGGTAACAGAAGCATAACAAATAGAAATAAAAATCCTAAAGCGTAGGAACAAACAAACTAACTTGATAAGTAGATTAAAAAAATAGAACTTAGATATATCTAATACCTATCCTCCTAAACTATGGGGATAAAGTGATAAGTAGTTGAGATATTTTGAGAAAGCCCTAAGCAGTTTCAGCACTCCCCCTCAAGCTGACCGGGGGAAACGTCTTCCATGGACAGCTTGCTCATTAAACTGTTTAGGTTCTTCTTGGTTAGTCCTTTAGTCAAGATGTGTGCAATTCCTCTCTCAGACCCCCCCCCCTTTTATTGACCCTTCTCTCACTAAATTCCTCAAGAAACTCTTACTAAAAGCTAACTCGTGTCCCATACTCATTGTCTAGGTTAGTTACACAACCTTTCTCACAGCAAACCTTTCCCCTACTCCTTTGTGTATATCTTCTAGACTATACCTTGACCACTGGGGCCCATCAAATATTTTAAAAAGAATACACGTCAATAGTTTTTGGGCATTCTTAGTTCACCAATTGTTAACCGAATCCAAAAATAAATCTTTTTTCAGCAACCACGCTCTCCTCCCACTGCATGTCAGGGAATTCTAGTGCCACACATCAAACAATATTTGATAGAAAAGAATGGACACAAAACATCGTATAGATGAGTATCACATAAAGCAGTTAGACTCAAAACAATGGACATGAAAAAACAAGAACCTGCATGGAAGTTGAACCAGATTTCCAGTCAAAAATCAGTGATCACTGCTTCCTTCCTCTAAATTTGGAAATCTCCTACTGGATGAAGGAAAAAAAAGCGATGAAGGTTTCCTATCTGCAAATATATTATCCTTCTTTGCTCCACATCCCATAGTGAGGGAGTTATTGGCTGAACATCCACAAGAGGGGAGAAGACCTCCATGTCGTCCTTTAAGCTATAACTAGAATGCGGAGCATGTAACCTCGACAGAGTTCCAAGAGGCCATAAATGGCTTCTATGTGGTGTTTCCTCAGCTGCAGACACATTTAGCATACTTGAAGTAGATTCACTTCTGGATGCTGTAAGTGAAGATGCTTCAATGGAGGTACCCAGGTGGCTAGGATTCCTAAAACTGGACAGTGCCGTAGATAGGGAAACACTCAATGAAGTTGCAGAAGGTAAAGGATCAGGCATAAGGATTGAATCTTCAACTGCATCCCCCACAAGAGCAGTCTCAGCTGTGCAGCTACTTTCATTGATAAAACCAGGTTTTGGCCTTTGCCAGCATAAGCTTGTAACAGCCTGCTTCGTACTATAAAATATTAGAGTGAAAAAGAAGACATCAAGTTTAAAAACATAAATCGGTGAGCTAATACCAGGAGTATAATGGTTTCATTAAAAACAATTTCATTTTATGCATTGGTAAGGATAGAATTCTTGAAGGACTAATGATCATATGGCACCTTTTAACTACTTAGTTACCTAAGAAGCAGTCCCGCCATAAAATAATTTCATTTTGAATTTGTTAAATCAGTCCACATCAGGAAAACAAACACATTCACATCATTTTTTTAATCAACATCAACAACTAATTACTAAGAAACCAGGAAAGAAAGCCTCAGAAAGGATCAGCCATTCAATAATATATGCTAAAGTAGGATTGAAAAATGCTCCCTCTGTCCAAAAATGTCACCAACTATTCAGGGAAAGTACTCATGCTGCACAACATCAAACATCACCTGCAGTCGATTCTGTATTGAAATTTGAACATGGCGTGTTTTTGGTTTACAACAACTATACATACACACATACACACCAAGAGAGAGCATTGGTTTATTATCAGTGAGGAAAGTGAATATTGATCATCAGCTCTTGCATGAATGGTCAAGAGCAAAAGTACAAATCATGTTAATTCAAGTGTTAAAGTGACCTTCAAGTGATCTTTTAGTCCTGATCATTCATATTTCATAGGAAATCTACCAGTCAAGATTCCTGCTCTCACTCTTACAATAAACCGATTATCTCCTCTATACAACAACAACAACAACAAAGCCTTTTCCCACTAAGTGGGGTCGGCTACATATCAATCGACGCCATAAATCTCTATCATAAATCATATTTCCAGACAAATCATTTAAATCTAAATCTCTCTTAATAATTTCTCCTATAGTTTTTCTTGGTCTTCCTCTCCCTCTACTTATTGGCCTATTCTCCATCACATCTACTCTCCTAACGGGGGCTTCTATAGGTCTTCTCCCCACATGACCAAACCACCTAAGTCTCGATTCTACAACTTTTTCTACAATAGGTGCGACTTTCACCTTCTCTCTAATGCATTCATTTCTAATCCTATCTCGTCTAGTGTGTCCACTCATCCACTGCAACATTCTCATTTCTGCAACATTAAACTTATTTTCTTGTTGACTTTTTATTGCCCAACACTCAGTTCCATACAACATTGCAGGTCTTATAACTGTGCAGTAGAATTTACCCTTAAGTTTGAGTGGTACTCTTCTATCACAAATAACACCTGAAGCACTCCTCCATTTCATCCACCCCACTTGGATCCTATGATTTACATCTTCTTCTATTTCCCCATTATGTTGTATGATGGATCCAAGATACTTAAATCGTGTGACTTGTGGTAGGATATGTTCTCCAATTTTTACTTCTACGCTAGAAGTGGTGTGCTTCTTACTAAACTTACACTCCATATACTCCGTTTTACTTCTACTTAAACGAAAGCCATGAGTTTCTAAAGTTTGTCTCCACCTCTCCAACTTCTCATTAATTTCCTCTCTCGATTCTCCAACTAGGACAATATCATCCGCAAAAAGCATGCACTGTGGCACCGGCTCTTGGATATGTTCAGTAAGCACATCCAAGACTAAGGTAAAAAGATAAGGGCTCAGAGTTGATCCTTGATGTAGACCAATAGTTATCGGAAAATCTTCTGTAAGTCCCCCTTTTGTTATTACGCTAGTTGTAACCTTATCATACATGTCTTGGATTGCTCGAATATAGGCTATACGAACTCCTTTTTTCTCCAAAACCTTCCACAGAACTCCCCTTGGCACTCTATCATATGCTTTTTCTAAATCAATAAACACCATGTGTAAATCTCTTTGATTCTCCCTATATCTCTCCATTAATCTTCGCAACAAGTATATTGCTTCCATAGTTGACCTTCCTGGCATAAAACCAAATTGATTCTCCGTAACTTGACTCTCTCTCCTTAACCTTCGCTCAATTACTCTTTCCCATAATTTCATAATGTGGCTCATGAGTTTAATTCCTCTATAATTTGCACAATTTTGAATGTTCCCTTTACTCTTATAAATAGGGATTAAAGTACTTTTCCTCCACTCATCTGGCATCCTCTTAGATTTCATAATTTCATTAAATAATTTTGTGAGCCAACTTATACCTTTCATTCCCAAACTCTTCCATACTTCAATGGGTATATTATCCTGTCCAACTGCTCTGCCATTCTCCATTCGCTTTAATGCTTCTTTTACCTCTACCTCACAAATCCTACTGTAAAAAGTATAATTTCGATCCTCTACTTCCGTGTCTAGCCTATCCGATTGCGATAAAATCTCGTGCCCTTCATTAAAAAGCCTATGAAAATAATCCTTCCATCGTTCCTGGATATCTCGTTCCGTAACTAACACTTTCCCGTCTTCATCCTTAATGCATTTCACTTGATCCACATCTCTTGTCTTTCTTTCTCTACTTTTAGCTAACTTGTAAATACTTTTTTCTCCAACTTTAGTACCTAAAGATTGGTATAACCCATCAAATGCCCTCGCTCTCGCTTCGCTCACTGCCTTCTTAGTGTCTTTCTTAGCTACCTTATATTTTTCCCAATTTTCATTACTCTTACATAATGACCACACTTTATAATACTCTCTTTTAACTTTAACCTTATCTTGTACGCTTGCATCCCACCACTAAGATTCTTTGTCCCTAGATCCATAACCTTTTGATTCACCTAATATTTCCTTTGCCACCTTCCTAATCTCTTTATCCATTTCATTCCACATGTCGTTAGCACTTCCTTGTATTTCCCAAGGTCCTTCCTCCATAATCCGTCTTTGCAAATTCTTTTCTTTATCCCCTTTTAGTTGCCACCACTTAGTCCTTACCACTCTACCTTCACATTTACTTTTTACTCTCCTTCTAACTCTTACATCCATAACCAAAACTCTATGTTGAGTAGTTAAACTCTCTCCCAGTATAACTTTGCAATCCATGCAAAATTTTCTATCCGATTTCTTTATAAGAAAGAAATCAATTTGAGAACATGCCCTTCCACTTTTATACGTGATAAGATGTTCTTCACGCTTTCTAAAACAAGTGTTAGCTAATGTAAGATCAAATGCTAATGAAAAGTCTAAAATAGTTTTACCCTCTGCATTTACTTCTCCTATACCATGTCCTCCATGAACACCCTCGTAGCCTGAAGCTACCCTTCCCACATGACCATTTAGATCCCCTCCTACAAGAATCTTTTCTCCTAATGGTATTCCCTGAACTAAACATTCTAAATCTTCCCAAAACTTTACCTTATGAGATTCTTCTAACCCTATTTGTGGTGCATAAGCACTAATAATATTAAAGATTTCCTTTTCTACTACAAACTTTAATGCAAGGATTCTATCTCCTAACCTTTTGACATTTACTACAGTATTTTTCCAAAACTTATCTACAATTATACTTACCCCATTTCTAGATTTATATTTACCAGTATACCAAAGTTTAAAACCTGAAATATCTAATTCTTTCGCTTTTTCTCCTACCCATTTAGTTTCTTGTAAACACATAAAATTTATCCTTCTCCTAATCATAGTATCTACTATTTCTATAGACTTACCCGTAAGTGTATCTATATTCCAAGTTCCAAAACGAATCCTACTCTCATGAACTAGCTTCTTTAGCCACATTCGTTCACGAAAATGTGGTAGCCCTTACTTATTTTACACTACATCCAGGCGACGATGCAGCGGCTCTTGCTCACTTCTCACTGTACTCGAGCTATACAGCGCGTTACTTACAGGCAACGACCTAACCTTACGTTTAATATATCGATTGTCCATGTCATAAAGATTCGACAAAGTTTTACGTTGGCTATCGACTGCCTAACACAACCCTCTTCTTTTTCCGGGCTTGGGACCAGCTATGACAAATAAAATTTGTCATAGGCAAAGTTGATTATCTCCTCTATATATATATATATATATATATATATATAAAGCACACCTCAATTTCAAAAAGTATATGATTTGTAATGGACTTACACATACCCAAAAAAAAAAAAAATCATTAAGTGACAACAAAAAGATACTCTTAATAGAATATATTAATAAAGGAGTTGATGCTGGTTTCAAATGATAGGGGAAGAATAGGAAGCAATTTTTCTTTGCTAGTCATAAGTGGCTCACTAGCATCGAAGAACAACTTTTTTACATGTTAATATATCACTAATGGGACATTTATAAAACCCCCTACCAAGTTACCGTTATACTTGTGCATTCTATATCTAGTGGTCAACAAATGGTAAGATAGAGGGCTTCATAAATTGGACAGATCATGCATATAGAATAAGGTAGCTTACTCGTCTATTACTATTAGAATACATCAATGGCAATTTGCTAAGGCAGGGGGAACCCAAGAGGTCAAGTGAACGAATCTTGTTGGGAATATAATGCCTATTGTCTCTCATTCAGGGTTGAGAAAATGCTCATATTGTATGTAATCTGGAAATGTTAAAGCAGCTTCTATGCTAACATAAATCCATGCTTTTGTTCAATGCAACATACATCAAGCAGCACAAGTGACCCGAGTGCCTCTATACTGGCATGAATCCACACTAATGTTAAAATGAGACAAATATCAAGCAGTGACAAACTGCCAGGCTTAAAAGCAAAAAATCATGCAGATTATGACATAGCGTTGTCGAAGGGGCAGAAAAAACTACCTCTGAACTACCATAAGCATGAAGAACAACAAAAGGTTGTGGTTTTCCACGAACATCATAGAATGCCAAGTGACCATTGCTTGTTCCAGTAGTCATAGTCAGCATCCCACCATCATCTCTAAAGGCCAATGATGAGAACGGTGCTTCATAAGAAATGCAAGATGATGGCCTTCTAGAACCAGAGTCATAAGTGTAAAATTTTTTATCAAGACCAACACTAGCAATAATCTGTTATTGGGAGCAAGATGTCAAAAGGCAAAATACTAGAACTATGTTTCTAATTTTTCTAACCCCAAAGGAGGTTCACAAGTTCATGGCAAGATAAACAGTCTCCCTATGTACGTAAAGCATAACAATCCATTAAAAATGAAACCATGTCATTAGTTGGAGAGAAGCTAATACCACAGTCGGTGCAGAATGCTGCTTCAACTAGGAAACCTGTATTTTATTTTTTCAAAAAAAAAAAAAAAAAATGTCAATCCCAAAGGTTCATTTGGTAAGTGAAATAATAAAAAGATAATAATTATTTTTAAAAGAATCCCTTAATTTTAGGGATTTTTCTTGTAAATGGGTTTTGACCATTACTTATTTATGAAGGGATTTTTGGGTCATTTATGTATAGGATTTCTAGCATTTATTTTTGACAGATTTGTTGCTCATCCTCTTGTATATATACATCAAGCTCTCTATATTATGGTTTCATATAGGAGAATATACAATTTATCTTCCTTTTGTCTATTATGTTTCTCCTCATGGTATCAGAGCACTGACTCCAAGAAGAGTCTTGCTTAAAGGTTCATGGAACGCACATCTAAAGATCATTCGTCTGCAACTAAGGAGGCAAGCTTGAATCCAACCAAGACTCTTACCATTATGCTCTTGAGTTTAGATAACTTATCCTTCCAAGTTACAGCTGAAAATTTGAATGGGAAAAATTATAGAAAGGGGGCTTGTGCAATTAGGCTTGCCATTGGTGGGAAAGGAAAGTTGGGATACCTTACCGGAGAAACCAAAGAGCCTTAGACCAGTGATACCACTGCACACCAATGCTAGAGAGCTGAGAACTCACTGGTGACCTCTTGGCTGCCGTATTTGATAGTCCCTACCATTTGAAAGACTTTCATTTTCCTCAACACGGCTCAAGAAGTGTGGGAAGCTGTGAGAGGGATGTACTCTGACGAAGAAAATGCTTTGCAGACCTTTGAAATCAAGACCAAACTTTGGCAAATGAGACAAGGAGATAAAGGAGTCAATGAGTACTATGTGGAGATGATGGCTCTATGGCAAGAGTTAGACGCCATTTGCGAAGAGGACTGGACGTGTGTAAAAGATAACATGCGGTTTAAGAAGATGATCAGGAGGGATTTTGTGTTCAAGTTTCTCGTCGGATTGAACAGAGAACTTGACAACGTGAGAAGCCGTATCCTTGCGAGGTCTCCTATGTCAACCCTACGAGAAGCATTCAGTGAAGTGAGAAGGGAAGAAACATGCCGTAAAGTAATGCTAAAGAATGACCCAAAGATATTGTAAGGGTCAACGATGGTAACTCGCAGCAAAAATGGACAAATCAACAGTAATGGGCTTGACCCAAGCCCAACAAAAGCAACGTGTTTTTTGTGAACATTGCAAGAAACATGGATACACAAAAGATACTTGTTGGGAATTGCATGGGAAACCAACCGATTGAAACCCAAAAAAATTCTAAAGGCCAAGGATATCATGTAATTACAGAGCAAACCTTAGAAAGGACACAAGAAGATGGTAATAAAAATTTTTTTAGTAACAACCAATTGGGAAAAATTCTAGAAATATTGTCAACCTTACAATCATCTTGTTAGTTGGTAGAAAATTTTCTATTGCCTCTCTTACTTATGAGGCAAAATTTTTCGTGTTCTTAAATCTTTAAAAACAAGTACATTGTGGATTGTTCACTCCGGAGCATTTGATGATATGACTGATGATTACCATTATTTTATTTCTTATACTACTTGTGCTGATAACCACAAAATTAAAATTGTTGATGGAACTCTTATTCCTATAGTTGGAATAAGGGACATTAAACTCAGTATTTCCATACTTTTAAGATTTGTTCTTCATGTCCCTGGTCTTGATTGTAGCCTACCTTCTGTTAATTAGTTCACCAAAGACTCCAATTACTTTGGTAATTTCTTTCCCACTTATTGTATTTTTTAAGACCTATCACTGGGGACGACAGTTGGCAATGCTAAGGAGTATGAGAAATTTCATTACTTTGAAGACTTTGGAGTTGACAAACGGTCTGATATTATTTATAATTCTACTTTATTTTCCCAAAAAAATGACTTGATGTTATGGCACAAGTGATTAGGGTACTCTAATTTTAAATATATGTGTCACTTACTGCCTGAATTTTATTCAAATAAAAAACTTATTGAGTTCTATTGTGAAAGTTGTGGGTTTGCTAAACACTACAAAAATTCCTATCCAAAGAAATACATATCAACCAAGTGGGTCTTTTGCTATGATTTATAGTGATTTGTAGGGTCCGTCACGAGTACCAAATAAAACTCATGCAAAATAGTTTATCTTCTTTATTGATGACCACACCCGTCTTTGTTGGGTATAACTATTAAAAGAAAAGTCTAAGGTTCCTCATGTGTTCTCTAACTTCCATACTATGATTCAAAATCAATTTAATACCCGTATCCAAATACTACACATAGATAATGGTACTAAATATTTCAACCTTGGGGTCATTTCTTAAAAGTCATGGCATTGTTTACCAAAATTTATGTAGTTATATACCCTAACAAAGTGGTATTATAGAAAGAAAAAATAGACACCTCCTTGAGTTTGCAAAAGCCTTAATGTTCACATCCAATATGTCATAAGCCTTCTGGGGTGATGCTATATTAATTGCCACTTATCTCATTAATAGAATGTCAAGTAGTGTACTCTGGTTTGCTACACCTATTCAAAAACTCCTAGAGTCCTTTCCTAGTGTCAAATTATTTACTAATATTTCCCTCAAAGTATTTGAGTGCACTACCTTTATTCATGATTACTCTGGTCAAAAAAATAAATTTCAACTCCGTGCCATTAAATGTGTATTCCTTGGATACTCTCCAAACCAAAAAATGTATAAATACTATGACTCTTCAACTCGCTGCCCCTTGGTTAGTGTGGATGTAATCTTCCCTAAAAACATCCCATTTTTCTCCAAACTTTTTATTCAGGGGGATAACTTGAGTGAATGCCAGACTTCGTACAAAAATAAGGATCTAACCCTATTTGATGTTACACCTACACCACCTGCCCCACCTATATTTATCCCTGTGCCAGAAGTAGGGGAGAATTCTAATTTAGGAGGAGAAGCAAAAGAATAAGGGAACAAAGAGACTATAGTTTACTGCAAAAGGAAAAAGTTGGAGAACGTCATACCTTAAGCATGTCAAGAATCAGAACCAATGATAGAGCTTGAATCTTTCGTACCTCTCCCCAAAAAGGTAACTAATCCTATTTTAGATAAACCTTTTGATTTATCTGATTTAGATTTACCTATTGCTTTGAAAAAAACTACCCAATCTTATACTATTTATCCCATTTAGAAATACATCTCCTATAAAGCTTGTTCCTTTGCATGCCATGCCTTTGTTACTAACTTTAACAAATCAAAGTTCCTAGCACAATTAAGGAGACCCTTGAGGCACCTGAATGGAAAGCAACTATCATGAAAGAGATGAAAGCTCTGAAAAAATAAAACAAAACAAATCAAAACAAAATTGTGAATCTACTACCGGGGAAAAATCCAGTGAGATGTAAATGGGTGTTTACAATCAAATACAAGGTCAATGGAATGATAAAAAGATACAACGCTCGTCTTATGGCAAAAAAGTTTACCTAAACATATGGCATAAATTATACAAAGACCTTTCCACCAGTAACCAAGTTAAACACTATTCATATACTTTTGTCCTTAGCTACCAATCTTGACTGGCTTTTACAACAACTGAATATCAAAAGCGCATTCTTAAATGGTGATCTAGCAGAAGAAGTATATATAACACTTCCTCCCGGGTTCAATAAGGGTAATAAAAATAAAGTTTGTAGACTTACGAAGTCTTTGTATGGCCTCAAACAATCTCCTAAAACTTGGTTTGAGAGGTTTGCACGAGTTTTCAAACATGAAGAATACAAGTAAAGTTACTCAGACTACACATTATTCTTGAATCAAAAATATGGAAAAAGAACAATCCTTATTGTCTATGTAGATGATATTGTACTTATAGGGGATGACATTGCAGAAATAGATAAACTCAAGAAAGTTCTAGTAGCCAAATTCGAAGTGAAAGACTTGGGTCAATTGAGACTCTTTCTAGGGATGGAGATTGCCAGATCAAGGAAAGGGATCAGTATGTCTCAAAGAAAGTACACACTGGATCTCTCATTTGAGACTGGGATCTTAAGGTGCAAACCTAGTGATATTTCAATAGAAGTTGGAAGAAGATTTAATGATACAAGTCAACCAGTAGATAAAGAGGGTTACTAAAGACTAGTTGGGAAGTTAATTTATTTATCACATACACGGCTTGACATCGCTTTTGCTGTAAGTGTGGTGAGCCAACACATGCATTCTCCCAAAGAAGCACATCTTGATGCGGTCTATAGGATCCTAAGGTACCTAAAAAGGTCACTTGGAAATAGTCTACTACTTAAGAAAGGAAATTTAGCTCAATTGAAAGTCTTCACTAATGCTAACTGGGCAGAATAATTAAAAGATAGAAGGTTTACAATAGGGTATTGCACGTTTGTATGGGAAAACCTAGTGACTTGGAGAAGTAAAAAACAAAATGTTGTAAATAAATTAACTTCCCAACCAGTTTCTAGTAACTCTCTTTATCTACTGGTTTACTTGTATCATTAAATCTTCTTCCAACTTCTATTGAAGTATCACTAGGTTTGCACCTTAAAATCCCAGTCTCAAATAAGAGAACAAGCTGCAGATATCTTTACAAAAGGCTTGTCTCATTATACCTTTAGAGGACTTATTGGCAAGTTAAACATGATTGATAGCTATAATCCAACTTAAAGGCAGTGTTAAAAGAATCCTTTAATTTTATGGATTTTTATTGTAAATAGGTTTTGACTGTTGTTGATTTATGAGGTGATTTTTGGGTCATTTACGTATGAGATTTCTAACATTTATTTTCAACAAATCTATTGCTCATCCTTGTGTATATATACATCAAGTTCTCTGTATTACGGTTTCATATAGGAGAATATACAATTTATCTTCCTTCTGTCCACTGTGTTTCTCCTCAATAATAAATGAAGCAAGAAAGAAAAAGTTTCCAGTAAAAGACAGAACTCATTATATTACAATAACACCAAACCAATTAATAACTATTCCACGACAAATAATTGTGCAGATGGTATAAGAGAAAAGTGTTACAAGTATTGAGTTTTACTCTATTATTGAACAAATTAGAGGCTGGAATGTTCTAATTCTCTATATTTATCTGAGTATTGACTCAATAACACCCATTTGAACCTTTTCTTTGATAAGGTGGTAGTCAATCTCCATGCATTTAGTCTGTCATGATGAATAGGATTTTGAGTAATATTGATTGCAACTATGTTGTCACACACAACTTCCGTTTGTCCTTCTATGGGTACTTTAAGTTCTTTCAAAAGTCTATTCAACCAAATGCCTTCACAAATTCCTCGTACTAAGGCCTTGAACTTAGCTTTTTCACTACTTTTAGCAACTTGTTACTTTTTGTTTCTCTAGCTCACAAGATTGCCCCACACAAATGTGCAATATTCTAAAGTAAACCTTCTATTAGCGACTAAATCAACCTAATCTACCTCTATGTAAACTTTCACATTTTTGTTTGCACCTTTTCTAAAATTAATACCCTTACTATAGGTCATTTTCAAGTATCTGTGTATCTTGTAGACCGTTCTAAATGCTCTTGGTTAGACTTATTTATAAATTGACCCACCATATTAACCAAGAAATTGATCTAATCTAGTGTGCTAGAGATAAATCAACTTGTCACCAATCTTTGGTAAATGCCTATGTCTATTGGAGCACTATCAAGTTTCAACCCAACCTTATAATTTGCTTCCATTGGAGTTTTAGCTGGCTTACAACCTTGCATCTTTGTTTCTTCAAGCAAATCCAACCTATACTTTTTTTTTAGAAACAATTATGCCACTTTTTGATTTAGCCACTTCTATTCCCAAAAAATGTTTTAATTCTTCCAAGTCTTTTGTATCAAATTCTTGACCAAAAGAACCCTTTAGTCTCCTTATTTCCTCAGTGTAATCACAATATCATCTACAAAAACAATTAAAATAGAAATTTTGCCATTAGGCGAGAACTCTGTAAATAATGTATGATCTACTTGCCCTTGAGTGCACCCATATCCCTTCATTGCTTTAATAAATCTGCTAAACCATGTTCTTTAGGATTGCTTCAATCCTTAAAGAGGTTTTTTAAATTTGCAAACCTTAGTATTGTTGCTGTCCAGACCAAGGAGCACCTCCATATATATTCCTTCCTCCAAGTTGCCATTTAAAAAGGCATTTTTAATGTCCAATCGGTGGAGAGGTTAATCCACGTTAGCCTCACAAGAGAAAAGCACTTTGATAGTGTTAAACTTTGCAACAGGTGCAAAGGTTTCTTGGAAATCCACTCCTTGAGTTTGGATGAACCTTTTTGCCACCGATCTTGCTTTATGTAAGCTAATAATCTCATCAGCATTATACTTAATTGTAAAGACCTATTTGCATCAAATAATTTTCTTCCCTTGTGGCAAATCAACCAACTCCCATGTGCCACTTTTTTCAAGCGCTTTCATCTCTTCTATAGCCTTTTTCCACTCAAGCTTCTTCATGGCTTTAGTGACACTTTCTGCTCATTAGAAACGCTAGTCATAAAATTCTGATAACTCGGTGAAAGCTTATTGTAGGAAATGTAATTGTGAAAAGAATGTTAAATGTAAGACCTTACCCCTACTTTCAAGGCAACGTGTAAAGCTGGATCCTCTTCCTTTGGAATTGAATTGGAAATTGGCTCTAGAGGTGCTCTAGGCTCAATTTCAGATTTTTCCTTCTTATATTGTACACAACGAGTTCAAGTTGTTGTATAGTGGTATTGCCATCCTCACATTCAGTATTGGCAGTAGTTCCATACAGAGTTGGCTTGGGACTTTTGAGTACAAGGTTAGAATGGACATCTTGTGTGAGGATAGCTGCACTTTCAAGGGTATTTTCAGGTCTATTTGGTTCAATTTCAATCTTGTCTTCAAGGGACATTTCAAGTCCAGGTTCATGCCACAAATCCCATTCTAAAGCTATCTCACTCTCCCCCAAAATAGGTGTTTTGGGGTAGAAAGATTAACGTTCAAAGATGGTTACATCCATTGAGGTATAGAGTTTTTTGGTCACAATGAATAACACTTATAACCTTTTTTGGTAGACAAATAACCAATAAAAATACATTTATGGGATCTTGGGTCAAGTTTGCCACAAAAATAGATATGGACAAAAACAGTAAAGCCAAAAAATCTCATGGGATAAGGTGGAAAGAAGTTGTGGATAAGAAAAGGCTTGAAGAAATTGTTCACAAGTTTTGAATTCAAGTGTTTTTATGGTAGTCTATTGATGAAATAGGTGACCATGAGAATTGCTTTCCCCTAATAAAATTTAGGAACATTAGTGGTCATAATCAATGATTTAACTACCTCCAAGAAGTGCCTATTTTTCCTCTCAGCTACCCTATACAAGAGCTTTAATGGACAATTTCATAGTGGGCAAGATAATTTGAGAGATTGGCATTGAAATAATCACAAGCATTATTAGAATGAAAGATTTTGATATTGGTACGAAAATGGGTCTGGACAAAGGCATGGAATCGTTTAAAGATGGTAGTGGTTTCAAACTTCTCCTTCATAAGATACACCGATATTAATCTAGTATGGTCATCTACAAATGTAATGAACCATTTAGCCCTTGACAAATTTTTTATGTTGCAAGGACCCTAAATGTCATTATGAATGATAGCGAAAGGTTGAATGGGTGAGCATTTATGGGAAGGATAGGAGTTCCTTATATGTTTGGACACTTGATACACCTGACATTGAAAAGCAATAGTAATTTTATTGCATAAATGAGGATATAAGCGTTTTAAGTAGTGAAAATTAGGATTTCCAAGACTAAAATGCCAAAGCATAAGATCACTCGAGGGGATAGTTGAACTACTAACTAAGTGAGCACCCTTGTTCTTCACAAGGTCAGCACCTTCAAGGAGATAGAGCTTAGCACTCTCCTTAGCATTGCAATAGTCTTTCCTCCATCCAAGTCTTGAAAAACATAGCCACAAGGGAGAAACTTAGCAACACAATTACAATCCTTTGATAGCTTGCTCATGGACCACAAGCTACAATTTAAATTAGGCACAAATAATACTTCCTTTAGCATTAGTTTTTCAGAGAGTGTAACATTTCCTATACCGTCCACCTTTGGCAAGGACCCATATGCAATTTTAACCATAAAAGTGCATTCACCAAGGTAGTTAAAAGCAAAAAGTACTCTTAAGGCACTAGACCTCTAAAATGCCTCAAGCAAAAGGCGTTAAAAAGGCATATGCTCAAGTAAAGCAAAGTGCTAAAATAAGGAAAATGCCACAAGTATGCCATATAAACGAAAATAAATAAATGTAAATTTGTAACAACATTTGACAGATAATTAACTAATCAGACATAATAATCATGAAGTCATAATAATCATCAAATGCACTAATTAAGTTATTAATATCACAATTTTATCTTATCTGTCAACTTTTAAGGCTAGGTGGGCTTCTAAGGCTGGGTTTTATAGTTTCTTATTTTATCCTATGACTATTTTAAAACATTTTGGTTGGACTTCTAAATTGTTCCTTCCCTTTCAACTTTCAAATTACACTAAGGCGCCTTAGGCGCTTGCCTTGACTAATGCAAAAAACACCAAAGGTGCTACCAAGTGACCACCTAGCTAAAGCCAGCACCTCTTGTGGTGTAAGAGGCGCTAGGCTTCTTTAGCACCTTGTATCAGCACCTTAGGCATTGAGACAAGCACCTTTAACTACACTTGCCTTTCACATGGCGCCAATGAATCAAGAAGGGGAAGCATTGCCCATCATATGATTGGTTACTCTTGAATCAACAACCGAAGATGTATTAGGCTGTGTTTGGGAGCTTAAAGCAGAATGAAATCTACCTAATTTGACTACATTGGCACTAGTTTAAGCAAGGTTTGTATTCTGTCCAAATTAGCTTCAAAAGAAGCCCCATTTGTTCTTTGCTAAATAGGGATATATCTCCTCAGGGCTTGTCATCACTGCTAGTTACATATCCCTTGCCTTCTCTTGGTTTGGGCTTCCAATTTTTTGGTTTGCCATATATCTTCCAACGGACATCTTTAACAACATCACTGGAAGTGGCTCCTTCTATGACATTCAAGGCCTAGAATTGGCCAAATTGCATGATGGAGTTTGTTATGTTGGATCCCACTCTAATTCCAAATAAGAGGTTGGAATGTTCTGATTCTCTATATTTATTTGAATATTGAGAACATACTTATATAGAGTGTGCTGAACAAGTGAAGACAAGCATCACACTCTAAGAAAGGAAATAAAATAAATTTTAAAGGAGAATAAGCACACTTAACAGCCCAACCATAGTCGCATAAATGGGGAAAACAAAAAAGGAAAGAAGTTGTTGACACCCAAGAGAATATCTGCAAGTGAAAAACACTGATCCTGATGGAATAAACACCCTGATTCATGCACGATATTCCAATAATTACTATTGTGCATGAAGTAGACCACCACACTTCTTCAACAAAAATGCGAAAATGTAAATCCTATACTTCCTTTTTTTTTTTTTTTTGAAATATACCCTTTCTAGCACCCATCTCAATATTAAACCAAAAACAAAACAAAACTCAAGTAGTTTCAAACAAGACAGCATCAGACTTGTTGCACACCAAAATCCGATCTACTAAACAAAGCATTTGAAGTCCGCCAAAACTTCACTGGATAAATATTTTAGGAGGAACATACTGTGAACCAAGAAAATGAATTTTATTATTGTAAAATATTCCAGCATATTTTATGTAATTAATTAGTGAACCTAACATGTACCTTTGGGCTCCGCCCAGTTGTATCCCACAAATGCACAGTCCCATCATCACCAGCAGTCACTAGAAGATGCCGACTAGTCTGGGAATAATCGAGAACTCTCAACACCCGATCTTACAATTTTAAAGACAGGAGATTAGTCCAGATTCCAGAAACATAGATCAAAGCCAAACACCCAAGAAGCAGAAGGTTCAACAAAGCAGAAAACCTGTTCATTTGGGTCTTCGAGTTCAGCAGCCTTTGCACCTGAAGCAGGATTATGAAGAATAAGGTCCCCATTAAGGCCGATAGATGCCAAATGTTCATCTTTGCAATTGTACATTATGCCTGTAACAGTATTAGTATGACCCCTCATCCATTTAATACAGCGCTTCTTTGACAAATCCCATATCCTTACAACTTGACCACTTCCTCCAGAACATAGGTATCTAGATGCCTTGTTGCTGAAGCTGATAGCCAATATAGACTCCTGCAAAGTATATTGAAACAAAATTGCATGAAATAATTGTCTAACCCCAAAAAGAACATAAATTGTGCTTGATTGTGCAGAAAGCAAATTATTATCAGGATCACAGATCAATGAAGCCTAATGATGCTGTCTGGTAATTCTAAATGCAGTTGCAGAGAATATAAGGCCCGTATGAGATCTTGGAATCATTTTTCTGTCTCAAGCTGGAACAATACAAACACACCAAAGATGGAGAAGATGCAGTGGCATTATACAGAGAGGCTTCCCTGCACCTGTATTGCTTCTTGAAAAGCAAGAAAGAGCTAACTTTGATAGGACAGTACTTCCCCTCATGCATTAATTATTTTCTCTTTGTCCAAACTGTTTATTGAATCTATAAATATTAAGTAATTTTTAATTATTCTTAAAAATTTTTAATGAAAGTTAAGCCAATAATTCCATATACAAGGGATGTGATATTGATAACAAATTACAATCCATTGATGATGTGAAGTGCAACTCCTAGTCTCATACTCTCCAATCAAGAAATAGTTTAAGATGTACATAAACAATTGATCAGAAGCTAATTAAGTCAATCTTTTGTTCCCATTCTCACAATCTTTAAGTGTCACTTGCCAAAGGTACAATAATGTTGCAGAGTGTACACCCAAAAAACCATGCTCTTTTCCTGCTTTGTTTTTGGGGGAAGAGGGGGGCAGCCGAAGTAGAAGTGCATATTTTGCTTTAAGTGTTGCTGTAGTTTTACTGCAGTTCTATGGTGTCTTGTGTTTCAAAAAGAAAATATAAGAGATTAATAACCATTAGATTCATCAAACAAATAAAAAAAAAAATTCCTTTGACTCAAATACTGTATTTCCTTAAACCTCTAAATTTTTAATGCCATTTTTTTTTCACTAGAAACATTTCAATTTTGACATAATAACATTTAAAATCACACTATTAACTTTTCAGTACTCAAATATGACATTACATCTATGATCTATCACATTTTATGATGATTATATTATGCTGTAGAACATAGTATGTCGTAAAGCAACCACTTCAAACCATGAGATAAGAAAGAAGACAATGTTTCAGCAACTGCATGAATTACCTTAATGTTGTCCCCACTATCAGTACCAGCGATGGGAATAGTCTGCATGTTGTACCCATTTTTATGCCACAGAGATCTTCTTATCATCTCTAGCACTGGCCACAACTAAATCTCTGAAGAAAAAAATTTAGTACAAATAAAGAGAATTCATATTTTCTAGGTTGATAGAGATGAACAAAATCTATTGAGAGTCACTTATATGTGGGTGTGTGTGATCTGTAGGAGATTATCTTTTAGTTATAAGCTGATTTTATTTTTGAACTTAGTCAACTTTATTCTGTTTCTTTCCTTCCTTGTGTATGGCTCAATTAAGATTAGTGATTGCTTAGTTCTTGTGCATGGCTCAATTAACAGCCACAAAATCAATAGGATGCCTTCAAGGGTCTTAAAATTTCTTTCACCCACCACAACTCCTTGAGACCCATCCCACAAGTTAGACCATGTCTTCTCTTTCTTATCGAGTTTTAGGTTGCACTTCCTTTGTCCACAATAATCACAGGAGAAAACTTGAGCCTAAGGCCATTAAGTGTATGTTTATTGGGTATTCCTCTACCAAGAAGGGCTACAAATGCTACTCTCCTTCTACCAAAAACTTCTCCACAACCTTGAATGTTACTTTCTTTGAAAAGACTCCTTTTCATTCACAAACACCCATTTAGGGAAAGAGTTTTGATATTCAACAAGAATGGCTGTTTAGAAGTGATTTTGGGCCTCAACATCATGAAACTAGCATACAGTCCCTGATTTCACCAAAACAGCACCATAAAATTTTGCTTCTATTCACTGTCCCTAATTACAAGCCTGCAGCTAAACCTGACCCAAACACAACTTGCCCTGAAGAACCTGAGGCATGCCCAAATGCTATACAGCAGAAAGGAATACTTGTTTACACTAAAAAAATAAGAAACCAATTAAATCAAGTGACAGAACAGCAGGTGGAACAGCAGAATTCAATGAAAGCACACACTCTGAGCAATGTCTTCCCTTGTTCCAAGTTCTGAATTCCAAGAGGAGTTGGATGTTCCTATTGCTTTTAGGAGAATTGCACAAAGCACTTATTTAGTAACTTTATTACTTATGATAGATTGTCTCCTAAGGTACAAGCCTTTGTGCATGATGTTTCTCTTAACAAGCTTCCAAATAATGTTTATAAGGCAGCTAAGAAACAAGACTGACAAGCTGCAATCCAAGAGGAGTTAAATGCCCTTGAGAAGAATAAAACTTGGGAAATTATTGATCTCCCTCCTGGAAAGACTCTTGTAAGATGCAAGTGGATCTTCACTATGAAATACTATCCTGTTAGAAGTATCAACCATCACAAAACAAGGCTTGTTGCTAAAAGGTTTACTCAAACCCATGGATTGCCCCTACATCAAATTCTTGCTTTTCTTTACTGCTAATTTGGATTGGCCCCTATATCAACTAGATATAAAGAACACCTTCCTGAATGAAGACCTTGAAAAGGAGGTGTACATGGAAATTCTATCAGGTCTGGAGAATAAGAAATATGGCAATAAGGTGTATAGACTTCAGAAATCTTTGTATAGGCTCAAGCAATTTCCAAAAGAGATTTACTATTGTCAAAAATCATAGTTACACCTAGTGCCATATTGATCACATGTTGTTTATCAAGCATGGTTCTAATTCTAATGGGAGATTAGCAATTCTAATTGTTTATATGGTTGACATTGTAGTTACAAGAGATTATACTTATGAAATTAATAGGCTAATGAAATCACTTGCAACTAAGTTTGATGTGAAAAATCTTGATAGTTGAAGATACTTCTAAGGAATGGAAGTTGCAAGAACAAAAAATGACATTTCAGTATCCCAAAGATAATATACTCTAGACCTTCTTGAAGAAACAAGGTTGTTGAGGTATAAACCAACAAATATTCTGATGGAAGCTGACTATAAACTAAAACCTAGCAAGAAAGCCCTATGGTCAACATTGGGAGATGCCAAAGACTCGTAAGATGGCTGACTTGTCTCACACTCATCTAAATATTTGTTTTCCTGTGACCATAGTGATGTAGGACCAGAAGTAACCAAGAGGAAAAAAGGAGGGATAGTGAAGAATAAAGGGAGAAATCAAAAGATACTTTATTATTCAATCAATGACAAGGTGCATAATCCTAATTCTCATGGGTTATATATAAAACCCAGAAGATAACTACTAATAACAAATCTTAATCTTAATAGTAACTAAATAAATAACTAATACTTAAACCAAAATAAAACAAATCTAATGATAAGCCTAAGATAAGATAAAACAAACCTAATGATAAACCTAAAACAAGATAATTATAACAAATTATTTTAACATTTTCCTAGCCTAAAATAAGTTTTAATAACTGGATCTCCATCATTTCCCCCCAGCTAACGAAAACTCTCCTCTGGAAAGGAAGACTATTGATAAGCTTGCTCCAAAGCAAGATCAACAATGAAGAACTCCTCCTCAGTAATCCATGTAGCATTAGAATTTAAGAAACCTTTCCAATGAACAAGGTAGCGGCAGAGGGGACCTTCCAAAAAAGGAACAACTTGGTCATCCATGATTGCATCAATGGCTTCTTCATGCGGCGAAAAAGATGGAAGAGCAAGCACAGGAGCATGATGACGCTGGACACCCCACTTACTTCCCAAATGGAGAGTACGACAAAAAACAGAGACAAAAAGGTTGGAACAGCAACATCAAAACGTCTGGTGCATGCGACACGTGAAGCTTACATGCAAGGAGCTTTGTCAACACATGCAGTGACCAACGGCGATGACGTTCAATGATCTGATCAGATTTCCCCTTCTAATTCTAATGGTATGGTCAGTTGGTTGTTCCAGCGGATGAAGGTGGGAGAACCAGTATGGAACAATGTTACGCCTAATGTTCCAAGCCTCTGTAATGTTTTTTTCTGTTTTGGTAGTTGAACACAGCAGGAAGTAGTTAGGCTTTGATACCAATTGATGTAGGACCAATAGTAACTAAGGGGAATAAAGGAGGGAGAGTGAAGAATAGAGAGAGAAATCTGAAGATACTTGATTATTCAATCAATGTCAAGGTATATAATTCTAATTCTCATAAGTTATATATAGAGCCCAGGAAATAACTATTAATAACAAATCCTAATCTTAAGGGTAACTAAATAGATAACTAATATTTAAATCAAAATAAAACAAATCTAACGATAAGCTTAAACAAGATAATGATAAGCCTAAAACAAGATAAAATAAACCTAATGATAAGCCTAAAACAAAATAATCATAACAAATTATTTTAACATTTTCCTGTGCTTAAAATAACTTTTAATAATTGGATCTCCATCACATAGCTAATCAGTTTATGAACAAACTGAATGAGAAACACCTAAAAGTTGTATACAGAATTCTATGGTACCTTAAACTGACCCCTGGTAAAGGCCTATTTTTCATAAAAGGCATCTATAAATGTATTTAAGTCTTCTAGATGTTAATTGGGCAAGATTTGTAACTGATACAAGGTCCACTATTGGCTATTATACATTAGTATAAGGCAACCTGGTTATTTGGCGAAACAAGAATCAACCTGTTGTTGCAAGACGTAGTACAAAAACAAAGCTTCATGCATTGACAATTGGGATTTAGAAAGGAATTTGGTTAATAAGACTTCTCAAGGAGCTCAAATTGTGTGTTGACATGCCTAAGAAAGTATTCTGTGATAACATGGCTACTATTGAAATATCATGATAGGACAAATCATGTGGAGATTGATCGTTACTTCATTAAGGAGAAGATTGACTCAAGCTTACTAAAGTTAAATTATGTTTCTACCAATTCTCAAGTTACTAATGTGATGACTACAACTGTTGCCGGGGTTAAGTTTAATGAATTGAGCTCCAAAGTTAAGAATGATCAACATCTACTCCTCAACTTGAGGAGGAGTGTTGAAAGTCATGTGTATGTAGGTGTGCGTGATCTTTTGAAGTATAAGCTGATTTTGTTTTCGAACGGAGTCAACTTTATTATGTTTCTTTCCTTCCTTATGCATGGCTCAATTAAGATTAGTGATCACTTTGTTTTTGCTCCCTAATTTCTTGCAATTCGATTGGCTGGTTTGTAGCCAACTTCTCCCTTTTTATGTAATGTCACTTTCTAAATAATAACACAGAACACATAGATAACATTGCTCTGGTTTTCTTCAAAATCAATAGCCAAAAATAACTTCATCACAATTTCAAGGAATCCATAAAATCAAATGCACCAACCACATCAAACACCAATATTTACATCAAGTGCATTCAATCTGTGGTTTTCAAAGACAACAAAACCAAGCATTGATGAAAAATGACCACAGGAAAAATAAGTATATACGATGCCAATTCCACCTCAAGATTGTTCAGGGAAAATATCTCTCAGATTCTACTACCTTTAAAAGAGAATCTGATTCTGTTTAGGAAGAAACAAATTCCTTAATTGGTGGCTTTATTGAAGGCAAACATCAAGGGTCAACTATATAACCATGCATTGCTATTTTTACTATCTACCATCCTATTTTCTCTCTATGGAATTTATTACATGGTTGCTATTAACATTGTCTATAATCCTTCAGAAGCCAATGGAAAGATTATAACTTCCCTCATAATTTTATTTGAAATCTTCATGGTATCAAAGCTTTCCCTAGCAAGCCTCTTAACCATGACAACCTCCTCCTATAGAAAGAACCCCAACTCACAATTCAAGCTTTTCATCAGTAATTTCCAACAAGCTAAACATGACAAATTTCTTGATATGGCTCACAAAACCACCTTACCCTTTATTCTCCCAATTTGCATTAGCTCTTCAAGGTTTCGAACAGTCAAATGATGCAAGAAAAGATGAGGAGAGAATTTGTTTTTCCAACATGCTCAAGCCTTTTTTGGATAGAGTGGTCCTGAAAGAAACAACTGAGGAGCCTATGGAAACTTTACCTTGCATGGCAAAGGCTTTACTCCTGCTAGAAGGTATAACTCACATGGCCAAACAAATATAAATCACAGTCAAGGTAGCAACCACTCTTTGAAGGACAACAATGCTTCTAGAAAACAGTCATAAGTAGTTCGTACAACCTCTGAAAATAATGGTAAAGTTTCTTGTCAAATATGTGATAGAGCAATCATCTGACTTTGAGTGTTGGTGCAAGTTTAACTACTATTACCAACCAGAGGTGCTTCTACAAGCTCTTACAAATTCTGCTATCAATTATTCATCTTACAGCTACTTCACATATGACAAATGATGTGATTTATGTGGGGGATGGAACTAGTTTACCTATATCTCACACAATTGAACTAGGATCAATACACAAAATGGAAATTTGAATTTAAAAGAAGTGCTTGTGGTACTAGATTTGGAGAAGAATTTATAATCAAATGGAAAGCTTACTGAAGATAACTTGTGCACTTTTGAATTACTACTTCTGACTTTGGCGTTAAGGACAAAAACCAAAAAACAATAGCAAGGGGGCATAAAAAGGGTCAACTCTATGCTTTGGATGACACCTCTCAAAAAGTGTCCAATAAGGAAAGGTGGATCGTCTGCAACACAATGGCATCAATATCTTAAGCATCCAAACTATAAGACGTTATCTTTGTTAAATAAAATGAAGAATATTGATGTTTCTCATTGAGTTTGTACAACTCCAGTTTGTGTTAGTTGCCAAGTAGGATAAAGTTGTAAACAACTTTTTCATTCATCAAATAAAATTTCAAAATTTCCTCTTGAGAAAATATATTGCAATCTTTGGGACCTAGTCCTTTGGCTTCAAATCAAAGATTTCATTTTTATGCTGCATTAATAGATGACTATTCAAGGTTTACATGGTTATATCCACTGAAAAAGAAATTTGAAGTATTTTACTTTTGCTTAAAAAACTTCCAAAGTTTAGCAAAAAATAAGTTTGTTTGTTAAATTAAAAGTTTTCAATGTGATGGTAGTGGAGAATTCAGTTCTCATGATTTTCTCACTTATATTAAAGATAAAGGAATTGAGATGCAAAATTCTCATCCCAGAAGCAAAATGGGGTTATTGAAAGGAAACATATAAAATTGGCTTGATTATACTTTTTCATGCAAATTTGCCTTTATCTCTTTGGGTTGACATATTCCTTTCTGCAGTATATCTCATTAATTTCTTATCATTTTTGGTGTTAAACAATGACACAAATAATACAGGTGACAAGTTGATTATCATAGCTTGTGGATTCTTGGATGTAGATACTTTCCTTCCTTAAGATACCAAGGTGGAAATAAATGCACCAAAAAGACATCCATGTGTCTTCATTGACTAAAATCTTATGCTCAAATGGTATTCTTGTCTAGATATGACAACAAGGAAAATATATATTTCTAGACATGTTGTCTTTGATGAGGCATTTCTTCCATACAAGGCCTCCAAACCTTCCTGGTAGGAAACGCTCCATATTAGTATTATTAATAGTAGGCAAACACCTCCACTAGAGTATGGAGTAACAGAGGTGAATTACAACGATGCAAGAGAAGAAAAAATATAAAGAAAGAAGAAGAAGGATCTAACATTCGAGAGGCTAGTCTCTCCATAGACGTCACACAAAATCTTTCCCCCTCCTCTCATGCTCTGCATGCCCAAAATACTCCCTTAATAGAAAATCACACCCTATCTCTCTCTTGCCAAGCTAGTTACTAATACTAAATTGTCTATTCTGCCCTCCTAAGGCACCTTAACTTTCTTTTTCTTTTTCCTTCTTGAATACAGGTGCAAGGTCTTGCATTGATCATTACCCCCCCCCCCCAATTCAAGGACTCCTTCTCCTCAAGGTGAAAGTCAGGGAATTGAGTTTGAATAACATCATAACTCTCCCATGTGATGTCATATTAAGGTAACTTGGGCCATTTCACTAAGACTTCAACCTGTCCATTGGTCAATAGCCTAAATTTTCAAATAGCTTTAAACTGAACGTATAGTTCCATGTCTTCAGTTAAAAAATTAAGGAAGCTTTAAGAGACAACCAAGGGATGGACGGATGGTTTAAGTTGAGAGACATGAAAAATAAGGTGAATATGAGCTGTAGGTGGCAAGTCCAGCTTGTAAGCCACTTCACCCAAGTTTTGAATAATTTTGAATGGACTATTGCAATGCGCACCAAGTTTCTCAGTAGGCATCCTTGCAAGAGACTTGAATTTATAAGGCTACAATTTTAAATAAACCATGTCCCAAATGGTAAAAGTAACATCTCTTCTCCTTTTGTTGGCATGGAGTTTCATCTGAACCTAAGCCTTCTCCAAATTAGTCTTCAATTTTGCTAGTATCAAATTTCTTGTTCAAATCTGATCATTGACCTCATCAACTCTAGTAAAGCTATCCTCCAGCCTAAAAAGAGTGGCAGGATTTTCACCATAGAGAGCCTTAAAAGAAGTCATACCCGTGGACCTATTATAATTGGTATTGAACCAATATTCAGGCCAACTTAACCATGTAACCCATTACTTGGCTTGTGACTAGTGAAATGCCTAAGGTATGCTTCTAGTCCTTTGTCTATGACTTTTGTTTGCCCATCGATTTGGGAATAATATCTTGAACTATAAGCAAGAGTAGTTCCTGGTTGCTTAAATAATTCTTGCCAAAGGACAATAAGGAACACTCTATCCTTAGATACTATAGATTTTGGAAACCCATGCAATTGTACCACCTCCTTAACAAAAATAGTAGCAACATCTTTGGTTGAAAAGGAGTGAGAGAGAGGCATAAAATGGCCATATTTTGTTAACCTGTCCACCACTACTATAATAGTATCATATTTGTGAGATTTAAGAAGGCCAGTGATAAAACCTATACTTATATTTTCCCAAACATGCTAAGGAATATGTAAAGATTACAAAAGACCAGCTGAGCTCAAAGCCTAATATTTGTAACACTGGCAAACATCACATTTAGCTACATAAGCTTGCACATCCTTCTGCATTCCTTCCCAATAAAATAGAGCAGATAACCTCTTATATGTCCTTAAATATCCAAAGTGTCCCCTAAGTGGTGAATCATGAAACTCCTTAAGTAAGTGAGAAATCCTAGTAGAGGATTTAGGGAGTCCCAAGCAGCCCTTGTAAAATAAATAGCCATATTTCATGGTGTAACCTGGATGGTAAGCAGATCCTATTGTAATTTGATGTATGATAGAAAAGAGTGTAGGATCTTAGTGAATCTCATTTTCCTAGTCATCCCAATTATTTAATTGCCACAAAGAAACATTATGCAACTCCATTACTGTTTCCCTCCTCGATAGGGCGTTAGCTACTATGTTTTATTTTTTATGTTTGTATTAGGCTTCAAAATGACAACTCATAATCTTGGAAACCCACTTCTGCTGGTCAGGATCAATGACATGTTGTTTCAAGAGAAATTTAAGAGCTTTTTGATGAGTTTTAATGACAAAAGGATGCCCCATCAAATAATGGTGTCATTTCTCTTGCAAAGATTATTGCCATTAACTCCCTCGCATAAACAGAACCGAGTTGATGTTTGAGAGATAAAACTTGACTATGGTAAACTATTGCCTTTGCTACATCAACACTGCTCCAACACCAAAACCAGAGACATTAACTTCCATTACAAAAGGCTGAGAGAAATCAGGGAGAGTTAAAATTAGAGTAGTTGTCATAGCATGTTTCAAAGCTTCACAAGCTTCTTGGGCTTACTCAGCCCATTGTAAAGCGTCCTTTTTAAGCAACAATCCTACCATAATCCTTCACAAACTTCCTATAATACCCAATAAACCCTAAAAATCCCCTCAAAGTCTTCAAATCTTTAAGAACAAGCCATTCCACCATACTCGTAATTTTTTAGGGATCAGCTTGCACTCTATCACTTGAAATGATATGTCCCAATACTCTAGCTTTTGTTGAGCAAACGCACACTTTTTGGTATTAATAACCAACTAATTTTGTTGGAGTATATGTAAGGCTTGTCGAAGGTGTTGAAAATGAGAACGAACATCTCCCCTAAGAAAAAATATATCATTAAAAACACCAAAATAATTATTATAAAGTCGTTTGATCCATGTGACCAACCCCACCTAGTGTGAAAATACCTGTTATTGTTGTTGTTGTATTCTTCAAAGATGTCATTCATCAGAAATCAAAAGGTAGAGAGGGCATTAACCAAATGATATCACCATAAACTCATAATGACCTTCATGGGTCTTAAAAGCTATGTTGTACTTATCTCCCTTTCTAATGCGAATTTGATGGTACCTTGATTTAAGGTCCAACTTGGAAAACACCTTGGCTCTCCCAAGTTCATCAAGTAATTCATTGATGGAGGGAATAAGAAATTTATCAGGTATAGTTATTTTATTGAGAGACCTATAGTCTACGTAAAAGCACCAACTTCCATCTTTCTTGTTTACTGAGAGTGTTATACTTAAGTAAAGGCTGCAGCTAGGTCTAATGATCTCTAACATGATCATCTCCTTAACTAAGCGTTCAATCTTAGCTTTTTGGGAGTAGGGATACCTACAAGGTCTTATGTTGGGAGGTGCCTCCCCTCGTTTGAGCTCAACGGCATGATCCTTGAAACCAATGGGAGGTAGTCCATTCATTGGTTCTTGCATCGCAGAAAAATCATCTAGTATATTCTGAATTTCAGGTGCCATAGTTGAAGTAGTCACTGCAGCAAGGGTGAGCTCATTAAATTCCACTAAAAAGCCTTGTTCTCCCCTGCTCAAAGTTCAGATCATGGATTTTAATGATACTAGAGTTTTGGACAATGATGGATCTCTGTGCAAACACATTCAACCCCCCATTGTTAACTTTGAAAGTTGATTTGATTTTCCCTAATCAACTCTAACTTCTCCTAACGATTCAAGCCAATTTACTCCTAAAATTACATCAGCTCCTCCCAAGTCAGAAGGGTAAAATGATTGTCAGACCCTTAAATTTTACATATCCAACACTATATTATGGCAAATTCCCACACGCTTAACATGGTACCTATCTCCAACTTGCACTTCAAATGAGATAGTTTTGTCCAAGTGCAAATGTAGCTCATCAATCAGAATTGCATCAATGAAGTTTATGTGTTGCCCCACAATCTATCAATACCATCACTTACTTGTTCTGACTTTTTCCCTTCAACCTTAGTGTCTTACTTTCAATTATTCCCACTATAGAATTCATAGATAAATCCATCAATGGTTTGTCTAATTAGGTCTCCTAGACTAGTTCTGTTTCAACCATCTCTACCACCTTTGGATCTTCATTGTCGTCATTCAATTTAGATAATATCAACACCTAGAGTTTTTTTTTTTTTTTACCATCTATGATTTGGCCCAAATTTTTCATCACATTTAAAACACAATCCCAGCTCACTTTTCTTCGCTATCTCTGCATCTCAATCTTCTAGAATTGCTACTTAACGAGGAGTAAGTCATTGGTATGCAGGTAGATTTTGAATCTCAGCATCCCTTCATATCCGAGCTCTTGTTGGAGCTAACAATAGATGTACTCTTCACAAGTACCAAAAATCTAAATGACCTGGTGGCACTCGTTTTTGATCCTACCCATAATCACCAGAATAAGGTTGAGCTGCCTTAGTCCACCCCGATTCCTTTGCTCTTTCCAAAACCAAATTTTTATCTTCAATCCTTTGAGCCGTATCCATTAGCTCTTGTAAGGAATGGACTTTAAGCATATGAATTTTAGCTTCAATCTCATCTTTTAATCCATTCTTGAATGTGCTAATTAATACATCATCTGCCACTTCCTTTAAGGTTGCAATGAAGAGCTCAAAACGTTCCCTATATTCAGGCCACCGTGCTCTCTTGCCTCAGGGACATCAGCATCTTGTAAGTGTCTCCATTGTGAATTATGGAATCACAAGATGAGGTCCTTTTTTAGCTCAGTCCATGACTTCACTGGACACCTGGTCCCTTTCCATTGAAACCAATTTAACGCAAGTCCTTCCAAGCATAGTACTATTGCATCTAATTTCTCTTCCTCAAGTATTTTATTCATATAAAAATATTGCTCAACTTTGAAGACCTAACCCATTGGTTCCACTCCAGCAAACAACAACAACTCTAGACATCGTAATCTAAGGGCTTCTCATTCAACTTCACTGCTTTCCCAAACTTCCACTCAACACGTCAAAATCTTTAGCATGCTCAAAAAAGGGTGCTTCTTCCATCGACTTCATTTTTTCATCCATCCTTCATTCATTTCAAGTGTCATTCAACATTTTGATTAGCAAATCCCATAACGCGATAACCTCTTGTTCCACCTTGGTCACACTTTGTTCCATTCCCATCATATGTTTCTCCACATTTTCAATTCTCCCCTCCATCCTAGTGTTTACCATTCCCTAGAATTGACTACTCTGATACAAAATTGATGGGAAATGCTCCGTATTGGTATTATTAATAGTAGGCAAACACCTCCACTGACCACTAGAGTATGAAGTAGCAGAGGTGAATTACAGTGATGCAAGAATAGAAAAAATATGAAGAAAGAAGAAGAAGGATCTAGCATTCGAGAAGCTAGTCTCTCCACAGATGTCACACAAAATCTTCCCCCTCCTCTCTAGCTCCCCATGCCCAAAATACTCCCCTAATAGAAAATCACACCCTTTCTCTCCTGCCAAGTTAGTTATTGACACTAAAATGTCTATTTCGCCCTCCTAAGCCACCTCAGTGTGCTTTTTCTTTTTCCTCCTTGAATACACATGCAAGGTCTTGCATTCATCACCTCCTTACATGATGTGGTGGAAAATTCAATGTTAAATCTGTTTGAATTTCCCTCAAATGATGAATCAAGTACCTCCAAAAAGGAAACCACTTTAATGCTTAATAGTCATGTCCAAATGGTTGACATAAACAAGGAATATTATGATTCTTTTCATTTTTGTGATCAGAATTGTCTTACAGGTTCCTATAACCAAGCCACAAATTGTACTAGTGATTCTTCTCCTTCAAACTTTGATGCATAGATTATTGAAGTTGAGTTTCCATAAACAGAATTTGCGGCTTCAGAAATTCCAGCCAACAATGAACAAAATCCCTCGGAGCATCAAACTGATTCCAACATTACAAATGAACGACCTTCAAGCATATTTGCAAGATTATGCTCTTGCAACCACACCCTCTTCAGCTAAGTCTAAGACTCTAAAAATGGCTCTTAAGGATCCAAAATGGGTGACTGCCATGGAAGATGAACTTCAAGCATTTCATGCCAATGAAACATGGATTCTTGTTCCCTGTCCTTTCAATACTAATATAGTTGCTCTAAGTGGGTTTAGTGTATTAAATACAAAGAGGATGGCTCCATTGACAAGTTCAAGGCACAATTGGTTGCTCATGGCTTCACTCAGTTTATAGTATTAACTATGTTGACACTTACAGTCCGGTGGTTAAACTAGCCATCATCCATCTTGTCATAGATCTATCAACTTCACTTAAACAAATCATGCGTCAATTGGATGTCAAATATGCTTCCTACAAGGGCGTCTCAGAGATAGTTTACATGGAGCTTCCACTATGATTTATTGATCCCACTTCTCTTGATCATGTATGCCTACTCAAACTATCTTTATGTGTGCTAAAGCAAGCACCTTGTGCTTAATTTGATTGTGTATCTTAATTCTTGCATGGGCATCTCAAAGAGATAGTTCGCACATTGCAGCCACTAGGATTTATTGATCCCACTTCTCTTGATCACGAATGCCTACTCAAACACGTACTTGGTTCAACCATCCATCTCAATTCCTTCTCCATCTTGGATTTTATAACAGCAAAGTAGATCCATTCCTTTTCATCTACCTGAATGCAACAATCATAACAATTCTTCTTGTTTATGTTGATGACATCCTTCTTGCTGAAAATGATTATATATTCATGTCACATTTGATATCTCAACTTGGGAATGAGTTTGCAATTAAAGATCTTGGCCCACTTCAATATTTCCTTGGTGTCGAACTCATACCCTTTCTGGGTGGAATTTATCCCTCTCAAACCAAATATATCCAAAATCTTCTTACTCACACACAAATGCTTGAAAGTACATCCATATCCACACCAATGGTTCTTAAGGAAAAATCCCTCTTCCTCAGACATAAATCCAGTTGACACAACAGCCTATCATAGTATTATTGGTGCTTTGCAATATTTAACTTTTACAAGACCTTGCATCCTCCATGTCATTAATCATGTGTGCCAATTATTAAATGCTTCCACTTTAATTTCACATTATCTTATATTACTCAAAGCTCTTTATTTGTATATGGATTCAGTGATGCCAATTGAGCAAGGTGTCCTACTACAAGGAGAAGCACTACAGGTTTTTGTGTTTTCTTGGGTGCAAACAGCGTCTCCTGGTGTTCCAAGAAGCAATCTACTGTTGCTTGCTCAAGGTCGGAAGCAGAACACAGACCAATGGCTTCCACTTACTGTTCTACTTAAAGACATTGTTATCACTCTTCATCATCCACCTTAGTTATTTTGTGACAATATTACTTCTCTTCATATAAGTGTCAATCCTATGTTCCATGCTCAGTCCAAACATATAAAGTTGGATTATTGCTTTGTGAAAGAAAAAGTTGCTATGGGTATCCTTGTCACAAGACACATCTCTTCATCCTCACAACCAGCAGATACAATCACCAAGCCTCTACCTAAGCATGCTTTCCATTTTCTTCATACCAAGCTGGGAGTCCATGTTCATCTCCCCCCCCCCCCCAAAAAAAAAAAACAACAACAACAGAAAAAGCCTAGAGGGGCCGTGTTAAGTGAAAATATCCCCCAAAGTCGGCTAACTTTAAGACAGAATCTGATTCTGTTAAGGAACAAAATTCCTTAAATGGTGGCTTTGTTGAAGGCAAACATCAAGGGTCAACTATATAAATGTGTTGCTATTTTTACTGTCTATCATCCTATTTTCTCTCTATGCAATCCTTTAGAAGTCAATGGAAAGATTAAAGCGTCCCTCATCATTTTATTTGAAATCTTTAAAGATAACTGTAAAAAATTAGTGAATTTGATAAATGCAAAACCTTAAAAGCAAAAATTTGTATAACAAATACTACGGAAAGAAAAGAAAAGAGAAGAGAGGGGGGGGGGGGGGGCGCGGAGACAGATTAACTCACTGGTATGATTCCGCTTCAATGAATTGACTTGGCAACCAGGAGAAGGAGTGTAGCTCAACGTGCAAGGATCGCCGGGCTTGACCGAGCCATCAAATAACTTTACAGTGTCACCTCCACTTGCTGCCAGTGATGCCATTGACGGATCCCCAAAATTCATTAGCCACTCTACCACAAGCTCAATTTGAAAAAAGCTTTCGAAACTACCGCTACCTAACTCAAATTTTCCCGTATGAATTTAGGAACGAGATTGAAAATTTTCTGGGAATAAAGAGGAGAAAAATGGAAAAATTAAGATATATCCAACATTCTCGACTTGATCTTGGAAATCCTACATTTAAGTTGAGATGGGGAAGACAGGAAAATTCAAACGAGGGGAAAGTAGAAAGAGGGCGCCTTTAAAAGCCTACTCCACAACGATCTGGGAGTGGAAACACACCTTCATCACCACCCTCATCTCCCCCCCCCCCCCCCCAAAAAAAAAGAAATTCATATTATGTTTTTTCTTATTTCAAAGATTTCCCGTTTTCAATAGTTTTGCTTGACATTTTTTTTTTTCAATTAGTTTCAATGGAACAGAAAGAGGTCACTCGTTTCCAGCTATACTGTTCTCAACTTCTCATTACCGCTTTGATTTTTTTTTTTTTTGGGTGTACCAATCAAAACGTGAATGAAAAAGATAGTTCCCATATTAGTTTTTTACAAAATAAAAAACTTGAGTGACAATAAGAACGAAAGTTTAAACTTTAATTAGCGAACTCTAGAGCTGTGTCAATAGTGAAAAGACATTATATTCCATTTCGTTCTTTAAAAACACGTTCTTACTTCGTCACAATGTGGGTAGCCTCTCAAACGAAGCAAATTTCGGAGATATAAAAGCTAACCAATATCATCCTGCTTAAGTCTCCTGAAATGTTCAGTTTCAGTCAATCTGAAAATCCCTTCATATCCAAGGAAGCAAAGTAACAGAGGATCAATCCGTAATAAAGTAACAGCAATACTTATGATGATCAATGAGAGAATCAAGATCTCAACAGTACAACCCAATATGTAACCAGAAGAAGATCCAGGAATGGCAATTTTAATAGCTCAATACAATTGGCTAGAATCATCAACACAAACTGTTCAGTCAGTTAAGTTGAAGCCAGAGTCTACTACTCAGGAGACCTTTCAGCGCAAAGGTCATTTTCATTGGCCATCTACACCACATGTATGTACATATTAAACCATAGAATAGTTATGATCCAGAAATATTAAAAAACAAAGTAGCTTAAATTCTTAGCTTTATGGCCATCCTGCAGTGCGTATCCTATAACTAGTACATAATGGCCACTGACCGACTATATTATAGCATAAAACTAGTTTGTCATCTCCTCAAAATGGAATAGGACTTGAGATCAGACAATCTATATTTGAATCTGATTTTATCCCAACATATAGGTTATGAAATCTGCACCACGGAAAAAAAAAATTAGAGAGAGATGGATCAATAACCATGATACAACACCTGATGTAGAGAAAAGAGTAAATTAAAATTGAGCACATGCAAGCTAACTCAAAAAAAAAACCTAAAAAAGAAAGGCCTTCTTTTAGCATTCCGATAATAGGGGCCCGATTAGGGATCCCCTGCTCTGCAAGACCAGACAATATGACACGGAAGAGAAAATCAATATCCTATCCAGTCCTTTGCCCAAAAGAAAAAAAAAAAACAGCACTCCCAAACATCTTTAGCTCCACAAAATGTGTAATAAACACGGTTCAGTTCAGACCCAGGAATTTTCCAGAGGATAAAAAATTCCTTTTTTTTTGTTTTTTTTGCGGGGGGGGGGGGGGGGGGGGGGGGGGGGGTTGGTGTTGAGAAGCGCTAATGTCATCTCTTACAGAAAAACATAGATAACAGAACTTTCTTTCCACTTTTTATATATAAGCGTTCTTGATTATGAATTAATGCTACAACAGAGATTATGGAGCCCATAATTTAGCGGTTTGAAACAAAGTAACCTTAACAACACATTCTGTGAAACATTGCAGAGCGAATGAGCTTCTAACTATAACTGGGTCTGTATGGAAGCATTCTGGCATGCTTTATTAACTATCAAAGCCAATGGGTGCAATATTGTAACACAGCTAATATGGCTGTAAAACAGTTAATAGGTCAAAGCAGTATGAACCAGCAACCATGGAAATTAAAACAACTTTAAGAGTAAAGAAAATATTTTATCCCTTTAGATGAAAACAGAAAAATTAAGCACAGGAGAATTTATGTGTATTAGTATGTTATTATTTAATTTATTTAGCTCACAACTGAAGAAATCAAATCCAGAAAATCCATTTGGATATTAAAAGACATCAAGGAGTAAAGAGGATGTAATCACTTAAACAAAATCTAGCCAAACAAGTAACAACTATTTGAATCTACTTGTTCTACTTGCAATATCTTCTATATACTTACAAAAATCAATAATCTCACAAGGTTGACATCACAAGGATTGGTTATTAAGGGAAGACTATCACTTTTGCTATTGACCTTGCAACATCTGAGAAAAAAGGTTGTTGAAACCAAAATATATGTCTATTCTAATCACCCAGGCGGCCCATCTCTCAGGTTAAAATTAAGAAGTTTATGTGAGCCTATGGAGTCCAACTACAATCCATAAAGTCTTGAACCTTATAATGTTTGATTATTTTTACCATTGGATAGTCCTTGAATTAAGGCCTTAACACCACCCCCCCCCCCCCCAAAAAAAAAAATTCCTATGTATTTGACTTAACACAACTTTCACCCATTACCCTCTTTTCCAAAACCCGCCCAACACAAAAAATAAGTTTTCTTGTTTGTCCTATGTTAATGAGCTACAAACAAAGAATTAACTTTTCATAAAACCAAGATCAACTAAAATATATAATTAAGACGTGTTTATAGTTTGATTCTCGTTTCAGTACTTGGATTAAAAAAAAAATGTATATTTTGAACAGGCATAATGATAATAGGTAATCAATGCAATCCTATGATATGTATAATTAAAATTATTTTTCTGAAAAGTAATACTAACATACTAACAGATCAAAGCAAAAGTAATTTCCTCCTCTCCAAAGAAAAAACTGAACTGTACCAACGTAGAAGCAAAAACTCCCACATTAGCAATATTGGCCATTTTGGGGATGTTTGAACAACCAATACACTACAACACTAAAGCAAAAGCAACCTTAGTTAGGAAATAGTAATGTGCCAACCATCACATTTTGTTTGACATCATGAACTTTGCTTTTTTCTCTGCAGGCTTAAGAATCTGGAAAGAGCACATCAAGTTTTCATCCACGCTCATCATAGCACCAGCATTGTCAAATTCACCACAGTAGTTGGGAGCTGAAAATATTGTAACGAGTTGCCTGTCGGCAAAGAATTCATACCCATCCTCTACAACCTATAGAAAAATTATAATGTCAGTTTCCAATAGAGCACCAATAGCTACATCTTTTTCTTAGGGAAGGGGAACGAAGATTGAAGGGAAGTGGGCAGGGCTAAAGAGACAATCCAGAGAATGACCTGATGAGCGCGACAGATCAGGTCCAAGTCATGCTTTGTCAAAAATTCAGCCACCTTATCCGGGCCAAAGGTGTATGAGACTCCTCTGTCATTCATACCCCATCCCTTCACATCTCTACCAGGATCTGACCAAAGCAAATCACACAGCAATCCTGTGTCTGGAACAACAGTTGGACGAGATAGATTTCTAATTTGATCCAAGTTTGTTAGGTCAGGGGAAAGACCACCATGCATGCACAATATTTTGTCATCTATAAGGGCTGCCACAGGAAGGCAGTTAAAACAGTCTGTAAAAGATTTCCAAAGCCTCACATTGAACCGTCGCTTACATTCATCATAAAATCCATATATCCTATTAATGGAAGCACATTCATGATTTCCCCTCAAAAGGAAAAAGTTCTCCGGATATTTGATTTTATAGGCAAGTAAAAGGCATATGGTTTCTAAGCTCTGCTTCCCACGATCAACATAGTCTCCTAAAAACAGATAGTTAGAGCTAGGAGGAAATCCCCCGTACTCAAAAAGCCTTAATAAGTCACTGTACTGCCCATGAATGTCACCTGAAAAGGCAACGACAGATTTCAATCATACCATAAAAGAGTCATTACATACAACAAAGACGTCTATTAAACTTAAGAATTGTCAGCAATCCACAGCATGAAGTTCCAAAAGAACAGAATGTCTAGTGGTAAAGAAAAAGCATGAAATATGCTGAAATTTTCAATTATAGTTCAGAGACTAAACTGCTTTCATTGTCAGTGGATAACTCTAAAGCAGCCTAAACAATGACTAGTATTTCAGCAACAGGGGAAGTGTTAGCAGTACAAAACAAGATAGATCATCATATTTCTTAGTTAATAATTAGTAACCTCCTATCCATCATCCTCAATACGAAGGCAAGAATGTCAGGGAAGAAGGTTTTCTCTGTGGTGAGCTGAGACAAAAATGCCCCACATGGGATGGGAGTATACATTGACACTATTATGGCAGCCAGAAAAAAGGAACTAAAGAAAAACGATCATAGCCATCAAATAATGTTAACAACCCAAACATGAGGTTAGAGAGGCGTAACATGAATACTTAAAAAAGTTGCTTCGAGAGAACAGATAGACTAGTATATATGCATTATCAGCAGAAAAATGTTTGCACGCAATGCAAAAGAAGGAGTTCTAATTATGTGTTTTAGAAGAATTAGAAAAGCCTGAGAACATAACAATCATAAACACCTATGCATTGCCAATATTCACTCCTACCAACAACACTCTAAAAAGTTTTAACTTGTAATATACAAAGAAGAAAGGTTGAAAAGCCACATCTATAAATAAATTATTTTAATCTCTAACATTGTCTCCCATCTCACAGAGTTATAGTTTGCAGCTGATACATACATAATCTTAAGACTCCTTTTAGTTCTAGAATTGAATTTTAAACTTAAAAGCAAGCTGAATTGATATACAGGAACTGTACCATCATCAGAGGGAACTCCATAAAAGACCGAGAATCAGGCATTAAAACAAATAAATAATTTGTATTCCAAAAAAAGAAATGACACGTAGCAGCTAAAAATTGAAAATCCCAAAAAAATAACGTAATTGGGAGGAAAGCATATGCATGTAGAGTACCGCAAATCTTGATGGGGGCTTCGAGTTCGAGCAAATTGGGCTGCTGAACAAAGATATCTCTAGAGGCAGTACATAGCTGCTTGATCTCGGTCTCAGAGAGCTGAACCTGTTTGCCGGGTCTGGCTAATCGGACTTCTGTGAGCCGTTTGATTATATCATCGAGCACAGCATGGTCAATCCCAGCCTGCCCTTGAGTGGTCATCGGATCCTGGCCTCAGCGAATGAATTTTTCTCACCGCGAAAATCAAAGGGGGAAGAGTAAAGAGACCCTCCTAGAGATTTCAAAGTGGGGAAGAAGTGTTTCTGACTGAAAGCACTTTTTCCCTTCTCTTTTCTTGGTGGTCTCCCTTCGGAGACCCCTTTTCTGTGGGGTTTGGTGTGCCCGATTTTCTCGATGAATATTATTATTAAGGGTATTCTCTCGGAGGTGAAGAACGGCGTGGGAGAGAAAAGTTTGGCTGGTGTGGCAGATGCGCCTTCAATACCTGAAGAAGAATAGTGCCTGGCCTGCACAGCGTCGTGACGCAGAAAAGTTATTTAGGAAACAAACGACACCGTTGTGCAGATTCTTTTGCATACTTTTTCTCCTGATATCTTTTTGTTGGGTAAATCACAAGTTATATATATATATATATATATATATATATATATATATATATATATATATATATATATATATAGATATGTATGTATAATTCAATTCATTCTGGCTTGTCCTTTCATGAGATTTATTTCGTTAATATATTTTTCTTGGCCTTTGTTTTTTATTTTTTTGGCCCCCGGGATGAGCAGCACATATTTTTTATTCTTTTGATACCAAATAGGCCTTGATGCTTAATTGGGGTTAAGTCTTAAAATTTCATAAAAAGGTTTGATAATTTTATTTAATTCAACTCGTTCGTCTTCTAGCAAAGGACTACAATATTCATAAAAAAAAATTACTTTTAAAATTATGCCCCTTACAATTAAAGGATAAAATTTAAAAATTGAGTTATATACCTTATCTACAAAAAATATAAAAATTTTTATAAGTATTTCAATTATGATTAAAAAAAATTTTATTTTTAGGTATGTCGAGACAATTAACCACACTCTCTCTCTCTCTCTCTCTCTCTCTCTCTCTCTCTCTCTCTCTCTCTCTCTCTCTCTCTCTCTCTCTCTCTCTCTCTCTCCACAGACCTTCTAAGTACCCTAACCTTTTAAAATAAAAAATTCTCTTGATCTTCTTAAAAGTTTTTTCAAAATATGAATTCATAAATAAGATAACTTTTTTTAATGAATATTGTAATCTATTATTAATGTTTTCTAACACACAAGACCCTCATTTAAAGATAAGTGTATAACATATTCATATTAATAAGATAAACATTAAAAAAACTATCAATAAAAGAATTAAGAAGAAGAATGCTTTCAAATAAAACTCATTAAAAAGTATGCTGATATTATTGATCAAACTACTTTATAGACACAAACTTGCTTGGAAACATACTAATACAAAGTTTGGCTATAATAACATATGTAAGAGTAAATTGAAAACAACTTTAACACACAAACCATACTTAGACAAACTATTTTCACAAAATTAGTTTTAACCAAGTTGTACACCTCACCAAACTTTAATAAAGCAAACTAAAATGGATACACCTAGCATAATAAGAAAGGAATACTAGGATCCACCACTAGTCCTTGTTGTGATTAAGGATAGGTTCATGAGCTAAAGAGAGATTATTATCCTCATCATCTAAGCTCTCTTGATGCACTTTCTTGTTCTTGAGATTCCTTGCTATCCAATCCTCTATATCATGTTCATTATATAGATCCTAAGAATCTTACATAGAAATATCTTGGACTAGAGCTTATCCTTTATCAAACCGTTGGAGCTGGTAAGAACTTTAGACTTAGTTTAGATATTAGAATTAGATCTCTATGTCTAGGATGTCAAAGTTTGACATCCTTCATTATCTTGGGATGAATTCACTTAAAAGTTATCCGAGAGAAAAGTAGAAAATATAATTTATTGGTCCAAGATAATTATTTGTCTCATAAAGAAACATTTTCAAATAATTTAACACATTAATTCACTATGTTGGCCAGTCTGCAAATGTATTCCATAAATATGCTTGATTCTAAGTCTAAAGAAGGTTGTCATTTCCAACATGATAAGGTATATGTAAGATGAAAATGCTAACAACACCCCATACTTCTTTATTATTTTCACGTACAGTTGTAAGAGTTTTCTTTTGTTTTTCTCATTTTTTTGAAAAGAGTAAAATATCATTTATATAGATAAGAGTACTCTATATTATGGGCTCATAAATGTTGGTCATAGCCCTTTGGAAGACAGATGGGCTAACTTTCAATTCGTAAGGTATGATAGTTCACTAATATTTAGTATTTGGAATGCAAAATGCAATCTTGTACGTCTTCATTAAGTCTGTTCCGAGTTGTCAAAATTTAGCTTTAAGGTTAAACTTAGAAAATATTGTGACATCCTTAAAAAAAGTGATCTAAAAGGTTATCTTTGGGAAAAGGAAACTATCATCTTATAAAAATGTGTTAAAATGCTTGTAATCAATAACTAACCTTTTTTTTCCTCTCTTATACTCTGACCTTTTTTATATAAAAGGCCTGGCAAGACTACTCAAGCTTTACAGGCTCTATTAAACTTTGTCAGAGAAAAAAAGCACATTTTTCTCTTGCAAAAGCTAAATCTTCAAGGTTTATGCCAAGACAAAAGGCTTCGGTGGGATTAATATCTTGATTCTATTTGAATGGAAGTTGCATATGGAATTTTTTTATTTTTTCATAATGGAGATGAGTGTAAGAACAAATAATGCTTTCAAGACAAAATTCCATAAGCTAGTCTTTTATATCTTCATATCCTTGCTAAAATTATTGAAGATCAAATAGCTTTGGAATGTTTGTATAAGAAGTGAAGTATTGCTTGAATATGATTCCCTTTAAAAAGGATCTGCAATTTCTCAACTTCATGATAAATATCTATACCAATGAGAATATCTTTATCTAAAAGGTTACTTCCTAAGACTTGTGACATAATAACATAATTAAGGAAAAACCTTATTCCAATCCCTTTCTTTGCGATCAAATTGACTTTGAAAATCTTCCTTTAGTAGTACTAAAATATTTAATACAAGGATTTTATATCTTCCGAGGAAAGATTGCTAGATTCATAATGGTTTTGGATGCTCATGTATCTATAGGATTTGGACCCACTCATGTTTGAAGACCTTTTATTTTTTCTCATGTTACCCATAAACTTAATTTTCTTTTCTTTTTTAATTTTTCTTTTTTTTCCTTTCGGAGGGAATGGATCCTCTCATTAGAAAGAACATGAAAGAACATGAGCATTCCTAATAGAAGGGGATCAATTTCTTGTATTTATATAGCTAATTACAAAAATAAGACTTTTCTTGTAGTATATGCATCATGATGTAAGGAATAGGAGGCTTTGCCTTATGGCTTTAGAAGTAGGGTTGTACCAAATAGTTAGGTTGATTAAAGGATTCATCAAAACTATATGAGCTTTATGAGCTAGTATCTAGGATATTATCTAAGCTAAACACCATATCTTGATCAGCATATTCTTGTTTTAAGAAGAGATCTTCGATGTTTTTTTCATTTTGCTGAAAAAGGTATAATAGCCTCAAAATGTTGAACAAGCTTTATTGCCTTTTTTGTTTATTAGGATATTCTTTTGCAAAATGTCCATTTTTTTCTTGTAGATATAGCATTTATCTTTCTGCTTAGAACCAAATATTTTTCTTTTGAAAAACCTTAGGGGTTTCTTTTAATATTCCTTTCTATATTTACCAATTTTGTAAAAAAAAACTTTTTGATAATGAGATTTCTTCTTTGTAAGACATAAGCACTTATCATTTACTTTGCATTTAATCTGAAAGCAAGGCTTCTTACAAGCTTTGTAGATGGACAGTTTACCTTTCATTATTTCATCAAAGAAGTTATATGTTTCATATAATTTCTTGATAGTAGCTTTAAACAATTGGTATATCTTGCCTAAAAAGATTTCTGACATGCCTCTCCTGAGAGGGTGAATATTTTGTTAGAGTTTTAACTTTAGTTCTTCTAAAAGAAAAGCTATAAAAGTATGACAAAGATTAACATCATTGAAAGCCATTAGGCATATAATACATTTCTACTATTCTTTTGTAATAAAGGTCAAAATCTTTTATCTTTAATAAGCAACATTTTATTTCAAAATATTCTTGTTACTTCTGTTTGTCAACCAAATAGAAGTCTCAAAAAACTCTTTATGAATTAAGCTAAAGATAAAAGACATATCTAAATTTAGAGTTATTTGCAATTGATGATACTCTCATAGGCTTTAAAACTATTTTCAAAAAAGTGCTAGTGAATTTGGAAATGAATTCCATGAGAACTATTTGAATAGTTATTCTTGGTTTTATCATCTGCACATCTATCCATACACTGAACTTATGTAATTTGTCTCTTCACTTATTTTGAGAAACATCATCGTGATTAAATCATAATTCAATTGTTAGCTTAGTTTAGGTATTAACTTGTAGATGCTAATGATTAGCCTTGCTTCTAATATGAATTTCTTTATCAAATTCTTGGTTGTCATCAAGATCTTCTACTGTTAATTGTTTTGGTTCATAGGTATTGGTCATGTAAAGAGTAGAGATATCAACAATATAGTATGAGTCTTTTAAGCTTAAGTCATGTCTAGTTTCTTTAGAATTTTTAAAAGTACTGGATAAGGTATCATCTTGAGGAATTCTTTTGACAAGAATTATAAGTTTGTGCTATTTTTCTTAGATTTTAGGGGTTTGGACTTCTTTTCCTCTCTCTAACAAAGGAGGAATTATTTTTGGTGGACATGGTGGTGAAAGCTCATAGATTTTTAATGGTATAAATATAGGAGGTTCAATTGGCTTGGTCCAAGAAGGTGAAGCTAAAAATGTTTTTGGCATATAAGATGTCTTGATAAAAGTGTGGGCTAAGGTTTTGGTTGGTGTTATGGCATTGCCTTTCTAAGAACTTTATAGGTCATCTTGAAACATGTCTTATAATTATTTTTTGAAGGGTAAGGAAAATATAAAAGTATAACAAATAGTGTATGAGGCGAGATATATAGTGGTGAATAAGGTTTATAAATGCTTTTGGTGTGGCTTTTTGCCATATTTGCCTTAATTTAACTTATTTCTTTTTCAAATATTTGATCTTTTGCTCTTTTTGAGAAAGCATAAAGCTTGCATATCCTTTCTACAATGAATTTATATAATTTTACATCTAGCTTATTTATTTTTTGAGTATGATTATGGTACAGTTGTTAAATCTCTATGAAAAGTCTATCAATCCTAGAATTCACTTGAGAAGTTTGTCTAGCTAGATTTTTTTAGCCTAAAGTCTATTCTTTATAGAACTTTGTTTTGACTAATAACATTGTGCGTATGCCTTCTACTTGTGTGACTAGAGATCTTGTCCCATTGTAAAGGACTTTTGTAAGAACTACAAAAGGTTTAAAAGATACTCTCGTGTTAGGAAATGTCTGCCTTTCTAACAGTGGAAAGCGAGAGTCATAGGTCTTAGATTTAATGAGAACATCATACATAGAATCGGCTTAAGCAAATTGTGTGTCCTAATTATGGGTTCTAGTCTTACTAGTCTAGGAACAATTATTAGCTCTAGCCTTGATGGCTCAATAATTTCTTTTATTTTTGCAAGAGATTCAAGAAGATCATAATGGCCAAGCTCTCTTAACATGTTTTTAAAAGAGGTTGGCTTTAGTGAAACATTTTTTAATCCTACTTGTTTTGGTTTGGAAGGATTATCCTCATCATCATCTTTGTCTTCTTTCTAAGATAAAGTAAACTTAATGTTCTTGTATCTGAGAACTAGTTAATAATATTAGTATGTTTTCTAATGAGTTCTTTTTAAAAACTTTGTCTTTTTGAAATCTTTTCTTAATAGTTTTCTTACATTTATCTTACTAATATAAGTATGCTCTATATTTGTTTCTAAATAAAAATCCTATGCATAAAAAAATATTGATAATATAGTACAATATTCATAAGAGAAAGTTATATTATCCATAATTTTAAATCTCGAAAAAGTTTTTAAGAAGGTTAAGAGAAACTTTGATCCTAAAAGGCCAAAAGCAAAAGGCCTAAAGAGAGAGAAAGGCTAATTGCCTTGACATACCTAAAAAATGATTTTCCTAGTCATAAATAGAATACTCATATAGAGTTTTATACTCTTCATGGGCAGGGTATAGAACCAAATCTTAGATCTTTATCTTTTGATCATAAAGGGCATAGTTTTGAAGTAATTTTCTATATTAATATTATGGCCTTTTATCAAAAGAAAAAGGAGCTTAATTAGATAAGATAACAAAGCCTCATTTCTAAGATTTTAAAATCCACCCCTTATTTGGTATCAAAGTCTTATTCTTAAGATAAATGGAAGAATTTTAGAAAAGAAAAGAAAGTAAGAAGAAAACTTTCATTTCCATAAATACTTAACCGAAAACTTTTGAACCTATTAGACTTTCCTCTTCCTTGTCCATGCCTTGTAACATCCATTCCTCTTGTTTTAAAATTCTTTTTAATAACATAGATAATCTTATTGAAATTACCCATCTTCCAAATTCTACCAAGATAAAAGAAAGCTCCCTTTCCTTCTTAGCCCTTACAGTGTATATCATCAAAACAAAACTCCTCTTAATTTTATTAAAAAAGTGATTACTAAAAGAAGCCCTCCTATAAAAGAGATTCTTCAATGCTCTAAACTTGATTAGTGTGTTAACTTCAACTCAAGTTAAAATAATATGTTATTATTAAAATCCGAACAGAACCTATAGTGGATACACTCACCCTTATCTTGAAGCAATCAAAATGGTTCTCACTTGCATGGCAGAAAAGGCATATAGCTATAGTAAGAGCTACTCTCCTTGACAGTAGCTATACTAGCTATCATAATGCTATGATTGGCACTATACTTACCACCCTTGATTGTGAAAGCGTCATGCTTACAATCTTTTCAAACTATAATATTAAGCTTGATGATCCTACCTTGCCCCTTAAGTGAAAGATCCAAGTTCAAATTGTCAGAATTGAATAAGTTCCTACAACTATTATAGCCACTCTTCATAATCAACTAATCTATAGGATCTAGGATCATGACCTGGATCTCTATTTCTTGAGTACTTTTAGAGATGCATTGTATGTAATTGCTAACAGGCTTGATCATCCAACAATTATTTAGATCCCAAAAACCCGTCATAAAGAAGATTTGATGCAAATAATGCTAGTAAAATGAGTTACTAATTATGAATGGGAGTTTTATGCTACATCTAAGTCCCCCTATATTGCTAATGCACTAGAACTTTATACGCTAAAAGATGGTAAAGTTAAAACTATCTTTAAGAAACTTGGAGAAGAAGATTAGATCTTTTAACAAGAGATGCCACTTATAGTTAGGAATATATTTTATGTTATAATCTCAATTATTAGACTTGTGCATTTATTAAATAACAATTTGAGAATTAATTTTTTAACATTGTCCAACTAACTCTTTGCTCTTGTCAATTCAAGTTATAAATTTGTACACAAGAATTTCGAAAAACTTGAACTTTACATGACTTACATAATTGTAAGGCACATGACTTTGGTTACTATACATAGGATGAGTTCAATCTTACAATCTAAGAATCTATTATTGGGTTTGCCATTACATTTTATTTGATAGGAGCTTTAGTCTTGCCCAGTGGGTCAATGTTATTTGCGAGAATTTTGGTATAAAGCATTGGGTTAGTGGCTAGTGAGCTCTCTCCTTTTGCGAGTTGTGGCCGCATATAGAGTTGTGTTATATTATTATGAACTCATGATCCTTTGTCAATAATTTCTTCTCTCCCTTTATGAAAAATTAAAATATTGCTGTTATTTTGTTCAGACACTCACTAGAAGGTGACAGCAAAAAGGCAACTTGAATACTGTTATTTTGAGTGATTCTCCAAGTCTCTGCACAAAATCTTCCTAAAACTGTAGTTGATGTGTACAGTTCTTACTTGAATTGCCCTAGCATATTGACAAGAAAAAAGATGACTGTTATGTTTCATTTATCCATCAAATAGTTGGGTTGGTGTACATATTTTTTTCAGGTCATGAAATTTAAAATGAGGGCACATGGAAAAAGGCGGAAAGTGAGGGTGATGGCACAACTTTATTATCTCATACTTTTGGCAAGTGCCTCATCACCAATTCACAATATCAGGTCTTGGAAGTGCTCAAGTGCATTAGGATTGTATCCAGCAGCTAGTTCCCCGACCACTGAAAGTGATGTGAGTTGAAGGGCCATCATTGCCCTCCCTCAAGGGTACACAATATAACTTCATTGAGCAAATAATATGAGAATTATTGAGTCATGCATCTTATTAGAATTAGATTAAACTAGATAGGTCGCTTCTGCTAGTAAAAGGGATTTTGTCTTAAGAAAAAATTGGCTCTGGCCTATATGCGCTGCTTCCTGTCTTTCTTTCATTTTTCTACCCCCTTGCCTTCTTCTGCTTGGGATGGATATATTTTCTGATTCTTTCCCGTTGCAAGTGTTTGATAAAATGTCAACTAGGCATTGACTTCAACTCGTGTACTTGTACCCCCCTCCCCCCCCAAAAAAAAAACCTCCTCCAAACAAAAAAGAAAAAGAAAAAGAAAAAATCCCCTCAGCGAGCCCGATGAACTTAGATGGATTGATCTAAGTTTCGTGACTTATAGCTTTTCTTGGAGTTTTCAACAAGTTGCCACAGTCTAATAAATTAAGCAGTGGAAGTTATCTTCAAGGTGCTCTCTAACGTGTGGTCTGATTCAGAAATTATGCCTTTCTATATCCTAGTATAGAAAATCTAAATATAATATTTGAGAATGAAATAGCTTTCCTTTTTTATTTCTTTTTCTTTTTAATGTCTAACTGCACTTTCCTCGCCAGCTACTGGAGAAAGCTTAAGGCTGCCATTGTCTTCAAAATTCTAGTTCATAGAAGTGCGAAAACACAGTGTAAAGATGACAGGCATCCACTTTAGAGATCAAAATAAGACAGAAATCCTCTTTATCCTGATGAACCAGGTGCTTCAAATAAAGCTTAGAACAGTTAACATAATTTTCTTGTCTATATGAATACTGGGCTATTATATCTGTTGCGGACTGTACTAGCAAAGCATCAGCCACTTTTGTTGCCCATTTTAAAAAAAACTTTGGAAAAAGATCTATTCCCAAGAATAAAGTGAATTTAAGAAAGAGAATTAGGCCTAGGTGACAACGAACTTCCAAGATTGTATTATTTGGCAAATGAATATAGCTGCGCATGTGGTAACTGAAAAGCCGGGGTTTTATACAACCGGAAAATGAAGTTGGCACAGTTGTAAAATGCTTTTTCCTTACTCTTTTCCTTCTAAGATCCTGGTTTTCAATATCCCTTCTACGATCTACAATGATGATCACCTTTCTAATGGGTGAGAATGCCTTTTTCCTATGTTTTTTCTTCTCTTGATCTCTTGCAGTTACGATATAACTGATGAAATTAGCAGAATGTTTTGCTTTTCAGGCAAATATTTATATACAGCCTGCAAAGATTCTTTTCCAAAAAAATTGGAATGAGAAAGCTATACCCCTCTGGACTTTGAAGGAAACTATCTCTGCCATTTTAACAGGAAAAATTTATTCAGAATTCAAACCAGAAATCAAGGAAGAATTTTCTTTTTTTAATCCGGCTTCGACTGCATGCGTGAAAACTCAGCACTTCTAACATTCTTTATCTTTTTGTCTGGAATTTTCTCTCCCTATATCCCTCTTTGATTCTCCGCAATCCACCGTCAGTTAATATTCTCCGCTTCAGCAGATTCCCTCCTCGCCCACTTTCTCTTCATTGCTTTCCAAGCCAAGAATCCCTTTCTCTCTCTTTTTCATCCTCTATTAACGATGTCTAATAGCACTAGTGTTTTCCCTCTGCTCCACACTCTCTCTCTCTCTCTGTGTCGTTTTCATTTTTTGCGCTTCCTTTTGGTTCCCCGGGGTCTCACATTAAGCGAAAGCTATAAGGTTTTCATCTATATTATGGCTCCTTCAGATGTCAATCATCTTTGTCACCCATGTATATATGGTATCTTCTCTGTTTCTCTTCCTCTTTTAGTATTCTCCATCAAAATTAGAGCTTCATGCATCTTAGGTTTTGATACCGTAAGTAAGTAAAAACAATTACCATGAGAGAGAATACCTGTCTTCAATAACTTTTGCAGTGCTAAGAATGAGCCCATGAAGCTGTCTTTTTTTGTTGATTTTATCAGATGGGAATTCTCAACATTTCTTAATTTACTTTATGTATGATTTCAAATTATTATCTAGAGCGTGTTATACACGGATTTTGATTTTTATTTTTATTCAGAAGTTCTAATTTAACATTTATTTTTTGTTCTGATGGTAAGCAGGGGACCCTGTTTCTCCATACACACAGAAGAAGTCTGGTTTTTTTAAATGGTTCAGTAAGCTTTTCAAAAGTGGGTCCAGTTGTGGAAGGGGAGGTCGTCGTCTGCAGCAGTCTGCTCCAGCTAGATCGTTGGTAAACAGCAGCACTGACTTGGAGCTTCTTTCCCCTCCCCTCTCTCTCTCTCTCTCTTTCTCTGACAATATTGTATTTTATCCAAGGATAATTATTCTTCTTGTCCTTCTTATTAATATCATAATTTTCCTGTTCTTGTCCATCTCAATGGGTTCTTCGCCACTAAGGTGGCAATAGAAAAAGTAATTTTATGACTAGATATGTAATGGCTTTCTGAATTTCTTTTAACTATTTAAAATTTCTCCTCATGTCATCAGGATGACAGTGCTGGAACTCAGAAGGAGAGAGAAGATCTAGACCATGAATCTGCACTTTCTTTAGCTGAAGATCCAAAGAGACCAAATGGTAAGTGTTCATTTTCTAAGTAAGTGCTTGCTCTCTACTCTTTCTAGCTATCATAATAATGTTAACCAAAATTTTAGCCTTTTGTTCCCATTAGCTCATCAAAAATATAGATGGCGGACAGACACTGATGAAGATTATGCAAGGGCACTTCAGGATAGCCTGAACTCATCTGCACGTCCTCCATCTGCCCCTATGCCATTTTATCCTAGAGGAGAAAGGTAAAATCTTTGCTCTCCTGAATCTTGTATCTTCAATTTGCATGGCTTTTGGTTCCCTTTTAGAACTGATATTGTGCATTTTGCCATTGAAGAGCAGGATATGTGGCGGCTGCAACCAGGAAATTATCTATGGCGATTGTTTAGAATGCATGGGCATTTATTTTCATCCAGACTGCTTTTCCTGTCACTCTTGTCATTACCCCATCACCGAACGTGAGGTAGTTCAGTCCTTTTGGGATTTGAGTGAAGTTGAAATCATCTTTATGCCTTTCAACACACACATACTGACACAACATGCACATACACTCCTTTGTTTATCCTTTATAGTACTTCTCTCCAACATTTTGCACTAATGCATTTATTTAAACTTTTAAAGCTATGCATATGGTGCTACAAACTATTGAATTTGAAACTACTATTCTATCTACTATCTCTTACTGCTTTTCCCCCCCTTTTTTCTGTTGATTCAAGTTTTCTTTGTCAGGAAGACATCCATATCACAAATCCTGTTTTAAGGAGTTGAGCCATCCAAAATGCGAAGTTTGCCACCAATTTGTACGATTAGTCTTCCTTCACTTGTTCAAATTGTAAAGTTAATATTTTTCTTTTCTGAATTAATAAGGAAAACCCATCTTCACAGTTGATGAAGGGCTATATTGACACTTGTGATATTTTATTTCACTTTCATCAGATCCCTATAAATGCTGCTGGTTTGATTGAGTATAGATGCCATCCATTTTGGTCCCAAAAGTATTGTCCATCTCATGAATATGATAATACAGCTCGCTGCTCTAGTTGCGAAAGATTGGAGGTACTGGTCTGGCTGGTGCTCTTAATTGTTTAATTTTACTATGAAGATTTTGCTGACTTTCCCCTCTCCTCCCTAAATCTCTTCTTTTTATGTCTTCTTAAAGTCCTTAAAAGAAAAATACTATAGACTAGAAGATGGAAGGAGTTTGTGCTTAGAGTGTATGGAATCAGCTATAATGGATACTGGTGATTGTCAGCCTCTTTACCATGCAATCAGAGATTATTATGAAGGAATGAATATGAGAATAGATCAGCAAATTCCCATGCTACTGGTTGAGAGAGAAGCACTTAATGAAGCTATTGTGGGGGAGAAGAATGTAATGAATGATCCTTTATTTTCTTTTTCTTTTTTTTTGGGGGGGGGGGGGGTGGTTTAGTCAAATAATTGGTTGAATTTCTCTTACTCCGTTGATTCGTTACAGGGTTTCCATCACTTGCCAGAGACAAGGGGCTTATGCCTATCAGAAGAGCAGACTGTCACCAGTGTATGATTTCAGAAATATTTACTTATGATTAATCCAATTAGAATATGAAGCCTTACAAATTGTTTGTTAGGCACCTCCACTAATTTCCATTTATGTTGTTTCAGATACACAGAAGGTCAAGGATTGGAGGTCATCGACTTATAGGGATGAGAACTCAGCCTCAAAAGCTGACCAGGGGATGTGAAGTTACAGCCATTCTTGTTATCTACGGTCTTCCCAGGTAATAGACTATGAAAACCTTGCTTTTCATTCCCTTAAATTACAGTTGACTCCCTTTTGAATACTGTATTGTGAGTTCTATATTTAGCCTCGGGGATTCGAATCCACTCGTGCAATGAAGTTGAATGGGCTTGGAAATGGCACCAATTACTATTATTTTTGGCTATGTATGTGGCTCTCAACATTTTATAGGTTATGGTAGTTCTCCAATGCTCTATTGCTTATAGAATTCCATGCATTTAACTTTTTAAGATCTCCTTTTCATATAGTAGTTAGCTGTATTGATTATGTTAGCCACTTGCTGTCAACTCTCTTCAAATTGAAATATGACTGCTGTTTAGATACTTTTCTGCTGACTTATTATTAAGAAAGTCAAAAGACTCAAGACATGTCTTATACTGACTAGGTGCAGAACCAATGGTAGACAATGTTTTTCTCTCCTATGTGATGATGATAAAAAATTATTAGAGAATTAGTGATTAAGATTCAAATTGGAAATTTCATTTTATCAGGTTTCTGTTTCAACAATAAATCATTTGGTTGTTAAATTTTTGTGGGAAACAGGTTACTAACTGGTGCTATTCTTGCCCACGAGTTGATGCACGCCTGGTTACGCCTTAAAGGTATAATAAATATTCATCTTGAACCTTTCTTGGTAGGTCTTTAACTCCTTAATATACGTGAATTTCCTGGTCATTTATCTTGAACTAAGCAGGTTACCGCAACCTTAATCCTGAAGTAGAGGAAGGTATCTGTCAAGTTCTCTCATATATGTGGCTTGAGTCGGAAGTGATGCCAAGCTTAAAAAGCATGCCATCATCATCGTCTGCTTCTTCTTCCTCCTTCTCTTCAAAAAAAGGCGCAAAATCACCAGTTGAGAATAAACTGGGCAAATTTTTCATTAACCAAATTGTGAATGATTCTTCTCCAGCTTATGGTGATGGCTTTAGAGCTGCCAATGAAGCTGTCAATAAATATGGTTTACGTTCTACGCTTAACCATATTCGTTTGACTGGTAATTTCCCACTCTAACACTTGACGCTCAGGACATTCGGGTTCGAGTTTCCGCCCATTAAACGGTTCAAGCTCTGCATTGCTTCGCTCCCCGCTACATCATGGGTTCACGTCAGGATGTCTACGAGTCCAGAATGACTAATAATTGTTTTTGGGTCCTGATACTTTTTTGTACTGCAACCATATATTAAATTTCATCACCAATTCCAGCAGAAATTATTTGAGCTTTCCCCTCAGCAAACAATTTTTGCAAACAATTTATTAAATTTCATCCCCAATCCCGGTAGAAATGACTGAGTTTTCGCCTCAACACGGACAATTTGAATCAATATATCTTTTGTAGAAAAACATTTTTAGATAATCCTTCAATACTTAGTATCAAATTTTTATAAAAATATAACAAATATTTTTTTTCTTTTATAATTCATAACTGCACGATCAATCGTTTTAGAAATCCCATTCACAAATTATGTTTTTATTAAAAAAATTTATGAGGAACACTCCAGAAATTTAAACTAAATCTAATCCTCCTTTAAAATTCAACATGTATAGCTATGATGCGTGCAACCTATAATCATAAAACTTGCATCAATGAAATGGTATAGTGGCTACAACGTAATTTAGTCTTGGATCATTTGTAAGGCCATGAAAACCAATCTGATTATTATTATTTTTTTGGCAGGTATTGATAATTTCAGAATATTTATACATATTAATTCTTCTCTGTGCAAAGTTATTTATGATTTCATAAAGCATTTTAATGTCATTTTTACTACAACCATTTTTTTAACCGAATGTTAATTATATATATTGAATATATATATATATACAAATTATTTTTTTCATTTAATTTCTTATATATTTATAAGAAATTAAATACAAAAAGCATTTAAATTAAGCCTAGACCTGTATTTTCTTCTATTTTTAGGCTTAAGACTTGATCGAGAAAAAAATTCCAGTGAGCCTGTCCTGACCCTTTCCCTTTTTGATTTTTTTAAATTAATAATTAGCTACTTATTTTTTCCCCAAAAAAAAAAGAAAATAACATCCTCAGAAAATTCAATAATAAAAAATTTTAAATCAATAAACAAAGTAATATTTAATATTAATTTCCATTTCACAATTAACAAACTCATGTATCAATAAATAATACAATATATACTAACAATATTATTCAAGAATGTGCTTTTTTTCAAACTATAAGAACATAATAATTATTTACCATCTTAATTTTCTCTATTTCAATTACGCAACTATTATTTTCACATTTAACATTAATATTAATAATGCATAATTATATTTTTTAAATTATGTAAATAATTGATTCTCAAATTCAATTTGTAAAAAGAAAAAAAGTAAAATAAGAAGAAGAAAATTTAGAAAAAAAAAATCCTAAATAAAATTTAAAATTATTACAATAATATTAAAAAATTCTCAAACAAAGCATTAAAAAAATTTCAGACTTGACCCCTTTTATATTTAAACCTTTTTAAATGAACCTTTCTTAAAACTTTCTCTTTAAATTCATATCTATTTTTTTTATTTTTTTAGACTTATTTTTATCTTCTTTTCTTTTTACAGACCACTTTCGGCGCATAATGGAATCTAATAAACAGACAAATGTTGATTGATCAACTGAAAAAAAAAAAAGGGAAAGGGGGGGGGGGGGGGGGGCCATAATCCAGCCTATCACGTTTGTGAACCTTACTCAAAAAAAGAGTTGGTTAAAAATTACAACTATAATATATAATAGAATAAATCCTATGACAAGCATGTTGATGAGGCTAGTCGACTGAATCTTCACAAAAATTCCTCTTTTAAATTAACAGTTATCGACTAAAAATATCACCAACGGTTTACTTGCGGACAACATCAACCAATTCCTTGGAGGATGCCATCACGAGGACCTATGAAAAGCTGCATCTTCAAGGAAGTGAGTTGCAGATTAACGGTTCAATACTTTTTTAATTCGGGAGCCTTGGGATGAGTGAAAAGAAAAAAAGTGAGACAAAACATGAGAATGCGAGGGATCGATAAAAGTTTAATCTTAATGTTGCGTAAGCTTGAAGATGTAATGAAGAATCGTCTCTGTACGATGTAAAAAATGTATCACCCACGGCGGCAGCATCACACAATTTACCACCATGAGGAATCATGAATTAAAATGAAGCTTCCTTCAATTCTCGCCGATGGATGTACCTATTAAGTAGCAGCAATATCCGCAAAAAGCAACTTAAGTGCCTCGTAGGTCATAAAACAGATACCTACGCCAGGCACCACCTTGTAATATTCAGGCAAAATTCCTCTGTATAGGCCCCGCACACCTTCTGTCCGGATTATGTGCCTAAATACACCAAAGAGGCCTGTTGTATATACACGGGCTCGCCCGCCAGCCCCCTCCAATTGCTTCCTTCGCCTCACAAGATCCAGAGGGAATGTTGCTGCATAAAATAAGTGCAGATGAATTGAACCATATCATACTCTCATCAAAGAGACTTACTTTAAAATGGGGTAGGTTGCTCTAAGATCATGAATCCTTTTTATCTTGCATTTTTATCATCAAATCTGATAAAATCACAAGTCTAAATAAACTCAATAACCAGAAATTTCAATAAAAGTCAACTTGCTAGAACCCAGCCATGTAGGCAAGTATAAAACATGAGGCAGTGTTTCTGATAAAGCTGCAATATTTAACAGGTTATATCTCAGTATAACCCCAATAAGCAGCTTAACGTGCTCTCATGAACTTGTTATTTCTCAACAAGATATTCATGGTCGAACAACGAGATCTTATGATGGCAGCAATTAACAAATAGTAAAAATCATTCATAAAAATAACATAACAAGGAAAGAGGCAAAATAAAACATACAGCCTTACCTGTACATGGAAATTGTGTAGCCGAGTAGCAACATACATTTATGACAAAATCAATGCATGCACTACAAGGTTTCATATGCATAAATACTATAGACACCTCTAGCCAGTGCACATATAATACAGTTTTGGACACACATCGTTATCCCCACTTGATAAGAAGGTAAGGTTTTTCTCCCATGAAAAAGTAGGCATCAGTTTTGTCTGAATTGATAATGTAGTTTATTTATAACTTTTGTCATGAGTAACTAAATTAAAATTTGTTACTATTATTACCATGATTATGATTATGCTGAAGCCAACGCTATTATAGTATGAACTCACTCCTTATAAATGCATGAACAAGGCTTGACAGATTCTGAAACCCATCCAACCATCAGGTGAAGGAAGCTTATGTGAGAAGCATACCAGAAAGAGGACACCTCTCACATTTGACAACTGAGGGAACGATAGAGCCATATAGGTTCATCCAAGTAATGCCACCCCATGTTGTAATCCACTGCATTGCTTGGGGAGACATGTTATAGAATAAAAGTTTGGAAGATGATCACTTGAGTAAGATCTTTAGACAATAAAAAAGTTGCAGAAAGATAGGAAAAGGGTTTTGGTTTTGTTGTCCTCCTTACTAAATTCTCATATGCCACATAAAGAACAACTCCAACCTGGTCTCTGGTTCTAGGGGTCAGTCTGGTTAGATACTTGGTGCAGCTACTGCACCAAATCCTCTTTCTCTGCATCAAAAGCATAGTAAACCACTATATATATTAACTTCTTTAACATCCTTTGGTCGAGCAAATTCATCAGTTTAACTAAAAGATTCTTAAGTGTAATCATACATCTAATAAACATTTGATATAGACCCTCTTTAAGATGAATATTGTGACGCCATACTAGGAAGAGTTACAAAATACCAGAAATACAGTGCTAGTAGAAAATCTGTAATCAGCTTTGCAGAAATCCCTAGAATATTTGTAGTCGCTAGCAGAAGATAAACACAAGACAATACATGACATAATGAATAGAATATTTGTAATTATAATCACAACCACAAGAAAAAGCATGTTCTATAAATGTTGACAATGGCAAAAATAACCTGAATTAGGACAAAGAATCAAATCCGTTACAAAGAAAATCATAAATTTGAGTAATAAAAATGCCTTCAGATCACTCACCTGTTGATGATGCAATGCCTGAAAGACTGCCACAGGCCAGACTGACAAGAACACTTGAATCATTGGACCTGATGTCCAAGATGATAAACACAAGGTTATGCTAGCTGTGAAATTAATTAAATAAGGCAAGATAGAAGTTATGATAAACTAAATCAATTTATGGACCAATTACCTATTTGATTGCCACAAAGATCTCAAGGTTTCATACACTGTGAAGCTGATTGCTATATTGGGCCCTACACCCTGCATTAGCAACAGAGCTGCAGTTAATAACAAAATGAAGATATCATCGACTTCAAGTGATAGTAAATCTAATTATGCCAACATGCACCCAAAAAAAAAAAAAATCTAACATACCAAGAGCGTAGCTCCAAGTCCCTTATAAAGGCCAACTATTCCCTCTTCCTGGCTAATAGTTCGTAAAGTATGCCAGATACCTCTATAATAGATAACATTTGTCTGCAAAATATAAACATTGCTTAATTAAATTTTCTTTTCCTTGCATGTGCTCTAGTTTCGAAATATGAAAATATCAAAGTCTACATCAAGCAAGGTTCCAAGCATCTAAGAGGCTAAGACCAGACAGAAAACTAATTATACACCAATACTTCAATACTCCTAAGAAAGGGCAAAACCACATCAACTTGGACAGCAACTCAAGCACAAAATGTTGGATGACAATAGTCATCAATCTAGAATAGAGCTGGAGGCCAGACCCATGGGTCCAAGAGGAGAAGAAATAAGGTTGGGGAGGAAAGAAGGAGAAAACAAAGCAAAAATCTTAATCACTTAATCTTACCTGAGCAGCAAGGCGCGTTCTTACAAGATCCAATGGATAAGTAACTGTAGCAGCAGTTATTCCTGCCAGGCCACCACCTACAAAATGTATGCAAAGGTCTGCACTGATATTATCCTGATGACTTTGAAGTCCTGGAACTGTCTTTAGTAACTGTAGACATAATTGTTAAATACCAATCAAGCTGAGGGCAATGATAGTTATAAATGCAATTTTACCATCTACTATTGTCTTAGAATGGTAAATATAAATATCGGAATAGTAGCAACCTCCTTGTAGTGCTCATATGCATAAAAGTTTACTGAGGAATAAGGTAGACGGTGAGCAATTGTAACCAGATTCCCTTTCCAGAAAGCTCTAAATCCCTCTTCATTGATTATTCTTGAAGCCTCATGCCATATGCTGGCTTTTCTCAATGTTGCAACATTGGAGTGCATACCCTGGACCTGAAAGCATAGAATAACTTAGCAAAGCAGAGAAAACCAGATAGAGGCCATACAAACTGTTAAACCAGTTCTAGTCCTACTAGTTCCTAGTGCACTGGCTAAAGTGCAGACTGGTGCCTGACCTCAAACAACTACTGGAGGTAGACCATGAGGTCCACACCAGAGTTCAGTCCAGCATTAGTTATTCAGGTCAAGATGTCCAGTCCCGTCTGGTACTAGGATTTAAAACTCACAGCCTATCAACATCAAATTGAACGTTATGGTTATAATAGTGGGAATGAAACCGATTCACTCTGAAAGAAAATTTTCATATTCACGAACAACAATATTTTTCTCCTTCTAGGCCCCTCCTGCCGCACCCGCAACAACCCCCCTCCAACAAAAGTAGAAAAAGAAAACGCTACAACCCTTTTTTTTGCGTTTTCCCCTCACCCCCACTTTTAGCCAGCTCCCCCATCAAACCTAAATCTAGCTCTCTTTCCCCATCACTGCTCATCATTAAGCAATGTAGCAAATAAAATTAAAGGAGATGAATGAACAATCGTCAGAAGCTTTAATTGTTTGCTATCCCCCTGCCTTTTTTATTCTCTTAACTTTAGCTAGATCAAAGGCTTCCTTCGAAACCAAAACGTAGAAGCAATTGGAAAAAGGCCCAGGCATAACTCTCAGCCTATGCCCCATCCAATTTCTTCCATAAAAATAATAAAAAGAAAAAGAAAGAGCGACCCATATGATTAAAAAAATAATGTGGCAGGGAAAAATTAGAATTCAACAAGTCTACGGATTATACAGCATTCCTCATATTAGTAGCATGGGCTCTTTCAGCCAAGTACCAAAGGGAAAACAAAGGGAAATAAAAACAACTCGTACAGCATGCTGAAAATAATTTTTAAAAAAAATCATTTTTATCCATATAATGCTTTAAAAAAAAGACCGATAAATAATAACCTGAAAGAGTATGGTCAGTCGAGCAAGCGGCGCCGTACATGTCTTGCTAAGAGCGCCTGCAACGCCCCCCGCAAGAAGCTGCGAAATCGGGCCAATCTGAGACTGCTGATGCTGCTGCTGCGCCAACTTCCTAACACCCTCCTCGACAGCAACACCCGCATGACTCGAATTGATACCCCTCTGACCCCCTTCTACCACCACACCAACCCTAGCCTCCGTTTGCATATCCAATTTCTGTTTTCTTTTCCTAAACCTCCTTTCACCAAATTCTCTATCAAAAACAAAAAAACAAAAAGGCTCTTCCTTGCCCTAGAATTCCAAAAGGCAATAAATCGCTGAATAAATCGTGAACCTTCAATACTATCAGAAGACGATAAGAGATGTGGTAATCGAGCACTTGCACGATTCTGAGGTTCTCTTTGCCATCCTTCTTGCTGCGGTACTCCGCTTCTCTGTGAAGTGTGAAATTTGAAAGAAGAGGGGTGAGGAACAATGCAAACGTCGTCGTGTTAGGCCCGGGGAGTGACGAGGAGCAGTTTTGGACAACTTACCGACCCTTGATCTGTGTTCGATGCGGTCAGATGTACGGGACTAGCTGATTTTCTGTGTTGATTCATTCATACGTACCTGATCTTGATCTGAATTTTTTTTCTTCGAAGGAAAGTTACTGTGGACCCAAAAGCAGAAGATGGTCTCCCTCAGCGAATATTTGATATCGATTGGAATATACCTGCTGCAAATTGAGCCTTCATGGCGCACAGATATATGTGGAAAATTAACGCACGCAGTATATCGGTTAAATGTCTCCCTCTAAAACAGCGACACGTAACTGGAGGGGCCACCAACCTACTGCACTTCAATTTTTTTTATTTATATTATTTTTCATGGATAAATTTTTTTAAAATATTTATATTATACGATCACTTTTATATTTTAAAAATCTTAACTTATCTCTTGAAAATAAAATATAATTATAACAAATTAACAATTTTAAATTTTTATTTAAATATGATTTATTTTATATTTAAAATTAACAATTTAATTTGTTTTAAAATTTTGTTAATTTTATAATATTGTTTATGTTTATGAATATATATTTAATATGAATACTTTTATTATAAAATTTTATTAAATTTATAGTAATGTTTAGAGATTTTGATCGTACGGTCATAATTAAAATAATAGTTAATCTGAAATAGTCAGCAGTGATTTTTATTCACTCATATGTTTAATTCGTACCTTTTTTTTCTTTTTTAAAAACGCAATCATTGAATGATTGTGTCCGGTGATTTTTTTTTAAGGAATCACTGTGTCCCATTTTTATTTTTTAAAATATTAAAAAGAGGGAAACTCTTTTTTCAAATAATTAATTGTTAATAGTTATTTTATTCATATAATTAATTGTTAATTTTTTTTTACATTGTTAATCATAATCTTACAATTTTATGTAATGATAAATTTATTTTTTCAATTTAAAAAATATAAACATTAAGTAAATCAATTATTTAATATAAAATATTAATAAATAAATTTAAATTCTTGATTTTACTTTTTATTCATTTATTTTATTTTGTTATGTTTATTTTTTTATTGCAAACATTTTATACTAAGTTAAATTAATTTGTATTATTTTGTTTCTTGTGAATATTAAATATCATATATCTCCACATATGATATTTCATATCTATAACATGACAAAATATATATATAGTAGCCTTTAATCAAATTTTGTTTAAACTTATGGTAAGAATTTTTTTATTTGGTTTAACATTGGTTTAAAAAAAAATTATTATTTTAAAAAGTATTATATTTAACATAATATATATTACATTAAATAACATATATTTAATTTATTATTAAACATAATATCTATATATATTGAGTTAACATATATTATAAAATAATATTCTAATAAATTAAATAATATTTAAAAAAGCACTTCAAGACACATAAGAATTGGATATTAATGATCCCTTAAAATACTTTTAATAAGGACTTAAACGCTACTACTTTTAATATATATTATAATACAATTTTATGTAAGTTAAATGATATTTAAAAAACACTTTAAGAGATTAGACCTTGTTTAAATTTTTTTTTTTCTTTCAAACGGATTATTTCTTGTAGTGGAAAAGAGAAGATCTATTGACACATTAATCTCCTTTCCTCTAAATCACTTGACACTTTGCAAGCATATCATAGACTTTAAATAAATTATTCATCTACTCCATATTGAAAGGTTTTGTTGCCCCATAAGGTTTCTTTAGCCTACCTCCATATTTAATGATAACAAAACACTTTGAGAGGCTTTTTTCTGTTTGGCCCTTTATGCTCTCTTACTATAGCATTTTCAAAGAAAATAAAAGACAAAAAGAATTTAAAATATTTTATTCTCTTGCTTAAAACCTTTATTACAGGAAATGATCCAAACTTGCTTGAAAGCAAAGTTGAAGCCTCTTTTGTTAGCCTAAGGTTAAGTAAGCCTTTTAAAGTCTCACTTAGTCGATAAACTTTGATGATTATAAAAGTTAAAATTAACTTCAAGCTCATCAATTGTAGCCCATTTAAACATTGAACATACAATATTTAAAAGAAAATTATTAATGAACAAAAGACAAAAACCAACTATATCTAATTTTTTGCACAAACAATTGGAATATTAGAGTAAATATATTATTCTTTCTTTATCTCTCTTTTTCAACTATCTATTTTTATATAAGATAGAGTAAACACTATTATCTAATCCCTAAAGTGAGCATTTATGAACATTAGATATAATAGGTTGTTTGGAAGAAACACACCACGCAGCTAGTTGTTGTTAAAGAAGTTTGTAAACATTAAAGACATTATTCCTTTATTCTAGCAAAAAAGTATCTGCAATCATCTCTCTATCTCTAATAACTAAAAGTTGTAAATAGATATAAATGTGTTTAAGCCTAAAAAGTAAATTATCAAAAAAACATTTTATTCAAGCACATAAGAGCATTTATTTCTCAAGAAAAATATTCTAGATTTATGGTGTACTAACTTTAAGCCTTCTCCACTTTTCACATATGCAAAAATTTATATTATTTAATATTTTTACACACCATGCCTATTTACCCCATTCAATTGGTATTAGATTGGTCTCACTTGTTTTTGTGCTTAATAGCTAAGAGAAAAGCTCCGATGTGTTTTCTTGTTGCAAAAAATAAATGCTCACATTCTTGAAAAAGCTTATTTTTAAGAGGATTTCTTTGCCAATAGACCACCATACTTTATAGGAAAACACTTCTCACACTAGAAAGCCATAATGAGAATCTATATTTGATCAACTAACTATTTGGTGTAGGAAGTCATTAAATATAGTTTTAAAATGCTTAAGTAGATGAATCAAATAATTGGAGATATTGTTGATAAGCCAAGGAACGAATGGATAAATGACGACATTGGGTTAGTTCAATGTAATGATTAAGTAATAAATATTTTAATTTGTATTATTAGTGGGACAAAATATCCAATTGTGAGATGGCACAAGAAATGTTAAAAAAGTTGTTGTCACACATGAAGAAACATCCAAAGTCAAAGGAAGCAACATAAATATTCTCGTGTATGAATATGAACTGTTCCATATGAAAGAGAATGAAGATATTGAAAAAATGCATAATAGGTTTGTAAAACTTATGGGTGATCTCAAAGCTCCCAAAAGAAAATACATAAATCTTGATCTTAACCATAAGATCCTTAGATGCCTTCCATAAAGATGACAATTTAAAGTAGACTTCATTAAAAGTGGAAATCAACCAACATTGTCTCATGATGAACTATGAGGCATCCTTATTTCCTATGAGAAAAATTATCTCAAAAGCCACGTGTAACGACCCTATATTCTAATCATGGTAGTTATGGTTAAATATACGATTAATGCTTAATGATCAAGGTTTAGAGTCATTAAAATTAAATAAATCATAAAAAATTATAAGGAAATTTAAACCTTGATAATATTAGATTCATTAACTACACAACCACAATTATAAGAATGTATAACAGAAATTGTACTATCATGAAAGATTTGTGATTCATCCATCTATCAATTTCAACACACAAAAACCTCCCACAAGTATTCTTATATCATTTCCTAGCATTATCATTGAAGAAACTGGGGTTTCTAGGTTAAAGGTAAGAGTTTGGGAACCTTCATCGTAATTTGAAACTCTCCTGCCGTAGCTAAATTAGGTACTGAAGCTCAAAAATTAAGTTTGTCACTTTGCGCCGCGGCCCTGACTTTTCGCACTACGGCTAAGTTACTCTCGAGAATCTTATTGGGTAACTCATGTTATTACCGCGCGCAAATTAGACCGTCACCGCGGTGGAAATGCCTCATGGAGCTACTGTTCAAAGTCCCACAATTCTCGCCTCGGCGAAATACACTTGCGTTATGGCGAGACTTGCTACTATACACTTCTTACCTAGTTTCCTTGACTTACGCCGTGACAGGACCTGTTGAGCCACGGCGTGGTTTCTTTTTGCCACCCTCTTGGGTGATTTTTTTCGTACTGAGTCGTGGCGAGATTTCTCAAGCCGCAGCGTTCCTCGCCATTGTTACTCTCTAAGCTATTGCGAGGCTTTCCTAACCGCGGCGTGACTCCTTCCTGTAACTACATCTCCCATATTTCATCCAATGCATTCTAATTCTCTTCTTGAGAACATCCTAAGACCACTCCCCCTCGTTTCATACGACTTTAATAGTATTTATTTACCTTATTTACCTAGCTATTCTACCATTATTAATTCAAAACTTAAATGTTAATTTCTACTCCTCCAACTATCCTATATCAGCAAGTCCATAGAATAATAATAACGAGAATTCATGAACTATCAACAATTAATATTCGATATACATTCCGTTAGAGATTTCATACATTAATGGTTTATATCAACATCTAATGTATCATATAATTATATTTCCAATAGTATACCATACCATAAATTCAGTAAAATTCATACATCAGGCATTATAGGTTCATATATCCAATACCAAGCTAAGATGAGGCCTAACTTCTCAATAAATACATCATAAGTAATCAAAATATAAGAGCTCACATTTGGTAACATGATTACATGATGATGCTATATAAAAAGGAATACAAAATTTAGCATCTATTCTAAATAAACCAGTTTAAGTGTAGCCTTTTCCCTACATGGTTGGAGCTCATGAATTTTCATCTATTTACTTCTCCTTATCCTTACCCGAAGAGTTTTCACCTGAAAGTATGATCCTATGAAATGGAGGGAGATGCGAATCTCAATAACCAAGGCAAATTCCATTTATATAATCTAGTTTAATCAACATATATGCATGATTTCATATAAGTATCAGAAGACATACTAGTCATATCAATAAATAAAATAATTAGGCTATCTATGATTACTATCTCATACTAACAATTATAATTCCACATGTTAAAGGCTAATAATACCAAAAGAGGCCCATCGACGGCACCCATTCCCTTATGAGCACAACCAGGGCTCAGTGCATCTGAAATTTGATCATAACCTGGTGTCCAATTAAAGCACATGTAAGGGTGGTAGTTGTACCACAGCTCCACCATGGATTTACAAGGTCCAATCACATATAACAGATAGTCGACCAATTTATTTAGCATTAAAATCATAATCATGCAGCAAATACAAAATTAAACAAACATATGCATGGAATTAGCATGAATCCCTGGTTATCTCACTCTACAGACAATTGAAAAGCCACCAGTAGTGCCAAAATCTCCCTATAACCATAACATCAGAAGATTACTACTTCAAATCATAATGTATAGTGGCAACAAGTACCCAAGAAATTAAAATACTAATGGCTACTTATAGAACACTTACCCAGCTACTACAAATCTCTAAATTCGAATTGAATGTGTCATCTACTAGAAATTTCAATATATCACCCTAATTCTTAAGCAAATTCGTACAGAATTAATACCCATACTATAAATCAACTATGGGGACCTTAAACTAGTAAAAAAAAAGCACTAAAATGGAGAGTTTACACTTATCCAATATCTCTCCTAGCCTCTACCTCCGAAAATCCTCTAAGAAAATATCAAACAACCACATTTCAGAATTAGGGTATGGTGAAAATACTCCAAATGAGAAACTATTCAAGCCAAAATGAAGAGAAAGAGAAGGGGATTAAGTTATATAATAAGTACCTTGGCTAATTTTAAGCTTAAAAGTGAGAAATGGTAGATTTATTGTCTCAAACCCTAGCCTCCCTCTAAACCTCCGAAAATGAGTTGTGTGTTTGTATTTCAGCAAAATGTGAAGGGGTTGAAGTATTTAGGGTTTTAGTTGGGTTTAAATTGGGTCTGATATGGGTCATGGGCTGACCTAAATGTCCAATAGTAAGTGGGTTTTGATTTAAACTTTGTTGGGCCAACTTTGAGGTGTTGGGTTGCAGAAATTTAATTGGGCCAGATCAAGTTTAAAGAACTCAATTGATTTGGGTCTGTATAAGAGTTATTGGGTCATTACTAGGTGCTCTCTCTTGGGCCAAGTTTCACAATAAAATGTTGGGTTTGCACATAAAATTATTAGGCCTCCATTAGTCTCTAACTTTGCCCTACTTAATTTAATTTGGGCCTAGATGAGGTTTATAACTCAATTAAATTTCAAACTCATATTAATAATTTATCTTTCTAAAATTTTCATTTACTTAACTTGCCCAATTATCTCATATTAATTATTCTTAATTAACCCAAATCTATGATTAATACCTTAATTAATTTTTGAGTGTTACACCATGAGTTAGAACAAAGAAGAAAGTCAATTGCTTTAAAGGCTATCACTATAGAAGAACCATTTATTGTAGAAGATGATAAAGAGTTAGATGCACAAGGCATATCATTTTTCTTAAAAAGATTGGATAAGTATTCCAAGAGAAAGAAGGAACTCTGGAAAAGTAAAACGAACACCTTAAAGAACTTTTATAAGAAAGAGAAGCGAGGAAAAGTTTCAATTACTTGCTATAAGTGTGTGAAAAATGGACATATCATATTAGAATGCCCTCATTTAAAGAAGAAGCCAATCAAGCCTTATGGAAAGAAAAAGGCTATAGCAACATGGAATGATGATGATGAAGATGAAGAATAAAGCTGGAGTGAGAAGTTGCAAACATATGTTCCATGGCTTTTAAGAAAAATAAAGTACAAAATAAAAATTCTCCTTCATACACTGAACTTGATAAACTCTTTAATGAACTTCTTGTTGACTTTAAGAAATTATTTTCTAAATATGAAGACCAACTCTAAGTTAAATCTAAGTTGAAAAAGAATGTTCATATTCTTAAAACTAAACTGGAGCTAGCTTTTGCAGAAAATAAAGGCTTAGAATAATAAGTTGCTATTCTAACAAAAGATTTAACAAATTTTGTAAAAAGGAAAAAAAAACATAAATATCATATTAATAAAATAAAAGTACATGTTTAAAAAATCTAACACTAGATATAAAAAAATGAAAATGTAAAACTATTAAGAATTTCCTTGTAAAATTAGCATTTTCCACCTCTTGTCTATTCTGTAACGAAGCTAGTCATCAATGCTGCAAATGTAAGTACAAAAAAGGCAAATTGGTTTAGGTTCCAAAAAGTACTATTACACTTAAGACTAATTTGAAAGGACCCAAATAAATTTAGGTGTCTAAGAAAAATTAAAATATTTGCAGTATACTTAAAGGGAATCATATTGAAACAGTAGTTGTTTTTGGATAATGGCTACTTTAGGCACATAATTGGAGACCTATCAAAGTTTTTATTCTTCATCCATAAAGATGGTAGATCTGTCACCTTTAGTGGTGAAAGAAAAGGTAAAATCATCAGTATTAGTAAGGTTAGGCTTAATAAAAATTGCTATATTGATAAGGTATATCTAATTGATGATTTGAAACATAACTAACTTAGTATTAATCAATTATGTGATAGAGGTTATAAAGTAATATTTGAGCTATACATTACATTGTTTATAATGATAATAAGCGCTGTTTGTAAGTCAAACATTTAAAAATATTTATATTCTTAGTTTAAGAAGCTTAAGCTTAAAGAGTGTGACATGTCTTTCCTCTATTTGTTATGATCTTTGGTTGTAGTATCAAAAACTTAGTTATGTGAGTATGCATACTATATCTAAAGTATCTAAACTTGACTTTGTAAAAAGTCTTAAATTAAATTTTGAAAATGATCACTTATGTGATGTATGCCAATTGAAAAAGTAAGCAAGATTCTCTTTTATACTAAAGGAATTTGTCTTCTCCACTAGACCCTTCCAATTGTTGCATATGGATCTTTTTGGTCTTATACAAACTCATAGTTTTGGTGGTTAAAGTTATGCATTTGTTATCATTAATAATTAATATAGATTCACTTAGGTTTTCTTTTGTTATCATTAATAATTAATATAGATTCACTTAGGTTTTCTTTTTTACTTAAAAAGATGAAGCTTTCAAGAATGTTGAGATCTTTTGTAGAAAGGTTTAAAGAGAATAAGGGTTTTTAATCTTTTCGTATTCAGAGTGATTATAGTGGAAAATTTAAAAACAAATTGTTTAAAATTTTTTGTGATGAATAGAGTTTTAATCATAACTTCTTAACACTAAGAACTTCATAATAAAATGTTGTTGTTGAAAGGAAAACCATATCTTACAGGATATGGCTAGAACCATATTCATTAGCAATGATATCCCTAAATACTTTTAGACTAAAATCATCAATACTACTTACTATGTCTTAAATCGTTTTCTCATTTGGCCTATTCTTAAGAAAACTTCATATAAATTATGGAAAGGAATAAAGTACAATATTAACTACTTTCATGCATTTGGTTATAAGTATTTCATTCATAATAGTAGAAAAGATAATTTGAAAAAATTCAATGCACAAAGTGATGAAGGCATATTCTTATGTTACTCAACCTTTAACAAAGTATATAAAGTATATAATAAGACAATTATGAATGTGAAAAAGTCTATGCATATAGTATTTGATGAAACTAACCTTGTCTTGGGAAGAATAATGAATATATATGAGGATGAGAACATTTAAGGAGCAAATTACTCAACGAATCAACAACTAACTCCAACTATAGCTAAAGGAAGAAAATAATCCATTTCAAAAAACACTTTAAGTCATCTCAGAATTCTTGATAAAAGTTAGAGCGAACTCTATTGTACAAACATAAGCACCCTCTAAGTTTGTAATGAGAAGCAAATTCCAGATCAAAGTTAACTCCAAAAGTTGAAGGAAAACACCCCTGAGGATCAAGATTCTCCAGTTGATAATGACAAGGAAGCTGAACTAACAATTACTATTCAAAGATCAAGTATTCAAGGAAGTGCACAAAGAGACATTAAATTACTAGGAAAATAGAGACTTTCCTCTATTTATTTATTACAGTTCATTATTAAAGATCCAAATAAATAATTATGCAACTGATCTTCATTCAAAAATAGTGGTAACAACCTTGCACTCTTATCTTAAATAAAGCCCAAATCAATTGAAGAGGCATTAGATGACGATAATTCAATTATGGCTATGTAAGAAGAATTACATCAATTTAAAAGAAACAAAGTGTGGAAGCTAGTGAAGCAACCAGAAGATGCCTCCATCGTGGAACCAAGTAGGTGTTTTATAAGAAGCTAGATGAGCAAGGTAATGTTATTAGAAACAAAACTAAACTTATGGCTTAAGCTTTTACACAATAAGAAAGTCTAGACTTTGATGAAACTTATATTCCAGCTACTAGAACATAACTAATTAAAATGTTACTTGCTTATACTTCTTTTATAAATTGTAAATTATATCAAATGATGATTAAAAGTTTTTCTTTTTTAGCAATTTTATAAATGAAGAAATATATGTTAAGCAATCCCCCAGATTTTAGAATAAAAAGCTACCAAACCATGTTTTTAAACTCTTCAAAGCTTTTTATGATCTAAAAGAAGGTCTTAGAGCTTGGTATAAAAGCTTAAGAGTATTTTTCTTTTGAAAAATGAGTTTTTGAGAGGAAAACTTGACATACCTTAAATCACGCAAATAAAAGAGGGAAATTTCATCAATCAAGTCAAATGTACTAAGGAACTGATAAAAGAAATATGGATTTCAAAATTCCACATCTATAGGTTCTTTAATATGTCTTTCTTTTATTTTGAATAGAGATGAGAATGATAAGGTTTTTAAATAGAAACAGTATAGAGGTATAATTAGGTTAATAATTTTTTTAATTGCTTGCTAGCTAGATATCATGTTTAATATCTATAAAGTGCACTAGATTTCAAAATAATCATAAATAGTCATACTTTTTTTCTTTTAAATGTATTTTTAAATATTTGATGGGGATGTAAAACTATGGGTTGTGACACCCAAAAACTAATTCTTTTGATTTAGTTAGATATACGGATGTAGATTTTGTAGAAGATAAATTAGATAGAAAAAACATTAGTGGTAGTTGCCAATTCTTTAAGAACATTTTAGTGTCTTAGTTCAGTAAAAAAGAAAGTTTTGTGGCTCACTTTACAACTAAAGTTAAGTATATCACAATTGGAAATTGTTACACCCACTTCTTATAGATAAAGTAGTAAATGAAAGATTATTTTTTGAGTTTCAACCATGTTCTCATCTTTTGTAATAGTACAAGTGCTATTTGTCACAAAGAATCTAATTCATTATTCTCAAATAAAATATATTGAGATAAAATGTTATTTTATAAGAAATCATGTTTAGTGAGAAAACGTGGAGGTAACATATATATACTAAATGAAAATTCACTTGGTGATATATTCAGCAAACCTCTATTTAAAAATAGGTTTATTTCTCTTAAAAAAATAAAAAAATAAAAATAATATATGATATTTTTTATATGTATTTTTTTTATGTGGAGCTACTTGCTTCTTCCATTTTACTTAGTTGCCTCCTTCGCTTTAAATAACTTTAGCAAGTCATTCTATTTATAGAATATGCATTGTTTCTCATCGCTTTATCTGTTATTAAATCTGTTGTATGACACGTGTGTTTAAAAGTTGAGCACCATTAATTATCTGAAATTAATTATCATGATTTTTAAGGTGAAACTCAATCTTTTTAATTGGTTTTCAAAATAGTGCATCTCGAAGATTTGAAATAATAATGGTTAACATTTTCTATATTTGCAGAGCATGTCTTTTCAGCCATTTTTATTAGAAACGATGTGTCATATCCATACCACTCAACATGTGTCATATCCGATATGTCTTTTCAGCGTGTCCTTTCAGTCATGCTCTTTCTTCAAGTGAATTTGTGCCTGATCCTAACAATAATTATGGATAAACGAAATACTCCATTTACATTTCATTGAAGGAAATCTAAGAAACTGAGAAAGTTCATTCCAATCGAAGGCATCATTGATGTCAAAGAGAAAGATAGAAGTGACAAGAAGCTTTAGAAAAACTTAGATTAAAGATGCTTGCAAAGAAAAAGAAAAAAGGAGGAAGATTCGAAGAAATTGTTATCTACTCAAAATCTGCTGTCCAAGTAAATAAGAAGTACTGTGGAATACATGAATTTGGTCGAAGAGAAAGGATAGACCCAAAAGCATCTCAACATAAAAATTCAGCTAACAAAGACAAAAGAATAAAATAAAAAAAAATTGAAAGACAAAATTAAAACTTAATGTAAAATTAAAAGATAAAAAAAAGTTAATCTTTAACTTAAAAATTCCACAATGCTAAAGATTAAACTTGATAATGATTAGACCTGGAAAAAATCTAAATAAAAGACGTTGATTTTTATATTCGACATAATCATGGAGTAAATTTTTTTAAAAACTAATTAAGATAAACAGTTTTAACTATTTGTTATTAAATTTTTTTAATTGAAAGTATATATACTATTTAATTTTTTTCAAAAGTCAAAAGATTTAATTAAGAAGTCAGAGATAACAAATACAATATGCAATCAAATTTTGTCCATAATAATATCATCTATACTATTCTATTGCAATTTAACCATAGAAGTCTACCCGTGATTCGGGACATTTTAAACTTCGAAGTCATGCGTGCAGTAAATTCATGGAAGGAAAAATGCTATGAGTACCGTTGACTTTTAATATTGGTAATTAGGTCTTTAAATTATCACATTTCATGAAATAAGTCTTTTAAAAGAAAAAAAATTGACAATGCTAACTCATTTGTCAAAATAGGTATTTCTACCAATATGGCTGCAGAAGCTAGCATTTAAAGAGTTTAATGTGACAAATGAATTAAATCCATTAGGAAGAAATTAGTAATTTGGATTTTTCTTGCATTTACTGTCTAAATGTAAAGAGTTTAATGTGATATGGATTAAATCTATTAGGAAGAAATTAATATTTAGGATCGTCTATATTTGCTGTCTAAATATATCAAATAAATTTGAAGAGAAATAGAAAGTAAGACTTATTGTAAATTTTATACACTCTCTTTTTACTCTTCTCTTTCTTCTTATTTTTTTGTTCCTTCTTTAAATTTATGTGATACATTTATTTTGATTCAAATTTGGAAATTAGACGTAGGTACCGTCCCGATTGGATTGTGAAAATTAATTGTCAATTGTACGACAATTATTTTTGGTAGAACAATACATCCAACATTTGATTCAGCTTAAAATATAGCAGTTTGGTACACCTTAATTAGAAGCACTCATCGTGCCATCATCCCCACACCATCGCCCTTGCTATCATCAACTTCCATCACGACTCTCATCTGTAGGGTCTTGCAAGTATACCTTTTCGCTATGAAAACATAGAATCACAAATTTAAAGCATTTAAGGCTGCCACTCAACGACTCGTATTGATGTCCTTGCCAATCCATCCTCTGCCATTCTTCCCTGGGACATGATTCACAATTATAATCAGGAAGCTGCTCATAAAGGTTCCCACCTCAATCACACTGAGATACAAAGCCATTCCCAAGCTCCTCATAGAGTCAGGAACCTGGTCATAGAAATACCCTTGCAAACCAACGATAGCAAAAGCATCTCCAAGCCCAAGGATCCCGTACTGTGGGACCAACCAAAACACCCTCATAGTCATACTCCCCATTGTTCCTAGTCTCCTTGTTTCTACTAAAGCCGCCATGACTATAGCTGTAACTGGGAATGCCAACGCCAATCCTATGTAGGATGCGGATGCCTCTTTCGTTTCCAGTGAGTTTTCTCGAAGTTGGGACGAGGATCTTGTCGTATATGGGGACAGAGACTAACGTTGTAACAGCTAAGGCAGAGGCAACCTAGGCTGGTGGCATTTTTAAAGTGTCGGCTATGTTTAAGTTGTTAGCAGCTGCTTGTTTGACGAAGAGAGTTGCGGCTTGTGCTATGTATATTGCGAATGATAGTGAAGCGAGCCATGTGGGAATCACGTTCAGTATCAGCTTTGTCTCACCCACCTCCGTCACCGTTGCTAATCTCCATGGACTGTCAATCTGCTGCTCACCACATACTTCTTCAACTATGGCAGCCTTGTCCAGAAACCTGTTTATCCAATCCAATTACTGGGTATTACTTCCAACTTAGTTTTCTTGTCTATTCGTTTTATTATGATTGCGTATTAATATGATTGTAACACGTGGGTTACTTGACACAAATAGAGACCTGGGCATGCGCGCGGACACACACACACAAATATATATATATATATATATATATATTTATATATAAAATTTTGTATAAATTAAAAAAATAAACCTCTTTCAATAGATAAGACAAAAAATAATTAAATTTAGAGAGTAAACAAATTAATAAATTATGTTGTTGAATCAATTCAAATCAAATCCCGAAGTTAAAAAATTTATATTAAGCATAATAATATGTTTAACTAAACTCATCAGGTTAGATTAAGTATTATCCACTAACCAACCTAAATAATAAATATTTTTATTTTTAAAGCAAAATTTAAATGAAATTTGTTAAATGTTAATTATCAAATTCTCTGATATATATATATATATATATATATATATATATATATATATAATATACGAAGAGACTTTTATAAAAGCATCAATTATATTGGATTAAGGTAACATATATGGATATTTGTATATATATCTGAGCCTACTTAATCATATCTGAGCCTGCTAGTATGGCTAAGATGCCTTCCTTGGAACTAGTCTGACCTGGGGCCTTGGTACAACGCAGCAGAATTTGAGGTAGAGAGCAAGTTTCTTTTCCTTATAGCTGCAACTAAGAACTGCTAAATTGGTTTGGGAGGGTTTCCTTTTGGCCTCCTGTACCTGTAAAAAGTGAGAGCCATGAGAATAGGGAGGCCAAGATTTGCAACTCCCCAGCTGACGGTGTCATGAACATAAACCACCACTGTTACAACAAGCGGTAACGCAAAGCACAAAATGAAGTTCCATCAATTGAAGACATCTTCTTCATCCTCTCTTCCAAGTGATCATCATCAAATTGATCAGCCCCGAAACTTTCTAAGCATGGCTTGTACCCTCCAGTGCCCAGGGAGATGCAGTACAGGGCAGGGAAAAACACCGCTTGATGAACCTTCCTAGGCCCATGACATATCTTGACGTTGCATGGCTTTAGGCTTGGGATAAATTGAGACATAGTCAATAGTCAAAAAACAGAGAAACTGAAATTTTTGTCCGGGCTGAAATTAGTCAAATTGATAATATTTAAGTCAGAAATTGAACTTATCATAAGGTATATGAAGGAAGGATGAAAAGAGGATCATATAGTATCGGCCTGTATAGGCATCAGCAACAAATCCCCCAGTTAGAGGCATAAGCGTCGACGTTCCTTCCCAGTAGTTTACATTTTTTGCTGCTGTTTCGAGGTCTTGATGAATCACTTGGGTGAGGTAGGTGATGAGGTTTGTTGCTGTCCCAAATTAGCCTACTCTTTCGCTAAACTCAATTGCTGCATCAATTTGAAAATTAACCACAAAGTTATATTTCTATCGTCAAACTATTTACACACACACACACACACACTTAATAAATGGTACCAATAACTCGCTGAGGACAAAGAGGGAAGCTTTCCAAACACCAGCAGAAGCACGCGGAGGAACTCTGCCTTTATGATCCACAGATGCATCATGCACCCATCTCTCTTCTCCAGTTTCTTCTTCTCTTCTTCTACCTCGCTTTATCTTCTCCATTTCTGCTCCAATCTTATGGCAGTCAGTGAATCTTTTTTACCTGTGTAGGTTCTCCATGACTTTGATGGAAGAGAACCTTGAAGATAATGAGGAATGAGGTGCACTTTGCTTTTAACTGGCAGACGTTACAACTTTGCCTAATTTCTCTACGAAACGTTCAGCATCAGCTCGTCTGCTTGTATATATGTCGACTACAAGATTTATCTCCCTCCCTCCCTCTCTCTCTCTCATAACAAATGCCTCCTTTGCTTTTACCTTCAAATTGAATGCAATGCTTTAAATTAAAGTACAATTAGAGTCAATACTTTCTTATACCCCAAAATGGCGAAAAAACCCTATTAACCTCAATCCCTTATGTTTCCTTTATCTCTCATAATTTCTTTATTTTATTTTTTCTGTATATTTTGCAAACCTTTATTAACCTAATGGTCTGGCGTTAGTATGTAAGGCACTTTGTAATATCACCATTTATAATGCCTATCTTTGTAACATCACCATTTACAGTGCTTATCTGATATTTCAATACCAATCCAAAATTGTCCCCTAAACTACTTTTTTATAGGCTACTTCCATTCAATTGACCTTGATTTCATAATGACAATGCTGCAGAAAGCTTTAATGACTAGGAAATGAATGTGGTTCACTCAACGTTGAACTTTAAAATGAACTTACTCATAAGTTCAATTTATTATTCTTCAACTCTTCATCAAGCTGTTCTTCGAAATTATAAGAAAAGATTTACTTTTGCATGCCATATGCAAATCCGTGGCCGAATATATCTTTTTGGATCTGATTGGAGTCTAATTAGAATACTGGGATTCTGTTTTGGCGTAATCAGGAGACAATCTCTGAGCTATCTCGACGGACATTTGAGATACAGCTATTTCAACCTTATATTTCTTAGATGAGCCATCTCAATCAGAAAATATAACTTTGTGAAAAACGTTTTAGTAATTGTCATTATTATCCTCGAAAAATGTGGCATCATTATTGACTCAAACAAGCTATTTCTTTATAATATGCTTCTATCATTAGCACAATGACTAATTATAGACTCGTGTTGGCTGTAGGACCCCATTAAAGCCATAGCAGGACTCAAACTAATCTGTTTTGCCCAATGTTCATAAAGGAAGTTAACATAATATACACAAGTTCAAAAGAGAAAAATAAGTGACAATGATGAGAAACTGCGCCTTAATTACCAACGCTTTTCATCTAAACTGATCTGAGCACTGCCAAAGAGCAAAAAAGGAGAATAGTTAAAACTAGTGTATTCATTTTCGTTTGTGACTGTTAAAGAATAGATATCCGTCTCTCATGTCTTTGGAAAGAAATAAAAAGAAATCTGGCAGAAGGTAGCAAGCAAGCATTTCTTAAGCTTCTTTCCAAAAAAATGGATTTTTTTCTGCTATGAGCAAAGCTCACTTCTTCTCTCCTTTTTCTACAGAGGTAGGCTGTTAATTCGAGCAGCATGTTGCACTCTTTTCCATATTACCTGACGTGTTAGAGACATTTATAGTGGTCCCTTGAGGAAGGCCAGGAGCGTTAGCTGCCTCCTGTGCTGCAAGTGCCTTTCTACTCATAATCTGATATATATCAAACAAAATGGTTTGGAATGCCTTCTCAACATTATGGGCCTCTAATGCAGAGGTCTCTAGAAAAGACAGCCCTTCCCCCTCAGCCAAGTTTTGAGCATCTTCTGTAGCCACTGCTCTAAGATGGTTCAGATCAGACTTGTTTCCGGCCATCATAATAACGATGTTAGAGTCTGCGTGATCCCTTAGCTCACGAAGCCACCTCTGTACATTGTCAAATGTTTGCCTCTTGGTTATGTCATACACCAACAAGGCACCAACAGCTCCTCTGTAGTAGGCACTAGTGATGGCTCTGTACCTCTCTTGGCCAGCAGTGTCCCATATTTGCGCCTTCACAGTCTTCCCCTCCACCTGTGTCAACACAAACATGATTCATTCAGGCGACAATATATTAATACACGAAAAATGGAGACAAGGGTCACTCTAGGACATGAAGAAAGACAGAAATGAAATTTACTAACTATACAAGAAACTCTGAGTTATGGCAAATTGAATTGCTTCTATTTTCTTCGCACAGGCAAATTTGCAAACCCCTGAGAGCCATCAAAAGTAAAACATCTTGCCCGCTTCATTTCATACTACGATAGTTGTCTCCCCCTTGTCCCCTTCTCCATCCAATAACAAAAACACATTTTCATTGCTGATTGAACATGAGATGGACGGAACTGTAACATGTATCGGAAGTGCTATATCCTCATAATACAAAGATTTTATTACATCATTTCTTCTGTTGTTCAATATCTCAGGAAATATTTTTATTCAATGAATGTTCAGTCAGCATTACTTAGCCCATGTGATAACTAATAGAGGGAGGAATCAACAACAATATACCCCAACGACTCTAATTAAGCAGAAATATGGCTCACAAACTTGATATTTCAAATTAAAAAAAGAAACCTGCAATGTTCTGGTTGCGAATTCAACCCCGATGGTAGACTTAGACTCCAAGCAGAATTCGTTTCGCGTAAACCTGGAAAGGATATTGGACTTTCCAACACCGGAGTCCCCAATCAATACGATCTTGAAAAGATAGTCGTATTCGTGGTCCACTTTGTATGCCATGTTTCCGACACCCGACAGCACCCGAAACCTGCCAGATCCAATCAGATATTATGTTAATTAGCAAATTGCTAAAGAAATGACGAGAAGTTGTAAAATGGCTCAGCAACGAGCAATTGGTTCATGAGTATGAAGTTTGAGAGGGAAGGCAAAACAGTAATACTAACCATAAAAAGATGGGTAAAGCCAAGTGGGGTGAGGAAGGAGGAGGATTACAGAGGGTTGAAAATTCACAATTGAGGAAATTTGGCAGAGAAGACCAGGGACTGTGGAGGAGATACGCAAGAGAAGAAAAGGCATTTTCCAAGGCCACCAATCAACACAAAAACTGAATTGGCGGACGACAAGCCACTTACAACGGCCATTCGTCTGTTATACAACGCGCCAAACTCGGACTGTCTTATTTTTTATTGCCTTTAAATGATGTCTTTCTTGAATTTTTAATTTGATTCCTTCTTTTTTCAATTTTTATGCACTATGCTTTCAGTGATGAGAGCAGAGGTGAATTGCATTATTATCAAACTATGACGTATCAAGATATGGACATCCCTGATCATTATCAAACTACATCTACACCAACTTCACCCTCCATTTCAACTTGCTCAGGGACTAAGCCAGAAACTGTAACTGGAACGCTCACAATGGAGTCAGATCATGTAAAGTTGGCTTCCCTGAAAGTGAGGGGCTCTTGGAGGGACCCGATGGAGCCACGTGGCGCATAAAAATAAAACGCATCGTTTCACGCTTTTGTTTCCATCTTCGACAAAATGCAGGGAGCAAACAGATCATCAAAGGCAGTGTAGAAATCCACTATCTACTCCCTATCAAGTAAGATGAAACACAAAAGCTATTCGAGGCCAAAGGAAGTTTTAACAGCATAACCACCGTGAATCCTAGTAGCATATTATAATTCAGGGCAAATCCAGCATACACATGTCATACACTTGAAGCAAATAGAGTCAAATTAGCCAACACTGCACAACAGAGCATCTTTGTCTGAGCACTCACAATCCAGAGTCACAGAAAAAAAAAAAAAAAGGGCGAGAATGGAAATAATTCTCAGCCATGTATCTAGACAATATTTCAAACCAATATCAGAAAATGTCTTGTCCTGGTTATTTATGAAGTTTAAAGTATAGAATTAAAATGATAGCAATAACCAGGAACACGATGATGCTGCCAATACTCCACTTGCTCTTGCTTATCCTTCCTGAGATGTCAAACAAAATTCTCTTGCTCTTGCCTATGTTATCACCTACTCCGTGAAGCTATAAGAGAGAATATAACCACCACAGAATAAGAGGGCACGTATCTTATAAACAGTACATATATATATTTTGATGTTTGGAAACCAATTTCTAGCATAACCCAAAAGGGTAACAATTACAGAGGGCATGCATACTGAAATTACTATAATAGGATAATAAAAAATGGTACGAAATTTTCCCTGCGTTTTGGGTTTGCTTGAAGGGAGGAGACGCAGCATTTTGGGTGTGCTTGAAGCCAGGAGATGCAGTGAAAACGAGCATATGGATCTACTCGAAAGAAGGCTCAGCTGCTCGAAATTGATATCAATCATGGCTCAGGAGGGAACCAGGGGTCTGGGGGCGTCAGAGAAGAAAAGTACTTCAGAGAAGGTAACAGCAAATAGCATGAATCCCTGCGTTTTGTCGGATGAAACGGTACACTTTATTTCTATGCGCCACGTGGTTCCATCTGGTCCTCCCAAGCGACGAACGACCAGGATCCCGTCACTTCAGGCAAACTTCAGAGAAGTCAACTTCAGACGATCTGAAGCCCACTCTCAATAATTTAGCTTTATCCACTACTATCAAAGCATCATTCAGTCCGTTCGCCCCAGGGGCGAGAGAAAAGAAAAAATTAAAAAAAATTTTAATTTTATAATTATTATTTAATATTTTTTAATAATAATTTTTCAACCATTAAAAAAATTTATTATTTATTATTTATAAGATTTTTTTTATTTTTATTTCTATTTTCATCTCTTTTTTTTTTTTGGCGTATCAAACGGGCTCAAGAGATCACTGCACAAACAGATGAAAATCACCGCGCCTGGAGTGAATATATTTTTTTAAGGGTAAGAGAGGAATAGAAATAGAAGTATTGAGATTAATTGTTTTTTTTTTTTTTTACTATGAGAAAACTTCTATTTATGTTGTTTAAAAGGCAAACGAATAATAAAATTTCAGTCAAATAACCTTATGAAGTCATAGAAGTTACGTGATCAGAGTATTTTGTCAATTTCAAGTTGCATTATTTAAGACAAGTTGCTATATTCATAAATTGTATAGAGTTTGTAAATTTAAAAAGCTTTGGCATAATAAATTAGGCCATTTTAGGATTATGAGATTATTAGAACTGTAAAGCCTTTATAACATTAGTTAAGGACCTTAGATTAAGTTAAAAAAGCTTATGATTTGATTAAAAAATAAACAAATATAGCCCTAAAAGTTAAATTTTGATTGGAACAAAATTTATTTTTAAAAAATCCTAAATTATAAATGAGTCTGGCTTAGATGCTTGAATAAGGCGAACAAATACTTATCTCTAGTCTCTACTTCAAAGCCACGCAAGGCAAAAGCGGGTGAATTTGTTCATTCATGTTTCTTGTTGCTCACATCTTTTACTTTATTGCTTGACCTTGTTGTAGAGTTAGTTTTAGATAATTGTTAACATATTGGGAAGTCATGACTGTGTACCTGAAGCAGATTGTTTGGGTGGAACTTCTATCAATAAGCATTTTGCTCAGGCATACAAAAGGATTTGCAACTCCTGTATAGTGTTCGTCTTATGCTGTTTACGAGACCACTCAAATGCAATAGCTTTGTTGGCTTAGATTTGTCTTTGCATATATATATATATATATATAGATAAACTGGGATGAACAGTATTTATAAACAGTAAGCCTTGTTTATATTTTGTTTTTATTGGCTCAATTTTTTTTTTAAAATTTAATCGATTGGCACAAATTTTTGTGCGTCGACACGGGCCGCTCTAATTATAATTCGAAGTTAAATGAAAAGTGTGATATACTTTCAGAATTTTAGTTTAATCTTTTATTCGTTTGCATTGCGTATGAGGAAAATATCTCTGTCATCCTCGCAGCCATGCTTCTGAATACCCATGCGGATTCTCAAGAGAACACAAAGGCAAATACCTCTGTCATCACTTTTAATTGTAGCCTTATGTCCAACCATCATGCACTGTTTTTCCTCCTTCCTTGGCCTGGTTTTAAGAGTTCACTTAGCCATGAATATATCTAGATATACTTTCATTGCCCTAACATGCAAGTTTATACCATATTCAACCTTTTGTTTTTGTTTCTTTTTCTTTTTAGGATGAATACTTTTCTTCTATTTCTTCTCATAATTTTTCTGTAATGTGTATTTTTGATGCAGACTTATATTGTGTATATGGGTAACCATCCAAGTGGAGATGCCCCCAAGTCAGTGCATCACATGAGCATGCCCCAAAAAGCCCTTGGCGGGAATATTTATGGATTAAATGCATATTAGGCAATGCAAACAATGAATTTGGCTGATAAGATGCTCATTTTTGTCCCAAAGTTTAAGGATTAGGAAGAATTTTATACTATTGTGAGGCACCGAGAGGTTTATAGCAGTAACATTTCAAATCTTGTGTTCAGCAATAAAGCAGTGGATGCTTTACTACATGGCTTCAAGAGGAGCATCAATGGGTTTGCTGTGCAGCTCAACGAGGAGAAGGTGCAAAATATTGCGAGTGAGTAACCACATGAAATTAAGTTGTTTTCAAAATTAGGATGTGTTCTATTCTGTTCTACATTATGACCATCATTTTTGGGTTCTCAGCAATAGAAGGTGTAGTTTCTGTGCCCCCAAATGGAAAGAAACAATTACACACCACAGGGTCATGGGACTTCATAGGCTTTCGCCAACGAGTGAATAGAGCTACCACAGAAAGTGATATAGCTATAAGAGTACTTGACTCAGGAATCTAGCCAGAGTCCAGCAGCTTCAATGACTCAAGATTTGGTCCCTCACCCACCAACTGGAAGGGAGCCTCCTACAATATCACTTGCAACAAGTATATTATCATATCTCCTGTTCAAAAAATCTTCAGGAATCGTATACGCACAGCCACTTGATGCAAACAGTTAATAGAAATTCACTAAAGTGGTTACATCATCAGACTTTACTATCTAGAACACTCACTATGATAAGTTTTCGTTGACTCATTGTGTAATATACATTATTTGTACCTAAGAATTTCTTCTTTCGTTTTAACGACAGAAGCAACTTTTTCTTTGCATCTAATAACAATTTTTTTTGAAAAATTTTACGTGTGCAGTAAAATCACTGGAGCTAAATACTATCACAGTAACAAACTATTCAGTGAAGATGATATCATATCTCCTATAGAATCAGACGGCCATGAGACACACACCGCATCAACAGCTGCTGGGGGCTTGGTTAGCTCAGCAAGCCTCTATCTTGGCGCGGGGGCAGCAAGAGGAGGGGTTCCATCAGCAAGAATTGCAGTGTATAAGGTTTGCTGGTCTGATGGATGCCATAATGCTGACATTCTTGCAGCATTTGATGATGCAATAGCAGATGGGGTTGACATAATCTCCCTATCAGTTGGAGATGAAACACCTAAACACTATTTCAATGATTCTATTGCTATTGGAGCTTTTCATGCTATGACACATGGAATCTTGACCTCAAATTCTGCCGGGAACAATGGTCCAAAATTGCAACAATTACCAATTTCTCAACTTGGTCTTTTCTGTGGCTTACACAACCATTGACAGAAAATTCTTCACCAAGATTCAGCTGGGGAACAATCTGGTTTATGAGGTAAATCAAAAAGCCTTCCTTTTCCATGTCAGAACTTACATATAACAATGAGGAGTTTCGTGTTTACTTTAGAATGTACTTATGTGGATTGTCTGCTATTTGCAGGGAGTTTCAGGAAATATCTTCAACCTAAGTAGTAATCAGTATCCTATAATCTATGGTGGGGATTACCAAATACCCTCAAAGGATATAATGGCTCTATATCCATGTACTTCCACAACAACTAGGGTCCTCATGTATTATCTTCTTTCTTATAGCACATCTCTACCCTTTTTTCATTTGGATAAATGAAAATTTGTCAACTGCAATAATGTTGAATTGCAGGCTTAGTTTAGAAGACTCATTGGACCAAAATTTGGTGAAGGGCAAAATAGTTCTTTGTGATGGCTTTTTTGGACCTAAGAAAGCAGGGTTCGCATCTAGTGCAGTTGGAATTGTAATGCACAGTGAAGGAGTCAAAGATACAGGCTAATCTTTTGCTTTACCTGCATCTCACATCAATACATAGGATGCTAATAACTTATAGGCCTACATGATCACTATAAGGTATTTATCATCATCAGAAACCTACTATTGTTCTTTTTACACAACATTAAACGAATCCTAATGAATTCTGAAATGAATCATAGCAATCCAACTGCAACCATATTGAAGAGCACCAATGGCAACGATACTTTTGCCCCTTATGTAGTCTCCTTTTCCTCAAGGGGTCCCAATCCAGTTACACTTGACATTCTCAAAGTAACTTCCTCAGTACAAATACTTATGGATATTATAGCAACTTGCAATTACAAGAATCATCTATATATTGTCTGTCTAACTTGCTTTGCCATAATTTTCTGTTTATCATAGCCGGATATTGCAGCACCAGGAGTATTCTGGCTGCATGGTCTCCAAATGGGTCTCTTTCTGGAGTTAAAGGTGACAACAGACAAGTAGAGTACAATATCATTTCAGAGACATCAATGGCATGCCCACTTGCCATTGGCTTAGCTGCTTACATCAAATCCTTCTACCCTTCATGGTCTCCTGCAGCAATTGAGTCGCAATTATGACAACAGGTAATGCCTACACTCCTTAAGTCTTCAAAATGCAAAAAATGAGCAGAACAAGTCAATTATGAAAAAACATATAAGCATGTTTGAGCCTCAAAGATGGGTCCTGCTAAAATATGTGTCTCATATACTTGTATTTTTATTTGTAATTGACTTGGTCTAGCTAAGAATTTTTCTTCTATGCCACTCATAATATGTTTATCTTTCTTAACCACTAATTTGTATAATCCTCTGGTAGCCACGCCAATGAAATCTAAAATCAACCCAGATGCTGAGTTTGCATATGAAGCAGGCCATATAAATCCGATCAAGGCATTAAATCCTGGTTTAGTATATGATGCTAATGAAACTGACTATGTGAATTTCTTATGCAGACAAGGTTATGATACAAGATTACTACAGATTGTAACTGGGGATAACAGTGGCAGTGTGGGAGTCGCTGATGGGAGTATTTGGGATCTAAACTACCCTTCTTTTGCTGTTTCCACCCCTTCTCTTCTATCCATCACTCGAGTTTTCACTAGGACTGTCACAAATGCTGGTTCCCCAACATCCATATACAAGGCTACTATGACTACTTCAATAGGACTCAAAATCCAATTGAACCCTCCAAGTTTGTTCTTTAAACTCAAAATCCAATTGGGCAGAAGCTGTCATTTAAACTCAGTCTTAGTGGAACCATAGGTAGCTTCATAGTCTCTGTTTCTTTGGTCTAGGATGATGGCACATACCAAGTGAGAAGCCCCATTACTGTATTCCCTCTTCAGTAATACTAGCCCTAAAGGAAAATGTGGCTTTGCTCTTAAGTCGTGTGATGTAATTAAACAAATGAAATGACAATAAAAAATTGCAGGAGAATCTTATATCGTATAGTAATGTTAATTAATTGTTCTGAGGATCTGATACTTTAATATGTATTTTCAGGAATTACGGAGCTATTAAGAAAAAAGTTTTTTAGTGTGGTTTAAATTATTAATCTGACGATTTGCACAAATAATGTGACTGTACTATGACTGCAAGCTATTACTCTATAATTTAATCTGCTATGATCAATTCATGAGCCTTGAGTAACAGATATGTCCCATCAATCTTGTAAAGTATTTTCTCTTCAGAGTTCTTCATATTGAAAATTTTCATGCTTTCTCCCTTGAAAGCGCAAATTATTTCAAATATAGCAAGGTTAACGTAAATCATCAGATGCAAGTAATTAACAAGAAGTCTTGAATTTAATCCTTCACAAAAAGCACAAACTAATTTTTAACTAGTGGCACAAGTTATTAACTCATTGAAGCCTTCATTCTACATTGATCCCTCATAAAACATACGATGACATATTTACAGATACATGTAACTTTTGCTTAGTAAATACTGAAATAAAACTGCTTTATTCGCATTATTATTCTTACACATACAACATAAAGATAGCAGTAGTATTCCCTAAAAATAGTCCTCACCAAGCTAAGCTTTTGCTTCTTCTTCATTAGGACTGTATGCAATGAGGTCACTATACACCACAATAGGGCTCCTTACTTGGAAAGTACCATCATCCCAAACCAAAGAGGCGGAGACTATATCCACAGTGATTTGCCCTTCCACTGTGAGTATGAATGACTCCTTCTGCCCCAAAGATGTGAAGGACAGAACTTCGGGAGTTACTTGAATACTTAACAAAGACGGAGCAGTCACTTTTGCCGTATAATTGGATTTTGATGATCCAACATTGGTCACAGTCCTATGAAAAACGTTGCGAAAAGGTGCTAAAAGGTGTACGTAATTAGCAAAGGATGGGAGATTGAGGTCCCAAACTGTCTCATTTTTGGATTGAGCACAATTGCTAGGGTCTTCAGTAAAAGTTTGAAGCTTTCTGTTGTCATAACCTTGGCCGCACAAAAACTTTACATAATCAATTTCACTAGCATCATAAATTAGCCCAGGATTTACTGCCTTAACAGGATTGATTTGCCCCGCTCCATAAGCAAATTCGGCTTCAGGATTTAGAGCAGCACTCAAGGGAATAGCTGCAAATAATAGAGCAAGGGGTCCGTCAAACATTGTTTAAACTTTGTAGTTAGAGAAATATGTGTTTGTGGGTCGAGTTGAGTATGATTTGGGACTAAGGTTTAATAGATTTTTAAGTATTAGATTAGTCTACCTTTAATCAACCTAACCAATAGAAAACTTCAGTGATTACCAGTGGTCATGAGTGCGGACTTGATTGCAGAGGGGGACCAATTGGGATGGAATGATTTGACATAAGCAGCTGCGGCAGTAGCATGAGGACAAGCCATTGAAGTGCCAGAAATTATGTTATAGTGCGCTACTCTGCTATCACCTTTCACCCCTGAAATAGGGGAAATCGGAGACCAAGCAGCTACAATGTCAACTCCTGGGGCACTTATATCAGGCTACAATACCCGCAATGTGTTAAAAAAAGCTTGCAATAGTGGATGTTATTTGTAAGTTAGCTATAAACAATAAGTTACCTTAAGGATGTGAGGCATAAATGGATTAGGACCTCTTGATGAGAAGGAAGCTACATAAGGGGCGGATGAGTCTTTCTCCTCATTAGTCTTCAATATAGTTACCGTAGCATTACTGCTAGCAATTTGTGTATATAACATATACATGATATAAGAAACATAACACTTAGAATTGGCCTGGCACTTTGAGATTGATAATTAATTTGATACCTGGTTAAACTCAAGTTGGAGCCTATATGTAAACCGTTCTCATAACTGATTTTAATTGCTGGCAGAGGATATATATCTGCAACATCTTTTGCATATGGGGTTGCCACTACAACACCAGCGGCTGCAGACAAAAGCCCTTCAGTATCCCCGATTTCAGTTTCACATAGAATAATTTTTCCCTTCACCAATTCTTTGTCCAAAGAGTTGTGGCGGCAAAACCTGAGTCCCCATATTATAACTAATTACTACCATTTCAATAAATGAAATTAAATTCCCCACTTCTTTCTAATAAATACTACATCATCAATACCTGGACTCTGATAAATTATATCCATCCAAGAGATTGGGTGCATCTCTAGCATGAATCAATGGATAATATTTATTTTTGAGGTCAAATGTATTTAGTGAAACTCCCTGCATTCAGAAACAAACAATTAAAGTGTATTTGAAATGTATTAGGCCTAGGCTGTTTAGTAATTAATAAGATTACCTCATAAACCACGCCATTGTCGAATTGAAGTTTGGTAGAGAACTTTCGGTCAATAGTGGAAGCAGCCACTGAAAGTAACCACGGAGCCAAGGTTGAAATGGTGTAAAGGCCGGGACCATTGTTGCCAGCAGAATTAGATGTTAATATGCCTTTTTTCATCGCATGAAAAGCACCTATCGCGTTTGGATCCTCAAAATAGTTGCGGTGTTTTTCCCCTCCTAGTGAAAGGGAAATAATGTCCACGCCATCAGCAATGGCTTCATCAAATGCTGCCAGCACGTCCGCGTCGGTGCAGCTGTTGTCGTGCACGGACCAGCAAACTTTGTACACAGCGATGCGCGCCGATGGAACCCCTCCTCGTGCCGTCCCGAACCCAAGGCCTTGTAGACTTGCGGACCCAACCAAGTTTCCAGCAACTGTGGATGCAGTGTGGGTCCCATGCCCGGCTGAATCTTTCGGACTTATTATATCATCTTTCCCATGCCTTCCATCAGTTCGGAAATATTTTGCTCCTATTATTTTGCTGCATATATATGTATGTATACGATAGTGACTCATTGAGAGTAATCCATTTCTTTATATATGATGAGACTATGAGAGATATGTATAATATACTTATTGCAGGTGAAGTTGTGGCAAGAGCCCTTCCATTTTGTGGGTGGAGGACCAAATCCTTGGTCACTGAAACTCTCAGATTCTGGCCAAATTCCTGAATCAATGACACCCACAATTATGTCGCTCTCTAAAGCTGTTCTGTTGACTTTCTGGGGAAAGCCTAAGAAATCCCACGACCTTGTTGTATGAAGCTTGTTCTTTTTGTTCGGAAAAATCGACACTACACCATCCATTTCTAATCAAATATCGAATATATTTACAACCAACAGTTAGCCTTTTAATTTCCAATATTATTATATAAATTGTGGAGGAAGTGAGGGGCGTCTTTATTATTATGGTAAGTACCTGCCATTGTTTTGGCCTCTTCCTCTGTTAACTTCATGACAAATCCATTAAAGCTCTTCCAGTAGCTGTGAAGTATAGCTTCTGGTGCAAAATCGCTGCATGAATCAGAATGACTATGATCATTTGGAAGGTCTGTATGCGCTGATTCTTATGCTTTTCTACCTTCTAATTGTAAAGTTCACACTTATTTTCAACTAGCATTTAACATTGGTTGTCTTTGTTAATACTATATCAATTACAACTATTTATCAAGGACAAAACCAGGAAAAATTGTAAGGGAGTTGAAAATTTATACTTAATATAAAATTTAATAATTATTAAAAATATAATTTTAAGTAATTATTAAATTAATATATAATAAAATTATTAAAATTAAAAAATAGAGACACATAGTAATAAAAAAATTAAAAATATAGTAACATCAAAATAAATATAATTGTTTTAATATAAAAATATATATAATAGAAATAATACAATATATATTAGTAATTAATAACATACTTTTTATTAATAAATTAAATAAAATTTATCTATAATTTTTTTATAGTAAAATTCTTTACAATTTTTTCTCATTATAAACAGCCAAATTATTTGTAAGAAAATCATTTTCTATTTTATGACAAAGCTCTATTTTTATCATGAGTAGAAAATATGATTAAAAAATTAAATAAAAAGAAATTTTGTGAAAGAGTGAGAATTAGAGAGTGCAAAATATATTATTAGTAGATCTTGAAAAATAGAGATAAGAAGTTTTTTGAAAAATTTTTAATATATTTTATTTATTTTATAAAATTTACTTTTATGATTAATGTAAGATGTTATTATATTTTTAAAAGTATGCATTTATGACTTTAAATATTAAAGGCGTAGATAAAGAATTTTGGGGAGCAAATATAATTTTTTTTTAAAAAAATAATATTATAAACATACATAATACATAAAAAAAGAAAGAAAGATTACCATTAAGGGAGGAGATGGCCGTGAGTCTTGACAAAATTTGAAGGAGTTGTAAATTAAGTTTTTTTAATAAAAATATCATAGATATATATATTAAAATTTTAAAAGATTCAATAACGTAATGCTAAGCTATAAAAAATATTTTTATTTTTAAAAACCATGCACTTATCATAATTTTATTAAAAGATTTAATAATAAATATATAAAAGAATAAATTGCACTTTTCTTTTTTTAAAGATGTCTAAATTATATAACATTCTCTTCTATTACGTTCCTCTTTATTAAAATTAAAAGATGTGACTTTATAACAAATTATGAACTACAATTATATTTATTTTGATCAAAATACTTTTATATCTATTATTTATATAATATAAACAAGTATTATATATATTTGACTAATATAAAAGTAGTCAATTTTCTAAATTTAAACTAAATTAAATTTATAGTTTTGAACATAAAGTAAATAACATTGAAATAAGTTTAAAAAAAAATTTAATAAAAGAAATCAATGTTACTCTTAAAGATATTTTAATCATATTTTAATTTTAAGAGAGTTTGTGTAAATTTTCATAACTAAAAGAAGGATTATATGATTTAAGCATCTCTAAGTAAAAACAGAGTAATTTACTCTATATAAAAATTCACCTAAATTTTCTTCTAGTGAAAATAAGAAAGAAAAAATGGAAGCGACTTGCAGTTACTATACATGGTGTGTAGTTGACAATTATAGTCATGCAAGTGGGTGTGTGGCTAAAATTTGAAAATTAAAAAAAAAAAAATGGCCCACAATGTATCAGAGATTGACAAATGAAATTTATTAATTTAGATATGTAGAACCTGGCAAGGACGTTTTGAGCCATGGTGGTGTGGAGTGAAGGTAACGATGAGGGGTTAATGCCCTTAGGGTGCCCACCCATGTACACAATGTAGGTCTGGATTCACAACATGATAAAATATAATTAATGATGAAAAATTCAAGGGAGAAACAGGGTGAACTGCATGCATATAAAAATCCTTATGAAAGGGACAAGTGAAAATAATATATGGTAGATATATATATATATATATAATTGCCTTTCGATCATCCTTAGAATACGTCTGACGAGTAAAGAGAATGCAGGTAAGAGTAGAGAGGAGAAGTAGGCGGGAGAGCAATAACAGCATGTTTGGTGCGGCACGTCGGAGAAGTTGCTATGTGCTGAAGTTTTTTCAAGGCCACTTGTTATATAAGCGACGGAAAGGGAATAGCTTTGTCCCCACTGTACTATTGCATGGTCATTCATTGCTTTATTACCATGAAATTGAATCTAATAAAAAAAGGCACCACAAACAATCTCACTTTTCCATGAGAGAGAAAACCAAAGTGTCCCAATCGCTCGATCGTCTAAGTTTCCACCTGCTTTATGACTTTGTGCATGTGGGCCAAGATATGTAGTGCACCCTATTTTCACTCCTTTATATATGCCCTTCCAGTAAAATGAGTTGAATAAAAGCATCTTTTCATCCTCCTCCATCCATAAATAACTATAATTAATGGGTAATTCATGATGCCGTGTGTAAATTGAGCACTTGAATATGACGTAGCTGGGTTTAATTTACAAGGTAGCTTGGCTAGCTCTTTAAATTGCATGTTTTATATAACTAACTTTCTATCTCATAGTGGGAAGACCAAGGCGCGACTGGAAGTCCTCCGGGACCCAGTCTTCGTGTAGTGTTCTCAATTTCTCATCTTTAGTCTTTTTCATGATATCTCCAGAAAATACTGTCTACAGTTCAATTGGGTTGTTAGGCTTTTCGTCCAAAAAACGAAAAGGGTTGTTAGAGGCATATACACTATTTTTGGTTATTACCACACCCCAAAAAAAAAAAAATTGGACAAATAGAATAACAAAAATGCACACACACATATATTATTTAACATTAATGTCAATTTAAGTTATTTGAAAGTTATTCTACATAATATATATTTTAAATATAAGAAACTTTGAACTATTTGATTACAAACTTATATAGTTATTCAATTTTTATAGAATTTGACATAAAAAGTTAATATAATAATTAATTTTAACATAGTTATTAAATTAATGAAAATAAATTTTTATAATTAAACACTAAAGACAATAAATATCAATTCTTGATTAATCCATTCTGGTGTACAAATCTCAAGATAGAGGCGAGATTGCAAAATGAATACATATTTTAAAGACAGTGACAGTGGACCCTCCAAGTTCGTCTTTCAGTGCCACAGGGGAAGCATAGGTAGCTCCATTGAGAGGAAAAACTGTGATATGTGTGATTTTGTCGTTTAGGTTGTGTTTGGGACGGATATAAATATTACTCTTAGATACTTTATATTCATCTTAATCTTTTATATATATAAATAGGAGAGAGGATAATTTGATATGCATTATATTTATTATTAAAAAAGAAAAATCACTAACCCTCTTGAAGACTCAGTGCAATTGAAGGACGCTATCGAGTCGATTACAGAGGTTAGACGGCGACAGGACGCCATCTATTGATCTAAGCCCCCGCACTGCTGTCATCACCCTTTGAATTGATTCTTTCACCGTTATATTTAAGTGGCATAACTTAACAATGTTAGAATATTTTATGATTTAAATTATTGTTGGGATATTTTAAATTATAGATATCTTAAGATATTTTATATTATTTAATATTTTAAATTTTAAATATTTTGATTAGTGACTTACAAATTCTAAAAGGCAATTTTGCTAAATAAAATCCTTGAGAGTTAGTGGATTAGTGGGTTAATATAGTTAAACAACTAAATATACTGTTTATTTTGATAGAAGGTGCATGACATTTTTTTATTGACCATTTAGAGTTTTTAGAGATTCCTAACAAAAGAGACATTTCTAGAAGTTATCATCATCAAAGTTTTTCCACTTGTCAGAAGAAGCTTTGAACAAATTGATATTCTCATCTTTGTGGTTCTAATTTAAGATTGTGAAGGCATATTTTAGGTTACTCCTTTTAAATTAAATTAATATGGTAGGAAGTATTTATATTTTATATTTTAACTATAATTAATCTCTATTGGATCACTTGAGATTGTTGTGTAATTTATGCCTGCAAGAATTTTAGCTGTATTAATTATTTGAATTTTGTCTTATACGTGGTGTTAGAGCATGGCTTTGATAACCTTTGCCTACTAATTACATTTAATGAATCTTATGTTAGGGAAGTAGAAGAATTTGAAAATTTTCTTGCATAGAATGTAATTTTAAAATTGTTGTATTCAAATATATTGGATGGAATTTTATATGCATATATATATATATATACACACACACACACACACACATATCCATTTTGATTGATATTATCATATTTGAACGTGCAACTCTATTTGAGTAAATTTGTATATGGATATGTCTGGTTGTTATGCCATGAAACTTTTTGCAAAGATTTTGATTTAAGAATTTTGGCATGCTTGTTTTGCCTTGTAACTATTTTGGATGATTTAATCAATTGAATCTTGCATGTATATGATTAGAAAAGAGTTTGGCATCTTTTGGATTCAAAAATATGAAAACCATAAAGAAAGTCATACATGTGCATTTTGGATTTGCAAAAATTTTTAGTATAGTTTTTTTCTTTTTGATGGTTGAAAATGATAGCCTATTTACTTTTGAACATTTGGACTTTTGAATTACTCAGAATGAAGGTCTCAAAAAGTTAAAAACCAATGAACTTTTACAGTGGGTCAACAACGGGCATGAATCACGTCAAGTTGATCTGACTTATTGTGGAAGATAACCAATGAGTCATTTGGGTCATCTACCCAAAAAAAACACATTGTTTTGGTTAGACGTGTTATTAGTTTCTAGGTCATTCGGCTATGTGTACTTTAAGCCATGAATTGGACTTTGTTTCTATTGTTTTTTATTTTAGTTTTAGGTTTATTTATTTGGGCCTTCTAACTGTTTAATTTTTGTATTAAAAAGAATTAGCAAGGCATTAGGCCATATGGGTTTTGGGCCATAGCTATTAGGCTAGCTTTTGGTAAAAATGTGTAAGTTTTGGTGAAAGAAGGTTATTGGACTTTTTACTTTTTTACCATTTTGGATATAAAATTGCAATGAGCCTATGTTTTTAAGTTTTGTCTAGAATTTATTTTGAGTCCTATGGACTAATTTAAATTCTGCCTTAACCTATAATTAATTTTTGACCAAAATAAATTATAAAAAATTTATTAAGTGCCAATTAATTTGTCTAAATTATAGAAAAATTATTTTTGGCAATTTTCACACATTAGAAAATTTGCAAAACTCTTATTAGTGCTATTTAACTTGTTAAATCATAGAAAATTATTTTTAGACAATTATGGCATATTTGAGACTTTGCAAAATTATTTTGGAGCTGTTTAATTTTATTTAAATTATATGAAATTATTTTAGATAAAATTTTCACACATTTATGGAATAATTATAAAGAAAATTTTTTTAATCATTTAATCAAATATAGTTTAGTTGATTAATTAATTAAATAAATTTTTATTAAGATAAAATTAATTAATGCATATTTATGGATATTTAATTGTGGATAATGAATCTAAATATTCTGTGATTAACAAGTATAAATTAAGGAGTAGTCTTAGCATTTTTTATAATTAAATACAGGTATTCTTGATTTATTCTTATGAAAATAAAGATCATATATGGATTGAAAATATCAATTATAATTACATAGGGTCAATTTTGGCATATTTGGAAATGAAAAATTAATTTAAGTGCCATCTAAATTTTATGCTATTTTGGAAAAACATTTTTAGGCAATTTTGGCACATTGAGAATTTTGTGAAAATTATTATGGTGCATTTTAATTATGAAATATTATTGTGAACAATTTTTGGCACAATTTTGGATAAATGTAAAAGGAGAAATTTAATTAATTAACCATATATAGTTTCATTGGTTAATTAATTATAACTTAACTCTCATAAAGTCATAATAATGTGAGTGCATATATATGTTTTAATGCACATAATGAACATAGATGTCTTGTTATTAGTATATTCCGTTAATGCATTCTTGGTTTGTATTTTTTTTTTAAGACATAGATATTACATAAGGATTTAAAGATATTAATTCTAATTAGGTATCTAGTTATAACATGTCTTTATCTATAGGTAAATAGTTATAATTATGTACTTGATAAGGATGAAATAGAAATTACTTTATATGTTCTAAGTAGCTTGCAAGTATTAAGAAATATGAATGCATTCTAGTTTCATCATAGATAATACATAAATATTTGTTATGTTAAGGTCTTTTCCCATAAGAAGATTGTAGTAATATAAAATTTTTGTTTAGTATATCTTGTATTGGTAAGTATACATTTAAAATGTGATGATTGATTGTCTTATATAATATTTGTGTAAGCTAAAATTAATCCTAAATTTACAACATTATCATCTCTTTTAAATACTAAAAGTATTGAAAGATCATTTTTTTAATTAGAGACAACCATACAGCATGGAAGGAGGCAACCCTCCTTTATTTAGGATGACCTTGACTATATTTTATGATAAAAAGCTTCTTGTACCCATTAATACTAGCATAAAGAGTTGAAATTGTATTATGTAAGCACTAGGAGCAATTTAATTGCCTTAGCATAATGTTTAGTAAATCTTATTTAAGGGCTAGTTATATTGGGTTTATATCTAAATGTGAAAAGGTCAAGAATTATTTATAGGCTATAAATGAAATTTATTAGTCATTAGATGAGTCATTAGCTAGTACATTAATGGTAAGTTGAATTCTCCATAAAGTAAAATAACACTAAAGGATGTGTAAAAGCATAAAAAGAAGATAAGACATGGTTGCAAAGCTCAAGTCTCTTGAGATAGAGATCTTTTTTTATTCTTGGTGCAAATGACCTTCACTTGCTACCTATTAATATGGACTATTATAGATTTTTTTATAAGCACACAATAGGAAAAGTGGACAACAAATGTCTTATTGGACCATATGTGTACAAGAAAAAAAAAAGGTCATTTTTAGAAGATAGTAAGTTCTTACATGAAGTTTATTTAGTTACTAGTTCTAAGAAGAGAGGCCATAAAGAAAAATACATATAAAAAATGATTTTCCTTAAAAAACACTTGATTGGAAAGAAAAGGCATGCTCTTATTTCTAATGTGTTTTAAATCTCATTTAGTTTTAACTTATTATAAGTGAGAATTCTTTTTGTTTATCGCATTTGAGATTGAGAGATATCCCTATTAATAGAATCAAGGGTTTATAAATAATGGGATTATTGAATCCTTAAACCTTACTGACTCTAATTTATGTGTGGACTATATTCAAGAGTAAATAGATCAACATGTTACTTAAATGGGTTAGAAGAATTTTTAAATTGTTAGAAATTATACATACTAATATATATTATTTTAATTTATGTTCTAATGATAAGAAATATCTTATTCCTTTTAGGACTTTTTATGTTACATGTACGTTTATTTTCTTTATAATTAAAGTGAGACACTCAATGTCTTTAAGGTGTATAAAGCAAAAGTAGAGAAATAATCTGATAAATAGATTAATACAAGGAAGTTAAATAAAGGAGATGAATATTTTGACTGATACACATGTGATAGACAAGTGTTTAGTTCATTTGTTAAATTCCTTTAGGAGCATAATATAGTTGCACAATATACCATATCTGGCTCACTTTATTTGTATGGTGTGGTTGAAAGAAGGAACTATATACTATTAGACATGGTGAAGAGTATACTTAACAATTTTAAACTTCCTACTTCTATAAGAAAATATGTACTCAAGACAATAATATATATTATGAGTAGGGTTCCAACAAAGGTTGTATTAACACACCTTTTGTAATATCCCAAAAATTAAGCCTTTAATTAATTTAACATTAGGTAAATTAAATAATAGAAAACATTTAATTAATAATAACATGAGAAAATCTAGAATTTTATTAGGTACAAGGAAAAATCCAGAAAATTATTAGGAATATAATGGAAATTTATAAAACGAATTAGGAATTTAATTGGAATTATTAGAAATTTTTAAGAATTTATCTCAATTTAATAAATAATAATATAAAATTAAATAACAAATAGTTAGGAAAGAATTATCACTAAACTTTTAGACCACTAAAACCTTAAAAACATATGAAAATCATTTGAAAAATAAAAATATTTAAATGACATTTATAAATCAAAATATAATTATAAAAGTTTAAGGCTTAATGTATAATTTTCATTGAGACTAAATTGCAATATTCATTGAGGTCAAAATAATATTTTCCTTAAAATAAAAATATTAAAGTTAGGAAGATATTTTTATATGAAAATGACCATGATGGTGATCAAAATAACTTCCCTAAGTAAAGCTTCCCTCAAATTAAAACCTACAAATAGATATAGTGAGTCAATGTAAGTCAACCATAAACTCCTTTACCTTTAGAAATATCTTTGATATTTTATGTAGAAGATTCATAAGATAGAAAGCAACATGATTAGTTAAGGGTAAAATCTTTAAAAAATCTAAAATATGAAACCATGGCAAAAAACTTTATTTTTGTATAAGAGGAGTTAGAAAATCTAGGAGAGAGAAAGTATGTGAGAGGACCAACTTGTATTGTCTATATATGGCACCTTTCTAACTCTTTTGTTTATATATGGCACCTTACTCTGTTCCAACACCCTTTTCCTTTAATACTATTTTGCTTTTGACACTCTTCACCCATATACAAAAAAAAAAAAAAAAAAAAAGAGAAAGAAGAATAAGAAAGAGAAAGGAAGAAGGAGAAAAGCTATAAGAAGAAAACAAGTTAAGAACATATCCCTCTGAATGGTATACAAGATTAACTTACAATTAAGCATTATCTCCATCCTTAAAAATATCCATTAGTTGCCATAATTTCAAAGAAACCTATAAGGAAAGTTAAAGGTTCATGAAACTTAGGATTTCATTCTAAATTATTGATGATAACCCTTCATGTCTTACTTGATTTCCCGCTTGTTTGTAAGGATTAGATGATAGCTAAACATGTTTTCTTAGGTAACATGAGAAGAAATAGGAGGAGAACATGAAACTATGGTTAAAACCTTCATTTTCATAAGGAAGTTTCATATCGGGCCACACATTTTTGCATAGGGCCATATGACTTTTAAAATTTTAGCACGAGTTGTATGCTGTACCATAGCCTTACCACTCAAGATTTACACTGCCTGGCCATGTAAATATGTATGGGGCCATGTATTTCCATTCATTTTTCTCCTATTTTTAGCTCTAGAATTCCACAATTTGGTTGTGTGAAATTACATAGACTGTATAATTCTTAGGCAAATGAAAAGAATGAAATTTTTATGATAAATGAATTGAATGCATACATGATTGATTGTTGATTATTTATGCACATGGTATGTATGATGTTTAAACATCCATGTATACATGGATACCTATCTAAATGCTTCTGAAACATGAAGAACCTAGGTCAAGTAATACACTTAATTCCTATCCATAGGAATTAATCTGGATCCCACACATGAATGACTTTGGCTATAGAATACCACGATATGAACCAATATATGGACAATTTAAAATACTTAAAACACTAAAAGATGTTATAATAAGAAAATAGGTTTCATTAGAATTTATTCAGGCAGCCAATGAGTATAATCTTATAAATTAGACTTAAAAGCATGCATTAATTATATGATCAGCATATCTTGACTATTTTTACCATGATCCATATGGATTATCTCTATTGTTACTAAGAACAAGATTATGTGATTATGATGAACAAGTTACCTTTAGCCTTTAATTGTATTGATTGATATTATACTAGTTACTTATTTTCAAGGAAATTATTGACCATGAAATATGACTTGGATAACTTAAAATATAAATTTAAGTAAATAGATGCTTATATGAAACTTTATTATAATATGATTATGCCCAGCTGAATATGTGTTATGCATAATAGTATGATATATGTTGTATTATATACTTAAGATAAGCTTTTTGCAGATAAAGAAACTTTAGATTTACAAGGAATAAATTACACTAGTAAATAGTCTTTTAAGAAGGGATTATAAATTTCTAATTTTATTATAAGTCTCTACGAGACGAACGATGAAATTCTAAGAAATGACCTCCATTAATAGAGACAAATTTTCTATCTATATGAAAGGAAAAGTATGATCATTTAGAATCGGCCTAGGGGTTGGAGTCCTTTATCATTTGAAGTCCCATTCTCCAAGGGATAGGTTTATGATAGAAGGGTTATAAGAAGGTTGGGAGGCCCTCATGTGGCTTCTAAGTTTTAGGTTTCAAGTTGAAGTAGTAGATCCACTATAGGGATGACTTAGTTATATTTACTTATATTAAATAAAGATTTCATTGATCATAATGACTAAGGGAAATAGTCTTTCTCCTTGATAATGTTAAAAATCTAGATGTCACATCAAATAGTATATGATGCTTGGTGGATTACTTTGATTGTGAAAACTTAAACATGTGCAAGTGGTATGAGACACTTGATACATGGCTTATGGAAATGATTCCTTTATAACTATGCCTTCAAGATAAAATTATTGGGTCCGCTTATAAGGGCATGAATAGTGATTTGATATGATAATGTACTTGATGGAGTATAGTTTATATAAACCACGGTAAGGCCTTACAAATATAATAAGAAAGCATGCCAAAAGATACCTTATTCATGAGATATGATAAGTACCAAGTTTAGATGGTACAATAAACATGATGAATTGAGCTTATTATGATCAAGTTTAAATAATATTGCTTGCAATATATTGTGATATTATATTTTACAAGTGTGTTATGGTATTTATATGCAAATAATTATTTACTAGCACAAAATGAATGACAATTAAGGCATTACGTTTAATACATTGTTTCATATGCAGAAATGATTCTATAGTTCGAACATGTTATGAAAGAAATGGAAACATGTTTCCTATGCTTGTTTGAATTCTAACATAGACTATGGTAATGAATATGTATAATTTGTTGCTCATGTTTATATGCAATAATATGTCCATTATTCTTGTATGATATAGATAAATGAATATAAAAGAAAAGATTTTTTTATATGCAGCAATTGGAGTATCAATGGTTTTGAAAACTTATATGTGTTCTTATTGAGAATATAAATTCTTAATACATTTAATGATGTTTTCAGGATTTGTTGATTCAGAGCTATTAATAAATTGAAGTGCATGGAGTATATCAAAGTACCAAGGGCTAGAAAATAATATTACGAAGGCACAAATGTTATTAGTTAGATATCTGTAGTAACAATATTTTGCTTATAACTTAGATATGAGTTACATATTGTTATTAAGATATTGTTAACATCTTTTGTAATTCTATATGATGGGATGTACAAATTCAATCATATAATATCAATATTTACAAATATTCTTGATAGAAAGTGAGAAGAGAAATCAAATTAGTAAAAGTTTTAACATTTAAATTCCTGTCAGAATTGCTTTACTTTGATAAGGAATAGGATACATAGCAACCTAGAAGTTAGAAGGTTATATTTTTTGAATTTGGAAAGGTTGAAACCCAATTTGAAACATAAACATTTGTGATACTATCCTATAGATGTAAGAGTTTATAACTCACATGAAAGAAAGTTAAACTCTAAGACTATCACTGCATATTTTGTTGGATGTATAGAGAAGTTTAAAGGATACAAGTTTTATTATCCTTTTCATTCAATGAGTTTTGTTGAATCTAGATATTTTAAATTTTGAAAATGACATAATTAATGAGAATAATCAATCACATGACTTAGTCACTAAGGACAATCGCATATAATAAATCATCTTTATTAGCTATGGTAGAACATTATTTTTATGATTCCCATCTTATTGGGGTGAATGTAGAATATAATGAAGCTCTAAAATCCCATTAGATCATGTTAAAAATGAGAAGCATTTTCATCTTAAAGATTTTACCATTTATGATAACACATCTTATAATGTAGAAAAGGCACCTCACCTAATAGTAGAGGATACTCCTATTGACCAACATCAACTTTCACAATAGGTTGAATTGAGAAGATCAACAAGGGATAGGAAATTGGTAGTCTCTAGATTACTACATAGTATACCTTATGAAATTTGACTAAAACATAAACATTAAGAATGATCCTATAATATTTTTATGAACAATAAATGGTATAAATTCCACCTTGTAAAGTTACCTAGTAAAGCTAAGGTAATTGGCTATAAATGAGTCTTTAAGACCAAAAGAAATTCATTAAGCAACATTAAGTATTACAAGGCAAGATTAGTTGGCAAAGTTTCACATAGCAAGATGAAACTAACTGCATAAAGACATTATGAATGTAAAAATAGCCTTCCTTAATTATGATCATAAGGAAAAGGTATACATAAAATAACTTGAAAGATCTTTCAAATGCTAAAGGAGAATCCAGTATGCAAGATTAAGAAGTCTATCTTTAGATCTAAGCTTACCTTACAACAATGACACTTAAAGTCCTATAATGTGATCATATTTCTCGATTTTGTTGAAAACATCATAGATCCTTATTTATACAAGAAGGTTAGTAAGAGTAAAGTCATCTATTTGGTTCTATATATGAAAAACACATTACTTATATCTAGTGACTTGGAATTGTCACATGAGGTAAAATAGCTATTGTTTAATAATTATGACATGATAGAAATGAGTAAGGTATTTTATAAGAATCCATTTAGAGATAAATCTCAAGGTATATTGGGATTATCATAAGAAATTTATGTTAATTAAGTGCGTAAATATTTCTTTATAAAAGATTATGCATCAAATGTAACAACCATTATGAGAAGGAATAAATTTAGTTTGTTTTTATGTCTCAAATATGATTTAAAAAGAAAAGAGATAGAAAATGTTCTTTCTATTTTATAGTTAATGTTTGTCTAAATATGCACAAGGCTGGATATAACTTGTATTGAAGCAATACTGGATAGATACCAAAGCCATTTAGACTTGGATCACTAAATTAAAGGATGCAATAATTGTTATGAAATGTATTTAAGGTATATTAAGTTTCATACTTATACATAGAAGTGTGTTTAAGGTACATTAAACTTCATACTTACATATAGAAGAACCAACAATTTAGAAGATATTGGTTATATAGATTTAGATTTAGTAGGATGTATTGGTACTAAAGGTCAACATTGTGAAACATCTTCATACTTGTTAAATGAGCCATATTATGGATGAGTGTAAGAATGCTAAGTAGTTATTGATTGTTATTTCTACCATGAGAGGTTGAATTTATATCTTGTTCTTAAGGCAAGTTCCCAGAGTAATTTCATTGAAGAAATTTAACTATTGAGCTTCAAATTGTTAATTTATTTTGAGCCTATTAAAGGGTACTATAAACACATAAAGACAAATGGTCATAAAACACATAAAGAATAAATATCCTATAACTAATAGCTTGCATTCAAAAGAGGTTAAAGATTATATGAGGCTTAAACCATATCCATTGGTCTAGTTGAGATATGTTTGAGTGATAAAAATTTCAAATTATGATTTGTTGTCTATATATATATATATATATATATATATATTTGTATACAATTTTGATGAGACAAACAAACATTTGAATTTGGAATTGAATAGATATTTAAGATTTATTCATAAATATTATTGCACATTTAAAACATATTGCATTTAGAATATGAAAAGTAATACTTACTTTTAGAGAATTTACTGTTATAATTCTTGTAATACGTATTTAATTTACTCATGAACTTATTATTTAGCAAATTATGTTCGAATTAAGTAGGAATATATTAGAATATTTTATGATTTAAATTGTTGTTGGGATATTTTAAATTAAATATATATTAAGTTATTCCATATTATTTGATATTTTAAATTTTAACTATTCTTATTAGTGACCCAAAAATCTAAGAAACAATTTTTGCCAAATAAGACAATTGAGAACTAATAGGCTAGTGGGTTAGTTGTAGTTGAATACCTAAATACATCATTCAATCTTATGAAAAGTGCATGATGTGTTCTTTACTGACCATTTAGAGTCTTGAGAGGTTCCCAAATAAGAGAGACTTCCTCAAAAGTTACAATCACTAAAGTCCCCTTACTTGTTAGAAGTAGCTTTTGACAAACTGATCTTCTTTTCTCTACTATTTTAATTTCAGATTGTGAAGGCAAACTTTGGGCCACTACTTCAAAATTAAATTAACATGTTAGGGGGTATTTATATTTTATGTTTCTATTGCAATTGATCACTATTGGGTTAGTTGAGACTATTATGTAATTTATGCCTATAGGAAATTCATCAGTATTAATTATTTGAACTGCATCCTACAAATAGATCACCGTTTGATATATATATATATATATATATATATATAACTTTGGCTCAATAAATATTGAAATAAGATTGTTTCATTGGTGTAATTATTCTTGCACATACAAGATAAAGAAAGCAATAATATTCCTTAATAATAGTCCCATCAAGCTAAGTTTTTGCCTTTTCTCCCTAAATTTTGTTTTCAGTAAATTTAATAAGGCCTTAATTAGTTATCATTTACCAACCAACAATTAGTGTGGCATGTGCCTTCTCAGGAAAAGACGATACTTTTAAATAGTTTGAGTTTTGTTGCTAATCAAGTTAGGACTTCATTCCTTGGGTTTCTTTGTAGTTTTTGTTCTCGTGTTTTGGGTGTTTAGCCATTTGTTTTGCCAAAAAACGGTTTTTGTTAAATATAAATTGACCAGCTTATAGGTAATGGTTATGATTAGAATTTCCAACTCCAAATAACTTTTTAATATACTTGTTCAAACTTAGTTTTTTAGTGAATTAATCCCTTAAAATTGGTTTCAAGTATAATTTTGGCTCCAAGGAGTAGATTTCCTTATCATTAAATCTACTTTCTTGAATTGCCAAATTTAAAAAAAGTATTTTGAGCTAAAAAAAGTATTTAGATTAATAGAGGGTGTCTTAGTCAATTAAATTAAAATGTAGCACGTCGTCCATTTTAGAAAAGGGGAGTGCATACTTTAAAAATAGAGGGGACAATTGTATAATTTTAATAAAATTCAGAGAATGTATTTCAGTTAATTAGATTAAACTATAATGCAACTTTTGATTTCAAGGAAGAAAATATATATTTTGAAAATAAATGAGACATCCATAAAATTTTAGAAAAATCTGCGGAAGATTTATGTAATTTACTCTTAATATATATAACCTTGGCTTGGTAAATATTGAAATAAAACTGCTTTATTGGTGTAATTATTTTACACATACAGGATAAAGAGAGCAGTACCATTCCCTAAAAGTAGTCCCGCCAAGCTAAGTGTTTGTTTCATCTTCGCTGGGATTGTATCCAATAATGTCGCTATACACCACAATGGGACTCCTTACTTGGAAAGTACCATCATCCCAAACCAAAGAGGCAGAGACTATGTCCACATCGATTTTTCCTTCTATAGTGAGCGTGAATGACTTCTTCTGCCCCGCATATGTGAAGGGCAAAACTCTAGGACTTACTTGAATATTTAACACAGATGGAGCAGTGATCTTAGCTTTATATTTGGATTTGGAGGACCCAACATTGGTCACAGTCCTATAAGAAATGCGAAAGAAAGGTGTTGAATAATTTATGTAATAAGCAAAGGATGGAAGATTGAGGTCCCCAGCTGTTTCATTTTTAAATTGAGCACAACTGCTATGGTGGTCTCCAGTAATAGCTCGAAGCTTTTTCTTGTCATAAGCTTCTCCACACAAAAACTTCACATAATCAATTTCGCTAACATCATACACTAACCCAGGATTCACTGCCTTAACAGGGTCGATTTGCCCAGCTCCATACGCAAATTCAGCATCGGGATTCAGAGCAGCACTCAAGGGAACAGCTGCAAATTACAAAGCAACAGAGTCCATCAGGCATGCTCCATATTCGTGGCAGAACCCAACTTCGGCTAAAAACCAGCTTTTAAGTATTGGATTTATGCTCTAGCAATCCACTTTAAATGGAAAACTAATGGTCCGAATCTATGAATAAAGTTTAGACATATCCATATTTATTTTGATATATATAACTTTTTCTCAATTTTATTAGAAAAAAATAATTCTATGAATATAAGCATTTTACTAAGATTACAAATAAACAAGCTTGAATGATTACCAGTGGTCATAAGGGCGGACTTGATGGCAGCAGGGGACCATTTGGGATGGAATGATTTGATGTAAGCAGCTGCGGCAGTAACATGAGGGCAAGCCATTGAAGTGCCAGACATTATGTTATAGTGTGCTACTCTATTATCACCTTTTACCTCTGAAATAGGAGATATTGGAGACCATGCAGCTACAATGTCCACTCCTGGGGCACTTATATCTGGCTGCAACACAGCACCATAAAATGATTTCACAAATTACTATTATAAACCTTGAATGTAATTTGTAAATTAATTAGCTATGAACATGTCAAGTAATGTTACCTTGAGTATGTTGGGCGTAATTGGATTAGGACCTCTAGATGAAAAGGATACTATGTAAGGGGCGGATGAGTCTTTTTCCTCGTCGGTCTTAAATAAAGTTGCTGTAGGATTACTGGTAGCAAGTAGTATAGATATATGAGGAAAGAAAAGAAACACAACACTTGGAATTGGCCTTAATATTTTGAGACTGAAAATTTAATACCTGTTTGAATTCAAGTAGGAGCGTATATGTGTACTGTCCTCATGACTAATGTGAGTTGCAGGCAGAGGAAATATACTCGCAGCGTCTTTTGCCAGTGTAGTTGCTACTATAACACCAGCAGCTTCAGACATGAGCACTTGAACATCTCCGTATCCCGAGTCACAGAGAACGATTTTTCGCTTCACCAATGCTTTGTTCAAGGAGTTATCGCTGCAAGACCTGTGCCCTCACCTCATAATGTAATTAATTACTAACATTTCAGTTAATGACATTAAACTCGATCTCTAATAAATACTTCATCATTTGTACCTTGATTCTGATGAATTATATCCTCCTAAGATATTGGGTGCGTCTCCAGCATAAATCACCGGATAATATTTATCTTTGAGGTCAAATGTATTCACTGAAACTCCCTGCATTTGGAGACAAACGGCTGAAGTGTATTCTGAAATGTATTAGGCTGTTACAGTTTATTAGTTAATGTGAGTGATGATTACCCTAAAAGCCAAGCCATTGCCTAACTGAAGCTTGGTAAAGAACTTTCGGTCCATAGTGGATGCAGCCACGGAGAGCAACCATGGAGCTAAGCTTGTAATGGTGTAAAGCCCGGGACCCGTGTTGCTTGCAGAATTAGATGTTAATATGCCTCTTTTAATAGCATGAAAAGCTCCTATTGCAATTGGATCGTGGAAATAGTTGCGGGGGCTTTTCCCTCCAGCTGAAATGGAAATAATGTCCACGCCATCAGCAATTGCTTCATCGAATGCAGCCAGTATGTCGGCATCATCGCAGCTATCCTCGTCCAGGGACCAGCACACTTTGTACGCAGCGATGCGTGCTGATGGAACCCCTCCTCGCGCTGTCCCAGAGCCAAGGCCTAGTAGACTTGCGGACCCAACCAAGTTTCCAGCAACTGTGGATGCCGTGTGGGTCCCATGCCCGTTTGAATCTCTTGGACTTGTTATATCATCTTTCCCATGCCTTCCATCTATACGGAAATGTTTCGCTCCTATTATTTTGCTGCGTATATAATGTATACAAACAGTGACTCATTGATAGTGAAACTAATCCATCAATTTCTTTATGGTGAGATGATGAGAGATATGTATATACTTATTGCAGGGGAAGTTATGGCAAGAGCCCTTCCATTTGGTGGGCGGAGGACCAAATCCTTGGTCCTTGAAGCTTTCAGATTCTGGCCAAATTCCTGAATCAATGACGCCCACAATTATGTCGCTCTCCAAACTTCTTCTTTTGACTTTCTGGGGAAAGCCGAGGAAATCCCACGACCTTGTTGTATGGAGTTTGTTCTTTTGGTTCGAGAAAACCGACACTACATCATCCATTCCTAATCAAATACCAAATATATTTATAACAACAATTAGCTTTTTAATTTTCAATATTTTTCTGTAAGTTGTGCAGGGAGTGAGGGGTGTCTTATTATTATGGTACCTGCCATTGTTTTGGCTTCTTCCTCTGTTAACTTCATGACAAATCCATTGAAGCTCTTCCAGTAGCTGTGCAGTATAACTTCTGGTGCAAAATCGCTGCATGATCAATCAGAATGCCCATTCATTTGGAAAGGTCACTCTTATAATGATATGCTCTAATTCTTACTATCTACTTTCGAATTGTAAGGTTTACCCTTTTTCTACCGACATTAATTTTATTTCTGCAACACATAATAGTTTACTATAAACCATTGATGTATTAATTAATAGTGTTAATATTTAATATACGCTGTAATAAGAATACAAATAACTTCATATATATGTCCAACCTGCCGAGGACGTTTTGGGCCATGGCGGTGTGCAGTGAAGGCAATGATGAGGGGTTAATGCCCTTAGGATGATCGCCCATGTACACAATGTAGGTCTGAATATATGAGTGGAATAGAATGACGATAAGTGTTATTGTGGAATGCTAAGGTGGGGGAGACAGTCAAAGTGCATATGCAAGTGAAATATAAAAATATGTATGAAAGGGAACAAGTAATTAAATAACATATATGGAAAAGAGAATAATATGTATAGATTTGCCTTTCGGTCATCTTTAGAATACGTGTGAGTAATGAGAACGCAGGTAAGAGTGAGGAGGAAGAGTAGGCGGGGAAGCAGAGAGAGCATGTTTGCTGGAGGAGATCTTGCTAGCTATAACCTCAAGGCCCTGGAGGCCACTTCTAATATAAGCCAAGGAAGTGGGAACAGCTCCTTGTCACTGTAGCACAATCGTCCATTGCTTTTATCAACAATAAATTATTGTTTTTTATTATATAAAGATGCTTAAATTATACGATCTCCTTTTTTATTATTAAAATATGTATAAATTTTTCTAAGTTAAAATATAATTAAAATTTTTAAAAAATATTATTAATTTTTTTATTAAAAATATAACGTAATAACTTTTTTAATTTTATTTCAATGTTATTTCTTTGTATTAAAAATTAAAATTTTAATTTATTCTAAATTTTAAAAGATTGATTATTTTTACATTAATTATATATATATATATTGAATATTTGTTATATTATATAAATAATATATAAAAAAATATTTTAGTCAAAATAAGTAAAATTATAATTCATCTTTTGGCATAAAAGATATTAACATAATACATCTTCTAATTTCAAGAAAAAATATAAAATTTTAAATTAATGAAAAAATATATAATTTGAACATCTCTTAAAAAAGAAATAGAATTCACTCTTATCAAACCAAAATTCAATATTATTTGAAGGTCACAAAGTGACAGCTTTCCCATCCTTGGTGATAATTAATCTTTATATTATGTGAACGAGGACCGAGAGATGTAGTGCTCTCCCATGTCCCTTCCTTTCAGGCCTAGGGAAAAAGTGCCCATGCCACCTCCACTTCTTTATGCCTCCTAGTAAAAATGACTCTGTCCTTGTCTTTCAACTCTGGGAATCTTCTCATCCTACCACTCCATTCACTTGCAGAAAGTAGTGAACATCTTTACTTACTTCTTACAATATTAATTATTGTATATATAACCTAGTAACTAACTGAATATAAATTTTTAGTAATAGTATATAGAAATTTTATTGAATTGTTATGAAAAAATTATTCTTAGTAAAGAAACAAAAAGTAGTTCTCACAATAAATCATTTTCCTTTTGATGATTTATAAAGATGTTTAGAAAATCTATAAAAAAAAAAAAAGATGGATTAATATGATTAATTAGTAATTCATAAATCATGATGTTCTGTGTAAAATAAGCTTCTTATTTTTTGTTTTTATTTTTTTCCGGTGGTAGAAGGAGGGGCCAAAGGCCCATAAGATGATCGATTAATCATAACGCAACTGGATTCAATAGCTCATCATTTTCCACCACTTCTTTATGCCTCCCAGTAAAATGACTTTGTTCTTGTCTTTCAACTACAGAAACTTCTCATCCCAATCCTTTCACTTGGAGAAAGCTGTGAACAATTTTGCTTATTTCTTACAATATTTATTATTGTATATATAATTCAGTATTTAACTCAATATAAATTTTTTGTAATTGTAGTCAGAAATTTTATTAAATAGTTATGAGAAAATTATTCTGAGTAAAGAAGAAAAAACAGTTCTCAGAATAAATCATTTTCCTTTTAATGATTTTTACAAACGATGGATTAATATGATTGATTAGTAATTCATGAATCATGATGTTCTGTGTAAAATGAGCGAACCATCGTGCAGTCGAGTACAATGTTTCACCATGTCCCACCAACAATTAGCTATTGAGCTCCTTAAATTGCTTGAATAAATTAAATTTATTCACAAAATTTCATATAATAATTTAAATTTTCAAAATTTAAATTAATGTTGACATATGGTATATAAATTTCAATGATCAAGTGGTCATGATAAAAGTTATGAAAAGCGAAAACTCTTACTCTCTAAATCTTTTATTTAGCAGTCCTCTGTGTGTGTGGTGCCATTTTATTGAGTAATCAAAGGATATTAGGTTGTGTTTGGAATAATTGAACTGGAAGGATGAAATGAGAATGGAAATGAATTTATCACGAAAAGTGTGTTTAGCAGGAGGGAATGAGTTTCTTAGAATGCTGATGGAAACGAAATTCCCACAAAATACTGAGAATTAGTATTTACCATAACAAGGAAAAAGACAATCTTGTCCTCAACTAAAAATAAAACATATTCTTTCACCCCAAAAAAAATTACTCATTACACATTTAGATTGTCAAAATCAATATTTGGTAGGTAAGGGAATTCGAATCCTCTCCCATAAATTTTCTCACCATTATCTTCCTTACAAAATCTGAATTATCCAAATTAAGATCTAAATGGTCCGAATATTTTTTTATTTTTTTGAACTTAAACATCATTTTTTTAAGTTTGCAGTTAAAAAATTGTTTTTATTTTGTATGCTATTTCTGTTTAAAAATTATTTTTTAAAAATAAAAAAATTAGAGTTAAACTATTTAAATTAATCTAGATGGTCTAAATTTTATACTGGATAGAATACTAGAGAAAACATGTGAGGGGACCTGTTTCATGGTAGGTGATATCATTTCCTGCACAAATATTAATAGTATTTATTAAAGATATTTGAACAAATGATGAAAAAAATTATTAATGGTATTTATTTATAAAAAACAAAATAATAACAGTATATGTTAAAATTATTTTGTACAAATTAAAAATATTTAAAAACGTTTTAATTTTTTTATTAAGAGTAATTAAAAGCTTAAAAAACTAAAAATTTTAGTTGTGAAGAGTCTTTTCTTGAACATTAATAAATAAAAATGAGAGAAAAACACTAGATAAACAACCAAAAAAGTTTATGAGTCTTATGATGTGTTAAAATTTATATCTCATAATTTCTTGAACATTAATAAATAAAAATGAGAAAAAAACACTAGATAAACAACCAAAAATGTTTGAGTCTTATTAAATTTATATCTCATAATTAAAATTTTTAGTTCTTCAAACTTTTAAAATAATTTCAAAATTCAAACTTTTAAAATAATTTCAAAATTTAGAATCTTTTACAATAAATATTTTCAATTTATATGGATTATAATTCTTCCTTTTATAGTTATATATTCTTTTGGAAACATGATTGGATAGTGCAGAGATATTAATTTTTGCCCCTTTGAATAATAGATTACAAGTGGACTGAGTGACTTTGAAAGCTCTTCAAATCCATTCATCTTCTTTTATAAATTTATAACCAAACCCCTCTTGAGTTTGTATCTTTTTTATTGTTTTTATTAAGGTTAAAGAGAAATGGATATAAAATATTTGAGAATTCACTTAAGTGGTGGATCTTATGTATTTAAGTAAGACTTATCATTTAATTGAGTCTTATATATTTTATATTTAATATTTTAAATTGTCAAAAAATTAAAAAAAAAAAAAGTAAAGAAGGTTTTAAACTCAGCCTGTATATTGACAAGGAATGAATGGGTCATAGTTGTGCAGACAATACAACCTCCATAATTGATTAGGCATAAGTTTGGAAAACAACATAAATAATTGAGTCCACTCTCCTACATCGGTGAATGCGACGGGACCAAATTATACGCAATTACAAAAGCACGTCATGACGTGATTGATGATAAGATGCAAAGAAGGTGACTTGGAGAAACATAAGCCGTTTAATTCATTTGAATATTCAATAGACAAAATGATCCAAGCAAGACCCACAAGTAAACATTGTCTTCTTGTAGGATTGTGCCTTCTCGTGTTTCACGATGCAATCACTTTTGGCCCGTTTCGGCTTTCGGCTCTTGCCCTTTCCCATATCCTATCAAACAAGCCCTTTGAATCTAATAATTCATGAAATATTTTTATATTTAGCATAATAATTAGAATAAGAACAGAGTGGCTCGTGCTTCATGCACATACCTCATTCATTTAGCCAGCAAGTAATTTTTTTTTAATATCATGCAAAATTTTATATAAAAATTAGTTTTAATTTTTTTTTACAATTACTCAATTAAATAATTTAAACTCTTAGATTTAATTTAGACAAGTTAAAATTTTAAATTCTTTTTTTTAATTAGAACAGAGTGCCTCGTGCTCTATGCACATATCTCAAGCTAGCAAGTAATGTTTACTTATATCATGCAAAGTTTTATATAAAAATTATATTTTAGTTTTCTTTTGTAATCCAACATTTTTAATTAAAGATTTTTTTTTCAATTGCTCAATTGAGTAATTTGGATCTTCAGATTTAATCTAAACGATCTCTATTTTTAGGTTTTTTTTTAATCTAAATTATTAATTTTTTAAACTTATAGTTAGAAATCTGTTTTTATTTTACATTCTTTTTTATTTAAATTTTTTTAAATAAATAAAAATTTCAAAATTCGGGCAAAATCAAATTGTTGCCTTGAGAATGCAAGGCTACAACTTTTCTCATAAGCCAAGAATTATGTTGTTAGTAGTTGCAAAGTTTTAACCTTTAATATAATAACTTAAAAAGATAAAATTTATATAAACTATTATTTATTATATTATATTTTTAATATATAAATTAAAAAAATTATATTTAATTATTATTAATTTAACTACAATTTGACTAGAGTTGAATTATTGATTCATGAATTATTGCTTTTATTAGTTCAATAATTAATTTAATTTTAAAAAAAATCAAAACATATAGACTACTTAATCCCTAACTGTCATCTAATTCTATGCCACATGAGGTGAGTTAGATGTAGTCGATAATTTTTTTAATAAAATTATAGGTAATGACTTCAAATTAAAAAATAAATAAAAAAATATTTATACTAAAGAATTTGAAAAAAATTTTCATGAGATCTTCTAAAATAATTTTTAAATTTAAGATTTTTCAATATGAATATTTTCAATTCAAATCAATATGATGAATTAGTAAGTCATGTGCCACCAACAATAAGCTAGCCAACTCCTTAAATTTATTCATAAGCTTTCATATAATAATTTAAAATTTTAATCTTTAAATTATTTTGAATCTAGTGTCTTTTGGATTATGAACCAAACCTAAACAGATAAGATTTAATATACAAAGTTATTAGTGAAATTTATAACTCCTATGAACCAAGAACTCTTAGGTACGTTAGACGTTTTATTAGTCACATTACACCTTTCACAATTTCTGTTGTTAACGTTGTTTTGTGCTAATAGGCCATGTACGCCTAGTAGTTTATGAATGTTTTAGAGATTTCGCCATAATCTTATAGGAGCAGCCCTTACTCCATATTCATATAGGTGATTTTATTAAGTGTATCTGCAATGAATACATCACTCATTAAAAACATCTCACTCATCCTTTCATTCAATGCATTCTACCACTTTTTCATATCATAAAAAGGGATTAAAACTAATAGTGCTAACAGAATTAACAAATGACTTGTTATTACTCATATGAATCTTCTTCATGGGATCTCCAATCATAAAGGCTGGGTTACCATCATTGTTAATTTCAAATTGGTTTAAGTCCTATTCCTTTTGATATTTCAAGAATTAATTTTCTTCTTAGAGGTTCTACCAAATTCACTTCTGACCTTACACAATCAATTGATATAATTTGATCTTTTAACAATTGTTTTACCATATTATGTCTTAAACATATGTGTCTATTTTTATTATTGAAAGTCTTATTCTTTGCAATGGTTATTGTTGCTTGACAATCACAGTGCATAGATACAGATGGTGTTGGTTTTATAAACAACAGAATATTTGCTGAGAAGTTTCATAACCATTCAACCTCATTATTAGTCAATTCTAGAACAATAAACTTTGACTCTATAGTTGACCTAGCAATGATTGTTTATTTAGCTGATTTTGAAGTTATTGCACCACCATTAAAGGTGAATACATAACCACTAGTGAATTTTGTTTCATCTGAATTAAAGATCCAGTTAGTATCACTATATCCTTCTAATATAGTAGGAAATCCATTATAAATAATATCATAATTTATGGTATCTCTTAAATATCTCATTAATCTGACCAATACTACCCAATGATCATGATTCAGACTATACGTATATCTACTCAATCTACACACAGCATATGTTATGTTATGTTATATTAGGTGAAATTCACTAAATGCAACAGACGCTTAATAATTTGTGCATACTTAGATTGAGCTATAGGCTCACATCTATTTTTCTTTAGTTGAGTGTTAGTATCATAAGGAGTATGCATTGGTTTGTCACCAAAATGACTAAACTTCTTAAAAAGTTTGTGAACTAGCTTTTTTGTAAAATATTATTTTTACCTATCCAGAAATAACTAATTAATTCAAATTAATTAATTGTGACTAATTTTCTAAGCATTTTCAATTTTTGAATTTTAATTTTCCCCCCACGTTTTTACACTTTCTTTCCCACTCTTGACTACTAGATTACACGAAATTACCTGTTGTTCTATCTCTTGATTTTTTTAAAAGAGTTTGTTTAATCCTAAGAAACTTTCACAATTAATTTTATAGTGCAGCATGTAATACCTTAGTTTCCTAGCCTTTAAATCGTACCACATATGCTTATCTTACACATTTACATGAAAATAGCATGGTGAGTTGCGGCATTTTACATTATGGAAAGCCCATTTAACTCATTTTTGGCTTTGAGGACCATGAGAGCTCATCAATATCATTTATCATTCATACTATATCTATTCATATAAGAAATATCACATTTCTTCTCATACATTTTGGGTTTGGAACCATACCTCACCATATTAGAATTTTGCTCTTGGGGTTTAAGGTTCTAGATTTCTAATATAAATTTTAAAAATTCATAACTATATTTCAATGATGAAGGGGTCATGTTAAAAGTTACAATTCTTGACAATCATTTACTCAAGAAATTTGTTACAAAACTATTCAATCGACTTAAAGTTTATAATAAATAATATTTTATTTTTCACACAAATTTTGAAAAATAATTTAAACTAAATGGACAAATTGAAATTACAAAAAGCTAAAGCTCTTAGTATCTAAACCTTTTATTCAATTTGTTGCATTCTCATTTTCTCACATTAATAATGATGTGTGATGAAATGTTTAGTGTTTAACGTTTAGTCTGTTTACCATAAAATGAACGTATTTTTTTATATAATTTATGTAATATTTATTATATTTTTATTTTTTTTACTCCATTTATTAAATCACATTTTTTAGAGATACAAAAATTATTTTTTTTATTTCATCTATTTACATTTTATATAAATAAATCACATTATATATATATATATATATATATAGTCATTTCTATTGAGTAATCAAGAGTGCAATAGTATTAGTTGTGTTGTGCAGCCGCAAAAGTGCTTTCTTTAAATTTGCTTGTTTTCTGTGAACGTGTCCCTTTAGTATTCCCAGGCCAAGTTTGGTGCTAATATGCAACTTCAAAATAATTAAAAGTGTTGTGATTAAAGTTTATTTAAATTAAAAATTATATTGATTACATTGTAGGAATTATAGTGGGCTACAATCAATTAATTTTGTTTTTAATAAAAACGGGCTGATTTATGATCCATTAGAGATGCATGTGAGGCCCACTTATGATTAGTGATCCTTTTATTTTGGGCTGGATATCTAATTGATTAGTATGGATAAAAGTGCAGGCCCATAACTCATAGGCCCATAATGGGTGGGTACTAGAGTTCTATTTAAACTTGGCTAGGTCCCTTCTGTGTTCACGTCGAATTCTAACTCCACAACTTACCCCATTATAAGTTGTGATAGGGAGTGTGAATCACAGAAGAAGCCCTAGTTTCTTCAAACCTTCAGGCATTCAGAATCAACAGGGTATTCTAAATCTGCAACAATGTCTTCTTCAGGTAATCAATCAAGTATTCTAATTTCATATAATTGTCTTCAATTTATTCTTACATTTGGTATCAGAGCCACAGTTATATGATTTAGAATCTAATTGATAGAAGACATGATCATATGCATAAAAGTTTTAAATAAACGCTATTTTCATCCATATAATCTTTATAAATAAAATTAGATGATATTCAAAGAATTAAAATTTAAAACTTTAGGGCTTTTGCATATATTGATATTCTGAATTAATTGATGCCTAGAATTTGAATTGCTATGCACTATAAAAGGAGAATTTTGCATTTAAGATTATAGATTAGGGTTTCATGATTCAATTTCAATTCTTGCAAAATAGTCCAAATTAATGAATAATTTTTGTATTATTGAGTTTCCCTTAGCCATGTAAGTATAACCAGTGTTCTAATTGCATCAAGAATTGGCTAATTCCATGGAAATTTCGAATTAAAATATCTAAGTTAGGGTTTGCAAGATTGAAATTTCAATCTCATTAATTACTGCAAATTGATGCATAATTTTCGAATATGGTGTTCCTTATGATCATACAAAAGAAACCCACAAATCAATTGCATTAAAAATTAGCTGAATATAGTGCAATTTCTTTCGAAAAAATTTCGGCCATCTCTGTCTCTTAGAACTCGAAATTATGCATTGAAATTCTGCAAATTGGTGGATTAAATTTGGGGCTTTTGCTGTTAAATTGTTTCGAAAGAAAATATGAATAAAAAACACACGACAATTGCAAGAAAAATCATCAAGAACCACCCAAATTCGAGCTTCATGTAGCTCGACGAAAGAGGAGCTTCTTGCTTCGAAAATCCATGAAAAACTCAATGAAATTTGGGGATTTTAGTTTCAATAGATTTAGAATGGGATTAGGAACAAAAAGCATAAGAAAATCGCATGAAAAGGGGCTTGAAAAAGCGAAACCCGGTTTCGAAACCCACGGGTTCGCATGACCCGTTTCAGCAACTGGTTCGACCCGCTGGAGGTTGAAGATGGAGTCTGAAACGAAGCCCAGTCGCGCCTCTGGAGAGTGAGAGAGAGTGTAGCTTCTATAGATGGAATTTTTCAGTTCCGTTTTTTGCGTTGCAATCTATATTTTAAATGTGATTTTTTGAAATATGTTTTATAATTTTTTGACCACTATAAATATTTTTTATATAAATATTAATATATATAATATATTTTAATACTTATTTAGACGATTTTCTGAAAAGTGATATATTGAAAAATTAATTTATTATATTTTGAATCTTATGATGATATTCACTCTCCACAAATTATAATATGTATTTGTCTACTCTCAAGCCTAAAACATATGCCTTAATATGTTTGTTTTAATAATATATATGATTTTGTTTCAATTATATTTGCATGAGGCCTCTTTGGGAATGCTGAAGAATTTGTTTATGGACAGTGAGGTATAATATTTCACCTCTTTAAATACTGTGCCATAATTTTGGGCAAAATATAAATAATTCCTGTGCAAGGAGTTTTATAATTATTATGGATAATTAACACCAAAGTGGAATTATTCATATTAATGTATAAAATTTCCTTGTAATTTGAGGAAGGCTTCTAATTATCTCATGCTATAACCTGCCCAAAGGGGGTTATTGTATGTTATAATTAAGAGTTAATTTGGGATGAAGTTAATGGAAAATATATTGTTTTAAAATATTTATCTGCCTAAAGGGGATAGATATTTGAACCCAATATATTCTCACTGATTAACTCATATGAGATTCTGATCTAGGTTGTGACCTTGATTTGTACGTTCTGCCCAAAGGGGAATGTACTATTATGTTGGCCTCATTGTCATAGCTTGTTTTAATTAAAAGCTATGTTTGAATTGCCCTTATTATTTATTCTGATGCATTCCAATTTTGCAGTTACATTTTCTATGAATAACTGTTTTGCTTCAATTGAGATTTTAATTGGATCAAATTATAACAAATGGAAGCAAGACCTATAATTTTCCTTAGGAATTGCTGACCTTGATCTGGCACTGCGTGAAAGTAAGCCTGAAGTGAATGAGAAGAGCACAATTGAACAGAAAGAGTTCTTAGCTAAATGGGAGAGATCCAATAGACTTAGTCTAATTGCCATTAAGAGGGCTATCTCTGAGCACCTACTTAGTGGCTTACCAGAAACCACAAGTGCTAAAGAATTTCTTACTGTCTTGGGAGAAAGATACCAAGTATCCAATAACGCTGAGTCTGGATATCTTATGAAAAAGTTAACTGATATGCGGTACGACAATAATGAAGGAGTAAGGGAGTTCATTTTGAAGATGGTTCACATCCAAACCAAGCTGAAAGCCCATAACATTGACCTAAATGAGAATTTCATTGTCTCACATGCCTTGAACTGCCTACCTGTCGAATTTACACAAATCAAAACAGCCTATAATACCTTTGGTGAAAAGTGGACCATTAATGACCTCATTACCAAGTGTGTGGCTGAAGAAGAAAAGTTGAAGAAAGAAAAGAGTGACCTATCCTGCGAACTAACCCTTTTTACTTCCCATGATAAACCCTATTCTGGCAAGGGTAAATGGAAACATAAGAGAAATCAATTCAATATTCCTCATAAGAATCAAAATTCAAGGAAACCAGGCATTGGTCAACAACATGATGTAAGAGGTTCTAAATCAACTCTCATTAACAAAAACATATGGTGTTTTTGGTGTAAAGAAAAGGGGCATAAAAAGAATGATTGCACAAAGTTCAAGACTTGGCTAGAGAATAAGCAGAAATTTGAAAGAATTCAAGAATCTGAAGAGACCAAATCTAAGAGAAAGCAAGATGAGGGTAGCAAAGAATCTTAAAGTAGTGTTGGAATCAGTGGGAGATGTCATTTTAGTTTTGGCAACCGGATATGAAACTGTTTTGAAATATATATATATATATATATATATATATTTTGGTACCTTCTTTTAAGAGGAATTTGATTTCTATTTCTTATTTAGATAAATTTTAGTTTTTATTTTAATATTAAACTTCCAAATTATTGGTTATGGACATTTAATGGATGATTTATATATAAATTATCCTTAGTTTTTTATAATATTTCATCATCTTTAAATAATTAGGTCTATAATTAGAGGAAAAATCACTAAGAGTAAATAGAAAGGTGCGACTAGAAGTTTAAGTCTTTTAGAAATCATTTACACAAATATTAGTGGACTTTTTTATCATATTATTTGTGGTAATAGGTTCTTTATCACTTTCATTGATGATTTCTATTGATTTGGTTATCTTTATTTGATTAAAGAAAAGTATGATGCCCTTAAAAATTTAAAATTTTTAAAATTAAGGTAGAAAAATAGTTAGAAAACAAATTATAGTTACCTCATCTACTATACAAGTAGAGTTTATTGGTTGTTACGTTGATGCTACTCATATTATTTGATTAAGCAATTTAATGACAGGGCTTTATATTGTAAATTCTGTTGTTCAACCACTAAGAATTTACTGTGACAATAGTACTGTAGCATTATACACAAAAAATAATAAAACTGCTAGTGGTTCTAAGCATTTGGAGTTGAAGTATTTGACTGTCAGAGATTTAGTGAAGAACAATAAAATAGTTGTTGAATATATAGACACAGATTCTATGTTAGCTGATCCCTTGACCAAAGGACTTAGGCCCATTGTGTTTAAAAGACACGTTGATAACATGGGCATAGTAAGTTCTTTTGATATGTTTGGTTAGTGGGAGCTTGAGTTTTATATCATTTTCCTTTTATATCGAACAATTTTTTTTTTTGATACTTTTAACGTTCATATGGCTTGTATTTCGGCTAATTTGATAATACATTAAATTTTGGTATTATATATATTTTTGAATATATGCATCAATTGTAAAATTTTAAACTCGGTGTCATTAAAACCACTATGCCTGTGGTCGATGCCATATTGGAGTTGAGGCATGATGGTTTCTTGATAAACCATACAATTTCTCTGGCTTTAAAGCACTTGAGAGAAATTGTGAGGACTGACAAAGAAAATAGTAGTTTGGCTATTGGATCACATTGTCATACTATTTTCTTGCTGCACTCCACACTAATGACTAATCGACGGAGTTAGTGACATTTGTAATCATGGAAGGTTTAATATCAATAATAGATATAATAACCGCCATGATTCAATGTCACTCAACTTTAGTTGGATGGAGTCATATTGGATATCGCATCTTGGATCATTTGTTTTTCAAAATGTGGCCACATTACAAAATTAGTTATTAGCCCGAGAGTCGTTTTTAAAATAAAAGTTTTTGAAATAAACAATTGATTTTGCCCAAGTGGGAGAATGTAGGAATTATAGTGGGCTACAATCAATTAATTTTTTTTTTAATAAAAACGGGCTGATTTATGATCCATTAGAGATGCATGTGAGGCCCACTTATGATTAGTGATCCTTTTATTTTGGGCTGGATGTCTAATTGATTAGTATGGATAAAAGTGCAGGCCCATAACTCATAGGCCCATAATGGGTGGGTACTAGAATTCTATTTAAACTTGGCTAGGTCCCTTCTGTGTTCACGTCGAATTCTAACTCCACAACTTACCCCATTATAAGTTGTGATAGGGAGTGTGAATCACAGAGGAAGCCCTAGTTTCTTCAAACCTTCAGGCATTCAGAATCAACAGGGTATTCTAAATCTGCAACAATATCTTCTTCAGGTAATCAATCAAGTATTCTAATTTCATATAATTGTCTTCAATTTATTCTTACATACATGACATCTTAATTAAAAATTAACAAACTGATGTCATTTTATTTTATGTGATTCAAAAATTTAATTTAATAATCAAATATCTAATGTACAATTTTAGAATAATTAAAGGTATTGTAATTAAACTTTAATTTTACTAAAATTACATGAACCATATGATATCATAAATGTTTGTATTTGACTAGATATAAATGCATAAATAAACATTACATATCAATAATTAATTCATCAATTAATCAACTAAGCAAAATGTGACTAATTTACTAATTAAAATTCTTCATTTAATTTAACACAAATGTATCATAATTATTATCTATTAATCAACTAAAATTAGGCATAATTAAATAACATCATAAATGAATTTCCATTCCAAAATGTGCCGAAATTGCTCCAAAAAAAAATCCTCCAAGATTAGGCAAAATTTACAAGAACTGAAAAAACTAATTTCATAATAATTTTTGACAAAAGAATCACTAAATATTACCAAAAATTAAATTAAGTTTGCCCGGAATATTTTATTGAAATTTAGATAAATTAAATGGCACTAAATAATTTTGCACAAAATAAATTGTCAAGAAAAATAATTATTGCTAAACTATTGATCAAAATAGGTCTCAATTATTTTATCCAAAACAGCACAAAAATAATGTAATCTTGGCCCGTGAAAAATTTTGTCCAAAAACTTGTCAAAAAAATGAGGCCCATGCAATTTTATAATCCTCAAATGGCCGAGCAATTCCAAATTGCCCAAAACTTTTTTTGGTAACTGCAGAAGTAGCCCATATTCCAAACTTGTTAAAACATGTCCAAGATTGCTAAATTGGCATGTTACGGTTAACTGGCGGAAAACAAATTAATTTTGGCCCAAGATATTTCTAAAAGAGTCAAAATCCATTAAACACAATAAAGATAATGGCCCAACATTGTAAACCAAATTCTGCCAAAAATTCTCCTTCTCTGGCCCAATAAAACACATTGAAACCAAAACGAAACGCAATGGTTTAAAAAATTCATTCAAAAGCATTAAAACCTTGTTGCACAGTCCAACACATTAATTATTGAAGCAAAGATACGAACGAAATTAATGAAAAGAGTGGCAGAGCGCAGTTTTGAGATGCCAAACGACTTGCAGTTTCCATCACCCCTAACCTCCAGCGGGATTATTTAACCCAACCCGAATACGGATCCATCCTTTAACCCACCTTTATCTTAAGCTCCAGGCATCTGTTTACGATGCTTCAAGTTGCAAAATGGTTAGAATGTAACGAAAATGGGCTTTATCATTTCAAAATGAATTAAACATGCTCCTAAAAACACCCTCGAAAATGGCAGAAAACCCCCCCAAAAAAAAAATTTCTCAAAGGCTCAATAGACTTTGATACCAAGTGCAATAAAACATAATAGATATCCACATAATAATAAAAGAAATGCAGAAGAAATACCTCCAGCCATTACCATTGAGATTGAATTCGAAAGTCGTGTTTCCTGTCTATGGATGCTTCCAGGTTATAAGACGGCGTCGGTGTGTATCTAATTTTTGAACTCAATGAGAAGAAGGAAACGGGGAATTTGGAAGTACTTAGAAAAAACATATTCAGCAGCTGACCCGAATCTTCACTAGTTTCAATCTCAATTATATGGATCAGTATCTTAAAGGTAGATGGTCCAACATTCTGAATTCCTCTTCTCCATTTATTATTACTTATGTTTAGTTCAAGTTGTCGTTTGTATCCCAAAAAAAACAAAAAAATGGTCTAACCAATTGTGAAAGGCAGTAACAACTGAACCATATTTCCGGCATGTAGTGGATCCACTCCGGCAAACTGCCGAACACATTGCAAAAATATTTTTAAGATTAGTCTCAATGCATTAGTGCCTATACGGGTGGAAACAAATGTAACAGCTCGTTTAAACAAGAGAAGCCAAGGCAAAAGGGGATGAAAAAATAAAAGTTTAAAATAAAAATTAATTTTTATTTTAAATTATTTTTTAATATTACTTATTAATTATTATTTAATCATAAAAAATAATAATAATAAAATTATTTTTTATTTTTAAAATTATCTTTTTTTTATTTTTATATTTAACGTTTTATCTACCAAACAAATTAGTTGAGCGTCCAGAACTCAGACTGCAATGTTCTGATTCATTCGTCAAGAGCCTATGTACAGTCTCATTCATATATCAGAAAAAGCATCTGGTGCTAGCTTGTTAGGTCTTTTAAAGGTTTGAGTGTCTTTTAATGGGTAATTAAACGGAAATTTCCGATTATATACACTGTAACCCTACTATATAAATAACTAATTGGCAGGATGCAAGATAAATTTAAAAAAAAAAAAGTAAATTATACTAATTTTTGATCTGGTAAAATTATATAAAATACTCCTCTTATTTCAAAAATATTATCTAGCTTTCTTAATATTTAATGTATACTGCAAAGAATTTTTTTAATTTATTTTTTATTAATTAAGTTAATTTTCAGCATAGCATGATTATAATTTTATTTTTAATATATATCAGTAAAAATAACTAAGTTAATGTTAAGTTTTAATATAAGATTATGATTTCATTTTTTTATAACAATAAAGATAGCTAAATATTTTTATTTTGAAAGGAACACATATTACACAAAAAATAAATTTCATTAACAAAAAATAAATAGGAAGAAATTTTTTTAATATGTATCAAATATTATGGGAGTCAAATAATATTTTTGAAATAAGAAAGATATTGATATAATTTAGCCAAATGTCAAGGAAGATTAATGTAATTCACTGTAAATATTATAGAAAACTATGCTAACTTATCCTTCAATTTGACTAAATTGCATTTAACACCCTTGTTATTTTAAAAAGTTTACTCAATTATTAGGAGATTTGATATATGTTGCAAAAATTTTCCTTTAATTTATTTTTTGTTAATAAATTAAAATTTTTTTATAACACAAGATTATGATTTTATTTTTAATATGACAAACGAGACAATTAAATAGTATAGTAAATTAAACTTGTTCAAGATAAAAAATCTTGAAAAACATATTAAATAGTCATAGTGACCCTACCAACCCTTATTAATTCTCTTATTGGAACTATATGTGTTCCAAATTGGGAAATTTAATCTTACTTGTTGCAAAATATATTCTAATATATTATAAATAACATATCTAACTTCTTGAAATCATAGAAACCTTAAAAGCATGACTTATGACTCATTTACAACTACATAGGCTATTAAATCATAACTATCACTTCAAAAATTTTAACGTTGATTTACTCTCTTCAAAGTATGCATTCTACCATATGCATCATTCAAAAGAGATGAGGTATCAAGTTATCCCTATTTACATTAAAATATGGAACTATATCTTGCCATTGTCAACAATTTTGGTCAAGCATGAACAACGCCTAATAAATATACAATTCTTCCTAAATGACCCAAAATTTAAAAATCTAAAATGGAGAAGATTTACTCACCATTTTAAAGCTTAATTCCTAACACTTTCCAAGTTAAATTTAAGCTTTATAAGACAAGTGTTTCTTCCTCTTTCACTTCTAATTCTTGGCCAAAAGCACAAGAGAACAATCATAAAATTCTAACTCCTAATCCAATCAAAATTAAAGATCAAATTAATAGAAAGATTAAGTTGATAATCAAAATTATTCTCTTTCTTCAACATGCAATCATTTAAGAAGTGAGAAACTATTCAGTGTAATTTCACATGTCATATTTTTTACGAAACTCCAATAGCATTATTTTGATTTTTGAAGTTATTTGTTATTTTTTTTCACTTTTATGTTTTGGCAAAAGTTAGAGTGGAGGTGATACTATATGAAAAGGAAGACTACTTGGGAGGCATTTAATTGAGGTATTTGTTATGAACTTTTAGAGAAATTGAGTCTGATAGATTTTCTTAAACCTCGTCATCGCATATATAATAGAACAGAGGGTCATTATCAAATGATTGCACAAGAGTTTTTTGCAAGTATAGAAGAGTTTGTTTAGTTTATAAGTCAGTTAGATGTATTTAAACAAAGGAAGTTTAGATGTCTTTGTGTAAAATACAAATGTATAAGGTATCATAAGTTAGACAAAGTTAGGATGCATTTGTATAAAAAAAAGTTTATGCCTGATTATTATTATTGGCATAATCATGAAGAGGAATGTTTACCATTGGCTCTAATTGATACTGACATTCGTATAAATTTTAATCCTTATGAATGGATGTTTAAGGATATGACTAAGGTATCATTTGAGAGATATGATGTCTCAGGTCCCTTATCCAAGTTTTGTGACATGCTAAGTACTACATAGGTTTTGTTGTAAGATGTATGTAAAAATCACATAATATTGTCAATAGCTATAAGATTGTTGAGCATTAAATCTGATTATAACATTCTTAAAGCATGTATTAATGAGATTATCACATTGATGACTAAGATCTTGCCTATCAAATTATACCAAACCAAACAATTGGTTTCGAGACTTGGTTATGGTTATTAAAAAGATTGATTATTGTAATAAGGGATGTATATTATATTATGGCAATGCAGCCAATGCAGCCAAGACTCCAAAAATTATTTGCTTTTAATACCTCAATCAACTAAATGAGATAACATCATGAAAATCATTATGACAAAAGTGTTATTGCATCCATCAATAGGAATACTTAGAAGCATTTTGATCAAATTTATCCAGAACTTGCATCAAAGTTGAGGAATATTAGGTTGAGTTTTTATGCTAATAGTTTAACTCCATTTTGTCTGAGTTCTAGGTCATATTCTTGTTGGCTTGTAATTATTATTCCATATAATCTTTAACCTAACATATGTATATTACAAGAATATATGTCTTTAATAATAATATTTAGGCCTCATAATCTATTCAATATGGTGATAGATGTGCATAGTAGACAAAAGATAATGTAAAAGTAATATTAGATTTGCTCGTATACTATAAATAACCTACCTTATACATGAAGGATAGAGGCAATGGTAAAATGGCCAAGCCTAAGGCAATGTACACATTTAATATGGAGTGAAAGAAAACGATATGTAAATGCGTTAAAAGTCTAAAACTTCTAGATAGTTATGTATTCAACTTAAGATGTTGTATTAATGTGAAAAGTTACATTTTAATAGGGATGAAAAGTCATAATTATCATATTTTCATAGAAAGGCTATTATTAATAATATGCAATGATTTACCAACCTTGATATATGATACTTTAACAGAGTTGAGTCATTTCTTTCGAGATTTTTGTACTCTTACTTTACAACTAAATAACCTTAATAGCAAAACATTCCTTTTATTTTATGTAAACTTGAAAAGATATTCTATCTTGATTTCTTTGATGTCATGGAGCACTTACTTATTCGTTTAGTATATAAAGCAATAGTGGGAGGACTTGTACAATATAAGTGGATGTATCTATTTAAGAGATTTTTGTATACATTAAAGAGAAAGATTAAAAATAAGATCCATGTTAAAAGATCAATTTATAGAGCATATATACTTGAAGAAACTTTAAGTTTATGCTTTTATTATTTTAAGTCATATGTTTTCTTAAGAACCAAGAGAGCTTCTCAAAATGCTGATGGTGGGGAATACAATGATCATCCTTTATCTTTATCTTTAACTGTCATGACCAGTCTTATGGAAAAACTACTGGTAACACTCGCTATCTTATTAATAATGAGACTAATGTTATAATATTGTATGTTTTTTTTAATTGTCCATAGGTTAGACTTTTCCTTAAGCAAAATTCTCTCTTCATTTAATTAAATATATAATTGTCTTTTCCAATGTACTATTCTAACTAATTAGGGTTAATCTTTTTGTGATACAATATAATTTGTATATTGAAGTATTACTTTCTATGAACCCTACTTTTTTGAATAAAGAGGTTGATAAGCATATTTCATTTGATTTTTTTGAATTGTTCAAATATGAAACTAAGCTTCTTATATTATGATTTAGCAATGTTATTTATTTTTTAATTAGGTTTTAGACCCTCTAAATGGGATAACAATATACTTTGTTAATTTCTTTGGCTTAGGGTCCTTTGTGCATTCATAGGATCAATGGTTTGTGAATGGTAACAAGTTTCATACAACCTCTTGGAAAAAAGAGAGGAACACAAATAATAGTAGAGTATGTGTAAAAGAAAATAGTTATGGTCAAATTAAATTCTCATATCATGGTGTGTGCAAGGAGATTGTACAATTAGAGTTTTTTGGCTTATTGATTAAATGTTTGATAGTTTTCAATTGTGATTAGTATGATCCTACTAATCAAGGGACTTAAATTTGCCTTAAATATGGTATTTTGGAGGTTAAAGCTAAAAGAACATACAAGAGCAATGACCTTTTTGTCTTCACCTAACAAGCAAGCAATCAAGTTTATTTTACACTATATCCAAAATCAATATCCAACAAAAAGGATTGGCTTATCGTGATTAGGACAAAAGTAACGAATAAGACAGATGTCCTTTGTGATGATAATCTAGATGCATTGTTCCAAGGTAAGGCTAACAATTCACCTCAGTTAGTTGATACAAACATTGGTAAGTAAGATTTAAGAGATAACATTGGTCAAAGCGAAGAAATGGGTGGTATGCATATTAGCTCTTTTATTGACAAAACTAGTGAAACTAAAGAAGAAAGTGATGAAGTATTAGACGAGAAACTATTAGATAATAACTTATCTAAAATTAAAAAAGATTTTTCTAGTTATTATTATTTAGCAAGTGATTGATAAAATTTGGTAAACTATTGTTATTATTACTTAACAATTTGATTGACTTACATAAATTATTTACTCATACTTACTTCTAATATGTTTTTTCATTTTCTTTTTTAGATGTCAAATGGAGGATGTAGTAAAGGTGTAGATTTTTTTGTAACCAAGAAGGGCAAAGGGAAGTTTATGCTGTAGTATAAGCTAATTTAAATATTATTAGCTACTACACGATCATCACCTCTTCAACCATCTCCACATGTTAGGACTCTTATGGGATCAATGTCTACATCATCTTTTTCATCTCCATGCCTTCAAACACTACCTAATTAGTCAACTTTCATTAGTTTAAAGGGACCTTATATACATATATTCTGACTACAAATATGGCTGGCTCATCTTTTCATCCCATTAGATATAAGCCAAGGGTGAAGCTAAGTGATAGTCATTTGGCTATTAGACCTCATAGTGTTCATGGGTATGAATCCTCTAAACACATTTCCTTTTTTATAATGTAATTATTACTTTATTTGTACTGTTGCCATATAACTCTCTTTATTTCATAGGTTTTACCCACATGTCCTATTAGTTACCTTATTGTCTCATATCATCTATAGCAAGTTTGAGCATGGGTAATCAGCATTTACTAAAGTCCATGATATTGTGAAAAACTTATGATTTGCGGAATTTAAGGTAAGCCAATTTTATAACTCTTTAAGTATTATAATAAGTATAATTAATGTGTTACTATTATTCTCTACCTAATCAGTTTTGCTTGTTTCTAATGCAAAAAATATGTACTTGGGATCCATGTACTAAGTAATGGATTTACAAAATATGAAGGAAAAAGTGTAGCACTGTAATGTGTGCATTTTTTAGAGACATTCACAATGAAAAAATCAAAAGTGAATGGTTATCTGCAGCAGTCTAAACTAAGTTAGATGAGTATTGGCAAAGCAATGAGTTCAAGACCAAGTCTACTCTATGCACAATAAGGCAAACAGGGCTACAAATACTAGAGAACGCCTATGTAGAGATAGGTGTGTGCCATTCTCAGCATATTAGAGAATGATGGTATGCATTTGTTTATATATTTAATATTTATCTATTTGTGGTTGATGCAGACCCAGTATGAGTAGATAAGCCAAACTCAAGGAGTTAGGGATGAATGATACTAACTCTTCCATATGGCTCAAGATTATCAATGAAAAGAATAAGAGAGATCGTGCATATAAGTTTAGGTTAGAGAATGGTCTCCTTAGTTTTGATGACACATAACATTTTTTGTATGACCCTGGTAAGCTTTCACAGATGGTTGTGTATTTAAAGGTTTTTTTAAAAAGAAATTAGAGTAGAAGCTTTCAAAACAGGTCCAAATTTATTAGACTAGTTTCACCAAGATGCAGAAGGCCCATGAAGACAAGATAAAATACTTTCTGAAACAAATATATCTCACATGAATATAGCACTAAAAGAGGTGGCATTTCCCAACCTTCACCATTCATGATGATGATGATGATAGGGATGAGAATAATGAAGAATGATTCTAGGGTTGTTATTTATGTGATATTATTATAAATTTATGATCTGTAACTTTATAATTTTGAGCATATATTTATCTTAGATTTTATGTACATTGTGATATTTTTAACACACATTTATTAGGTTATGGCTTTGTTATTATTGTGGCTTTGTTATTAGTTGGCTAAATTTAGGTATTGTATTTCTTGACTATTTATTTATTTAAACAAGGGTTGATATTCAAATACAATACTAATAACAAAAATCTGTAAAATTGAATTCTTTTCTAGCATTCTCACAATATTATACCATGAGAAAACATAAAATTGTAATTTTTTTTTCTCAAAGTAAATATTTGTGAGAAATCCAGAAAAGATGACTAACATTCTCAAATTTATTCATTATTCTTGTGGTAAAATTTTGTGAGAACAAAAAAATTTTAATTTTATGTTTTCTAATAAAATTTTACTATGAGAAATATGCAACTTCATTCTTGAAGTACAATGTTATGAGAAGCCAAAAAAAATTAAGTTTTTGGTTTCTCACAAATTTATACCATGATAATAAAGTTGAGATTTTCTAAAGGTAAAATTTTATGAAAAACCAAAACAATTTGAAATTTTTTTGGATTCTCATAGCATTTTACTATGAGAAAAATATGTTAATTCTTATAGCACACTATCATAAGATTCCTAAAAAAATTTCAACCTTTTTTCTTTTTCTTAAAATTTTTTCACAAGAAAATTTGTGAGAAAGTCACAAAAACTTTACCACTTTCAAACAACTTATTCTTAAAATTTTTCTCATAAAGAAGTTTCACGAGAAAAGTTTCTCACAAAAATTTTCTTTTTGAGGATTCTAAATTCTTACAGTTGGTTTTTTTATGACCTTTAGTCTGTGAGAATTTCTATAAGAATAGCTATTTTCATAGATTTTTAGGGTTTTTCTTAGAAAAAAATTTGCAAAAAATTTTCTTATAGTGATGTGTGTGTGGTCTCAGCTTTATTGGGTTGCTCTTCTTCATCAAGCATCCCATATTCTTCCTTTTTAGCCAAATCGGGGGCTCGCTTCTCTTGCCGGTAGTGTTCTTAAGCCACCACCAGTGCCACCATCACTTTTCCATAAGCAAGAAACGGAGGGTGGTAAAGACTCATATCTCGCCTTGCTCTTTCTTGGGGTTTTAGTACTTTGGCTTGCGTTTATCGGCAAAGAAGTTGAAAAACCATTATATGCAATATGATGCCTATATAAACTTTTAGATTTCACTGAATCACTACCTTTGAAATATTATGCTGTGAACTCCGTGGTTGTCCCTTGTCTTTTACCATCTTCAACAGGGTCCTGAGACAAACAGCAAGTGAAGATTAATTCAAAGATGGAAAACAATTCCAAGAATTGAATGGCAAGCATAGTTGAAATCATTAGGAATTCTAACAATTTATAACTATATTTTATCATAGAAGGATTGTGATTTACTACAACTAATTGGCCAGATTTTGTAACCAATTAATCATTTTGTTATTTTATGTATTGAATTAGAAATATTAATTTTTAATATAAAGAATGGAAAAAAGATATGGGTATATCTCTAAACTCGACTTATTGAGTTTGTTTATGGAGTTATGGGTTATCTTGTAGGCGAGTAATATCGCCCCCCGGGGGGTTGAGGATGATGATTTCTTCTTTTTGCAAAACTATTTTCTGGTATTGGCTTTCTATGGTTACAAAAGGCTATAAATGGAGGTCAAGTCAAGCGTGCGAAGATGGTTCACTAAAAAATGTCCCGTGTGTCATCTGTTCATGCTCATGAAAGCTCATACTAGGAGTTTCATGGCTCTCTAGCTTATATACTCACATCTTCCTATGTCTACAAATATTGATGAAAGATTTTTTTTTTTTATTCAAGGGCACTTTTTTATTATATATTTTAATTTATATTATTCTTTGCATAATTATTGTTTAAAATTATAAATATTCATATATTATTTAAATTAAATAATTAAACATAATTAAATAATTCAATTTAAAATTTAAATAGTGTATCTACTTTTTTAACTAAGCAAAAAATAACAATAAAAAACATAAGAGACAATTTTGTCATTCTTTTCTTTTATCTTTTTATTCTTATATTATTTTTTAATTTAAGGATATTTTAGTTACTTGCCATTAATTATTTCTTATTTCATCACTATTTCCATTATTACCAAACAAATATATGGAAAAACATTTTCTTCTTTTTTTTTTAATATACCAAATATAATTTGATTTAATTACATTTGATTTACTATTTTTTCTAATTTCTATCGGAGAAGATTTGTTAACCAAATATACCTTCAATATTATATATCCTATGTTGACTGTGGGTTTAAGTATTCCACCTCCACATTAGATAATTGAATGTTGAATGTCGGCATTCTAAACATGGGATGAATTAGGACCTCTAATTCGTCTGAAATTTCTTTGGCTTTACAGGGAATCCATCTCTCCTTTCGTCAGCTCTGTGAGAAATTTTAAATGTGAACAGTCATAATTCGGTAAATCACAGTTAAGATAAAACAAAATTAAGTTCAATATGAAATATAATTCAGTTATGTTCACAGTTTAACATTTTACTCGAGCTTTAATTTAGTTCCAAAATTTTATTTTGCTTGAATATTACTCTTAAAATTTTTTTCTTATCCTATTAATTTTATTAATAAAAGCATTTGACGTGACTAAAGGAGCTCAAATTTTCAGAGTCAATATACAACTAATTTTCTAATCCCACATGGTGATAGCGTAATGACTTATTCTTAATTTGGTCAAGAGATGAATTAGTCAAACCGAATGCAAATTGATATTGAATTTTTTTACTGTCATAAAAAAGTCTAAAAATGAAAAACTTATAGGAGAAACCTAGTTTTTCTAACTATAGATTTTTGTCAACACGTTTTCAAACCGTATGGTAAAATTATTTTTTAAGTACGAAAATAACCTTTGTAAGTGAAGTGTCGTCTTAAAACCTCATGCACGCTATTGACTTTAAATTCAAGAAATAATTATCTATCTTTTCAACTGGTGTTAAAATACTAAATAATTCAAATGTGAATTCCCCCACTCGTTTCATTAATTGAACAACTAAATTAGGTAATCCTTTTTTTCTCCTAAGTTTTAATCCTAAATCATCATATCCTAATATGTAAAAGATTTAATTGCCGTCCCCTTTCCTATTCAATCTCTTCATTTGGTACACAAAATTGTAAGGATAAAAACAAAAATTAAAAGAAAAACTTTGTAGAAAACAAATAATTTTCGTGCTGTTATTTTAAAAAAGTGATAAAAATATATAAATACTATTAAATGATAATTATACAAATATAATAGATATTTTACACAATTATGAAAAATGAAATTGGTTTCCCTTACCCCACCCAAATGGCCCCAATCCTTGCACTTAAACTTATTTAACCATAAAATTCCTAAAATCAACAATTTTTGTTAAATTGAGACTTGGCTACATGAAATTTGTTTTTATATTTCACAAAATAAATAAATAAACATAACTTTAAATTATCTAGTCTTAATAATTTTATCCTTTAACATATGACAATTAGCACATCTTTATTCAAATGTTTGTCAACTTTTAAGTTTGAGACACACACATTTATATACTTCGAGTTTTGGTCAGGTGCATACAGATTTCAAATTAATCCAAGTTTTTCATCCCTATACCCAGACTCAAATTGATAAATTTATGGCACTCATAGAGTATGAATATTTTGATCATCTCAATAACTATTGAACTGAAAGTGACTCTTCAAATTTAGACTCGAACCTAAACCCCTAAAAATCCCTATGCTAATCGCTAGATCATTTTCTTTTATCTCCAAACTCAAATTGATAAATTTTATAGGTATGCATAAAGCATGAATATTTTTGCCAATCTCTATAAGCATTGAACCCCAAGTGATTAGAATTGCTTATAAAGTATATAGGAAAAAACATATTTACTTTCTTAAACTAAAATTTAATTACAAATTATATTTAATATATAAATTTTAAACTACAATAAAATTTTTTAAACTGTGAATTAAATTATTATTTCAATTTTAACCAGAATTAATTGTAAAAGACCTTTTTTTTAGCGTTTTAACAATTCTTATCGAGTAATATCATATTGAGATATAAAATACAAATATAAAGACCATCGTCGTTAATTTTAATAAAAATTTAATAATTTTATTTTAAACTAAGATTTAAAAATTATTTTTATTATATTTTAAAATATATATTAATTTTATAACTAAATTTCAATTCAAAAAATAAAACATAGCTTTTCCTTAGTCATAACATTGACATCCATTTCATCCATATGTGTGAGTCCAGGCATATGGATAGAGATAAAGATAATTGAATATTTAATTTGAATGGCAGAATATAGAGGAAACAGCAAAACAACACGATACAGATAATGCTCGCATAAAAACATCAATCAGGACCATGGAATAATCCTCTCTTTTGTCACCATGCATGCTAGAAATTCTAAAGAACCGCGGGAGAAAAAAAGCCACAAAACAATTGAAACTAGCGCCACCTAGAACCGACGTATTGTTTGGGTGGTCCTGTTGGTCAATATTTAGGTCAATTCGGCATCTTGCAGTAAAATTGAATTTTTTTTTCCCCTAAGAAAAATTGAGTTAATTTACTTGATAAGTTAAAAATTTGTTGTTTTTATATTATATATATAATTGATAATTGATATTGATCATTTCAATTGGAACGAAGATTTTAAAATTACATCATCAAAGGCTATTCGATATTCTAAGTTCTTCATTATACTAGTTTTTATTTGAATGGGATAGATATTTCATCTATGGAGCTCAATTTCCAACAACTGGAGTTCTATCTGATACACACACGCACACATTATGCAAAGAAATTTAAGCGACCAAAAAACGAAGGTCTGGACTCTGGAGACCTGGTTTTCTTGCTTGACCATATAAAGTGAAATTTTACTAGGCTAAAAGGTGATTCCATTTGCTTCTCCTTTCAAAAGTGATTGAGTAATTCCATAATCTATACATTCATGCACTTTCCAAACACCTGCATTGTTTCTCCTGCAAACTCCCCGGCCCGTTGACTGTGGAATTAAGTATTCCACCTCCAAATTAAATAAATATAAGGCATTTTGAACATGGGATGAAATAGGACCTCTTGTTTGTTTCAGTTGGTAATTCTTCTGCAATTTCTTCGGCCTTACGGTGAACCCATCTCTCCCCGTGTTTTCTTATTTCTAAATACTGTCAGTCCTGTTAGAATTTTTAAATGCGAAAACTTATAGTTTAGTGAATCGCAGTTCAAAGAAACAAACTTTTAAGTTTAGTTGATTATATATTTAATTCTAACTTAATCGATTATTTCTACCTAATCACACTAGTTTAGGGACTATACGCTTTTAACTAGGACTCAGCTTCATAATTAAACCTTTACTATAAGACAATTATATTACTACAACAACGGCCAACATTTCCAAGGGTCCAAAAAATTTTTCTAATTCAACAACAATAACTTTCAAACTAATAGAGATATAATTAATTGTCCACTGGCCACTTGATCATATTAGATGGATAGGAGAATTATTCTTTTTTTTTTTTTTAAGATTTCTAAATTATATTTTCTTTTTTTTTTAAATTGTGAAAAATATACAGGCCTTTTTAAAACTAAAAGATGACAAAAAAATCTTTAAAAAATAATATTTATTTTATTACAAATATAACTTATTAAAAAATATATTTTTAAACTTTTATTTTAATATTATTTGCTTTGTGTTGAAAACTAAAATTTCACTTGTTCTAAAATTTTATAAAATTTAAGACACTGCATATATTTATTAATTTATGTTTAATACACATTATTATTAAAATTAAAATATTAAAAATTATTATCTTTTGATTGATTAATATTTAAAAATTATTTTGTGAATATCATATTTTTAATAATTAATTATTTTTATCAAATCATTTTACAGATTTTAAATTAAACAAATAATTTTATATTGGTCAAATATATATTTAATATTTATTATATTATATAAATAATAAATAATAAATGTAAGAATGTTTTGGTCAAAATAAATATAGTTATAACTTAATTTTTATTACAAGAGAAATAAATATAATGTATTTTTTTTAATTTTATGAGAGAGAAGCATAATTTTTAAAATAAAAATAGAATAGTATAATTTAAATACCTTTTTTAAAAAAATTATTAAATAAATACAACTGCAAAAGGACCAAATTTTAAAGGAGAAAAAGAATGACCGACATTGACAGAGAAAGCGAATGGAACCTAACGTTCCATTGTTTGAATTACTTGTAGTTTCCTATGAATCTGCCGTTTGAAATTTTTCACGCTAGCTAGCTGTTCTATGTTGCTGTTATCTTACTAATTTCAGTTTTACTATACGCGCTTTTTTAATTATATTTTCAAAGGAAAAAAAGAAGTGATTGTCTTGTTAATGAGAGTGATTAATTTCACAAACAAAACTGTACATTTCTTTACTATAACACTACTTTTATGATAAATAACCACTTCAACATATAAAGCAATTGTTGACAACATTTTTAAGTGTATAATAATCTTTTCACGTCAAAAGGCAATTTATACACAGTATTCAGGAACCCATGTAGAAACAAATGATGCGATAATTAAAAGGCATAAAAATGATAATTATTTCTATTTAGTATAGAGAATATTGCAATAATATGGAGTCCTTATATTAAATTGGAATAATAAAATGATATTTAATTGATTTAATATGTATCATACCATTAAAAATTATAAAAATAATATGACATGAAAAATTAACATAAAATTACTAAACTAAAGGTTTAAGGCATGCCAAAGCATTATCCACTGAAATCTTAAGTTGATAAAAAAATCAGTATTGTATTCCTTAAATTCATAGGCAAACAATAATCAAGAAAAAAAGAGTGATTTTGAGCAAACAGAAAAAAATCAAATGTTGAAAGAGCGAGGATAAGAAAGTAGATGTAAATTGAGAGAGAAGCATCATGGTGGTTAAAGGCAGGGAGTAATTTGATGGAAGAGTTGAGGTTTAGGCCGCGTGGTGCGTGGCCATGGGACGTTGGTTTCTAGAAGTTCAATGCCGTTTTGGACAATCTGAAAAGGGTATCAGAATAGGCAGATTTTCCACTTTAAAAAGAAACCCTATCATGTTTGCATTTCTCACCATTTTCTTCTTCTTCTTCTTCTTCTTCTCTGACTTTGCTTCTTAAGAAAAATGCTCACTCAAAAGTGGTTTGTGCTTCTCTTTGCTTCTCTCCTAATAATTGATGCCATGTCTCCCAACCTTAATGCTGCGGAAGCCACCCAGGTTTTAACCCTTCGCAAAAATGGTAAGCAATATATGATTCATTTCTCTACCACCCCTAATACATATATATATTATGAATGTATATTAAATATTGTTGATAAAATAGGGTCCTCAAAGAGGGCAGACTATTATGCCAGTCTGGGACTTGTATGCAAGTGCTGCGATGGTGAAGACGGTAAATGCACGAGCACTACGGAAGCTGCTTGCTCCAACCTTCGCTGCCATCCATGGAAATATTAGTTTCATATATACTCTTCCTCCTTTTAATTTTATAAAAATTTTATTTTAGTTCTCTTAATTTAAAATCACACTATATTGTCTTATTTTTTTGAAATATAATTTAATTTTGTCCCCCTATTTTATAATTCATGCAAAATTTAAGGTTAAATTTAATAATTTATTGACTTAAATGTTACTAGTCTATTTGATACGATAATTTAGATTGGATATCCAAGTTAAGATGTTATGAAAATTGACATTCAAATTTGGATGAATTATAAGATAGAGGGACAAATTAAATGAAATCAATTTAACAAATAGGAAGACAATATGACTTGTTTTTTAAACTAGGAGAACTAAATTAAAACATTTATAAATTTAAAAAGACCAAAAAAATATTTAAACTATAATATACCTACTTTCAACGCTGGCATATACTCATATCTGTACTTATAAATGCCCTAATTCCTATGTACCCACTTTCCATTTGAATATTCTCCAATAATAAACTAGTTTACGAAAATTTCATGGATTATGTATGGCTGGCTGCACTATAGATTATCATTAGTTGGTAAATTAATAACAAATTAAAATGATATTACATAATATGAGTATTATTCTAAATAGACTAAACCTGTATTTAAGGTACTTCTTTTGCTATATATTTATGGCTAGCTTGAACGTGTCCAAGGTTGGTGAGATTCAGACAATATGATCTCCGAAAAATAAAACCATATACAAGAGGAATGCTCATGAATTTATTATGGTTTATTCAAAATCCACCATTCACTAATGATCATAACAAATTAACAATATACTTGTACGTATCTTGAATACATGCTCATCATATATTAAAGGGATTTAAGTTTTCAGTTTTTTATACTTTTTTTTTGGGTTGAAAAGGGTGGGTGGCTATTAGCTCATTTGCGTAGATTAAGAGAATGATAAAGTTGCAGTTGAGAGACTGCAGGGATGTAAAACATCGAATTGATTACATCTAAAAAAAGTTTGCTTTAATTAAACTAATCTAGCTAGCGGCAATTACACTTTATCATAATTTGGGCTTCGAAACTCAACCGAGTACAGGCAGTTCAAATTTATCTTTCACTTGGGAATATTAATGTATATGGATGATGAAGAAGAAAGGCAAAGAAATTATTTAAAAGAAGAAACGCACGAATCTCCAAATTAATTCGCTAGATGTTTCTGGTGAAGTGTAGGGATGAGAAAAGCGTTTTCTGAAGGTGCAGTCGTAAGGAGCCAATGATGCGCGGGCATATTTTATCTTGTTCTAGAGCGTACCATGTGTTTAATTAGACGTTCCTAGTGTTTTATTCGTTTGTGTTGTACAAGGTCTACCATTTTCCAAAAGCCAAAGATACCTCCTAGCTAGTCCTGATGTCAAACGAGTCTTTTAGTCAAAACTGGTAATTGGCAGTGGTCATCACGTAGTGAAACGAATACATTCTGCTTGATAAATTCCCTCATTTCCCACGTCTACATCGATCCCATTATTCACAAGTAAACCTATTGCCATAAATACCTTTTTGTTTCTTTACTATTTTAATCGGCTCAATGTTATTTTTCAACGTTTAAATTAAAAAAAGATTATATTTATATATCTAACCCACAGACACAGTTAAATTGATGATTTAACCGTTCAACGGCTCAAATTAATAAGCGGACAATCTACTTGAAAAAAAAAAATACCATTTCCCGCTTGTTACCCATTACAGGTTGGGGAATTTAAGCGTAACATTTGGGAATAAGAATGGATACAGAGAAGACAGATCATGCTGCTATTTCCACCCCAAAACAACAGGTATGCTTGGAAAGAGAGGCTCCTCATATTGGCTGCCAAACAAGTCCTTAATCCCTCTGCCTCCACAGCTCCAAGCAAGCTTGAAACTTGCTCACGTAGAAAGCCACCCACACGGGACCTTTGCTTTTGGTTCTCTTCTCAGCCGTTCACATTCACAGCACTGCAAAACTCAAAGCTAACCAGCGCTATGATGAACACAAGTTTTTTTTTTTTTTTTTTTTTACTTTACTCTTTCTTAACCTTCACTCTTCTGACACTCGGTCAATTAAAACTTCAACAAGTTTTTCCTCTTTCATACAATCACACCTATATTTTACGAAGAATTACACTTTCTTTTTTCCACATATTTAAATTATACTTTTTTAAAATCTAGAATTCTATATTCTTCTTTTTTTTTTTTAAATTAGAAGACATACTATTTTAATCTCTTTATCAACAAAATATGAATTAATTATTTTAACCAAAATACAATTATATGTATTATTTATATAATATAATTAATATTAAATTTATATTTGACTAATTAAATAATTAAGTTTTTATATTTTAAAAAATAAATAATATTAAAATCAAAAATTATGATTATAATTTTTAATAAATCATATTTGTAATAAAAAATTAATATTATTTTTTAAAATTTTTTAATCCTATTTTAACACCCTTCGTCACATATTTTTGCTTTTTGCTAAAAACAAAAAACATATTTTTGTAGGTGTGGAGGTAAGAGTAAGGGGCCAAAATTGTTAGGATAAAAAATACAGTTAAAAGAAAAAAGTGATTTTATAAATAAAAAATAAATTTCAAATTCTTATTTTTTTAAAGAAAATAAAAAAATACATACTATTAAGTAATAATTATAAAAGTATAAAATAAATATTATACATAAAAATAAAAAATAAAATTTATTTGCTTTATTTATACTAATCAAAGCCTGAGAGAAAAGGCGATGATGGAGGTGAGTTAAAAATAAGAAAGTCATGAATGTTCGAATGATTGGGAAAGACAAATTAAAATGCAAAAAGGTGTTAAGTTATAAAAAAAAAAAATTGTAATTACTTTAGATAGTTAAAATTATTAAACTATAAGAAGATATTTTAATAATTTTGGCATGAACGATTGAAATTAAATTATAAAATCATGTGACGTTTTTAAAGTGATTATTTTGACTTTTTTAAGTTTTTTTTAGCCTAACTATTCATGTGAGATTGAATAGTCAAAAGTTATTATTCTTTGTTTCTTACTTTCACATTGAATTCTCTTATTAAATATTCTCAAGGCTTGAGAAATGGAAAATGACCTTGCAAATTGCCACTAGATTCTAGAGTGGGGCCAAAGCCAACTATACATGTGAAACATGTATAATATTCTTCTTGGCATCTTCAATTTGACAATTTTAAGCAACAACTTGCTACATCACTTCATAATGAGAACGCTATGGCTATACGGCCAAAGCTTGAAGAATGCACCTAGAGGGGGGTGAATTGGTGCTTTTGCAGAAAATTAAGGAATTAAAGATAATTAAATCAATTATATATAAATATCAAATGATTTCAATAAAAGACTTGATAAAGAGTACTGGTTCGGAAACCTTGTAGCCAAATCAAGATCTTGTCGACAGGATCTTCTAAAAGATAACTGAAAAGTAAAGATCAAGGAGATAAAACAGGACCTTGTCGACAAGGTTTTAGCACAGAGACTGAAACAGAATAAAAAACGAAGTAAAGGGAGAAAAACACCAGATATATCCTGGTTCGGTCCTAAAGACCTACGTCCAGTCCCCTTGATATACAACAAGGGATTTCCACTGTAAAATCAGAATGTACACCCACAGAATCTAGGTTTCCAAGCTCACCTAGAACTTTTACAATACTTGGGTTTTACACAAGCTTACCCAAAACTTTACCACACTTGGGTTTTACACAAGCTTACCCAAAAACTTACTGGATATACACCACAGAATCTAGGTTTCCAAACTCACCTAGAACTTATACAACACTTGGGTTTTACACAAGTTTATCCAAAACTTACTTTCCCCACACCTAGGAAAGATTTACAGAATGATGATATGATGATATATTTAAAATCCTTATCAATAAAGGATTGCAATAAGCTCACTTTCAAAAGCTCTCACAAGCTAGATTTTCCCAAAAACTAAGCTCAGAAAATTTAAGATGAGGAGAACAATATAAAATCACTTATCTCCTTTTTGCTTCTGTTCTCACTGTCTTTTTTTTGTTCTCTACTGCTGTTTTTTTCGTTCTGTGGTCTGTGCTCTGTAACAGACCTCTTACACACATATATAAGCACACAAAAAAATAGCCGTTACTCCATTTCCCTCATTTTTGACCGTTTGAAATCAGTAGCCTTGAGTATCAACACAGTAGCTGAGAGCTTGTCATGTTTACAGCAGAACAGAGTGGCTTTTCTGAACTTCTTTCACCATTTTTCTCTTTTTTCAGCATATCCAGAAGATTGAAACAGATTTATGCTTTTAATGAGTAAACAAAATGGAAAGGGTTGACTTTGAAACAAAGCAGAAGCATGGTCACAGCAGAAAGACAGCTTTTAACTTTTCAGAGCAGCAGAATCAGAGATAAACTTCCTTTTCTCTCTCCACAAATTTGCTTTTGTAACTTTTTATCTCTCTTGCTCTGTTTCCCTTGTTCTTCGATGAAGTTTTCTGATTGTATGTGGGATGGACAGAAATAGAGATATATTTGCTTCTGTATCTCTTTTTCTCTCTTGCTCTGTTTTTCTCTCTCCTTTCTTTTTACGATTTTGCCTCTGCAACTTTGCTCAGATGAAGAGAAAAACTTGGATGGAGAGCTTAATGTATTAGTTTCCTGTGCTTCTTCATCCCCAACAATGATTTTTGTTTGCCTCTTTATTTCTTTTGCTTTTTTCATCTTTCTTGCTCTTCTCTTCTTCTTCGCCAATAGCGTGTTTGTCCATAGTCTTGAAGATAAGAACTTTTCTCTCTCTAAGTTGATACTTATCTGCCTGATGAAACCGCTCACGGTTCTGTTCAAATATAAGGCACTGTTGACTCTTTGATTCTCCCTCAGGTCTTGCACCTTCAATTTCAAGTCCATTGGCATAGTCATTTTTTTGCGAGATGTACTCAACGGTGAGCAATGGTCCTATTGTACATGTTGAAACATTTTCAGGATCGGTTTCTGATACAGACACAGGATTTACTGGGGAATCATCAACTTTGAAACTTTAATGCTTGTATAAAATTTAACTTCAGAATTTTGTTATCATCAAAATAATTAAACTAAAATCTTGGAGCTAACAAAGCTGACCCTTTGACAAGCTGATGAAAATTCAACCTCTGGCAAGAATTTCGAATACATTACCTTTTCATCTTCTATGCTTTAATATATTCACTATAGCTTAATATAGTTAAGAGTGATTTGATATACAAAATGTTAAATATAAAAATAAAATAGAGAGAAAAAAGTGATTGAAATATATAAAAAATGATAATCATATCTTCACTTTAAAAAAATAATAAAAAAGAGACAAATATTATTAAGTAATAATAACAAATGTAAGACTATCAAATAAAATATATGATATAATTCTTGCAGCATCATATATCCTTATATAATTAAGGGGAAGCAAAAAATGTATCTCCGAATATAGCAACAATGTCTTGTGAAGAAAGTTTTTTTGACTAATGAACCACTTAATATGACCGGCATTTAGAGAGCAGAGAAAATGATGTGTTATGGCATAAATAAAGAACCCCTCTATATATAGCCAACTAAGAAATAAAAACCACCCTCAATAATTTTAATTCTTTATAAAATGCCTTAAAACTCAAATGAAAATTACCCAATTAATATTAGTAATTGCTAATCAGTATTAAGATGGAATAATGTAGCAATAATGAAGGACCATTAATTCTAATATTGTCCCACTTGATGTGAATATTGTCCTTCCATATAGCAATTTCTTAAACATAACCAAAAATATATTACAAAGATTATCACAGTAAGTCCTATGAGAAATGAGTGTTACCTTTCATGTATCACTTGTAACATACATTTAAATTTAATGGTGATATAAATTTTATGAATAAACTTTAAATGTCTATTTGACTTTAACTTAAATGTTTGTTAATCTCACAATATGTATATGCAAATAGAATAGAAATACAAACCAATAATTGAAATTTTATCACTTAAACTTACTTTAATTGGACCAATGGCGCTAAATGAGATCTAAGTCAAATAAAGATATATAATTATTAAAATTTTTTAAATACATCCATTTCGTTAAAGGATTAGCAAACATTTCTTTTGTCTATATGTGTTATATGACCACTTGACCAGTTTTCACACATTCTTTCAAGGCTAAGTACTTGATGTTATTATTTCAACTGTCACTCTTATTCTTTTTAGCCATGAAGACTATCGCTATATTATCATAGAACACTCTAATAGAGATTGAATCCACAATTTGAAGGCAAGAGAAGAAAATCCTTAACCACATTCCCTTTGAACTCACCTTAAAATAAGAGATAAATTCAATCTTCATAGTGAATGTAGCAGTTAAAGATTGTTTTGCACTCTTCCATGAAATGACCCTTTCAGCAAGCATGTAAATATATCTAGATGTTGACTTCTTGGTGTCAACATATCCTACCGTATTTGAATCTAAATAACCAACAACTTTCAAGCTATCAATTCTCTTATACATAAGCATGTAGTTCTTTGTACTTTTGCAGATATCTCAAGACTTTCTTCATAGCTTTCCAATTATCCAAGCTAGGATTGCTTTAATATCTTCATAACATCCCTATAACAAAAGCTATGTCTAGCTTTGTGCAAACTTAGGCATACATCAAGTTTCTAATAGTTAAGGCATAAAGAATATTCTCTATCTTTTTCTTTTCTAAATCATTATTTGGACACTAGAACAAACTAAATTTATCTCCTTTCATAATGGGCACTACACTTTGTGAACAATCTTTCATCTAAAAATGTTCAAGAACTTTATTAATATAAATTTCTTATGATAATCCCTAAATATCTTGAGATTTTTCTCTATGGATCCTTATGCTTAAAACATAAGATGTCTCACCTATATCGTTTATTTTAAAATTTTTAAATAAAAATTATTTCACCTTATACAATAGCCCTAAATTATTAAATGTAAGCAAGATATCATTCACATATAAAATTAAATATATAATCTTACTCTCACTGACCTTATGACATATACATTGATCCATGATATTTTTAACAAAACTGAAAAATGTAATTACATTATGAAATTTTAAGTTCCACTAACATAAGGCTTGTTTGAGTCTATAAATGGATTTCTTAAGGTTGAACATTATGTTCTCACTGGCAATTGAGATGAACATGCACCTTAAGTTGTTTCGTGTATTTCTCTTTCTCGAGATCATTATTGAGAAAAGTTGTTTTCATATCCATTTGCTGTAACTCCAAGTCAAAATAGGCAACCAATGCTATGATAATATGAAAGGAACCTTTTCTTAACATAGGAGAAAACAAGTCTTTCTATAATTAATTCCTTTCTTTTGTATAAAACCATTAACAACTAATTTAGTTTTGTAGCACTCAATATTGCCTATTTGAATCTCTTTTTTCTATTAATGACTCATTTATAGCCAATGACTGTGGTCCCACTAGGCAATTCTACAAGTTTCCAAACATTATTACTTACCATAGATTTCATCTCATTAATCATAACATCATACTATAATTTGGAATTTACACTATTTATAACTTGTGAAAATATAACAAGGTTATCTTCAATAGTTACATTATAGTTAAATTCAAGCAAACACATCATATAATTGCTAAAAATTACTAGTTTCTTGGTTCTAGTTGATCTCCTTAATTCAATCTCCTGTAAAGGTTGAGGATTTGCAATAAAAAAGATCTTTCTACCATGATTTGAGAGACCTCTTCAACATTATAAGGAGCTTTAACTAGAATGGCAAAAACTATTTATTGTAGATTCTCTTAACTAATATCATGATCAACTTGAACTTGTGGAATATTATGATATTCAATATTCACCCCAATTGGATGGGGTTCATAGAGAATGAACTCATCTTCAATGACTAAGTCATAAAGCTAATCACTCCCACTAATGATGTCATTCTTAAGAAACTTGTCATTTCTAGACTCCAAAAATCTAGAAGCATGTGATAGATAGTAAAACTTATAACTCTTAGACTTCGCTGATAGTTTATAAAATATGCAATGATAATTTTAGGATCTAACTTTCTTTCTTGTGGATTGTTTATAACCTTTCTTAAGAAATTTTTCATTTCTAGACTTCAAAAATCTAGAAGCATGTGATAGATAGTAAAACTTATAACCCTTAGACTTCTTTGATAGTTTATAAAATATGTAGTAATAATTCTAAGATCCAACTTTTTTTCTTGTGGATTGTACACTTTAACCTTAGCAGGACAACCCTATACACAAAAGCAATTCAGATAGGGTTTCCAACCTTTCCAGATTTTAAAAATTATTTTAAAAATAGTTTTTATTGGAACACGGTTGATAATGTATATGATTGTCTTAAGTGCTTTTTCTCCACAAAGAGGTAGAAAATCTAGAGTTGCTTAACAAACTTCTCATTATATTCAATAGAGTCTAGTTCCTTATTTCTACTACACCATTCATATCAGGTAAGTTAGGCATAGTATATTGTGCAATTATACCATACTTCTCAAGAAACTTAACAAATAGATCAGGTGCATATCCACCATTGATTTATCTACCAAAATACTTACCTTTTTTATTAGACCTCACAATCTTAATCCATTTACTAAATTGTTTCTCTACCTCTACTTTATAGATTTTAAAGGCATCAAGTACTTTATTTTTATTATAAAGCAAGTAGATGTACATATAACGTGAATAGTCATCAATAAATGAAATAAAGTATTTCTAATAACTAAAACCTAAACCAAGGTTATAAATGTCAGTGTGCATTATCTCTGACAATTCAAAAATTCTTATAGCCCCTTTATATGACATATTGGTTTCCTTCCTTTTTATGCAGTCTATACACAAATCAAAGTAAAGTTTAAGGATTCAAAGATTTTCTTTTTTACTAAGTGTTTGATTCTTTCTATGGTGGTATGTCCCAATCTCTTATACCATAAACTAGAAAACTTTTCATTTATGACACAACATTTAACATTTGTATTACCATATATAGACATTAAGATATTAAGGACGTTCATGCTAGTATGAAATTCATACAAATCACTCTTGAAAGTAATTTTCATAATGAGTACTGAATTTTTATTACAAATTAAACCACAAATATTTAATAAAAAATCTAAGGAAACAAGTCTAGAAACTAAAATTAAATTTTTAGAAAAAGCTAGGAATATAAAACATTTGTTTATGATCCGGTACATAGCCAAAATTTAAAATAAGCCTATAAGTCCTCACTTCCTCCATAGGTGAGCCAATCCAGTTTCCAAGAAAAACTTTATACTCACTTGTGCTACTTTTTTTTTTATTAAGAAAACCTTGTATGGTATTTGGAATATGGATCATAGATCATTTATCAATTTACCAAGTGTCATGAATAATATCAACGGCATAAGATTTAAAATATACAAAAAATAAGAGTGTACCTTTCTTTTTTATCCAAATCTTTCTCTTAGGACAATCTTTCCTCATATGCCTTCTTTTTTTTTTTTTGGCTTGAAGAAGCATCAAGTTGCTACCTTGTTTGTTTCATAGAGAAGTCTTGCCTTTCTCTTTATGGTCCTTTTTCTTAGAACTTGTAGCTATATGTACCTTATTTGTGACCCTACCACCTTTTAGAAGGAGCTTATTTTCTTCTTGCACATACATGAACAATAATTCACTTACTAACTATATTTCGTTATGTGTGTTATATAATATATTAAATGGTCCATACTAAGTAAGCAATGAGTTGAAGATTAACTGCACCAAAAAGGAATTAGAAATCTCTATCTTAAGAGACTTAGGCTATGTAGTTATGTCCCTCATTTATGTAATATGCTTGCACATCCTTGTAGTGCCAATTAGCTTCATAGATGACAGCTGAGCCATTAACATGCTAATGACTTATCTAATGAGGAAAATTGCTTATCAACAGCTTTCATGTAATCCTTGGCCTTAGCATGATCAAGAATTGACCTACGAATACTACCCAGTATATGAGACTTAACAAACATCAAGTTAGTGCAATTAGACTACTCTTAAACGCTCCCATAGTGCCACTTCAACAAGGATATTAGTACTTCAGGTACTAGTGGCTCATCTTAATGAAGAGCATAATCTAAGTCAAGACTCCTAAATAAAAGAAAATAGAATGCTTCCATGTCTTATAATTGTTTCAACTCAGAATGATTTTATCAAAATTATCAACTAACATAAGAGATGTAGAAAAAGCCATAAATTTAAATATATCATATTAATACGTGCTTACATAACATTATTTGAGGTAATTAATCATCACAATCAAATGCATGCTTACCAATGCAAGCCATACAATAATATAAACTATATATCATACCTGTGGGCTAAAACACTAGCATATTATGAATTTATGTGTCTTTTATGATGAAATTAGAAAGCCTTTATGTTTCTTAATACTTGTGGGCTACTTAAAAAGCACAAAACATTTCTATTTCATCTTAATTAAATTTGCAAATATAACTATCTTCTTTTGAGTAAAGACATATTATATCACATAACTAATTAGAATTTATGTCCTTAATTCCTTATGTGATTATTGCTAAATATGTATATTCACAAATATATATAAGGATGTTGTAGCTACTCCTTTTATTAAATATGTTAATCACAAGACATGAAATTTTATTATGTGCACTTGAGCAAATATAAGCACTTTAATAATAATTACCTTACAATAATTAACTAATCAATTAATCAACAAAAACTAAATATGACTAACTAAATAAAAATTTTATTTCATTGAAATATTCCAAATGTGTCTAAAATTTTGTCCAAAATAATTTTTTAAAATTAGACATAATTAAATGGCACTAATATTAATTTTTACAAAATGCTTAGACCAAAAACATGATCTAGACTTCCATTTTATGACAAACCTAACCAAATGTGGTCAAAAAAATAAAAAATTAATTCTGTTCGAAAGCCTAGAACAAATTTTTGCCAAAAAATGTCTAAAAAACCCAAAATAAGCCTTTATAATGTTTTCACCCAAAAATAGTAAAACAATGCCCAAAATCATTCCAAAGTCTTTTTTCTGATAAAGCCCAACAAAGTTTCACCCATAATCACCTTTCCCGACAAAACGAGCCTAAAACTATGACTGGCCCACTACAATTTCATAGAAGCTCATTATATATATATATATATAATGTAACATAATATATGAAAAGTTGCTAAATTGGCCCAATTGCTAAATGTCCAGAACAAGCTGATTTGTATACAAAAACCTAAGTCCACAGTGCTTTAGTGAAACATAAAAATATTAGTAACGACCAAGAACTATTGAGGTGGAATAACATAAGAATAATGAAGAACCATTGATTCTAATAATAAGAACATAATAAACATTCTACTAAATTTTCTATTTCTATTTTTATTTGATTACCAATCAGGCTATTGATTAATCCATTGGCAAATCTAATAAATGTGATAATTTTTTTGCTCCAAGTAGCCTTTTTCATGGTTAAATTTAGAACTTGTGTTTCTTTCATTTTAATTATTGAGAGACATTTTTGCTCAATTCTTTCGAAAAATTATTTTATTTTCCTGACATATTATTCCAAAAATAATATTGATTGAATTTTTAAATTTTTTCAATTCATGCTTCTAAATAAAGAAATCTATATATGTATATTTTTTCCTTTTGGTATACGTTGGACAAAGAAAATTTAAACGTGGATCTTCGATTTATTCATTAAGAAGTGACGAATAGCCAAGAAGCTTCTATGATCAGTCTCTTGCAATGAGAAGCCTCTAGAGATTTGAAAGCATTTTCCACAATATTAAGACAGTCTCCATTAAAATTTAGAAAGTAGTCTTATTTAATTTTGCTAAAGAAAATATGACATTTCATGGAATTCTCCAACGGATGTCCTTATCCTTAGTTATCCAAAAGGAACCTGAAAGAACGAAAGGGTATTCTCTGAGTATCTTATATCCACTACGTAATTCTGTCTTCTATACCTTTCCTTCCATATATATCTTCTTCTATCCACTTTAGGCCTTCTTTTCACATCCCACGTGACTTTTTACATATTAATAATTGGTTCTCTCATCCAAAATGACTGCGAATCTACAATAATTAAACCATATAGTCATTCATTAACGATATAAAGTTACACATTTGCTTTCTTGATCCCTCGCTTTCAAAAATTAACACTCTTGTCAATTACTCAATTATATATATATATATATATATATGTGGTAGGGTCGTGAAAATACCTGTTTCTTCCATATTTTGGACCCTAGCTCCATGGAACAATATGCTACTGCAGAAATATGGAAGAATTGAAATCTTAGATCAAAACATTATATATGAAAGGAAATGCGACAAAAGGAAAAAAGAATTATGGACTGACCCCATCGTCTCTACCCCGTAGGAACTACGAGATCACAATTGCGTCCTTATAATGCAATCGCCTTCTCTGGTCCAATTGCTGTTTTTGTTTCTGTATTCCTGATTTATCCACTGGGTCAGTTTGGTTGGTTCCTTCGAATGAGAAATCCCTTTAATTTTTAATTGAATAAAAATAAAGGAGTACCCTGTAAATGTATTTATTGAGAATTTTTTTTGTTGATTCAAGAAAAAGTTGTACATTGATCCTAGAAATATTAATGATACATACAAAGATATGTATCTATATCCTTCTCATGAAAAATTTAAAAAAATAATGTGATTTATGGGCTAATCCAACATTTCTTCTTATATATATATATATATATATATATATATATATGTCATATATTCTTGTCAATCTACAGATATTGTGAAGATTAGTAGATCCCACCATATTCATTAATTAACATGTCAAGGTTTATTTAACATGTTAAATGAAACAAATAAAGTGTCACGACAATAAATGGTATTATATAAAGTATCTATCTATCAAATATTTATACTACATTATGTTGATTACATTTTCACGTAAAGAGTATTGGGTATCATATAACATGTATAAAATTTGTAATAATTAAACTCTACTTGATTAGGTTTTCTTAGAATATATAAGTCATCTATGATGGACTGATGTATAACTTAATAACTTAAGTCAGATTAATTAATTAATTGATTGATTATTAATTAATTAATTAATTAATTAACATTTTATTTAACTTATTTGAATTAAATAACAAAGTCAATTTTGCGACAAATTCGAAAACTAACAAAAGGTTTCGCAACGTACAAAATTAATCTATAACAAAAACTTTTTTTTAAGAGAAGAAAACTCAAGGAAAGACACAAGAAGAGAAAATTGAGTTTTTTTAAAGCAATTCAAACTTTTCCATGGACTATGGTATATCTATCATGAACAAGTTGCTATAGTTCATCTGGTAATCATGGTTGAAACCATGTGAGATACAAATTCGAAGAGATTCTTCTGTTGTATAGGTAAGTACCCAAATCATTTCAGATTTCAAGATAAGAAATAATGGTTTTAAAGCATATGGCTAATTTAAAAAAAAAAAAGAAAGAATTGTATTTATCTATTATAATCTTTGCCTTCAGTGGTAATGCTTCTCTAATTTGTAAAAAATAACCATTGATCCTTGATCAATTAATTATATTATAATAAAAATTGTTATTATCTAAATTGAACATTAATTTTTACTCTAGTTATGTAAAATGATTGAAATAATGTTTTACTATTTAATATTTATTTTATCCTCCCTTCATCTTTTTTCTCCTTTTTCTATTGTTTAATATTATTTAAATCATATTTTGGCACTTTTGTATTTTGAAATTTTAGAAACTAATAAGTTTATATGATGAAAGTTAAATTTAACCTCAAATTTAAATAATGAAAATATTATTACTATATGACTAATAGATAAGTAGATGAATTATTATTTTTTATAAATTAAGTGAAATTTTACAATTGAAAATAAAAATTAGATGAATAAATATAATTATTTCAAACATCGATTCTAATAATACTAAAATATTGAATGCTACTATCACAAATAAGTAATTTTATTTTTAAATTTAAGTTAATAATTATTTAAATTAAATGATATAATTAAAGAAATAAGATTTAATTATATAATAATATATAAATAATAACTGTTATCCTTATACGGATTGTTGCATATGCATACCTATGTTTCATTGGCAAAAAGTCTGCATCGTACATCTCGCAGCCTTTGTGGGCCTCAATGTTTCCACTTTGAGAATGAGAAGAGAACCCTCAGATGCACCCAATCCCACTTTACATTCTTCAAAGATTTGATCGGGGCAGATAAACATAACTTAGTGAATAAAAGGACGAGAAATTTCTTGTATATGAGTCGCATCCGAATAATACCCAACTTAAGCAATAATGTTACCCAACTTGAGAAATTTCTAGTATATATATTATAATCAATTAAAATTATAGATTTTTGTTTAATTATTTTATGAACGTATTCAAGCCTTCGATGTCAATTCAAGTGTTAAATTCTAAATAAAAAACTCATATTACTATAATGACTTGAATGCACATCAAATATTAAGAGTAGAAATTACGTAGGGTATGCTCGTTAATTTATTTAAATTCAATCAAATTTGAAATAATAATAATAATAATAAATCATTTAACAAGTTTGGGTTAGGTTAATAAATTCGAAAAAAATAAAATTTGTATCAAAACCATATTCTTTTGATATTATCGGATTCATAATTTAAAAGATGTATAATATGAAAATTGACTTTTGATGTGTTAAAAAAAAAAACAATTTCTTTGACCTAATTCATTCAAACTCAACAAGTTCCATTATTTAAAATTACAGTATTGAAGAGTTTTGTGAGGTCAGTATTATATGGAATGTAATTATAGAGAGACTGAGAGGGACCAGTTAGCATAACTCCAAGCCCTCGATATCTCTCTTTAACTACATTGTGTGGAAGAGATGTACGTACTCTGCAGATAATTATTTTTTAACGCAAATATCAGTTGATGGGGTTGAGTTTCGTATCAAACCAAACTAAAATGCAAAGTAAGACACGTGGCTGAATGGGTTTGGAGGGGGATAATGAGCAGTTGGGGCCCAAGAATGCACTAAAATGCGAAGTGAGACGGGGGGGTTGAATGAGAGGAGAGATATGGGATGGGCTTAGCATATTATATATAGCACACTCGCCCTCTGTTATCCCTACACATAAGCGGTCTTCACGTGCTCTGCCTCTGCCCTGCTCCCTTATCATCTGTTTTGTTCCCTTCTCTCTGCAAATCTTATTCCTCCCGGTCGTGAGGGGATACTCTTCCAATCCAAACAACAGTAGTTTTTTCGGTGGTTGACATAGAAAGCTCTTCAAATTAAAGCCTGCTAATACCCCATCTTACATGGACAACAACCAAAAGCAACTACAAAGTCGTTCTTCACCCACGAATTTCGATCATCTTTTTGGTCCCAAGCACTCCTCCTCAGCTTCTTCCTCTACCAGCATCTTTGGCTCCATTTTTCCCCCTTCATCCACTGTATGCATCCCCTTTTCCCACTTCTGCCTGCCTATTACGTGCTACCTTTTATATTTGCTCACTTAGATCCCTTCATGTTATTTCTTTGCTTGTATGTTTTTCTATTGTAGCTTTACCCATCATTTCTGCATAGCATACTAGTCAATTGGTACAGCGAGCAATTTTTAAGATCATAGATTTGGGACATATACATACATAATACATACACACACACACACACATAGCACCGTCTCATGATAACTTTAACCTTCACTGTTCTTTTACCATGTTTTTTATTCTGCATAATGAACTATATAGCAAGCACCTGTAAGGTCATGAATTTACTCACTGCTTCTAAATCCTTTTGATCTCTACTCTCTAGTCTTTTGAAGAAAGAAAAGCATCTCATTAATTTCAGAAAGAATTAGTGACAAAGTTATTTATTAGCTTTTATCTGAGTTATATGTGGAGCATATACTCGTTTGAGAACTCTAATTGATTCAAACACTGTTTTTCTACTTAAGGTCGGAGGAAGATATTCGAGAATGCAAGATGTGGGATGCAAAAATTATGGAGCACCAGGTTCGTTCAGATTTCTCTAGTATCCTTTAATTTTCTCACTATATAGAGGAGCTAGGTTGACTTCTGTAATGTCCACTTCATACTGCTAAATATGCCTTTTCCGCCATTGCCTACATACTGGGAGCATATGGCTTTAATTGGTTTTTGAATGTGTGGATTCAATGGTTGGATTGCATTCAGGGAATCACAGTAAGGGGGGTGAAAGCAGCGGTGGCATATGTAACAAGAATACGAGTACCAATTATCAGAATGAGACAGTGGAGCCCAGCTACTACAGCTCATCCATCTACTATGGTGGTCAAGAAAATTATTCGCCAAGAGCCAGGACCACTGAATCCCACCCTATTGTCAGTCTCATCACCATCTCATCAATTCTTTATAGTTCCTACTTTTTTAGTTTATGTGGTAACTTTTAAGTTCTAAAAATGTAACATTTTGGTGTGAAATTTGCAGTTCAAGAAGGAGAGGGATGATGATGATCCCAATGGAAACAATTCAAACAGCGCTTCAAGAGGGAACTGGTGGCAAGGTAGGCCCAAAAATCACCGAAGTGATCAAACATGGTTTGCTCACTTTTATTGAACCTTTGTTATCTGCATTTTTTGCAGGTTCCCTTTATTATTAACTTCACTCTGCCATAGTATCAAAACTGAACATCCTGTACACCAGGTATTAAAAAAGTTTACTCCTTTGACTCTTCTTTTTTCTTCTTCTTTGAATTGCCTACAAACATGGGACCTATTCAAGCAGAGGAATAGAAGTAAATTTAATTAGTATCTAAGAAGTTATATTGCAAATCTTCATTTATAAACTAGTTCAACTATAGGTAGCACAGTTTGCTGGAATCTACTTGTAAACAAAGTATGGATGTCCCTTTGATTTACGGTAGTTTCCTGATAAATTAACATGGAATTTGTGGACAATTTTGCAGGATGGTGTGAGCACCCTGTACTTTAATCTAGTAATTAACACCGTGGAAATAAGACATAGTGGAGCATTTAGCGTACTAGGATTCTAGAACTGTTTGGGCAACATGTCAGGTCCTACTTGTCTGAAATAGGTAGTCAAAAAAATTGAATGAAGTGCAGGTCTCTCACTTGAGCTAACATCCTCAGCAGTCAACAGCAGCTTGATGGCAGAATAATTGCATGCTTAGTTTTGTCGCATTGCATACGAAGCTGGGTCTTCATCCTATTCCATGCATATGTACCTTCTGGTTCCTGGGTCTTCATCCAAATTCTTGTTGTACCTCACTTTGAGTAGCAACAAGTCAATAACACATCGCACTCTCTTCTCAGTGCATTCTTGTGTTTGTTTTCCATCATTTGCAGTCAATAATGTTCCAATATCTTGGACGCGCCAAACACTTCATATTGGGTTCTCAAAATTCAAGTGATTAATAATAGTAATAGCAAAAGTAAAAAAATAAACTAAAATGAGAAGAATAAAAACTAGCACTACAAATCTAAGTATTGCTTTAGTTTAAATATATTTGAATTTGACCTCTTTAATTTAAATACAAAATGTGTTGTCTTTTTTAAAATAATCTCATTTTTGTCTCTATAACATTGCTATCCAGAATTTAATTCCAAATTTAATAATCAAATAACCTGAACGGCAAACCTTAATTTGAGTTAATAGTATCAAGTAAATATTTAATGTTTAAGTTAATAAATCATTTAATTTTGAATGAATAATGCGACCCAGGGGCAAAATAAGATTGTTTTAAAAAAACAAAAAGGCAACATAATTTATTTTTGAATTAAAAAAATCAAAATAGAACTTTTGAAACTAAAATGACAAAGTGTATTTAAATCTATTGCTCAGTTTATCTTTTTTTTATTAATGACCAATAACAGAGGAATTTATTTATGAATTAAGAAAATCAGTTTTTTTTGGGGGGGGGGGGGGTAATAGGTTAACTTTTGTAAGGTGCTTATGCTTCATGTCCTCTCAAAACAAAATTGGAGAAAGAAGAATAAAAGAATAAAGAAGAGACAACAAATGAAAGGTCCATACACTCAGCGCAACTTGTTATTTTCAAATACTGATCAAATGATATTCCCAGTTTCTTGATTTCTTTTTATTCACAAAATATCGCTATATATATAATATATATTAAGTATTACATGAAGCCTTTTAACACAATTTATTGAATTTAATAGGAAAAAAAATACTTCATACCGGCAGTTGTTCCCAAATTCCATCAACACAGTAAGAAGTACCAACCAACATCCACACACAATATCACATGCTTCTCTTAACCCAAGATTCCCAATTTTTGGTGCGGTAACTTTGTTTGATATATAAATTATTTTCAATAGGACTAAAAAGAGAATATTAAATAAAATATAACAGAATAAATTATATTTAGTATGATCAAAAAATTAAAAAAATCCTTTGCATATCTCTATTTTGTTGGATGAAATATAAATGGAGTGGAAAGTATTTAAGGCCAATAGACTAAAATGCCGTTTAGAATAACAAAAAGAACTTAAGAAATTAAGGGAATATCAATGCCATTATATGGGAATTAATGTTTTTAAAATCAAAATTGTTATTGAATTGATAAAAATATTAATTTATAATTGTGGTTAAATTATAATTGAACGCGTGATAATTAAATTTATATATTTTAATTTTATAAATTAAAAAGTAATATAATAAAAAAATAAAAAAATATGTGCTTCACTATATTGGTGAAGCCCACAATCAAGCCCAATCCATAACAAGAAAGCAAAAGTGAAACCTCCAAACCCTGAGTTAGTGATTATTTGCCATAACAATCAAGCCCAACACTAAAGTGGACAAACAGAATAATAGAATGGACAATTCTACTTCCACATAAACAATTGTCTAATATTATGTTAAAATTTAAATGAAATTAAATAATTTACCAAATGATAAATTCTTAAACCTTTTGATATATGTATATATATATATATATATATATATATATGAAATGGGGTAGGGAATGGATCAAGACATGTACTCCCCAAGCTTGGCTTGAACTTGAATATTTCTATTGGGATTTTTCTTGAATTTACCCCAATATTCTGTCAACGGTGAACTATTTGACCCAAATGAGAGAGGCAAGTCAAGTTAAAGCAAGCCAAACTAAAATTGCCATCTCTATTGTTATGTTATATGATTGGTATATGTTATAAAGATGGTGAAGAAATTCATAACTCATCAGCCGGCTCAAAGAATGTATACATCAAAGAAAAAAGTTATGGCAATAATTAATACGCATTTAATAGACATATTATGATCATGTAAAGTATTTAGATCATTAACCCAAAAAAGCTGGCTCAATTGATGAGAAAAAATGGTTTCTTACTTAACAATTTAAGTTTGATTCCCCTAAGGAGAATCATGGAATTAAAATTCTAAATGGATCATGCATGCTTATTTGGAAGAAATGTTTCCTTAAAATCGTCTAGAAAAAATAATTTAGACAACGTCTAAAAATGGATGACCATATTAACCAAAAACAAAAATTAAGTAATTTGGAAGTGTTGATAAGATGTCTTCGTTTATGATTATATTATGCTAAATTTACATTTAGAAATAAAAATATAGAATGCATAATAATATAGTGCTCAATTTCTACATTCTTAAACATCTTATATCTCCCCCCCCCCCCCCCTAAAAAAAAAACCAAAAAGAAAAAAGAAAAAAAGGACGTTGAACTCGAATGATACCTATTGAGTGTGAGCTACTTTATCAAGTTGACCTTGTCAATAGCTCAACTCAATTTGTATATAATAGCCTGATTCGGTCTCAAACAGGCGGCCATCCATGTCAAAGACGGGGAATACGAACAAGCAATGCTTCGCTAATTTGGCTGAACCATTGGTTATAACAATTAAGAGAACAACAATTTATTTATCTGAACTTAATCCATTTCTAAGGTCGAAGCATAAATTAACCAATTCAAACTCAACCGAATCCACCACTATCCTCAGTTTGCAACGACACAGTCAAGTCCAAATCAACATAGAATTTCATAATTAACGAAGAGGAGCGTGGTTATTATATCAAACTTTTGAGCTACTCTAGTGAGCTCTTATTAAAGATACAATCACACTTATTATGCTGGCTAGCTAGTCAGTAGTGGTGACTAATTCATAACCTCTGTAGTGTGGTGTGGTGTGCACTAGTGGTGAACGAAATGGCAACGTTTGGGAATGGTGAGGGCAACTTGAGGGTTGATACCAACTTTCTTGAAGGCGTCAGAATGGAAGATAGTATAGAGGCAAGCCGCGGGAACATTTCGCAGGGCATTGCAGCACTGTGCAGAAACAGGAGCTGCCACGTCTCTCGCTGCCTTCTCACAGTGACGCAGAGTATGCGTTAGCATTCTTTCTGGACTAAACTTCCCACATTCACCACTTGCTTCAACCCCATGATGGGATCCAGCAATGGCCAGAATCATCAGAAGAAACAACAAGCAAATGGACTTCATCATGGTTTTAAGTTGAAGGCAGCTATGTAATTCACAAATACTGCTCAGTTTTGAACTCTATATATAACCACACAAACAGCACTCTGGAATGAACAAACCTTGTTCCCAAGTCCCAACCCATCTGCTTTAGAAATTGAAATCTACGTTCATTGATTTCCAGGGAGAGAGCAGCCCGCGGATTCTTACTTTCTTTCTTTTTTTGTTTTTCCATCATTGATCATTTTAAAAATCTCAAAACATCAGAATAAGCACATGGATAACTAGAAGCAGGAAATTTAAATTGTGAACAGCTCCTAGTTAACACAACTGAATGAGTTATTAATTTATTATTATCATCGACTCCTTCGTCGAAGGGTTCAGCATTATCTGGCTATTTCAAGTCAATCATGGGTCGCCCCACGCCCGCTCTGCTTTCATTAGGATTTTGGCTTCGAGAAGCATCAAACAATAATTATACTAATCTATCTTTACTTTTTGTTAAATTACTTTTTTAATTTTTAAAATTTCATCTGTTAAGTTAAGTGAGTTAACTTTCCGTCTAATTTATTTTTCATAAAAAAGTTAATTTTTTATTCAACATGATATTGTGATTTAATTTTTAACATGACAATAAAGACATTTAAGTTTTTAAGTTGATATTAAATTCTAATATGAAGCATCGATTTTATTCTTAATATGATAATAAAAATAGTTAAACAATTTTACTTTTGAAAAAAATCTATATGGTGCAAAAGTAAATTTTATTAACAAAAAATAAATTAGGAGGAGTTGGATATAAATTTTATAATAAGTGGAGTATCAAGTATAATTTAGAATAATTTTTTTTTTTTGCTTAAGAGATATTTAAATTATATAATTCTTTTTCTCTATTTTAAAAATATACAGTTTTGTTATACTTACTTTCCCTCAAACAAAAGATAAGTTAGACTTATACTTATTTTAACCAAAAAATATCTTTATATCTATTACTTATATAATATAACAAGCATTAAATATATATTTAATTAATATTAAATAATCAATTTTTTCTAAACTTAGAAAATTATAAAATCATAAGATAAAAATATAAATGATTGAAAATAAAGAATATGTTGACAGAATAATTTTTTATTATGTTTACTCGTTTTGAAGTTTTTTTAGTTATTATTCTATTTTGTGACGTTAACTTTTATTTGCTTTTAATTAGTGTTTATTTCCTTTTAATTAAATTTATTTTTTATTTATTAAAATTTTTTACTTCTTATAAATACCTTATGTTATTATGTTAAATTATTTAATAATAAAGAAATTAGTCAATTTCTATTTTTGGTCTTGTTTGTATTCAACAACTGTGAATATGTCAATTTTCATACGTGCTTTGCTGTGTCATTAAAAGATGGTAGCCACTTGTTTTTTGGTAAATCACCTTTTTAACTATTTTAATATTCGAAGACAACACAGATATTGTATCCTTTAAGTTTTATTTCTTTATGATAAGTTTTTATACTTTTAAATTGTTGCAAATTTAGATTCTTGATTTTAAGCTTTAAAATTTAATATACAAAATTCTTTTTGGAAATGAAAAATGAAAAATGAATAGAATGTAATAGTGTTTAGTATGATAAGAAATAGAAAAAGAATATATTTACATACTTTTATTTGGTTGAATGAAATATGGATGGTATAGAAAGTAATTAAGGATAAAAAAAATAACCTTTAAAATAAAACAAACAAACTTGGGAATTTTCCACTAAAATTTAGTGAAAAATTCTTAAGTTTTTTATTGATAGGTTGGTTGGATCTTTCAATATTTCTTTTATTCAAATTCAATAAAAATTTTTTAAATAATAGATTGGTCGAATCTATTTTCCGACTAACACTCAGTCGGTATTTTTTTTTTCTTTTTACATTTCAATATAAAAAAAAAATTTATGAAGTAATAAATTTAAAAAATATCCCAATTTTAATATCAAATAACATATCTTATTTTTTTTAAGACATAACTATTATTAATTATTTTTATAATTAATTTTGCTAATGTTTTTATTATTTCTTTTAAAATTGCTATTAAGTATAATTTAGGTTACAAAATAATATGTATTATATGTGGTTAATACCTTAAAAATTTGTCATTTTTTTTATTATATTTGTTATAGTATTTCTAGTTTTTAGTTTTTACCCATGAGGGTGAACAACATATAAGAGAGAGGAGGGCAAAATCAACTTTTTATGATTTTGGCTCCAAAAAAATAGGGTTCTATACCAGTTTTATTATTGAGCCATGAATGGTTGCAATAAAAAATATACTTACATTTTAGAGAGAAGATGAGGGATAAAGAGAGACGGACCTAGACGTTAAAAGTTGATGTATTTTGCGAGATACAAAAAATGATGTACGACCCTAATATATGATCACAGAAAAGTAACATAAAAAATTCATTTTTCTTTCCCTCAAATTTTCGGTGTACCAAATAAATTTTATTTTTAGATTTAGCTTCTACTTCTATTTCTAAAATGCAATCCAATAGAGCCTTAACAGTTGTTATAACTCCGTCCATTAAGTACTCATGTGACAAAGGGATATCACGCCCAACACCGTATAAATTTTATGTATAGTTTTTTCTTTTCTACGTATCCCTTCACATGACAACTCATTTGTCACATATAATAATAATAATAACAACTAACGTCCTTTTTCTCTAAAATAGCTACTCAAAACTTCAATGAAGTAGGTTTCTCAATCAACAGTAACTAGATGGGAAGGTTAGTTGGGTGAACCATTTGATGAGGGTTAACTTTAGTAAAAGCATCGCACTTTATTGAATTTAACCAATAATTATATTCAACAAACCTAATAATATGATATTAATTTGAATAAAATATTCACTTACTAAGTTTTTATTTAAAAATTTAATCATAAACATTTAAATTAAGTGATTTCATTTGATTTGCTTTAATATGACATTAGCCGAATTTTTCAGTTCCTTTTTCAATTCTCGTTCATTTTCCATTCAAGCAATAATCTACTATTAAGACTTCTCTTAACTATAATAAATTTATGGTCAAAATCTTATTTTAATCCCTAAAGTATATTTAAAGTTTTATAGTAGTTCCAAAAATATTATTATTTTTTAAATAAATCAAAAAATTTGCAAAATGTTTCAAATAATTTCTTTGACGGATCTCCCTTAATACTGTACTATTGGCTCTTATGTGAATTCTTACATGATAATTAATTACTTTGCTAAAGTTAACATTTTAATCATCTCTATCTCATCTTTTTCTTTCTTCTTCCTATTTTTATTCTTTCTCTCTTTTCTGCTCTCTTTCCTCTATAATCTTTTCCTCTCTTTTTGAACAAAGCTTCCATGAAGGGAAAAGACCCCTCAAGAAATCACCAAGGTGGGAAAAATGGAGAACATACATCAACGAAAATCTCTGAATTAAGCACATCATAGTCTATCAAACTAACCAATAACCATCGATAATCGCATCAAGATACAATTTCAGCGTCTAAACAATCCCAGAAGAAGAGCTATATAACTTATCTTCTTCTAACAACAACCTAGACACTAAAATCAGAAGCAAGAAGTAATTCTAATTAATCTAAATATCTTAGAACAGCAACACAAGTATATAGCTAATACCATATATAAACGGCGGCGACTAGATTGCTCAACAAAGCACCAAAAAAACACAATACAAACTTTTCCTCCTTAACTGGCGACGCAGAAAATAAAAATCAAGGGAAGAGTAAGCGAACACAAGAAATTATCTTGGTTTGTAATTGGTCCAACAATGAACTATGTCGGGTTCTCTTTTCATGCAAAAAAATGTTTACTCAACAATATTTTGCATTCGTTCACAATTAATAGTTACAATGAAGGATTTTTGCTCGCTCATCAACAAACATAAAGGTTTTTCACCACTCACCCAAAATGGATTACAATTAAGGTTTTCTCACACAAATTAACCCACATTGAACTCTATCTACATTTTCTCAAAGCTAGACAAATAGAATTAAAAAAATGAATTGGTAGCTGTTTAAATAGAAAAGAAAAATAACAAATAATATTGTAATTAAATGATTTTAAAAAAATAATTAAATCTATAATTTCATTCATTCTTAATCAGTAATTTATTATCCTCAAATACAAAAGGTGAATGAAAACTGCATTGTGCTTATTCCTAAGAATGACAATCTTGAATCCATGTGGGACTTTTGTCCCACATCCTTAGGTAAAGTGATATACAAGATTGTGACTAAAATTGTGGCTAACAAGTTAAATAGGTGTTTGAATAAGATTGTTTCTCCTAATCAATGCAACTTCATTCTAAAGAGACAAAGCAAGGATAACAATATTATTGTGCAACAGGATGTTCATGAGATCTATGAAGGAAACAAAAGGTTTTGTGGCAGTTAAAGTTAACTTGGAAAAAGCCTATAATCATATTGATTGGGGCTTCTTACGGGACACTTTGATTGATATTGGTTTCCAAGGCCACTTGATCACCCTTATCATGACATGTCTTTCCAATTGTACTATGCAAATCCTTTGGAATGGGATGCTTCTAATGATTTTCACCTCTCTAGAGGATTTTGCCAAGGAGACCCCTTATCCCCCTAACTTTTGGTGCATGGAACGTTAAGTCACTGCATTAACTGGGGGTCAAGAACAGGTTGTGGAAGCCTATTAAACTCTCTAGACGTGGCCCGCCTATTTCCCACTTATTTTTTGCTGATGCTCTTTTCTTGTTTGTAGAAGCTACCTCGAACCAAATTGAATTGATGAGGGATTGCATGAATATCTACTGTGTTGCGTTAGACCAGAAAATAAACCATACCAAGACCAAAATCTATTACTCCTTGAACGTGCATTTTTCTAGAGCCTCGTTTTAAGCAGTATCATGAGTATTTCTCTCACTGGTGACCTTGGGAAGTACTCAGGTGTTCCTCTCTTTCATAAAAGAACAACTAAGGGGAACTACCATTCATTTAGGAAAAAGGTGACCAAGAGGATCTCTTCTTGGAAAGGGAAGCTTTTAGTTTTGCTGGAAGGACCACGCTTATCAACTCTGTCCTTTTGACTCTTCCTAGCTATGTAATATAGACCATGTTTGTGCCAAATAATGTGTGCGCCAAAATTAAAAAAATTTGTAAAAACTTTCTTTGGTACAACTCGGATTCCCAAAGAAAGATGCATCTCGTCTCTTGGGATAAAATTTGTACCCAGAAGAAACATGGAGGGCTTGGGATAAGGAAAATGCGGACCCAAAATTATGCTTTCTTCATGAAACTTTGCTGAGGCCTTCTCTGCAATAAGGAAGCTTTGCGGGTTCAAGTTCTTAGAGATAAATATAGATGTGGCTCGGATCTCATCCCGATTTTGACTAGGAAGGGATGCTATTGAAATACGTGGCGCAGTATTCTTAAAGTTTGGAAGAGGTTCATGTGCGGGATTGACAGGACTTTTGGAGATGGTTCTAAAGTTAACTTCTGGCATGATAGGTGGACCAGGCTTCCCTAACCGCTTATCCATTATGCTATTGGAGAGGTTCCAGAATACCTTTTGAAAGCAAATGTTAATGAGTTCCTATTAGAATTATTGTGGGTATAATCAATTAAGTTTTATTTTAAATTAAAAAGAGCTAATTTATAATTCACGTGGGATGCATTTGGGTGGGATGCATTTGGATCCGTCTATTAAATTGGTGATCCTATTATTTTAGGTTGGATATCCAATTGATTAGTGTAGATAAAAATGTAAGCCTTAATCTATATGCCCATAATGGATGAGTATTAAGATTTATTTAAATTTGGTTAAGTCCCCTCTGTATTCATGTAAAATTTTAACTTCACAACTTACCCTATTATAAGTTGTAATAGAGAGTGTAAATCATAGAGAAGGCTCTAATCTCTTCAAACGTTTAACGATTCAAAATTAATGAAGTATACTAAATCTGTCATTATGTCTTCTACAGGTAATCAATTTAGTATTCTAATTTCATATAATTGTCATAGATTTACTCTTACAATTGGCATCAAACCCTTAATTATATGATTTAAGATCCAAAATTTGTTTTAAAGACATGATTACATGCTTATATAATTAACCTTTTGCTATTCATGTTCATGTAAATTTTGGTATTTTAAATTGAATGGTTTTCAAAATTTGAAACTTTGGAGCTTTTGTAGAGTTTGAAATTTTGAACTAATTGACACCTGAAATTTAAATTATTATAAACCATAGAGGAAGAATTTCAATTTTAAAATTTTGGTTAGGGTTTTAAAATTGAATTGCAATTTTTACAAATTGCTCCAAATTGCTGAATAAGAAATTAAATTAAGGACAAATTCAGATTTAGATATGAAACTCTAAGTTTAATTAGAATTTTATATTGAATTCATAATAAACTTAAACCTAAATAAGGATTTTATGAATTGATAGAAGTTATTTTGATTTAAACTATATTGCCAAAAAAAATGGGGGCAAATAGTTAAAGAGACTTACATATGGATTCTTTGATTTTTGACAATATATATATATATATATATATCTATACATATTGTCAATTATTATTCACACTTATTGTTACTTTTTTTAAATACATCATATGTAGAATATGATGCATGTGCCTTATAAATAAAATACACTTGTGGGGCCTACATATATATATACACACACACACACATATATAAAATACACACATTGCTTACTCGTGAGATTCGCATACGAAGAAAGTATATATATGTTAGTTGATTCATGGTACATTTAATGTGGATTTGTTAAATTCTTTGTATGGCTGCATATATATATATATAAAATGATCTAAGGATTTAATATTTAGTTTATGCATATATATATATATATATATATATATTTAAAAAAATTATATTTATTATTTTTAATGTATATATATATTGATAATATATATTCAAATAATAGTATTATTATTTTTAGATGTCTGATGTTCTAAAATAAGTTAATTAAAATAGTATGTTACTAAAGTAATATTTATTGTGTAAATTAATTTATTTGGAATATTAAGATGATTGTGTGTTGTAATTCACGTGGATGGTGATCCATATTTTAAATATGATTTTTTGAAATATATTTCATAATTTTTTTACCACTATAAATATTTTTATATAAATATTAATATATAAAATATATTTTCATATTTATTTGGATGATATTATGAAATATGTTACATTGAAAAATTAATTTACTATATTTTGGATATTGTGATAATGTTCACTCTTCTTATATGGATATTTATATACTTTCAATCTAAAGTATATGTTTTAAATACATTTATTTTTTTAAAAAAAATGATCTTATTCTAATTGTATGTGCATAGATCCTCTTTGGGAATGTTATGAAATTTGTTTATAGTCAGTATAAGTATTATATTTGTTTACATCTCCTTAAGGAATGCATCATGATCTTGGGCAAAATAAAATTAATTCATGTGTAAAGAATTTTATGAATTGTTATAGATAGTTGCTACCAAAGTAGAATTACTCATATTAATTCATGAAATTTCCTTTATAATTTGAGGAAAGCTTTTGATTATGTCATGCTATAACCTGCCTAAAGGGGATTATTGTATGTTATAATTAGAAATTGATTTGAAATGAAGTTATGGGGGAGTGTATTGGTCTGAAATACTTATTTGTCTAAAGGAGATAGATATTTGAACCTAGTGTATTCTCACTGATTAACTCATTTGAGATTCTGATTTGGGATTGTGACCTTGATCTGTACATTCTACCCAAAGGAGAATGTACTACTATGCTGGCCTTATTGTAATAGCTTATTTTAATTAAAATTATGTATAAATTACCCTCATTATTCTAATGCATTCCCATTTTGTATTTACTTTTTCCATGAATAATTATTCTATTTCAATTAAAATTTTGACTGGATCAAATTATAACAAATAGAAGTAAGACTTAAAATTCTCTTTAGGAATTACTAATCTTGATTTAGTATTACGTGAGAGTAAGCCAAAAGTGAATGAGAAGAGCACAATTGAACTGAAAGAATTCTTAGCCAAATAAGAGAGATCTAACAGACTTAGCTTGATTGCCATTAAGAAGATTATCTCTTAACACCTTCTTAGTAGCTTACTTAAAAATGCAAACGCTAAAAAAATTTTTTACAATTTTGGAAAAAAGATACCAAGTGTCTAATAATGTTGAGTCCAGATATCTAATGAAACAGTTAACTAATATGAGGTATAATAATAATGAGGGGATAAGGAAAGTTATTCTGAAGATAATTCACACCCAAACCAAACTAAAAGCCTATAACATTGACCTAAATGAAAACTTTATTATTTCACATGCCCTAAATTGTCTACCTACTGAATTTACAAAAATCAAAACCGCTTATAATACCTTTTGGTGAGAAATAGACCATTAATGACATTATTACCAAATGTGTGGTTGAAGAAGAGAAATTAAAGAAAAAAAGAGTGACATATCCTATGATCTAGCCATTTTTACCTCCTATGGTGAATTGCATTTTGATAAGGGTAATTGGAAATATAAGAAAAATCAATTTAATACTCCTCATAAGAATCAAAGTTTAAGGAAATCAGGTAATGGTCAGCACTATAATGTAGGAGGTCTTAAATCAACTCTCATTAAGAAAAACATCTGGTATTTTTTTTGTAAGGGAAAAAGGCATAAGAAGAATCAATGTACAAAATTCAAGACTTTGTTGAAGAATAAACTGAAATTTGGAGGAATTTAAGAACTTGAAAAGACCAAATCTGAGAAAAAGCAAGCTATGGTTAGGAAATAATCTTGAAGTAAGGGTAGAGTCAGTGGGAGATATCAGTTTTGTTTTGGCAACCAGATATGAAATTGTTTTAAAAGACATTTTTTATGTACCTTCTTTTAGGAGAAATTTGATTTCTATTTCTTATTTAGATAAATTTGGCTTTTATTTTACTTTCGGCAATGGAAAAGTAAACTTAATAATAACCTCATAAATTGTTGGTTGTGGTTATTTAGTAGATGATTTATATAGATTATCTTTAATTTTTGACAATATTTCTTCATCTTTAAATACAAAAAATGTGGTTATCAAAAGGTCTAAAATCAAAGAAAAATCCTTTTTATTATGGTATAAGCAATTAGGTTATATCTCTAGGAAAAGAGTTGAAAGGTTGATTAAAAGTAATATTTTATATTCTTTAGAGTTTGATGATTTAGAGACTTGTATGACTGTATTAAAGGAAAGTTTACTAAGAGAAAAAAGAAATGTGCGATTAGAAGTTCAAGTCTTTTAGAAATCATTCATACAGATATTAGTAGACCATTTTCTCTTACTATTTGTGGTAATAGGTTCTTTATCACTTTTATTGATAACTTTTTTTTATTTGGCTATCTTTATTTGATTAAAGAAAAATCTTATGCTTTTTAAAAAAATTTAATTTTTTTAAAAACTGAGGTAAAAAAAAATTAGAAAAGGTCATTAGAAATTTGATAATAGTGTTTCGTATTGTGAATTCCATTGCGAGACCACTAAGGATTAATTGTGACAATAGTGCTGTAGTGTTTTACATTAAAAATAATAAAATTACTAGTGGTTCTAAGCATATAGAGTTAAAGTATTTGATTGTCAGAGATTTCATAAAAAATAATGAAATAGTTGTTGAGTATATAGACACAGATTTTATATTAGTTGATCCCTTAACTAAAAAGATTAGACCAATTGTGTTTAAAAGATACATTAAAAATATGGGCATTGTAAGTTCTTTTGATATGTTTGGTTAGTGGGAGTTTGAGATTTATATTATTTTCTTGTTATGTTGAATATTTTTTTTAGATACTTTTGATGTTTATATGATTTACATTCTGACCAATTAATAATACATTGAATTTTTGTTATTATATGCTTTTGTACATATGTATAGATTGCAAAATTTTGAACTCGGTATCATTAATACCATTGTGCTCGTAGTCGATGCCATATTAGAATTGAAGCATAATAGTTTCTTGACAAACCATACAATTTCTCTCCAATTGCTTTAGCTTTAAGGCATTTGAAAGAAATTATAAAGACTGATAAAGAAAATAGTAGTTTAGCTATTAGATCACACTGACATACTATTATCTTACTGCACTCCACATTAATGACTAGTCAACGAAGTAAGTGACATTTGTAGCCATAGAAGGTTTAATATCAATAAGAGATATAATAACTGTCATAATTCAATGTTAGTTGGCTTTTAGTTGGATTGAGTCATATTAGATATTACATTTTGGATCATATATTTTTAAAATGTAGTCACATTGTAAAATTAATCATTAGCCTGAGAGTCGTTTTCAAATAAATTTTTTTTAAAATAGGGAATTGATTTTGTCAAAGTGGAAGAATGTTAGAATTATTGTGGGTTACAATCAATTAATTTTTGTTTTAAATAAAAACAGGCTAATTTATGATCTATGTGATACATTTGGGCCCACCTATTAAATTGATAATCATATTATTCTGGGTTGGATATCCAATTGATTAGTGTAAATAAAAGTGCGGGTCTTAACTTATAGGCCCATAATACATGGGTATTAAAATTTATTTAAATATAGCTAGGTTCCCTCTGTATTTATATAAAATTCTAACTCCACAACTTACACTCCTATGAGTTGTGATAGAAAGTATGAATCACAAAAGTCACCCTAATTTCTTCAAACCTTTAGAAATTTAAAATTAACAAAGTATCTTTAATCGATCACTGTTCTAATTTCACGTAATTATCTTAAATTTATTCTTACAACTCCCCCTTCCCTTTAGTGGATGGAACAGGGCATGCTTTGGCCATTGGTTTAAACCTCCTACACGGGATATCATTGACAAGACGATCCCTCATGCTCTACGAAACCATGCGGACGTGATCTCATGGGAGAAACACGCATGATGGATGTTTCTCTACAAAAGCTGCATATCCTCTGCTCATGGATGGTAACGTTTCTAGTCAGGATAAGTTATGGCTGAAAATCTAGAAATGAAAATGCCTGAAAAGATAAAAAATCTCCTCTGGTTACTAGCTCATGATAGCATGCACTCGTTGGAGCTTCGTCAGAGCAGAGGTATCACAAGCTCGAGCTTATGGCCGTATGGCTGTAAAGATGCAGAAACATCCCTGCACTGCCTTCGGAATTGCAGTAAAGCACAACTTTTCTAAGGAAGTTAGTTAACTCGAGCTACTGGACTGATTTTTTCTCTTCTTCGAATCGTGATTGGCTTACTTGGAACAGTGAAAATGCAGCAGGTAATGCGAAGAGTATGGATATAGCATGGGATATTGTGTTTGGTTATGGGTGTTGGGTGCTATGGACTAGCAAATGCAAGACCACCTTTGAGGGGAAGGATTACACAACAAATGAACTTTTGTACAGATGCAAAAGGTTGAGCCATCAGACGTTGCATTATTAGTAGGTCCATAGAAAGTCGTCCCTTATGAAAACTGAAAAGCCCATCAAATGGCAAGCCCCCCCTCATTCTTGGGTTTTGATGAATGTTGATAGGTCAGTTTATGAGAATGGGGAAGAGGTTTGATTAGAGGCGACGCTGGTTGATGGCTGGTGGGCTTTGGTAACAACCTTGGTACTTGTCCTATAACTATTGTTGAGCTTTGGGGACTCTTATTTGGTCTTAATTTAGCTTGGGAAAGAAACTATGAAAAAGTCATAATCCAAGCTGACTCCTTGGCTACCCTTACTCTTGTTCAGAGTGGGTGTGACCAGTGTCACCCCCGCTTCAGCCTCGCGTCTGAAATCAGAAGCTACATGGAGCGCAGTTAGGATGTTCACTTTAACCACATCCATCGTGAGGCGAACTTTTATGGTTGTAACTTTCATCTTCTTGCTGATCTTCAGTGCGTGGCTTTCTCACGCTTGATCAACTGTCAAGTGTTTTTCCTTTCCTTTGGGCTTTTGGCCCCCTCGTAATTCCAAAAAATTATCATCAAAACTAAAATTTAAAATTGAAAAACCTGTTGAAGAAACCTTGGTACCAACAACTATTACTAACGAAAAAACTTTAAAATGATTTTTGGGAAAGAACCAAACACAAGGCCAAGAAAATTCCATAAATATGCTCCAAAACAAGATCTACCATGAACAAACTCCACAAAATAAAAACCCTAGATTAAAGAATGAAATCCAATAAAGACTAGAAATTAGTCTACCTTAATCTAGTGAAGAATAGAATTTGATTTTTCCATTCAAAATCTTAAATCTTGATAATGAATATTATTAAGTCTCTCTTCCTCTTATTCTTGGTTGTTCAGCCTTGGTAGCGACAATTTAGGTTTTCATAGGGGTTTAGCTTCCCTGCTATGCAAGAGACACAACACTGAATAGGAGGCTGTCCCTTTTTTTTTTTTTTTTTTTTCATTTATGCCTCTCCCTATTGGGCACTGTATAGCAGATGATCCTATTTATTTCCACAGTAGTTATGAAACTTGTTGTTTTCTTCCCCTTTTTTTCTTAACTTAATTTTCTCCCACATTAGGGCAGTGTTTCAATAAACGGAGCCGTCAAACGAGATGAGTTAGTTGAGGTTAGAAATTGATTTACCCTAATCCAGTGAAGAAAAGAAATTGATCTTTCTATTCAAAATTATGAATTTTGTCTCTTAGATTTTGATGGAAAATTTATAATTGTTGAATCCCGCAACATCATCTCAAGCCCAGAAATAAAACAGCAAGGGATTATATAGCTTTCCCTTTTCATAATAATTTCAGAAATCATCGTTCATAGTGGGGGTTGTCAGAAATTACAAACTCAAATAATGAATTAGTTTTTTTTACAGTATTTGTGTATAAAAAAAAAATTCATTTAATTCTAAATCTTAGAGAAATTAATTCATTATTTGAGTTTATAATTTCTAATAGGGGTGTGGGGCGACCTTGCTATAGCGGTGTTGGGAGAAAGGTGGTTTTCTTCATTGCCAGGGTGGTGGCGGTTTTCACAAAGCAAGAAATTGTCAGAGAGGAAGAAGAAGGAGAAAAAGATGAGATGGCAATGCCAACTTGACAAAATAATTCTCATGTTGGATGCCCCACAAAAGTTAATCACGCTTGGCAATTTTGCAGCTTAGTTCAGCTTCAGGGGGGAAGGAACCGAAGCCCTCTTGTCTTTTCCTGCTTATTCACATGGATACAACTTATATATTGACATATTCCTGCGTCCACCTCCACCTCCACCTCCATCCACCCCAATATTTATACCAACAATCACGAGCAACTCATGTTTGATGAACATAGACACTTCCGAGCCTCACGTTATACATGCATCGACACTACAAGTTGAAACAAACATGGTGCTAAGGTTAAGTAAAACTTTGGCGCTTGCTTTTTGAACTGTTGATAAGCGGCAGTAAACTAGAGAAGCGTGCTTTTGAAGCAAGAACCTCTTTCAGAGGTTCACGGGTGAACGATGCCCGCAGTTTCTTAATTTTCAACGAAAGCATTTTTAAATAATTGGTGCGCCTGCAGAATCAATCCAGGCCCCTTCTCCTTTGTCCCCCAACGATTTGACTATGATATGATTTCATTACGTCTCTGATTAACAGAATAATGATTCATTTTTTATATTAATTCATTATTTAGGTTTAAAGCATAAATTAACTAATTTAAACTCAAGACAAAATGCACCATCAATCGCTGTTTGCAACGACGCACTCGAGTCCTAATCAAAAGATTGAATTTCAATATTTAACATAGAGCAGTACTGCGGTATTTTATTACATGATTAAACTTATGAGCTACTACGGTGAGCTCTTATTGAGGACACAGACACACTTTATTACACTAGCGGTTTGACTAATTCATAACCTCTGTAGTGGGTGGTGTGGAGTGCACTAGTGGTGAACGAAGTGGCAACGTTTGGGAATGGTGAAGGCAACTTGAGGGTTGATGCCAACTTTCTTGAAGGCGTCAGAATGGATGATAGTATAGAGGCAAGCCGTGGGAACATTGTGCAGAGCTTTGCAGCACTGTGCAGAAACAGGAGCTGCAACGTCTCTCGCTGCTTTCTCACAGTGACGCAGAGTATGCGTTACCATTCTTTCTGGGCTAAACTTCCCACATTCACCACTTGCTTCAACCCCATTATGGGATTCAGCAATTGCCAGAATCATCAGAACCAACAACAAGCAAATGGACTTCATGGTTTTTAAGTTGAGGGCGGCTATGTAATTCATAAACACTGCTTAGTCTTGAACTCTATATATAGCCACACAAACAGCACTCTGGAATTAACAATCCTTGATCTCAAGTGTCAAATCCCAACCCATATGCTTTACAATCCACCTTTACTGATTTCCCCGGAGAGAACAGCCCACAGGTTAAAACGTTGTTTACACACCTTAGAAGTTGGCATCTAAAAACAAAACTACAATCCCAAGTAATCAAATGGTTTCCCCCTTATTAATATATTAATCACCGACGAAGGGGTAGGACCCATTTATTATCTTTTTTCAATTGATTTTTGAGTCTGCTTTTTCTTTAAATAAAAAGAAAACCTCCTTTGACTGAGAAATGTCATAGTTTTTTGTATCCTGCAAGCCAAAGTGTTTTCTGAGCTCGCAGTATTTCGGCTAACAAAAGAAAAACAAATCTTGCCTTTGAAATTGCTGTTTGCAGAGTCGTGAATAGCAAAAAGTCGCCGTTGCCGAGGATCGAACCCGGGTCACCCGCGTGATAGGCGGGAATACTCACCACTATACTACAACGACTGTAAGGGGTGGGCGTTCTATGTATACAATTGTGGTCTGGTAAAAGTTTTCGTGCCCTGTAGCGGGTTAGTACGTTTAGACTAATATTATTATTATTTTTTTCCCAATCTGGCCAAGACTAATGTTACAAACTCAGATGCGTATTATGTTTAGTTAAAAAAATTGCGACCTAAAATTTTTAGCATCTGAAATGAAGAGTAAATTATATGAATTTTTTTTTAATTTTGTTAAAATTTTACGAAAATCTCTTTTATTTTTAAAATATATATTTTAGTTTAAATTTAAATTTTTTAATTAAAATACCTTCTATTAATCTAAATATACACATCAATATTATATTTAAATATACATAAATAAAAATACAAAAAATTATATTTTTTTTAAATACTTAAAAATAAAAATAAAAATAATAAATTTTATTTTCAGTAAATTTAACCAAAATATAAATATCTTTTCTAAGTTAATGAAGAATATTTTAATAAAAAAATAAAAATTGAATTAAAATATAACATACTTTTTTTAAGGGAAGTCTATATATATTTTAAAAATAAAAAAATTCATAAAATTTCGATAAGATTCAGAAAGAAAAGTTCATGAAATATACTCAAATGACAAAATACAAAGATAATGGGCACGATATTGAAATTATTCTTGGATGTATAATTTTATTATCCCCAGGTTGGCTCTGACTTTATTCAAATTATACTTAAGAAATTTTAAAGAGTGTACTTTCCTATGTCGAATTTAGAATTATAATCCTAAAGTGTTTTTTTTCCTTCTCTCTTTTAACAAGAATCAAATCTAGACTGATAATGAGAGATACTATCTCTTCTTTTTAACTGAGGCAATTCCTTTTAGATAAATTATTTTTGTATATTCCACTCAAAAGGGAGAGAAGACATTTATGACTAAGATTAATTTGACATCAAAGAGAATTTCTATTTATTTGACTCATCACAATTTCAAATTAGACATAACTCATTTATTAAATTAACTATCTTGATTAATATATTAAGCTTGTTTAATTAAAAAAATTAAAGTTAAAAATGTAATCCTTAATTTGTTAAACTAATGGACTATTAATGAAGTGTTACTTTTTAATATAACTATTTGTAGCCCTGTAAAATGCACAACATTGTTAAAATTTTTCTATCCAAGCACACATTTGAATTAGAAATAAATAGTAAATATAATTTATTATGACATAGTTGCTAAGAAAAAGACTAAAAAACACAAATACTTGTATTCAGAAGAGGTTTTGACTTGTTGGGAATACATTTAGATTTTATTTTATTTTATTTTATTTTTTGTCATAGCTTGATGTAATAAAGCGCTAGTGGAGAATTTTTGTAGCCAAACAATATTAGATTAATATGTTAATAAAAAGAATTGTTGAAATAAAAATATAACTATTTGATTTGATTTACCTTCTCGTCAAGAAAAATAATATCCAAAGTAATCAAGTTACTGTCTAAATGATGTTGACAACATCCTTATTGTTATAACACGAACGTTGTTCTTCAATTATTTTTTTGAAGGTTTACGTCACTCAATAAATTGTAATTTCCGCCCAAGGCTACAGAGATATACAAATTACAATTAAAAATAGAAGAACAAACGAAGCACATATAATTAATTAGCGTAAAAAATGAAAAGAGACGAGTGTGGATCTTTTGCAATTACAAATTAATTATATATAGTATACTTGAATAGAGATAAAAGGAAAAAAATGAATGTAAAAAAATAAATTAAATCTCATATACATTTTTATATTTTATGTTTCACTACATCACTATATATGACTATAAATAGTCTAATTTCATATGAAATACGTGAAGCTGAAAGTTGACAGAAGGTCATGGCAACTGAGGAACACACACATTCATAATACTTATAATTAATTATATAGGTATATAAAAAATTTATAAAGAAACAGAATTCAATTTAAGGTTTAACTTAAATTAAAATTTATCTTCATATCAACAATTATCTTTTATTATCTATTTATTTTTATGTTTATTTAGATTCTTTTATAAGATAATTTATATTATAGTTGGAACCACTCGGGAAGAAATTTCAGAAATGTGCCTTACATTTAAAATAATTTAGACAATAAGTTATAAAGGTATATATTTATCTTTTTATGAATAAACAAAAATTCAATCTAAAGTTAATGTTAAATTAATATCCCTCTTTTTATCAACAACCATCTTCAACTATCCGTTTGGCTTTAGTTTTATTTTTATTTTTATTCTTCTCAACAATGAAATAATTTATATTCTATAATTAAAACAATTATCACAGATCTTCTTAATAACCATTATCTTCAATTAATTTTTTAATTTTAAAAAATTACATTTTTTTAATAATTAGATAATTTATAAAACATAGTTAAAATAATTAAACAATTTGGTTGAAATACACATTTCGCAATGGTAGCGCGTATCATCAACTTTTGTAATATACATATGATACATGTTTATTCAAATATGATTTTATTGAAAATTATAAATAAATATAAAAATTATTTTTCTCATAGATATACATATATAGTATAAATACAAAAATTATTAAGTCTGACTTTATTTAAAATGAACAAGTTTATCATGCTAAAACATGGTTTAGCTCATTTATAACCCTTAGGTTGTGTTTGAATAAAAGTTTTTAGAGAAAAAAGAATGGAGATAATATGTTTAGTTAAAAAAATTAGAAGGGAGGCCCTCCCCTCCCTTCTCTTCTCTCCGAATTAGAGTGTTTTGGAAGAGAGAAGAATTTTTTAATTATTTAATTACTTTTATTGTTCTTGAATATTTTTAATATTTCAATTTTTCAATACATTGACATTTAATGGAGATTAAAATAGATTTTTTTTCATTAGGAATAAAAAATAAAAAAGGATTGGGATTCATATTTTTTTTTTTTAAAATGTTGATATAAATATTTTTTTATAAGAAAAATAATTAAAATAATATAAAGATAAATTTGTCTAAATATAATTACCTCTTCTTTTAAATTAAACAATAATCTTTCCTCCTCTCCTTTCCTCCACTCCATTAACCTCACTTCCATTGAACCATACAAAGCCTTAAAGTTTGTTTGGAACGTTATATAAAGGTTATATGGAGGACAAGACTATATGATTTAATAAAATAAGATTTGATAAAATTTTATTATTATATAGTATTTAAGATTATATTATATAAGATATTATATCATAAAAAATAAATACTATTATATTTTTGGTAATGTATTATTTAATATTAGATATGTTACAAATTAATTTTTTCAATAAAAAATTTTTTATTAAAAAATTTATTATATTTATTTAAATTTATTATATTATATTAATTTTTTAAAAAAAATCCTCAAGGGTTAATTAAAAAAACTCATAACTGCTATATTCATTCAATGGCCAATTTTGTTTAAGCTCAGCTTGACAATAAAAACATTATAAGAATTTATAAGACAGCGTAGTTTCGGATTGCATCCCATAACATTAAAAACATGTTACATCTGCACACAATTTTATACCTGAAAACCTCATCAAAGTGTGGAAAATCTTTCTGCTTACTTTCTAATCCATGAAAAGCATTTTTGTACACGTAGCTATGGACATTCGGTCTTGTGGTATGATTCTCGCTTAGGGTGCGAGAGGTCCCGAGTTCAATTCTCGGAATGCCCAGTTTATTCAATTTCTTACTCGTGTTTATCATATGTGTGGTCATTTAGTTTTACACTAGTACTCTAATTCTAGTGAAGTAATTAATCATACATAAATTGACAAGCAATCACATTTAAAATTCAATGAATTTTCGGCTAATTTTGAATAAAAAACCATGTAAACCCACCACTTTCGAGATAAATACAGACAAGAGAATGATTAATGAACATGTGTAAATGGCCACACAAGGTTTGCCCGGTGACGAACTTCCTTTCCTGAACTGAAACCGTACCACTTCTACCATGAAAAGTAATTGCTTTGCCAGACAGGACAGCCCCACCGCACCAGTAATCTATCTTGTCTTGTTTTTCAGGGCACGTGATTCCTTTTGACATTCTGGGTTTGAACAATTCGGCTGAGTTGAACTGCTGCATATCTTGGCTTTCGTCTCTACTCTCAGATAATTTGACAATACCCTTTTCACCCCAAAACCTCGACGATGTCGTTTAATGCTGTTATCGTTGTTCTGGATCGGAGTTCTCTCCCCCCTTGCAGGTGTGCTAACTCTTGTTCTGCGTGGAGTGCCTGAGACAGACACACAGAATGGATGCGAAACCTTGTTCTGCTCAACCACATTAACTTTCGCAACCAATGGAAACCTGTCAGAATGTATGGTCAAGTCATCCACATATAGCAAATCATCTATACGAGCCACAATATTAGATGTCATGCTCTCCAAAACTCTTGAGTAGCTCTCCAATATGGATTTTCCAACATCCTGAAAATGGGAATGCTTTGAGACAAATATGGCACATCGGGAAGCGAGTACTGATGAGCCAAATTCAAATAAAGAAAAGACAAAACGGAACCTTGTTGTACTGGATCTTGGTGGTATCGAGGGTGGTTTGAGCTAAACCTGGAAACTGCTGCTTCAAGCAAAGCAGAATGTTTTCCGCTCTTTTTGTGAGTAATTCTCTCTTGGCTGCATCGGCCATGAAGTCCTTGACCATTTCCCAGGAAGATTTTGTCACTGAACGGTTGGGATTAACTGGGGGTCTGGAGTGAGCTCTTCGACGCCACACATAAATTGAGGCTTCCACTCGATTAGCAATCTCTAGTGCAACATGTTCAGAGGAAAGGTCGAGGCAATCAAGCAGACATTCTGGAGAGAATTGGTTTGACGTGATGTAACGGTAAATGAAATCCCCAAGGCAGCTTCTTCCGGTCTGCAACACAAGTTAAATTTAATCCTTGATGACATAAGGAAGAAAAAAAAAGATGTGTTCGGATTAAAGACCTTAGGAAGGGCTTCCAAGTAAGACTCCGGAACCTCCATTTCGGCTAAAGCAATGTTGTTGATAGCCATGGCTGCTTTTAGTATTTGATTTGCAGATTCTCGAGTGTTATTCAACTGCTTTCTTGAGTTCTCGCTGAGACCAGAAGGAGGAACACGGGGAACAGGGAGCCACCACTTTTCCTCTTGTCTCTGAAATGTTTGGCGAAAAGATGCTGACCCATCTGCATCTGGGGCTACAATTCCTTGATCAACGTACCAAAACTCTCTACTTGTAAAACTATCTAATATTTCCTGTGATGCAGGGGAGAATACACAAAATAATTCACCATTTCTCTACCAGCTACTACTGTACCATTCAACAAGATGAATCAATATACGTACAAGAAGCATGTTGTCGAGTTTACGAAGAGCTGGAAGATTAATAAAAAGATCTGATCTTGGCCGGCAAGTCATTACCTGCATTTATAATGCCCCATATTAGAATAGAAACATTGAATAAATGAAAAATCAGAGTTAGAGATGAAGAGAAAAATATGAGTTTAATTACCTCGAGCTTGCTTCCATCAGGAAATGTTTGCCAAGAGGGCATCAATTCAACAATGTGGTCACTCACGTGGAGAAGCCATTCCATCTCTTTTCGCCACATTGTTTTCTTTACACAAGGCAGAGGTTCTAGTCTCCATAATTGCCCAAATACAGTTGCTACATGTTACATAAAATCCAAACATAATAAAACTGTTGGCAATGGAGGCAAATTAACAGTTTGTTAGATGCAGCATTAGAGAGAGAAGCATACCACAAAGATTTGTAATAGCATTTGAGATGGCCAAAGCAGTGCAAGCCCCTTTGCCACTTCCTGACATATCTTCACCCAGCAGTAGCTTAGAAAACCTTTCCTTCATCATATCAATATCTGTTTCGCCAAAATTTTCCAGTAAACAGTAATCAAACAACCACCAAATGGATATTCCATTTTCTAGGTGTCCACAAAGAGGGATTTTAAAATGACAGAAAACAACTAACCTGAAATTTTTGAACTGATTCTGGTGAATCTTGAATCATCCAAGGGGGAGTTATGTTGGTTTTCCTTTTCATCAGGGTTGCCGCACTTGGAGACTCTGGCCTTCCGAATAGGCCAGCCAAGAGGAGGAGGCGAAGTAGAGCCTTTTGCTTTTGCTTCTTCAGTTGAATCCAAGAAACTCGATCTAGTTTTAGCTCCATCACTTTCAGAACAACGAAGCCCATCTATTGTCGCTAAATTTTGACTCTTCTTAGATAAAGCATCCATATTTGAGAACTTTTGCTCAATAAGTAAATTTTTGAGATCGAAGAGGCAAACGGGTAGTCAAACAGATGACTCAGAATCACCATGTCCCGGCATTGTTTCGGCCATAAGTAACAGTGAACAAATTTGAAAAACACAGAAACTGATAAACTAAAATGTGAATTTATAGAGTAAACACGATCTCACGGAAAAGACGAGGAAATTGATAATATGTGGCTTTTTCTATTGTGATTCTACTGTATTTCTCTCTTCTACTTCTCCAACTTTGGGTTCAACTTTGATGCCCCAAAGGTTACTGCCATCTGCCACATGTTATGCCATGCCAACGTCTCTCTGCCTTTCGCTCTCGCCCTCACTTCAATCTTCCGAGTAGTTCAAAATATGTATCGTCTTTTCTTCTTCTTTGGGAAAGAGAACGCAGTATATAAAGTATAATTATCTTTTCGATCTATACTAACATGGACATCTACAATTATGGACTTCGCGGGTTGGGAATAAGGGTGTCATTTGTTATACCCTAGTAATAAGCTACCGCATTTTTTTGACCTTTTTGTTTTACTTTAATTATCTTTCAGTTGAGCGGCAAATTAGTAACTATTTTTCAGGGATGATAATTATAACCTTCAAGTATCAAATTTACCCAAAAAAAAAAAAGTATGGCTTGGTTTTGGTTGATACTCTAAAACTAAGATTAATTTTTTTGGCCAATCAAAACTAAAGATTAATTTAAAGAATTAGCCTGGCTTAAAAGTGGTTAACTTAATAGTACGTATATATTTCATGTTTCATAGATTAATAGTTTATCGAGATAAAAATTGCCAAAAAAACTCAAAAGAGTAAAGTGCGCATAAACTTAAATTGAACCTTTAGAGGGAAAAACCAATCAATCATTAACAACTCGGTAATCTTCATCCATAAAGTGTTCTCGGGTTACATATCCGTTTTTGCTTGTCTTTGTTATAAAGTCAAAGAGCATGCTACCTGACAAAATTTTTAATCAACTTTTAATTTGTATGAACATAAAATTCCCTAAAAATCAGGAAGTATTTGGATATTCAGCAAGATAATGTCTAAGATTAATAGAGCCTAATTAGGTAGGCGTGTGCAAACTTGACTCTTGGGGCCGAATGGGAAAAAGTGACCAGACGGGGAATCAGGGGAAGGTTTGTTCTGTTTTTTGAGCATTAGTTTAGTAATCCATTGTTATCTCTTATTTAAATGCTGGGCTGGAATTCACTGTTCAGCCAGTGTTTTCCCGCCCATTCTTTTATATATATATATAGACGAGTTTTTTGTCTTATTATCTATTACCAGTAGACACTACCACCCAACCCAAGTGCTTCTCCTTTCCATTTTATTTTTCTCAATTTTAGTTGTTAATTTTTTTTTTATTTTTAAAAGTCAATTGTTAGCCTTTCTTTTTTTTTTTAAATTCTATTTAAAATTTAAAAATTTAGGACAAATTATCTTTCAAATTTTCATTTTAATTTTAATAAAACTTTTTTATTTGTCATTTAAAAATTATTTTAGCATTGTTTGAGGTTAAAACAAAATATACTTTAAAAGCAATGTTTGGTATGTGAATATTTTAATTTTCTAAATACTTGAAAACTTATTTACAAAAAATATGATAGATATCAAATAATCAAAATCTCTAAGTTATGTAGGTTATATATAATATATAAATTTTAAAATTATCATATTTATTATATCGAAGTATCTTATAAATAAGTTACATTTTATCCTTTGGAATTTAATTTGTGATTATCAAACAATACAAAAGATAATTGGGCAAAAGAGTGAGTATCTTAAGAAATTTTATTTTTTTCAAAAAAAATCATCTTATATAAATATTACAAATTCGAAGTCCACATAACTTTTTTCTCTTCTCGAACCTGTATTTGATATTTAAAATCTCTGTAAGACAAATTATCTTTTAAAATTTTAGTTTAATTTCAATAAAACTCTTTCTTTTTTGGGGTCATTTTAAAGTGAACTTAACATCATTCATTTAATATTAAAACATAATTTCAAGTTTTAAAATTTATGTTAGATGAAACTTGCAAGAGGAAAAAAGGTCACGTAGATGGCACTGGGACTCCACTAGTTGTTATCTGGATCTAACTCCACGGACCATGGATATACGTACACACATTCATTCCTTTTTGTCTTATAATCTCTGTAAAAAGCAGAACGCTTTTTAGAATCTCTCGTTTCAAATGTCTCCACTACGTTCTGTTCAATTTCAACTAAAGGCCAAAGTTGCAACAACGGCTCGCAAATTGCGTTTGACAATACGCCAAGCAAAGTGAAAAAGCAGAAGCAGCAGTTTTAACATGGGAAAGCAGAGACAACGTTAGCCCCTTCACCTTTTATGCAAAGCTCTTTTACTCTCTCGCTGACAGGGCTAGCCCAGCTTGTGCCCTCTAATGAAGCACCCACTTATTCTCTTCCTGCTTTGCTTACCATGCACAGTATCAAGTGACAGTGTTTTCTGCCTTAAATTTCCACCACAGTTTCTACCTTTTCTTTTACTCTTCTACTACCCTTTTTCTTACCGGTTTTAGTGTGTTATTATTGGTTTTGTTTTACATTTTTAGCGTTGTTCATTATTCTAGCCTCTTCAGAAACAGGTAAGTCGAGAATTCATGTCAATCACACACAAATGGGTTGATTCACTTTGTGTTTTGAATTGGAACACTGTTGTGATCACCAACTACGGATAGCAATAGGAGTCTAATCTATGGGCGGTGGATTCCAAACCAAATCCATTGCCAGCGCGTGGTATTCTGAGAACTGCATATCTATGTGAATTTAAATTAGGACTCTCTACTCTCTTTTGAAACACTCAACTCAAGAATGAAGCCTTTCATAAAAAGACAACATCACTTCAATTGCCTCTCTCTTATCTCCGGTTTTAACTGTGGTGAATCTTTCTATTCTTTTCTGGTTTTTCTTATCAAATTTATCTCAAGGGGGTTTGATAAAATTGCCTATCTGACCCTGAACTGACCTATCCTGACATTATTAGTTGTCCATCTTTTTACCCTTGTTTTGGGCCTTCAGCCCAATCATTTCTTACATTGACCGAAAATATACAGCCAAAACTTGCATAGACATTACGTAATGTTGACATTAAATTGAAAGAGAGGGAAAAAAAAAAGACATTTGAAATTCTAATACACTATCTTTTTATGATCAGTTTATAATTTGTGCATGAATTGAGGGGAAAAAAAATGGAAACAAACACACAAATCCACTGTTTTAATAGACTCCATTAACATGATATCACCTAAATAATGTTCATTCCACACTAGTACTCTTTAGTTACTAAAAATGAATAAATTTTATCCTTATCACTAGTCAATAGTAATTGTTAAGTTATATTTTACAAGATAACAATTATATGATTTATTGAATATCCTATGTGGTTCGAAAAGTTTGCTAACTAAAATAAATCAAAAGCTTTTGGAGCAACTAGACAATGAAAATAATAATAATAATTTGAATCCTCAATATCATTTTATTAGAGAAATACAAAAAATAACATAAAGAAATAATAATATGTATAAATTTTTAATTAATTAATTAATTAATTTCATTTTTTATTTCTTTTCAATAAAATAACTCATTTGGACACGGAAAGAATCGGAATTAAAAAGAAAATAGCCACGGAAGGCGAGAGCACCAATGCTAAGTGGTTTTTCATATAAATCTTTAATAAAAATTACATTTAAGGATTCATATTTTTAAAATTTAAATTATTTTTAAGAATTATAATTACTAACAATTTTTTAAAAATAAATTTAAAAAGATTATTACTAGTTTTAGAAAAAATTATCCCATTCTTAAATTTAATAATAAAATTTTTAAAATTTAGTAATAATTATAATCTTTAAAAATAATCATAATTTTTAAAAAATTTTGTTATAAATTTAAAAAATCTGGGTGTTTAAATATAATTTTTTCCTTAAAATTCAATCATAGTCAACAGCAGCCTTCACGTTGGGATTCCGCGTCTTCAAACTTATAGTGTAAAAAAGGGAAGGACTAAAAGGGGAAAACAGGCACCGCAGAGGAAAGGGGCGAATCATCGAATATACTCAAAATAGGAAAGAAAAATAAAAGGATGGGAAAAGGCCCCAAAAGAATTGCCGAACCTCTCTTCCTCTGCCTCGTACAAGCGTCTGCTTAAGCCCTGGTATATAATAAATGTATCCAAATTTTCTTTCTTTTTCGTTTTCTAATTCTAAGTCGCAGCGCATTTCTGTCTTTTTTATTCCCGAAACTTTGAGTTTGTACATTCAGTTGATTGTGTGGATTCAAATTCAAATAATAGCTCATTTAGTGGTTTACTTAACTGAACAATTGTTTTAATTGTTGAATTTGATGTTTTGGATGTAAAGCTTCGGGTGTTATGGGTATAAACTCGTTGGAATGGTTGAGAATTGATCAATTTCGCTGCTGTCTTGATCATTTGCTAGTTTTCTTAGTTTGAATCGTTTCATTGGAAGCCCAAAACAAAAAAATCGTGTTGAGAATTCGTTTTGTTTCTGTTATGCTTATACAAGCACGGCAATTTATTGTGTTTCCCGAGCTAGAACTCATTTTGCTGATAGTCGATGTGATACAGCATTTTTTTTTCTTTTTGCTTTCCATGTAAATAAATGTTATGCTACAACAAACTTGTTATCTTAAGCTGGAATTTTAAAAACAAATTATATTGTAACTCTACTGCAAAAGGTTTCATTTATTTGTAATCCTGGCCATGTCTTATTTCAATGGAGTTGCCCGCCACTTAATGTCAAATGTCAAGGCTTTTTGATTCCAGACATTGTAGAATTCACATTAAACTCGAGGTTACAACTTGAGCAAGCTTGTTTGATTAATTTGCCTAAGAAATACAAATACCTGATTCCAGCTTTCTCTGTGTCATGGCCCTTCAAAGGCTTCAGAAACTGGAGAATGTAATTAGAAAGAAACTGAAAATACCTATGCTTGACATCTAATTAGTTTTCTGCCAAAGCTGCTGCAGGTAGTATAAAAACTGTTGCTTAATCAATCTGTTCATTCATGTGGCCCTTATACTCTATATTCAACAAGAATCTTAAAACAGAAGATGAAAAAGAAATAAAAGGAGATCTTTCAAGTGCAATAGATCCCTACCTGTTTCGGCGGCCATCAAGTAACATAGGTTGTCATCCTCCCTCCTTACCCCACTCGCATTTTGTTGAAGTAAGTGCTATTTGATATATGGATGGTAGCTTTCTGTTTAGGTTAACATGAAAATAACCCCTTTCAACTTTGACCCCTTGGCAAATGACCCCTTGCAGTGTTTGGCAATCAGCCCCTTGAATTTTCAACATGTTGGCAAATAACGCCTTTCATTCACTAAGAAGTAAAGAAAGCAAGGAGATTGGATTAATTGAATTGGCAATTTGGTAGAACTTGGTTCAACAAATATGCTCCTCAGTAAATTTCTCTCATTTTTTGGTTAGTGTTTATAAATTTGTGAAATTTTAATGGAATGGGTTATTTGCCACATGTTAAAAACTTGGGTTGGGTTAACTGCCAAAATTAAAACTATAGAAGGTTGTTTGCCAAACAGTTAAAGTTGAAGTGGGCTAATTTAGTCTTTGGTTCATACAGTATACTGCAAATGTCTCTTTATCCATTATTTCTTAAACATGTTTTATCACAATCATGCTTATAGGTGCCTCACATAAACCAATCATACACATGGGATTGTGGCCTTGCTTGTGTCTTGATGGTTTTGAAAACTATTGGTGTCAACAATTGCAATATTCAAGCACTGGCTGAACTATGCTGCACAACTAGGTTTTCTCCTTTACAGAGTCTCAGAACTCCTAGCTACCATGTTATAGAAAATTACAGAAAATGCTTTTGATATAGTTCTGAAAGTTTTATCCATCTGCCTTTATGTCATCGTTTAATTTAAGTCATTGACAATTTCGAAATGTGTCTACTGCTTAAAATTAAAAACTAAATCAGAAGAATATCACGATTCAAAATAAAAATATACAATTGACTTCTGATTTATCTCATTTTTGGCTACTGTTTTGCAGTATATGGACTGTTGATCTGGCGTATTTGCTACAGAAATTTTCTGTCTGTTTTTGCTACTTCACAGTTACTTTTGGTGCAAATCCAAACTATAGTATTGAATCATTTTACAAGGTAATTCAGTGTCATAAAGAAACAGTCTCAAGCTCTTTATTGTTTGTCCATGCACAGACATGTCCATTTATCATAACTCATTGAAGATGACAGTGCTCTCATTTGAGAGAGGTCAGACAGTGGTTGAGATATATTGGTGTCTGATGGGCATTCAAGCAAGGTGGGGAATCCTCTCCCAAAAGCTAACTATTGAGGTGGGAGAACCACCCTAATTAAGTATTCCACTATACATCACATATTACTCAATGTGGGACTTTGATATCCTATACTACCTTGGTCTCCATCAGTGTTATAATATTATTCAAGAGTACATTATTTTGATGTGCACAACTAAATGGCATTTCGTTATTAGTCAGTGAATATACCATCTTGCATACCTTTTTTTATTATTATTGGTATCTGGAAAAGAAATCAAGTTTCCCTTCTTCCTGATGCTCCTCCTCCTTGTCAGCACTATTATGCTATATACTTTTGTGGTGTCTTTTGACTTTGCTGTGCTGATATACCATTTCTGGCTTTCTGCATACATTTAGTACTTTATCTATTTATTTGCAGTAACTTAAAAAGATTGTGTTTTCAATATCGTACAGGAGCAATTACCTAATGATCTGGAGAGAGTTAATATGCTATTTCAGAAAGCAATGGAGGCTGGAATTAACATACAGGTATGCTACACGTTTTTGGGCTTTCCTTTAGTTTCAATTTTTTGAGCAAAAAGTTCTCAGATAGTCAATTATTGAAGGAAAAAAAAAAAGTAAAATAGCATCAGGTCATTTTTTTAATAGCCACTCCTCTTGTCAATTAATGTTTCTATTAGTACATTTATCCTGGTGGATAATAATTAAAGGGAATGAAATGAGTTGCATCTTTACTACGTATATTGATATTTTCCAGAAGATTTATGGGAATTGGAAGAAACTGATTAGCAGAACTTTATGTTCATTGGTCATCTTTGCTGTCTGGAATGATATGACAAATGAGATCAGAATGATTTCTCACTCATAGTCTATTATGTTTAATATTACAAGGATTTATATACAAGACTAATGAAAGAATAAATAAGGAAACAAAACACTAAATCTAGTAATATCTTTTAGATACAAGGGTCAGCAGAATTAACGGGGAACTAAAAAAGGAAGCAAGCATAAATCAGACAAACATCAATCAATCCCACAAATCATGGGATTGATCTCAATCTTCAATATAATATATATTTGCTAATAACTTTAATATTTTCTTTAACAAACCTTTTCATCTTTTACAGTGTAGGTCTGTTAGAGGAGAAGAGATTTCTAGTCTCATATTGTCTGGGAAATATATTGCAATTGCATTAGTTGACCACAACAAATTGAGGTACAGTTTCTTTGACTCCTTTTTTCTCATTGGCTTGGACATATAATCTGCATGACTATACTCAAAATGCTATTGCAAGTTTAGATGGCACCTGAGGTTAACCAAGTCAATTCATAGATATCCTCTACCATTCGCTTACAAATTTTTCCACAACCATGCAATATAAATCCTTCTATATCTTGTTCATTCTTCTTTAATTATGCCATTGTCTTTGGTGATGGACAATTTTTACACGCTTTTATAATTTTGTGTTTTAGTCATGTATGGCAAGAAGATGTTCATGTCCCAGCTATCTTCGGCAACAACTCTGGTTACACAGGTTACCACTAATATCTTGGTTTTATGTTACTTTTAACTATTTTACATATATTCTTTCTATATGGAAGTTATTATTATCATACAACCTTCCTCTACATGTAAATAATCGCATATTCAGTAAACACCTATGGTATCCATACTGTGATTTTGTTGCAGAGGTACTGTACAAGTATTGCAAGATATATAAATTATATAATTATGTGTATGCAATTGAGAGAGTAAAGGCTGAAGAAAAAGAAGAATCAAACTAGAAGTTGAACTGCAGAGAAATTCTGTGGCAGACTACAAGCAAAGTAATGGAAGGCTTTAGACAACCAAAATAAAAATTAATTAAAAAAGATTAAAACACCTGGGAATATAGATGATCTAGGTGGTGAGGGTATTCAATTTAATTATCTGACCTTAACCAAACTAAGGATTAAATTCTTTTCAGATTTTTTCTTTTTAATTGCAAACTGATCCACTGGTAATTAAAAAATTGAAACTACCCTATGTCCATTCAACTCGGTCAGGTTATCCAGCATAGGCTTATTCCAATTTTGAACATCCCCATTTTAAAATTATATGAAAGGGATTATTGGTCATCAATGTCCCACACCATAGGTAAGGCATCTCATGCATATTTAAATTATACTGTGCTGTTGCTATGTCAGGACTCAGGTGTATCTGTTTAAAAATGACCAAGAGGACTAAATAGCTGTTTAGTTTCTGAATCCTAAACTCCTAGATTTTGCTTGCTTGTCAACAAGAAGAGAAGAGCGGATTTTTTTAATAAATGTGAATCCAGTTATTCTCCCCATTTCAGATTCATACTTCTATTAGGCATTATGAAATAAATCCATTTCTAAGAAGACAATTGCCATTGACAGGTCACTATGTTTTGATATGTGGGTATGATGCTGGAGCAGATATGTTTGAGATTAGAGATCCTGCCAGTTCTAAGTACCTTCTTTTTCCTCTTTCTACTAACTAGAGAAATATTTTGCTCTTTGACTTCTTAGATACTAAAATTTATCCTACCATGGGAAGATATGGTCATGATCATCATATGTACCATTGTCTTTGGATCACAAACTCCTTTAAAATTATCATTGATATGAAGGAATTTTTTGTTAAATTTGCTAGAAATAATATTTTGTGATAGTATTTAATTGCTAAGCAATTAGCTAAATGCAATATTTCTAATTTTGTCTAAGGTTTTATTACAGGTTGAAAGTATCATCTGAAATTCTTTCTAATCTCCTCCAACCTCCCCCCCCCCCCCCCCAAAAAAAAAAAAACGAAAAAAAAATGGGAAAAAAGAAAGAAAGATCCTTATTTTAAAAATTATTAAATCACATTCTACTGCATGTAATTATAGTTGGATATGAGTTTCGTTAGGAGCTTCGTAATAACAGAATCTGCCATATTTTTGTGCCAATGTTTTGCATACACATTGCAGTCATTTATGTACAATAGCAAGCAAAAACAAGAATTTACAGAAACTTTATGGAAAAACCTTCCATGTTATAGTTTTCAAATGAAAGTGTTCTGAGTGAAGCAATCACAAATCGTATCAACTCATTTTCACAAGGCAGCTTAAATATAATGGATATAATGCTATGCCACCTAATTGTTTCAGTTAATTCTATATTCTGCATGTGCACTTTTTCATTGGTTATCATCAGGCTGCACCTTCTATGTTGAATACTCAAACCTATTTGACTTTTTAAAGTGCTTTCCAATTCGATTGTTTATGAAATTTCTCCAGGACGTGGATATTTGACAATACCCATGATAAATCCTACTATTGTTCAATAAGCCATTGACCATATTTGCTGGAACAAATATTTGTCTCCTTAACTCGTTGTATGACCGTGCCAAATTTTTTATTTTGGGCCATAGCCCATGTGACAGTTATTTAGCAATAATTTGGGCCTGAGAAGTTTTAAGCTGGTACTGTCAAATTTACACACTTCTATAACCTTTGATTGATGTATTAATCTGCCCGATCGGTTTAGTAACATAGGCACTCAAGCTGTCCTTCAATTGCTTGATTTTGGCATTGAGTTGCCCATCTGCGTAATTATTCCAAAATGCGTCCATGGTTCACCCTGCTATGATATATCTTGTAGTCAAGGTCACTTGATTTCCTTTTTTCAGTGGTTAGATCTGCCGATAGATCAGATTATGTTGGACATTTTGCGAGAGTTTTTGTTCTTTTCTCACTGACAATTTGTTGGAATATGACAAATATTTGAATGGATGAACCATTGCCAAGAATTTTTTGTCATTGTTATCCTTACGAAAGAGTTGTCTGGTCATCTTTGTAAATATATAAAGTCAATATTCCCTGAATAATGTACAGGAAACACAAGAGAATCTCTTCAAAGTCCCTAGAAGAAGCTCGCAAAGCCTTCGGTACAGATGAGGATCTTCTTTTGGTAAGCTAATGAACCGTATCATATACCTAGTTCATATTTATACCATGCTAGTTCTTAGTATTCTAGTCATAGGACACTAGTGCATTCTGAGAAATAGTATGAAACTGGAATGAGCAGGGAAAAAATATATCAAATTACTCATCTGTTATGAAACAAAAGTGTTTTCAACTGTTACATGGATTCTCTAACTCCGAGTAGTTGATTGTGCTATCTGTTATTTTGATTGGCAATAACCTCTGTAAATTCAATTGATCCCTTATCTTGTGTGAAATAATAAACTTTCCGTTCAAGGTTAGATGCTGTAACATTGTGAGTTTCATCATCTTCATCTTGGACTTCAAAATGGATAATTTTGGCTAATTTTCATTCAATTTATTTTGGATAGAAGCTTGTTCAAATCATGATTTGCTCCCTGTATGGGTATCTCAGATGTTTCGTGTTTCATTTTATTAGTACATGTTGACAATTTTTCCCTAATTCAGTTGATAACTTGATATTGTTCTGTGAAATAATTTTAATTTTCCTGGGTGGTCACTCAGATATCTTTGGAGAAGAGCGAAATCCAACATCAACCTTTTGGGGTTCTTCCCGTTGATGTCAATACTGATTCGTGAATTTCTTTTTCCCTCTGTTGCAATGATTTGCCAATCATGTTACTTCATTTTATGCATATACTACACATTCCTTGTGTATAATAGGTACTACAAGGGAATCATAGCTTCTGCAGTTTTTACCTTCCCAGTAAAAACCACATTAAATGGTTTATCCTGGGCTGTATGCATGATATAGATAGGCAAAATTCATTCTCCGCAGTATAGCGGCAATTGATTTATTCTCATATTATGTAAAGCATGTATTCTTTCTCAGAAACATACGAGGCAACTGTAATATTGTAAAAGGATACAGAAAAAAAAAAAAACTCTATCACTTTACTTGAAATAAACAAATAAAGATATTTAATTTATGATTGCTTGTCTAGTTTGCCAATTTTTTTAAAATTTTCTGCTGCAAGTCCTTACTTATCATGTGCCATTTGTGATTCTTTTTTAAAATTTTCAGCTCATATTTTTTCCCAGCCTGCCGCATAATACATATTGAATATGATCAGTGACTAAAGATAAATATTATGTAGATAAGTATGCCCAGTATTACTTAAATAAATGCATGTGCTGTAGGCTGTGGCCATTTATTCAGTGAACTACATCTTCATTAACGAATCATGACTTCTTTGGCCAAACATTAAATGCACTCTCACTCATTTAGCTGAGCTGAAGCTGACCCTAATATGTAAGAAAATGTGTTGGCTCTAATTGGATGTTTGCATTTTTTTATATTATATACACAATCTTGTGTGGGCTGCCACGTGCGAGTGTGTGTCAAGAAGGGCAGCCTTGGTTTGAGGGAGGCCATTCACTATCTGGCACAGCATTTGATAATATCTTTTCTTATCAAATTTGGGTCTACTTTTTGATGCTCCTATAAGATAAACAGCTGCTTTTATGGGCAAGTGTGGATAAAATGCCTTCATTTTGCCTTGATGGTTATGTTGTAGAATGTTTTTCTTAAAAAATTGGTGTCATTTCTGTGATTGTTTTCATGTTAATGACGCTAGTGGAGACACGGATGGAAGAAAATCGGTAGCTGGTCTAGGCGGTGTTAGATACTCTGGTGGAACTTAATTTTCCAAGAATCTTCTATAAAACGGAGTTCTTAGACACAATGTCCCTTTCCCGCAGATCCATGATCACATGTTCCTGCACAACTAGGTTATATTATATTATATGTATTACTTTCCCTGTTATTATGCCCCAAATCATCCACATCTTTTTCTTTAGAATAATCTGGGTACATTTCCTGGTTGAACCTCACCTAATTCCCTGAAAACTGGGTTTTAAGTATATTTATTCCACTCGTGTGTTCTTTAAAAGCTACCCTGTTGCTGATGAATCCCCTACTGTGCACAATTCCCACGGCACCCAAAAGTAGAGTGAAATATATATATATTCTTTTTCAAACTTTACTATTTTTTCAAACCTTTCAAAGGTGAAAGGATGTCACCACACTGTAGAAGATATTGTTTCTACTTTGTTGGTGTGGTGATGATATCATTTATAGTTACTTTGCTTTTTCACTGACTTAAATGTCTCATATGACACTAGTTTCTGTCTTTAAAATTGAAGAGAAGTTGATATTATAAATTCGACTCTTACGTTTTCTTAATTTATTCTCTCTAAGTTGTAGACTTCTTATTTAATCAAAAGAAGAAAGTGTTTCTCTCTTTAATTCTACCATCGTTTTGTTCTCTTACAAGTTATTTCCCCTAATCCATAAGCAAATTTATTGAACTCAGTAGTTTGTGGCCTTGACCCAACTTTGCTTCATGTAAGACAATGACTAGTTAAAGTATAATAAATAATAAATTATACAGATAGATCGTTCTTGAATTTTATTGAAATTATATCTATTTTCAAACTATACATTACTCTTATAAAATTAAAAGTTGTGTAATCTTTTAGTTTAATTTTAATTTTTTTTACTAAATATTTTTCATTAACTTAAATAAATATTTTTTAATTAAAATACACTCTTCCATATCCATAACTTAAGAGTGGTGGTAAGGAAATCTAATTTTTATTTTAAAAAATTCAATATATATTTAAATTAATGGAAGATATTATAATAAAAAATTTGTACGATTTACGTCCTAATAAAATGACTTTTTTTAATCAAAGGAGAAAAAAGAATAAAAAAAAGTGGGTAATAAAGTTTTTAATCTGCAACATAAAAGGGGAGGCATATGCAGCATTGGTAGAACTACGTGCCCATGACTGTAGCACGGAGAGGACGACATTTTCATAGGAAAAGTAACAAGTGAAGCCTGAGTAGCCCATGCTACAAAAAGGGTTGAGACGAAGACCTCTCTATTATTGTAATACGAATTATTGTCCTCTTGCTGGAATTTGGTACCCTTTTTGTTTAATCAGATCAAATAAGCTGTGAAGTCTTGTAGAGAGAGAGGTGGTCCAAATTCAATGTAAAAATTCATGATAATCCAGAAAGATCCAAATAGTTTATATTGTTAAGCTGTTTCTCTGTTTGTTCTCCTCCCCCCTCCCCCTCTTTTTTTTTTGGGGGTCAGTATGTTTGTTTTCCTCTATGTACTGTTCTCTTTTACCCCATGTTATTATGCCCTAGGCTGAAATATGTATCGTCAGGATCTGTTATAGGTTACACGTAAAGTTTATAATCTCACTTACAACACTTCTTTCAACAAGTTTATCTCTTCTTCCATTAGTTCACGAGGGAAGGGTGCAAAAGAATTTTAGATAGAGCAAAGATAGTCAACGTATGTAGTACATAGCACCCTAAAAATATAGTGAATGTACTTTAACACACAGACTTTTGGGGTACGCATATGATCACTTCTAGTTTTTTAGTACAGGAAATTTCAATTTCTTCTTGCAAGTTCAATAATTTCAACAAGGTGATCGGACACCTTCTATTGGACCAAGTGTTTTGACACCATCTTTTTGCTCGCTCTTCTTTATTGATTTGATTCCAGAAAGCTCCGCCGAATTTTGTATGGTTCTTAGCTTAGTTCCGAAAATAGATGGGACTTCATTTTCTTCATGGTAAAATTAAAGAAAATACTAATATATTTTGGGCATACAAAACTTTGCCTCATTTCTTCATAATAAATCTCTGTTATTTTTTAGCAAAATCATGGCACATAAAAAATTGATAATGTTAATTATATAGTACTACACTGCAAAAAAAAAAAATTATTAATATATAAAAGTTACATTCAACTTTTTTTTTTTTCATAGATCCAATCTGCTCAATTAAAATAAATCAGATCTGGAAAAGTGGGACCGAGAATGGAAGTTTGAAATTTGAATATGATGTGAAATGGAGTGAGATTTTTCATAGGTTGATTCAGAATAGGGGGTGGGTGGGGTTCCTCCCCCTCAATATTTATCATAAAAAGCAAAGCTAGGAGTAGTAACTTACGTCTTTTGTTTTTAATAATTTCAAATGCAACGAACCTTGTATTTGATGTCTGGGATGGCTATGGCATGTGGTAGGACCCCACCTCCCCACATTCATAACTTAGAAATTTTTGCCAGCTTGGAATGAAGACATTGAAGATCTTAAATTATGGAAACAAGAAGATTGAGGTTTACTCAAGTCTTGTAATTGTAATGGCAGGTTGGTACTTGTCAATCAATTTAGTGGGAGTGGACACAACCCTCACCCTTTATTATTTCTTTCTCATTCCCACTTTTTCCTCAAAAATTGCTTGTGTTTTCAACTAAGACGGCACAGCAGAGAAATTTATATTTCATTTTCAACTTAATTCAAATTGATATTACACATGATTGCTTCTTAAATAAAATCAGTTAACTTGTATTAAATCATATGAGAAATCAATATTTCATGACATTCACTTTTCATATTTTTATGTGTTTGTTTATTTTTCACTAAAGATGTGTTAATAATTGTTTGGTATAATGTTATATATTATTTTAAAAATTTGAATGTCATAAAATATTAATAAATATTTACTTAGTTTATGTAATACTATTTGTAATTATTTCTTTGGGTGACAATTTTGAATTGTTATCCATGAATAATAAAAAAATCATCCATGTTCAAATATGCCATATTTTATATTTTATGTTATAATATATTAAAAAAATTACAAAATCATCAAATATTGAATGTCATAAAATTAGCAGTTTGGGTCCCTATTTTTCTCTTTCTTTAACAATTAATTTGACTTTGTTTAAACTCCACCATCCTTCCTTATTTTTAACTTTTCATACCTCAATCAATTTTGATTCGATACCCAAAAAATCTTAGCAGTGCTCAATTTACGACACAGCCTAAGAAAAGCACATGTGCATACGTCAAAAGTAACGAAGCCAATCAATTCTCCCTTTCAAATTCAAACATTTTATTTCAATTTAACTTTTTAGAAAGAGAATCTTAGCAGCCAGCCCAATTTGAATTATCTTGTATCCTTGGGGCAAGAGATTTTTTTTAAAGAAATTATGTACAATTTGAATTATATTTTTGTAATTATTATTTAATAATATTTATTTTTAAATATAAATTAGAGTACAGATATATAATTTTTTATCAATAAAATTATTTTTTGTTTTTATTTTACATATAAAACAAGCTCATTACCTAACAACCAAGGACAAATTAGAATGTAAAAAAATTATGACCTTCAATTTAAATATTTTCGGTTTTAAATGAAGTATAACAACCATCATTGAAATGTGTGAAAATTATTTTAAAAATGATTTTCCTAGCTTTATACAATAATAATTTAAAATTAAATCAATAAGTTATACTTAATTCAAACTTAATTTTTTATAAAAATATAAATGTTTAAAAATTTTTAAAAATAAAATATAAATATTAAAATTATATTTTTATTAAAAATTTGATAATTAAAATATAAAAAGCACTCCTAACTATTTTCCGCATAATGATTGTCATTACATCACCTCCGCCCCGTCTCTTGTCTTTTTTATTTTTAACAATAAAATATGAATTGCAAATATAAAAATGAATGATTTTCTATTTCCAAAATGTATCAATATATTTTAGTAATAGTTTTCATTTTTCTATTATCGAAATCTGGTTTGGCGGGAAAAAAAGAAAAGAAAGGGGAGGCACCTAGGGAAGGGAATATGGTGAGGTGGGCTCCGTTGCTCCTAGACTGGGGAACGCCAAGCTGCCACGTCACTCATGATTCACGTCCCAATTCATCTCTACTGTGTCTGTCTATGTTTCACTCACATTTCAAAAGCCCATTAATGCATTCACGCCATTTCTGCCCTCAATTTTCCGCCATCAATGCCATTTACTCTTATTCTTTTCTTCTAACCCATTTATATTTTTACTATTTTTATTTTCTTTTAAGTGATGTAAAAAAAATATAAAATATAAATAGATTAGATAAAAAATAATTTTTGTACCATTATTTTTAAAAAAATAATTTGAGAGTTGAAATAATAATTTGATAAATAAAATAAATATAATAAAAATATGATTTACATCGCATAAATTATATAAAAAAAATACGTTTATTTTAAAATGAACCAAAGGGATGATTAGATTTTCTAAAAAGAAATACATAAATTTTTATCACTCTTAAGCTATGCGCATCATGTTTATCATTTTTTTGGTTGGTTTCATTCTCACATTAAAGTTATAAGAAATTATATTCTCTATTTTTTTTAAAACAGGTTTAATTTTTATTTTATAATTTTATAATTTTTCTAAAATAAAAAAATGTATTACATTGATCTTTCTTATAGAAAAAGATAAGCTATAATTAAATATATATTTTAACCAAAATATCCTTATATTTATTTTTATATAATATAATAAGTATTAAATATATAAATTTTCAATATAAAAATAGTCAAATTTTAAATTTAAAATATATTAAATTTTTAGTTTTTCACAAGAATAAATAATTTTAAAATAAAAAATTTAAAATTATGTATTTTAATAAGCTATTTTTTTATTAAAAAAAATATGATTCTTGAGAGTATTTTGATCAAATTTTAATTTTGAAAGATTTGTATATGTTTTTATAATAGATAAAAAAGCTATATAATTTAAAATTTTTTCAAATGAAGAGAATGTAATTTTCTCAAAAAATACTTGCTCAAAACTTTTTACTTGTTCTCAAATATGCAATTGACAAATTGAACAGTAATTATAACCAATTAATTATGACTTAAAATAAAAATTTAAACACCGTTACGTCAACTCAAGCTATATGTATATGTGCATGGAAAATATATAAGGATGCAAACAGGGTTAGGATATTGAGTTTTTGACCATTTCACTGTATGTTGGAAGAGACAGGAGAGAACCAATGCTAAGACTAAGACTAAGATGCAGTACGAGTCAAAGTCAAACGTTATATGATTATGTCTGGTGCTTTTATTAATAACGTAGAGTTGGCTATTTAAAGCAGAAGTTAAAGATCTCAACTTACGTATGCACCCACTATCCTTTTATTAAATTATTAAATTAATTAAAACAGAATAAATTATACTAAGTGAAATTTGACTGAATTTTACCTCATTCTCTTTTTACTTTTAATATAATATTTATTCTCTATTAATTTTTTTATAAAATTAATTTTTTACATAATATATATTTCTTTTAAAAGATTAAAATTAAAATTAAATTAACATCATAATCTCATATTAAAATTTATTCTCTATTTCACTATTTTATTATCATATTAAAAATAAAATTATAATATTATATTATATTATATAAAATGTTAAGTTTTTGAAAAAAAATAAATTGAATTATTGAATTTAGAAAATATATATTATAATGTGAAATATAATCTTTGAAGCAAAAGGAGTATAAAGTGTAATTTATTTAAATTTAAAGAAAAATTAATATAATTTATTCATTAAGACAATATTGATATTATGTCGTACTACTTGTTGTTAATTTATCATAATAATAAAAGAAAATATAGAGAGACGAACATAAATTGGTTTAAGTGTAAAATAAATGATAAAATTTTTAGTCAATAATATTGTACTGAGTCAAAAATTGTGTTAGTGATTATTATTTTTTAAAGAAATCCTCCGCGTTGATTCTATTGCCAAGAATACTAAATATTATCATTTTTTTTTAATTTTATGAAGTGTTTATTATTTTTTTAATTATTATTTAATAGTTTGTATTTTTTATTAACTTTCTAAAATAAGGATACAAGAATTAATTTTTATCTTTAAAATCACTTATATTATTTTATTTATCATTTTATTTTGTGTATTAATTATGCCTATATTTTATAATTTTTCAAATGTGATAGAGAGAGAGAGAGAGAGAGAGAGAGAGATACTTGAAAAATGAAGGTAAAAATTATAGTGAACCTATTTTACTTTTTCCTATTTCATATATAAAAGAATTTTTTTGAGATTTAATTTGATTTTATATATAAGAAACAAATTATTTATATTTGGTATATTAATTATATTATTCTAATTATGTTATTTATTAAATAAGTCATTTAAATTATGAATAGTGGTTATCATTAATTTCAAAAAAAAAAGTGTACACATTAAATAAGAATATTTTTAAAAAATAATTTTTATATGAGACAAAATTAAAAAGATTAATTACTTTTAAAATTAAAAAAAAATTAATTACTTTTAACTAACTTTTTCAATACTTGTAAATTAATTATTTGTTTCTTGTAAATAAGACCATAGTTTATATCAGTTTTAAGCTTATGTTTAGCAGGGGAATGTAATAATGGAGAAATTATCACATTACTAAGGCACAATAAATATTACTGTTGTATTATAAATAAATATCATTTGATTTTTGTGGTTCTTTCCACTGTGCACTTTTTGCCTGCCATGCAATTAAATAGAAGCTGAATAAACTGGGCGATCCACTTAAAATCCTTATATAAGACATACAATAAGAAAATAATTATGAAACATTTCAAAGCTCTGCCACTCTCTATTATTTTCAAGACAAATAAAATAACTTATAGAGTCATGTGAATATCAAAATACTAGCCATGGAGATGTTCTGTGATATCCAAACATAAACCACCTAGAAAAATATATTTCTCAGTCTCTTTTCTATAAAGTATATCATTTTAAGCCATTTATCAAACGGGCTAAATTTAAAAAATGATAAATTTTTCATGCTAGTATTAAAAAAATCATATACACACAAAATAAGTTTTAATTTAATCATTTTGAATTTTTACCAAGCAAATTTTTTTTATAATTTTTTATTTCATAAATATTTTTTAATGATACACATAAGCTCATTCTTATCTTAGCATGTTCCGCAAGAGATGAGAAAAAGGAAAAAAATTATAATATTTTTATAATTATTACTTAATAATATCTATTTTTTAATTAAAATTTTGAAATAGAGATATAATAATTATTTTTTATTCATAAAATTATCTTTTTTATTTTGATCTTTTGTCTAATAATTTGCTAAGTTGACAAACAAGTTAATTTCTTCTTTTAACCAAAAATTAAATTAAAAAAATACAAAACTTAGATGATAAGGAAAACATAAACTGTGGACAGCTATAGTGATTACAATACACTGTTAAAGATCATGAGTCCCATTCATATGTTGATACGGTGATGGTATCTGTACACATTGTTAAGGTTTGTTTGGTGCCACGGAAGAGAATGAAGATTAATGAAAGAGAGGATAAGGAGTTTAATGAGTTCTGTTTGATTGGAAGGGAGGAGAAAGAAAGGGAGGAGAAAGAAAGGGAGGTAATTATATTTGAATAAATTTATATTTATATTATTTTATTTTTATAAAAAAAGTTATTTATATTAATATTTTTTAAAAAAAATTATAAATTTCATTTTTTTTATTTTTAATTTCTGATGACCAAAAAATTATTTTTAATTCTTATTAAATATTAATATATTAAAATATTAAAAAATAAAAAAATAAATTATAAATTAAAAAATTTCCCTCCCCTAATTTAGAAGTGAGAAAAATTTATCTTTCTTCTTTCCCTTCCCTTTCTCTCTCTTTTAATTTTTTTTAACTAAACATCTTATCTCTCACTCCTCTCCTCTCTATATCCAAAGACTTTCCAACTAAATACACTTTATAATCTCAACAAACCAAAAAGCGACCTTCATTTAAAATTGAATAATGTCCCAACGTGATATAGTGAGCCCCACCTATTTTAAATTACCACAGATATTCATATCAACGTCAGCATCAACGGCAAATCTCATCACAACTAAAAATAATAACACTAGGAATAATTTAAAACAAGAGTCATAAGCGTTAAAAAAAAAAAAAATTGAAAGAGAATCGAATGGGGCCAAATTCAAGAGCAACTCAAAGCAGAGACAAAAACGGAAGTATGGAAGAGAGGGAAGCGACTGCTAAATTGGAAATTACCCCCATTAGTACAAAATTCCATTCGAGTTTGAAATTTGACTTCACAAGCACAACATCTGGGGGGAGATGTCAAATTTACTTTGAGATTTTGATTTTTTTTAATTAGTTTATGAAATTTTCTTTCTATTTGTATTAATTAATTAATTAATTAAAATAAAGATAAAAAAACAATATTTAGAGGTTCAATTTTGGTAGACTTTAAGGCTTAGTTAGACAAATGGCAGGAGGAGTTGCATAGGAGGATAAATGTCCCCAACCACTGGGCCATTCTTCCAGTTGTTAGCAAACATCGCCCAGAAACCTTAATAAAAGCAGCTCGTCTTCAACATTCTATCCTCCAACTTTCAACCCTTTTTTTTTTTTTTCTATTTTCTCTTGGGAGGGTCCCTCGCCCTGCAAACCCTGCAGTATCGGCTGGCTTATTATGATATCTTCCTCAATTGTCATCATAGTCCCATAAGCCCAATTTCCCCTTTTTCTTACTTCCTGGCTTTGCGCAGAGCATGGCTAAATCCGTGCGTGATGCAGAGCTCTTGCATGCAGCCAAGTTCCTCAGCCCCCAACACTTGCTTCGCGACAAAGAAAACAACGCCGATTTAGATGCCTCTTTATGCTTCCCTTCCGAGTTCCCCCTCGAGTTTGACTCCTTTCGAGTCCCCACAACTCTTAGCTCCCCTGGGGAGTCGGTGGCCGGCTCGACGGAGGTAGAGAGTAGTGATGAGGAAGACTTCTTCGCCGGCTTGACTCGCCGGCTCAGTCAGTCCACGCTTCACGATACCCGGAAACTTACCGTGCGCATTAGCGCTAGCGACAAAGCTGAGGTAAGATTTTAGAGATTTCTCCTCAGATTCAAAGCCCTCGTTTCTTTCTTTTTTGTCTTGGTGGAACTAATTTGGGTATCTTTTCGCAGAGCCAGAAATCTTCGGCCATAGACCGGTCACCACAGTCGACACTTAGTGGAATCGGAAGTTGGTCGGGCCGGAGCGCCGTCTCGGGTGACGGAAGCCCCAGTGGACCTTCACAGGCTCCGTCGCCACCAACGACGCCATTTTCCGCTGAGAACGACGCCTGGAATGTCATATACGCGGCCGCCGGGCAAGTTGCGAGGTTGAAGATGAATCGTGAAGTATACAGGTATGACCTTCAGGACAGAGGAGTTCTGAATAACCCTGGAGCTGCGACTCCACGCTCGGCACTCAGGAACCCTTCCATTTCGTTGTACCCGAACCAGAGCCAGGGTCTTCCTCAGCCTCTCAACCAACCCTCTCATGTGAGCTATTTGTGAAAATACACTCTTACCTTCGTTTGATTTTCCATTGTTTGCCTAGTGTGCATGGCTGATTTGGTGCGGGCTCTTTGTTTTGTAGGTTCAGAATCAGCAGGTACTGAAGCAACAGTGCGCTTCAGTGTGGGCAAGGCAAGCCAAAGTTGAGTGGTTATCTCAACAGCAGCAGCAGCAACAGATCCAGAACAGAGGGCCTAACTGTGGGTATCGAAGTGTGGAATGCGGGCGTCCTTTGTCTTCGCCTCAATCTTCATGGCCGTCTCTGCAAGTCCACCCCCAAAATCAACAGGTTCAGCCTAATGGGTCCGGGTCGCGAGCTTTCTTGAACGGTGGATCTGGTGGGAAGAGAGGATGTGCTGGCACCGGGGTTTTCTTGCCTCGTCAGTATGGGAATCCCCCTGAATCTCGCAAGAAAACAAGTAATTACTCGTCTGTTCTGTATTTTCCCTTCAAATTTAGAAATTTTCAATTAGAGGTTGTTATTCTGCTTAATGCTTGTCTGCTTAGATTTTAATTCCTTTTTTCTGTGTTTTGGTGGGCTGATTGATTTTGTTCTAATATGCAATGTGTCCTCTCTTCTGACCAGGTTGTCCACCTGTCCAGCCATCGGCGAAGGTTGTCCATGCTCTGAACCGGAATATTCATGACCTGAATGCGAGTAGTGAAGCACGTATCTCTGAGCCTTTTGCCACAGACTTTGGTAAGTGAGATGATGTTTAAGACACGTCTAGGGGCATCAAGGGAAGTTCGTACTTTAAATTAGTTACTCTGTGCACTGGTGATTTGTTTGCACAGATGCGTTGATAGCCCGGAGAAATGCTCTTCTGATGCAGCAGAGATTAAGTTTAAGGCCAGAACAGGCAGCACTAAACCATGAAATACGGCTGCCTCAGGAATGGACTTACTGACTCATTCCATGCTGAAACAATGAAGATTCAGTTACCTCAGTAAACCTGGTTGGACAAGAAATTAGTGAAGGTAGCAATAGGTTATTATAGGAAATATGGTATTTTTGCTTCATAGGGACGATATTCAAGAATGTTTGGCTAGCTTAGTTGCAATAAAGCATCCAGTTTTTTTGTTGGGAGAAGATTGCAGCTTTTGGGATCTGCATCTAGTTGAAGGAAGAGTGACAGAATAGCAGTGCGGGGAAGGGTTTTGTTGACTGTAATAAGATGTCGTGTGATTTTCTTGAAAGGGTTAAGGAATTGTGTAGTAGTGGCAAAAGTTTATAAGTAGTGACGTGATAGGGTTGCAATATATTATCCATATTCCCTGCAAAATCCCTTGCCCGTCACAGTTTGTAATAAATTATAAGTTATACTATGTAATAAAGATAGCTCTATTTCGTAATTTCATGCCTCGAGTTTTTGATTTCCTGTTGCGGCCATGGACTGTGAGGCCGTGGGCTTCCGATGGTGGTGTTAGGCATCTTAGTCTAATTAATCTCTGATTCGAACCACAAAAGGCTATTGTTGAAGTCTGGGTCCAATTAACCCAACTCCATGAAAGCAAAGAGGTGGTGGGAAAGAGAAGATGGAGATGGAGATGGAGGTGGATATGCGTTATGGGGATGAAATTCGACGTAGGTCTTGGTTGGATTTGGGCCCACATCGACTCAGCCTCCGGGCCCTTGTCAGTTAATCTCCTTCCTCTTACGTTTCCAAATGCTTTTCCCGTAGAAAATTACATTTGAATATTCTAATTTTAAAAAATATATACTATAAGATTTTATATTTTGAAAGAATTAAATATAAAAAAACTTTATTTAAAATATCAAATTGTAATTTTTTACGTAGTTTAAATTTTTTATTTTTTATTTTTCAAAATAATATTAAAATTAGAAGTTAATATAAATATTTTTATCTTAAAATTTTTAATTATAATTTTTCTTTCTTGAAACAACATGGAGAAACGCAACATCTTTGAAAGTTGTGATGTGATTTAATTTGAGGTTACATTCGTGTTTTTGACTAGGTCAAATTTTCTTCATTTAATAAATTTCACTCTCTCAAGTTTCTTTTATTTATTATTTCTGAACTGTCTACCGTCTGCACAATCTGTCCTGTCACCCTCATTTCACTGTCTCGCGGCATTTCACTAGAATCTTGTATTTTTGTTTTTTAATAGTAGATGGAATCTTGATATCATTTGAAACCACAAAAGCTGAATATTCAATACTTGATTTTTAATTATAAGTAATTTTTACTTTTCAATTAGAAAATGACATGTAGATATGGATAACGCTAATTTGTAAGCCTTTTGCTTATGAAAATAATTTAGTGGTAATGTCAGACATCTTAAGGAACATGAATAAAGCTTTCACTATCTTTAAACTGTAAAGTACAATTGATAGGGAACGGCTTAAAATTTAAATTTAATTTGTTGGTTTCAAATAACTTAAAATTTAAATTTAAATAATTTCATAATTTTATAAGATTGTTACTAAAACTAAATTAACGTTTAAAATTAAAATGGACAGGTACCTTAATCTAATAATAATAATAATAATAATAATAATAAACTGTAATATAAAAGTAAAATAAAATATAACAAATGATTAAGTTAAAACAAAACATAAATCTTTCAATGGCATATTTAAAATCACAATAAATAAATTAATTTTCAACGAAATTATATAAAAAGAACCAGAATTCATCCAAAATTCAAAAAGAGAGAAATTTGTATGCTAAAAAATGTCAGTTAAGTTTAGAACATGAAAAAATAAATAAGGTATTTTTTTTTTTTAAAAAAAAAAAGGTTAAAAGTGTAGAACATTAGGTATATAATCCGGAGGAAGTGTTAGTGGAGTACAGCTATAAAGTTAGAAGGCAGAGAAGAGTAAATAGTAATAACTAGAAAGTTAGATGGTGGCTGCCTCATTAGGCATCGTGTGGCAGCATGGTACGGCGCAGCTTCATGCATTTAATTTAGTTTATACAAAGCAACGCCAGAAGAGATACATTTCACGTGTGGTTGGATCTGCTTAATTCAATCAATGGTCCAGCTTTGGTTCGGAATGATTGTTAGAGTGGTGGGATGGGATGGGACTACTTTCCAATAATCAGCTGATCATCATAAATTATATGATTTCTTTTGCTCATACAGAATAGGCGTGGCTGGCTATAACAGTTCAGAGTCGTCCAATTCTCCTTTCTTTACCTTAATTTGTGATCTTACGACATGAATTCAATGATCTTGTAGACTCCCTCACCTAGAGAGTCGTGATAACATGTGTAGCACGTAGTTGAACACAATTAATTCCTTCGTTTTCTTTGATGATTTGCCTTTTTTTTTTTCTAATCTAACATCCTGTTGGTTTAGTAACATGAGATCGAAAGGGATGGAAAATGATTTTTTTTAAAAATATCTTATTTGACAGTTATATTTTTTTCAAAAGTTAAAAATGGAGAAATAATCATTTTTTTAGATAAATGTATAAATCAAAAATAATTATTATATCTAATTTGTATAACATTTATTATACTTTTATTATCATTACTTTTTTAATTATTTTTTAAGTAGTAATATAAAAATTATTTATTATTATTTTTATTTCAATTTTTTTTTGTTTAACCAAACATATATATAGAATATCATTTTTATTCTTTTTTATATTATACTAAATATAATTATTTTATTTTATTTACATCTTTATTTTTCTTTTAATTTTTATACCTAATAATTCTCCATAAGACAATGGTTGGTTCCAATGAAACAAAAACAAGCAACACTCTTCTATCTTCGTTAAAGGCCAATTCTTGCCCATTTAAACCATATTTTTAAAGGGTAAATTGACTTTTTCCCAATATTACTATTAATCATTGAACAAAATGTTGACCTGTTAATTTTATTTACCTCAAATATTGTATCTTTCTTGTTTTAAAAGATGTGCCTTATTCAATAATATATCCTATTTATTTATTTATTTAATAATTTGTCCTTAGAATGCATCCTTTTTTTTTTGGAGGATGCATCTTATTCAATTTTTTTAAAAGAACTAGTTTTTAATTTTTTTTCATATACTTTTAATTCATGAATTGAATATTAATAAATATAATAGGAAATTAATTTAATTTTTCTGACAGATAAAAGTAACTTTAAAAAATATTCAAATTGAATTCTTTACATCAATATGCATTTTTTTTGTTTTAAAATTTTGTTCTTTGAAAAAATGATTTTTCACAAATATAAAAATAAATGGTTACAACAATTTTTTTTTAACTTTGTTAGGTGTTTGTTATAAAATTTTTTAATTAAAATATTACATTGGATCTGTGAAATAATTTTTAAAAATATTTAATCATATAATATATTAAATTATAAAAAAAAAATCAATAACAAATATCTAAAAATTGACAAATTTTTTCCTATAGCTATGGGGTACGAGAACGCTTTATTCTTCCATTTGGCTTTTTCAGGCTTCTGAGAAATTGATCAAAACTGGAGCTATGAGGCCCTTCTGGTTATTGGTGAGAAAGTGGGATAGAAATAGAAAATTATGGAAAATATTTATTATATTATTGTAATTATTATTTAATAGGATTTTTTAAAAATAAGAATATAAAAATATTTTTATGTATAAAATTATTTATTTTTAACTTCTTTGTGCATTAAATGAGGTAAGTGAATAATAAATTTATTTAGGTAGGGTAATAAAGTAGGGGAGGCCTGCAATTAGAATTTAAGTTAACACGAAGGGAGAGATGGGCTGTCACCACGTGGAGGGTCACAAACACGGTGGGTGCAGAGTTAGCTCACTAACATCATGACATGAGACGGACTCTCATTTTATTTGTTTGGTATGAATTATTTAATATTATTTATATTTATATTTTATCTTACAATCTAATTTTTTTAAAAAATTTAAAAAATTTAATTTTAAATTATAATTAAGTGAAATCTTAAATTCTAGAAGAAAATAACTTGTTTATTAAAATTAAAATTAAAATTTAAATATTAGTGAAATATTTCGCTATTATGTGCCGTTCGGATGGATTGATGGACGGATCCAAGAGACCTTTCATTATTTGGGGCCCATATCTAGCCGTCAATCACGTTTCTTCTGGGTCCGTCCTTCATCCCCATCCCCGCACGTCCCTCCTCCATTTCATAATCTCCTCTTTTTTGTTTTTCTGTTTTTCAATAATATAATTATAAATTTCAATTTTTATTGTAATTTTTTAAATCAACACATATATGTCATCAAATAAAATTTTAACTGTCCTTGTACGGCAAATTCTTTTCTTTTAAAAAACCAATAATAAATTCCAAACTTCTTTGAATGTGCCAGATTTGTTAAAGTTTGCCAAGAAAGGAAAACTAAACATATTTAAGTAGATCTAAATAAAGTTGTAGTAAGCTTCGTATGAGGTAAACTAAACTCAAACGATGTGGAGCATCATAACTTGTATTTTATAATTCTTGCTCTTTCAATACTACGCACAAGGTATGACCAGCAAGAAAAAAAGATGCGTACATGGGGTTAGTTTCACGCTTATACAATCATAATAGCATGATTAGGCTTAGTGTTTCAATTTTCAAAAGCGAAGTGACAGTAGGTATCTGGTTTTTAATGAGTCAATGAAATTAAGAAAAGATCTTAATGGAGATGAACAGATAATAAAGTAGTTGCAGGGTTGAACCAATCATACTCTGCCCACATCATTGACCCGATTGGATTCCTTTTATCAATGCCGTCTATCATGCTCATCTTATTATCACTCACTCTGGCGTGGCACGCACGTAACTCAATCATTTGCTGCTTTCATACTGTGAATGCCCTCCAAAAAAAAAAAAAAGACCGAATGATCATCACAAGGTATCTCATTTTCGGCTTCTATCCCTTATTCTGGAACGAGGTATTTGTTTCTGATAAATTTAGGCGTTAGTATACAAAGTTTAATCAAGCGTCTTTACATTTTAAGTTTTGTCTAAGAACAAGTTTAAAAGTGATAGTTTTAAAGCAAATCTAAAAATTTGAGGGTGGAAATACTCAATCTGGAGTGATAGAATGGAAACTTAATTTGATTTGTATTGGACATTTTGCTATGATCTTGGAAATGGAAACTACTGTCTTAGACTCATGGGACTGCCACCACAAGGCTAGGCCCAAGTACAATCGCCAAGGAACAAGTAGCAAGCACTGCTAAGTGTTAATCTGAATAAAGGGGCAAAGGAAAAGTTGATAGAAATGGCAGATTGTTGCTTGTCCACATGAACTCCATGCTTGAGCTTGCTCTCATCCTTCGCTCCAACCATTATTCACATTGTTCCTTCCATGATGGCCTATTCAGATGCTATGTGTTACTTCACTCAAGCTGTTGCTACTAAGGATTCTGCTAACAACTGGCGCAGTCTCTTCCTTTGTTGCTTTTGCAGCCACAAAAACCTTACTTTCCTATCCAAGCTCTCTTTCTGGATACCATTTCTTCCTTTCATCCTACTTATCAACTTTCATTACTAATTACTAACTGCTCAACAAAAATTTATAACTATTGTAATTGCATCTATGAATTATTAAAAAATAAGTATATTGACGGTTTGGTTTATTTTTCATTTTCAGTTGAAAATTGAACCAAACTTATCTGAAAAAAACAAAAAATAAAAACAAACAAAATTGGTATTGTTTTGGCAGAAAATTTTCCTTTCACTTGTTTAAATTTTTCTTTAATTTTTTAAGAAAATAATTTTCATAAAAATTAGTAAGAAAATAATTCTTCTTTCATTTTAATCTATTGCTATAAGTTTATTATTATTATTATTATTGTCATTTATTGTGAGACAAAATCAAAGTTCAACACAGACTATACTTGATCTAAATATAAACTTTAAAATTGAATGGAGCCTACACTTAAAACTAATTTCAACTTAAATATTTTTAATTATGACAAGATTGGGCTCAACATAGTCTTTATCTTAGGCTCAAATATAAATTTTAAAATTGAGATAGGCCTGATATTAAATTAAGGTCTAAAAACTTTTATTTGGACCAACTAAGTTGAAATCCAAATGTTTAAATTTAAAAATGTTCAACCTAAACTTATAGCTAAACATATTTATTCTAACCAAACCTAAACTAACATAAGAATTTTTAAAACGACGTATGCTTAAACTTGATCACAAACTCATTAAACTTTTTCATCTACATTTAGTGCAAGATCAGACACCATCCCCCCCCCCCCCCCCAAAAAAAGGTCTTTTGAAAGCTCATGAACTATTTTCTTTTTATATTTTTTTGGGGAAAAGTATAACTCCTACTTTTGTGATCAAGTCTACCTATCTTGATTGCCACCACTTGTATCCAACTTGCAATCATTGCTCCCCTCCTATCAACAACCATGGCCTTGTTATTATTATTATTGCATATTATTTGTCACTTTTTTTTATGTAATCTAAATAAAAAAATTATGAACTATTTTTTAATGAAACAAATAATAAAATATTTTGTCATGGAATTAGCCTATAAAAAAATTTTATTTTTTCTACTAAACAAATGGAGCCTTAAAGAAAAATGAACTAACTTGAATTTAATTAGCTTTATTTATTTATTTATACTTTTGCAATTTGGTTTAGTTTAATTTGATTGGTTTAGATGGATTTTGAACAATTAATATATAGAAAAGAAACAAAATAGACCATATTCATAAACTACTTCTTCTTATATACTATATTTTAGTGATTTTTACATTCCTCAATTATGCAATTTGCATGTTGAACGCAGGGTCTTAACTAGAGGAGGACGTGGCAGACGTAACACCGCTCAAAGTGAAAGACCTTCCACTGATTAGCAGGAAGGAGCCTGATAAGTTTATGTAGCTTTGTCAACAAGATGATGGCATCATTGGGAGTGATTTGGAACTCTTTTTGAGCATTGGAATCTTCTACACTTGCAACACTTGCTTAATAATTTTCCATCCCAATGTTCTCAAATACTTTCCTTGCTTCCCCTTCTCCTAGCAGCTTAATAATTCAAGATCAAAGTTGCATATCCTCGTTAGACAAACAAGGACCCAAATCTATTATGTACGTGAGTTTTGGGAGTCTTGCTACAATAGCCGAGGCAAAGTAGATTGCTTAGGGGTTAGCCAATAGCATGCAGCCACTTTTGTGGGTGGTTCGATCTAGAATGATTTGTGACTTGGAGTCTTGCCAAGTGGGTTCCTTAAGAATTTAAGTGGGAAAGGCTACATTGTGAAATGGCCTTCATAGCATCAAGTGCTAGCTCACCTATCTAAAGGAGCTTTCTGGACTCACAATGGTTGGAACTTTACATTGGAGAGCATATGTGAAGGGAAAACCACCCCTTTTTTTTAAACATTTTATTTTATGTCTTGAAATGGGTTAGTTGGGATGTGGCTCTTCCACGATGTGCTATTTCTTGTTTGATAGAGAATAAAGAAGTTAAGGTCCTTTTTCTATTGTAGTGCAAGGATTCCATTTAAGGATAATTATATTTAAAGACCCAGAAATGAAAATAAATATATTTTTAAGGACCTGTTACTACTAGATTTAACTGTTTGTTGCTAAAATAAGTAATGATCATCCTAAAACAAGTGGTAACAAATCCTTAAAAATAAATATTTTTACTTCTGGGTCCTTTGTTATAATTCTCTCATCCATTTATTGTATTTTTGTTAAATTGAAATTAAGATTTTATGTTCTGGATTCACAAGTTTTATCCAAATGATTTTATATTCAATGAGGTATGAATATTTGTAAAAAGTAAAAAAATATTGATCATCATTAAAAATAATATATATATATATATATATATATATATATATATATATATATATATATATATATATATATATATATATATATATATATATATATATAAGTCTATATGTATATGTGTGTGTGTATAGATATTTAAATATGAACTCAAAAACATTTAAACATGTTGTATATGATACAGGTTTCTAATCTACAGAGTTTTTGGATTGATATGGTGGGAATTATTTTATACTTGAGTGAAAAGTTGCAGTCTAATTCATGGATTTCAAAATTTTCATTTAAAAAGATGTTTTAGTGATTTTTTTTTTTTTGGGTTAATGGAAGATACCATATCTTGATCCAAAAAGTTTGCAAATTACATGCCTCATGTATGGTTTGGAGCCTGCTTTTATTGTTGCCATTCATTTTGAATGGTGGATAGTAGTCAATTTATAGAATCAAAGTTTTAGGTTACAAGGGAGATACAATAATTTTTTTTGAATGTAATTTCTTATTAGGTCACAATTGTTCATTCATTGTGTAATTTGTGATTTGGGAAAAAGAGAAAAGGGTAAAAGAGAATGATATGTGTTTGCATTTGGCATTTAGTTTTATATTTAAGACATGTTTAGTACATTGTATTAGGCATAATAATATAAGTTAAAGCAATATATTATAAATTTATCATTTGTTTGATTCAAACAACATATTATATAAGTTTATATATCAAATTCTTTTTATGTATTAAAATAATATACATTATTATACCTTGAGGGTATAATTAGGTTTGATTAAATTTTCATATATAAGGTATACTTTCTTATTCTAATCTTCACTCATAAAGGTGTTCATGAGTTGAGTTAGATTAAATTTTGGCCTAACATAATGTCCAGTCCAATTTTGCCATAGATTATTTTCTTAAACCCAATGCCCAAGCTTGAACAGGGCTTGGCTAGTTAGGCCACCTTCTTTTTTTTTTTTCCAAAACTTTTGATAAAAGTTATAAAATGATCCCTAATTCTTTTTATATAAGTTCCTACAAAATTATATATTGTTTGTGGAAAAAAAATAAGATTTTTACATAAGTTCATATAAAATAATTTTAAAAAAATCATAAGACTAGATTAGGCCTAATCAAGCCAAATTGACTAACATAATTAGTTTGATTTGCTCAAAATTTTTTTTAGCCCAACCTAACTCAAGTAAGATCAGGATGGCTAGATTGTTAAACAATATTGGAGTGTTGATGGATTAGGTATTAGCCTAACTTAATGTCCAATCTCCTTTTGTATCAGACTTATTTTTTAAAGCTCAATGCTCAGGCCTAATTTGATCCAATTTAGTTTAGTACTAGATTAGACTATTTTTTTTTTTAATTTGGCAAAAAATATAAAATGCCCCATAAAATGTTTTTCATACAAATACTTATAAAATTACATTTTATCATTAAAAAAGAATAAACATTTTATATAAGTTCATATAAAATAATTTATTTTTTAAATTAATAGTCTCTATAAGCTTGTTTTGTTTTAATTTTTTAATGATAAAGTATTTTTATTTCTCTAAAAATTAATAAATTATAATAAATTTGTTTAAATGTAATATGTTTTTATGTAAAAAGTATTTTTTGTTAAAAAGATTAATTTTTATTCAATCTAGTTTTATACAATATATCATAAAAAATATGACAATACTATGAAATTTTATACAATATATTATTTTATAATGTCACATGAAACAATGTATAATCTTAAAATTTTATTAAATTTTATCATATGAAGCATACCAAATAGGCCCTTAAACTTCACACGTTTAATGAATGTGGATTTAGTTCTTCCAAATATTGACCCTTGCAACCGAACAATGACTCATATAAATGACCTTGAATTCATAGAGTTTTGGAATATTTGCAAAGAGCAATGCAATATTGATCATTATTAAAAATTTGATTATAATTTATACATATAGATATATAATAAATATATACATATATGTGTATGTGTGTGTGTATATATATAATATTTTCTTAATACTCTATTTGATGTGTTAACATTTTACTTAACAACTTATCTAATTATCTACGTGATAATTTATCCAATCAAAATTTTCAATTTAAAATAGCTAACAATTTTAAAAAGTATATAACATACACAAATTTTTATTTTGTATAAACAAAATATTAATTTTATACTCATTACTAATTTTGTAGTGTCTTCTAAATTGATTTATATACTTTTCTCTTCACTTGGACACATGAAAAATTGATTATATTAAATACTTCACCGATATATGAATGACACTTTTCCTTAGCTAAATCTATTATATATTACAAATTTCTATAATTGTTATATATATATATGTGTGTGCGTGTGTTTCGGGGGCGGGGGGAGGGACGCAGTCGCATCCGCACTTGTTTACATTTCAATCCAAAAAAAAAAAAAAAAACTAAAGCTAGTTTCATTAAAACTTAAAAGAAATTATAAATTTATAATTGAATTTTAGTATTGATCATGATTTGTTAACTAGCATTTAGTTATTTGGTACACAAAAAGTTAAGAATAAAAATGAAAATAAAAAAAATAATTTTATAAATAAAAAATAATTTTTATATTTTTATTTTAAAAAATAATAAAAATAAATAAATATTATTGAGTAATAATTACAAGAATAATATTTTTTTCTTCCATTTCATCTTCTATCGGGATATCAAATAGCATACAATATATGCTCTTGAGGGCGACTTTTGAAAGATATTGTAGCAAAATTTTTTTTTAGTGAACTCTGAGTTAGATACTAAAGTCCTTTTTTTATTTCTTTAGGTGAAAATAGTGTTATGATTCCTTATCTTTATTTGTTATTTTAAAATGGTCTTTTAAATTTTAAAAATTTCAAAATGATCATTTATATTTTAATTTCATCTTATAAAAACTATTTTTTAAGTGAAATTTGTTAAAATATTTAAAGGTGTTTATTTTTATGTTGACATGGAAGCCACCTATATATTTTCTTTTCTTTTGAATGATAAGTTGGCACACAATCAACATTTAATAAATAAAAAAAAATCATCAAGTGAAACCTTTGTGTTTTGTTATACAGGTGAAGAGGGTTGTTTAGGGTTAAAATTTTACAACTATGCGATTGGTTCCCATGTAATGGAGTAAGTTTTATATGTATTAAGCTTTTCATCCTGCAGTTGTCAACTTTCCTCCCAACAATAGGAGGCTAGGAACACAAATGGAAGTTGTTAACCAGTGAGACGCAAAGATTTTCTCCATGTAGCAAATGGTTATCATATTTCTCTTATAGAATCGGACTATTATTTCATTACTATTACATTAACGTTAATCACATTAATTTGATGTTATAAAAGATCAAGAGATAGCAAAAAGCCAGAAAAGAAGGCAGAAATTCTGATGCAATTTACAGAGACAGTAAAGCACAGAAATCATTTGGATAGTAATGTAAAATTCTGAAGCAAAAGATTTGTTTTTTTAAGTGTTCATTGGGTGTCAATTTATTATTTAAAATAAAAAAAATACACATGTGACTTTTATATTAAGACAAAAGTAAATGTTTTCATTTAAACTAAAGTTTTATAAAATGAAATGAAATTTTCAAGAATTATTCTAAAATACCTTAAATTTAGAAAACTATTTTAAATTTATAAATAAAGTTGAGAGATTGTACTACTTTTTTAACCTTTTTTTTTTTTGACGAAGGAAAAGAAATTAAAAGCTTTATTTTTTTTCAAATTTTAATTCTAATAATAATAATAATAATAATAATATTATTATTCTCATCTTAATATTCCGATGAGAAAGGAGGGCGCCCTGATCCTCTGCATATAGTAGAGGATTGGCAGGATGTGTGCAGCGACGGAAGCCAATCTCGGCCGTACACGTAATGCAATCAGGATCATTTATTGAAATTTAATCAAAACGCACCGTTTCAGTTGGGTCAGGCAAATTGGGCAAGATTGAAGACGATCTGGATCGATCATTTTATGCAATCTCAGCCGTCCGTATCCCAATTGCTGCATGTTCCATTTGCTTTCTTCCTCCTCTGTTCTGTTCATAAATGGCAGGAAAAAAACGACAATTGTTCCTTCCAGCAACAATATCAAGTCTTACTTTGTTTCTGTTATATATGGTTCCATGATGTAAAAATAAGATAATAGCATGACTCTCAGCATAAATAAAACTTGGGTATGGTTTAATACTAACACAATATATATTTTCTTATGGGATTGACAAATGCGGACTCTGAAGGAATAATTCTTTCAACATTAAAAGCTTAACATATGAGAATACCACAAGTATATAACTTCTTTATCCCATTCTCCTCTGCCCTCCTCTGGAAAGGTATACAAACAAAGTAAATGAACTAAATTGAAAATAAATGAAGCGCACGGAATATTGTTAATTAAGAGTTTAAGACACAAATTGAAGAAACACCAAGAGACAGGGTAGATATAAATAGCCGAAACATAGTCGAGGTCTCTTGAACATCTTTGAAAACCATTCTTGTATAAGGGCTTCTAGCATGGAATTTAAACTTGCCATTACTTGCCCCCTTAATCTCATCAACTAAAGATCTAGAGCTGAAAACTTCGGTATCAAAAAGAACTTCCAATTCACTTGATATCTGGTCAAAATGAAACTGCTTTACGCCTTTCATGTTGCTAGGCATGCTTTTTAAAAATTGCGCATCAATCACGCTGTATACACCAACAACTGATAAAATTATTTTATCCTGCTCGCTGCTCTGTACAAATGAACCTTCAAAACCAGCATCTTCCATTGCATTGACTATATCATCTTTATTGATTACATTAGGATCATATTCAACTTCTCCTGAGGAAGTAGCCAAAGCTATCACAGCTCTTTTGACCTGTGGAAGACATCTTAAAATACCTTCAAAGGAATTTACACAGGCTGCACATGTCATACCACCAATTGTGAACTGTTCCACCAAGGTTCCATGCGGCTTTTTTCCAAGTGCACTGACAATGGGTTCAGGTAATATATCTGCTTCAAACCCTGCATCTTCGATTGCATTTTTGATGTCTACATCCTGTTTTAAGACACGTTTCAAAACGTGGTTCAATAACTATGGAATACAAGCCTCCAGTGCCAAGTTTTATTTCTCAAGTTTACTGCATTGGAGATTCCTAAATTGAAAGCAACAATGAGACGGAGAGCTAAGCTATCGGGAGAAGAAGGAGAACTTACGAGATGAGGAAGGTGCACTGCTTCAGATCTGGGGTTGCACCAAAACACTTGAGAGAATGCTGGACTTTGCATGCTGCAGATCTCGGATTGAGCATGAACAGAGCTAGCGGTTGAAGATAACTGAACTTGTTGCGTTTGCGGGGCTGAGAGGAGCACAGATGGATATTGGGGCTTTGAAACGGACGGCTCGGATTACACACGATGAACGGCGAACATTGGCTAATAAAATGGAGATGTGTCACACTTTGAAACCGTCGATTACGCAGACGGCTGGGATTTATGGAGCACATCGTTTTCTCACTTCGCACGGTCGTCTGCATGTCGCGAGGCTGTGCAGAGGATCGGGACGCGAAAGGCGGACACAGTTGGGGCACGCACAGAAATGGAACGACAACGGAAAGGCTGTTCATTGGCACTGATACCTTCGCCATTACAAGGCCACATAACGCCCTTACTTCAGCTTGCAGACATCCTCTACTCAAAGGGTTTCTCCATTATCATCATCCACACCATATTCAACTCTCCTGACCCTTCTGGGTACCCCCACTTCACCTTTCTTTCCATCCTCGATGGATTATCCGAAACCGAAGCCTCCACATCCGATCCTATACACCTCACTGACCTTATCAACATCAGATGCGCAACTCCTCTTAGACAGTGCTTGGCTAATTTGTTATCTGATGCCTCTCTTGACCCTATTGCTTGCTTGATTGCTGACGCTGCCCTTCATTTCACTCGATCTGTTTGTGACTCTCTCCATCTCCCTAGGCTTGTGTTACGGACTGGCGGGGCATCTTCGTTTCTTGTGTTCTCTTTGTTTCCCCTTTTAAGACAAAGAGGTTACCTTCCCATTCAAGGTGGGTTCTTGTTCCGCCTTTCATCTATCGTAATAATAAATTCCAAATTGTTCTAAAAAATTGTTATTCGTTTTACTGATGAATAAATTTACCGTCTTTCGTTGTATGGATTGCATTGATTATCCATCTTCCTGCTATCTGATCTTTATCTATCACTAGGATCCTAGAAATATAGATTGGGGTCTCTTGCAAGTCCAATTTGCCCTGTTTTGTCTTGCTGAGGAAAAAAAACTATTTGTTATTCATCCGTGAACACTAAACACAGCCGTTTGATTTTATAGTAAAATAACAATTAGATACTTAAATTGTTAGGTCTATTTAGGTCTTTATTGGATTTGAAGGTATAGTCGTTTTAGTTTGAAATGTGAGTCTGCTTTTGTTTGAGATAATCATTATTGCATTAATACTTCACTGACATTGAAGAATTTAGTCATAGTGAGGATTTGGCATAAGGGATAGAGTACTTTATAGGCTTGAAAATTTGACATTTCAAGTATTTTAGTTGCTTTTGTTTTTTTGCTTTTTCGCTTTTGTTTTACCGCATCTATTCCTGAATTTGATGATAGTGAGAAGCAGAAGACGGGTAAGACAATTTCTTTTATGGAAAGTCCATGATGCAATTGTGGATCTCAAGGTATTTTCTCTTTCTTGAATTTTGGTCTTTGTATATATATATGGCCTGTTATGAAAGGGTTACGATGAATAGAGGTAACCACTATCTTTGGACGGGCTGTGCTAACTTAATCACTAGATATGCCTGGTCATAATGTTTGTCTGATGTTGTGGGCAAATTATTTATCTTTTTTCTTTTTGTTTTTTTTTTTGGGGGGTGGGGGGGTGGGGTTAGTTATCCTACATCAAGACAACATTATACATTATAAACATGTTCATCTAAACTTGATGGTATGGATTATAAAAGATAAATAACAAATTTATGTTAGGGGGTAGTATACCAAGGTCAGGCTGTGCCTCTTTTTCTTAGATTATGAGTAACAGATTTATGTTAGGGGTAGCGGGCTAAAATGTATCAGTTTGATAACAGTGCTACCGTTTAGCCCAGAAAAGAAAAGAGAAGAAAACCATGTTACTTTAAACTTGAGGGTATGGACTATGAAATGGAAGATTGGAGATTGAGCATAAATGAATTAAAATGTGGTTATAGAAGCAGTTACTGGAAGATTGTGTTTTGTCTACAAGGTCCATTTTTCTTTTTTTTCTTTTTTTTTTTTCCCTTTCATGGTAATCAGTTCTAGAGTTCAGATTTACGTTGGTTTGTTGCATGTTGCTGGAACTGAAATTTAGATATTGGTGCCTTCTATTGGGAGTTGAAGACATTGTCTCTTCAAGCTATGTCCCTGATCTGGCAATTGAAAAATTAAAGATCTGTTTCCTTTTCTTTTTACCTACATGGTCTGAACTATGACGGCAAGGGAAACCTCCAAACTGTTCCTTAGTAATCTATTTACAGGCATATTAGAACAAACTCAGTAAGAGATTCATAATTCAATCACAAATTGCTGTTCTTAGGATACATGTTCATGTATAGGGTATAGACAAGCTTATGAAATTGTTTACTGTTGCACTCAAACTGCTGAATGTATTTCGCTACATGGATGGAGATTTGCGACTTTTCTGCTAGGATTAAGTGCATAGCAATATTTTTGCTTGTAGCAATCTCCTTGGCTGCATTAGTCTGTGAATTCCTCTATGAATTACTGTACCCTCTTTGTGATATTTGGAAAGTGATAATCTTAATTGGTTCCTGTTTGACTGATTATGTATTTCAGTCAGTGTTGATAGTTGCCTAATGGGATCTTATTATAAAACGTTTACTGCAGGAATATTGAAAATTCATTGATCAATGTTTAAAGAACATCAAGAAAATAGAGTATTGCCTATTTTTACTTTTGCTAATAATCACGGTACAATAAAATTTATTTTATGACCTTCAGTTTTGGTCCTCAATAACTGTCTTTATTGCTTTTTTGTAAGCTGTGCAGTATTTTCTTTGTCTTTTGG